>OY979695.1:97181268-97781268 GCA_963855945.1 Thereva nobilitata
TGGGCTACTTCTAGGTGGCCCAGAACCGGCCTAGCTCTACTACTTAAATACTATTTTATAATAACACTTACCGTTTAAGAGGATTACTCCAAAACGGAATCTTTTTTAAGGGGTGGTTTTTTTGGCGTTTCCCCCACCCAGGCAAGTAATTACTTTTCATAAGGTTAAAGTCCACTATTCAATGAACAAATTAAAAAAATTATATCAGTGTCAGGATTTTTTTAGAACTAAATAGCTCAATTAACTGGACTTTTATCAATAAATAAAAATTTAAACTCTGGATTTTATAAAATATTGATCAACCCCTCTCCTGGATACAAAAGCAAACTTTTTCAAGCCAAATATTTTTTTTTTCGTGTAACTATGGATGAATCTTTCGAAATTTCATACCCTCTTATCAAAGTCAAAATTCGTGTTGACCTGCGTATCTTTAGCTCCTGCATAGTTTGTAAAATGGAAGAATATCCTTCGTTGAAGAGTCCGGCAGCAATATACGAAGATTTTTCAATTATTTTTAAACCGGAATTCAAGTTTTTTTGGAGCTAGTCGCCATATGGTGAAATTAAAACTTTCATTCGCATTTTGCATGTGGCCTCCTAGACATCTTTGCAACAAGTCATCTTTTGATAAATCTTCATAGATTGGCAAAATATATTTTTGAACTAATGGATCGAGGGGCTGAGGGTGCTTAAAGAGATCAATTTTTTCTCCATTAGCTAGACTTTTATGTCAAGTACACCAGCTGTCTTTGGCCGGTGGGCAGTAATTATGCTGTGGGTTTTCATCTGTAGAACATAAATGATAATAAGTGGCCATGATACTCTTTTTCATTTCTTCAACACTATTCACATTCCTTCGGATAGCTAATCCGTTGTAATTCGTTAGTTTTTTTATCAAAGCATCCGTCAACTTACCCTTTCCACCGAGCTTTTCTTTTTTTTTACATTTCGAAGCCGAGTACCCATCCGTGGCCAACGCACTCACTTTTTACAACTTGAAAATCGTCACCATATGGATTTACGTCTAATATAGCTTTAAATGTTTTCGTGTCTCCATCCCCAATGAAATATGCATACCTTGCACCAAACTTCTTCTCCGATCTCAAAAACATTTCCGTAATAGCAGTGACTTCCATTTTTCCTGATGAGCCTTCGTGATTACGTGAACATTTTTGTGATTCTTAGCCAAGCTTCATGCTCTGGAGTGCCTTCTTTTCTTTTCCAAAATGTACATGCTTGGCAAAAGCTACATTTTATAACCAAATCAATAACTTTACCCGAGTATTAGCCTATGGCCCTTCGCAGACTTGTCCATAATTTCAAACCGGTTTTAATATGAGTTCAATAGTACACTCGGAACTCACTTTTCTCCATCATTTTCGTGTAACGATTGTAATGCCTATGGAGTTGTGTGGGGTGCAAGCACAGCGAAGCAGCTTTGCCGAGAACGAAAACATGCTTAAGTTAGTGTAATGGACGGTGAAACCAGAAAATTATTATTATTGTTATTATTACAAGAGGCAGGAAGGCTTGAAAGCACAACCGACCAAGTTAAGCGCACACGGACTATAGATCCAAAAGGCGCTGAGGTGTGAGAATAGTTAAATTGAGTCAGTGATGTCTAGAGATCTGAGAAGTCTAAAAAGAGGGCTGTTATGGTTCTGACCGGGTTCTAGTAAGGATGAAAGTGAAGGATAATCTCCGAAAATGTTTGCAGTTTTTAGACATTCAGTTAAAATATGTCTGACTGTGAGGGGTGGAGCATTGGGGCAATTGTTGCAGGTGCGGGGAGAGGATTTAGTAAAAAGATGTCCGTGGGAGAAGAATGTATGACCGAGTCTGATCCTACAGAGCATACGTGCCTTAAGTCTGGGAAGATCTGGATTATAACGGGCCGGGGTTGGTGAGGGCGTATGGAAACGCAAGAAGGACGAGGAAGTATTCCACTTTGAAAGTGCTTCCGTGTGAAGGACGTTAAGTGCATAAAGGCGAAAGCAGGATTCTGAAGGAGGTATGATGAGTGAATGATTGTCGGAGAGGGGAACATTTTTCGCCATGCTATCTGCGACTTCATTACCTTTTATACCAACATGTCCTGGAATCCAGCAAATTTTTATGTGACTATTTTGTGAAAGTAGACACCGGATGATAGACGGAAGATAGCTTTTGTTGTTTCTATTTCTGATGGCCAGTACAGAAGATAAGGAATCGGTGAAAATAAGATGGTTGAGAGGGGTGTTCTGTAGAATTTGGATTGCTTGGAAGATAGCGAAAATTTCTGCAACCTGAGGGGAGGTGTGGTGGGCCAGGAGACCTGATTGTAGTAGGGACACCTCTTTATTTATTACTTTTGCCACAGCGAAGGCAGCCTTATGATCGGATTTACTGGCATCAGTGTATAGGGCTATATGGTCAGGGAAACGCGCTAATATTTCTTGGTGGAGTTGGCGGTAAATAACGGAAGGGGTATCTTTCTTGTTGAGGGGCTCGGCATCCGTGACAAAATGGTGTGATAGCGGGTACCAAGGAGTCAACGTATGCCAAAGATCGGGCGGGTGTTCGGGTGTGGGTATGTTGAGTTGAGCTATAAGCAAAGTGCAATGTCGGAGAGCGGAAAAACTTTTAGAGTTGGTATTGATGTAATTGCGAAGCCGATGATACAGCGGTGCGGAAGGGTTTATGATGTGCTGTGAGAGAAGTTTGACTTGAACCTTTCGGACTCTCGCAGAAATATGGGTGAAACCTGTTTCAACGAGTAAGGAGTCGATTGGGGTAGAGCGAAGAGCACCAGTAGCTGACCTAAGGACATTGTTGATTGATGCTTGAAGAGGTTGGAGAACAGTGGCTGAAGAGTTACCATATATTGACAGGTAGTAACCAGCAGTGCCCAGGATAAGAGACTTACAGATGTGTAAGAGGGGGGCAATTGACAGGCCGTTTTTGCGAGAAGCTAAGCATTTCACCAAATTATTAATTTTGTCCATTTTACTAATCACTGTCTTAATGTGCAGGTTCCATTTAAGGTTTTTCGAGAAGAGGAGGCCTAAAATTTTTAATTGGTTAAGAGGGGTGATGCGGTAATCTTTGACTGAGATGGTAGGTACCATGCAGTTCCGTTTTCTGCAGATGTGAAGTAGTTCTGATTTGTCCTTTGAAAATATTGCTTCGGCAGAAGAAGCCCAGTTCAGCGCTGTTTTCAGTGCGACAGTTAGCTTTTTTGAGACTGATTTGGGATTACCTGAGCTGAAAATTAGGAGGTTGTCAGCATAAAGATAAGAAGTAGTATTATTAATTTTATTTAAGCTGGAGCAAAGGGAGATTGTGTACAAATTGAAAAGGGCACATGAAAGCGGCGAGCCTTGTGGAGTTCCATTCTGTAGCGGCATAATGGGGGAAAGGAAACCATTGACCCGTACTTGGATAGACCTATGACTGAGGAAGTTGAGGATGAGGAATATGAAGTTTTTGTCAACTTTTAATTTTGCGAGTTGGTTAGCGAGGAACGAAGCACTCAATCTATCGTAAGCCTTCGTCAGATCAAGGGAAAGGATGGAAGTGTGTTTTCGCCGAGCCAGACTATCGCAGATGTCAGCGTCTAGAAGGTGTAGGAGAGTATGCGTGCCTTTTTGAGGAATATAAGCATGTTGGGACTTAGAGAACAAGTTACACAGGCTTGCATTTATTCTATTTGAAAGAATTTTTTCTAGAATTTTTGATAGGCACGAGATCAAGGATATGGGGCGGAAGTTACTGACGCACAAAGAAGTAGAGGCTTCCTTGGGAATAGGGACAAGAAGCGCATGTTTCCAAGCGCGGGGGAAAGATTTTTGCAAGAGGATAGAATTATATAGGTTGAGGAGACGAAATTGGAAAGAAATGGGAGATTTCCTGATTAATTCGTAGGAGATCTTATCGAGCCCAGGGGTTGTGCCCTTGAAGGAATTTAAAGCATTTTTAAATTCGCTTAAGGTAATACGGTGAGAAAGTGTAACGGCTGTGTCACCAGGGTATCGCTGTATATCAGAGGCTATATTTACTTTACTTTGCCTATGTTCAGTAGTAAAGTTACTGTCTGCTGAGTAGCTCGACCAAACTGTGGCAAACTCTTTGGCAATTTCGGGAGAGCTGGTGAAATTTACACCGCCTGAATGAACATTTAATATTAGCCTGGTGGATGGACCAACGGAAACCGCACGTACTTTCGCCCAAGCCTCTTTAAGATTGGTGCGGACGTCTATGGAATTCGCAAAGGAAAGCCATGAGTCCGTTT
Source organism: Thereva nobilitata (assembly GCA_963855945.1). Taxonomy (NCBI): domain Eukaryota; kingdom Metazoa; phylum Arthropoda; class Insecta; order Diptera; family Therevidae; genus Thereva; species Thereva nobilitata. The sequence goes on from OY979695.1 coordinate 97,185,538, forward strand.
TAGCTTTTTTGATTGTTCTTTTTAAAATAGCTGAATCCAGACGAAACCTCAGGAAATTAGACTGGGAAGGGTGACGACGACAGAGCTGCCAGGATCTGTTTTTAGTTCTTATCAAGTCAAGGATGTCGCGTGTCATCCATTTGGGCTGTGATATGGATTTGGGATGACTAGTGGGGATAGAGACGGACGCAGCACCACGGAGAATTTTGCTGAGCTTGGCCGCTTCCTGATCGACATTTCTCGAGACAGGACAGGTTGACGACAAGTCAGTGACTTTTGTGGAGAAAAGCTCCCATTTGGCTTTTTTCAGGAGAAAGTAGGAAACGTGTTTTGTATCAGCGAGGGGGATGCTCGAACGTATAATGATGGGAAAATGGTCACTGCCCTCAAGGCTGGCGTGGGTTGTCCAGCTAAGCAAAGGGGATATATTAGAGGTGCTAAAAGTAAGATCTATGGATGTTAGGGTGTTGTGAGTGGATAGATGAGTGCAAGCACCATTGTTTAGGAGGACAATGGGCTGATTACTAGTGATGAAGTCTTCGATTATTTTACCTCTAGTATCGGTGGAAGGGCTGCCCCAACAAGGGCTGTGAGCATTAAAATCACCACCCATAATAAAAGTGCTTGGCAGTTGATCGTAAAGATCTTGGAGGTCAGTTAGAGAGGCGCTTTGATCAGTTTCTAAATAGACATTGGCAAAGGCTGTAGGGGGGGAAGAGTGAATAAGAACACAGTTAGTCACAAGATTTGTACGTAGGGATAGGGGAGTGTGGGATATGGATTTGTGAACAAGTAAGGCAACGCCACTTTTCCTATTCGGGTAGCTCTTATTGTAGTGATAGCAGTTATACTGACCAACGTGAGTTGGTCCTTCGCCAAGTAACAACTTAGTTTCCTGTAGCAGGACTATGTGCGGTTTGTAAAAATGTAATAAGTTTTGCAGATAGGGAAGATTATTGTAAAAGCCGCGAATATTCCATTGAAGGCATATAAGATTTTTTATCGAGATCATATGAAAAATAGATGAAGAAAAAACAGAAGGATCTATATCTAGAGCAAAGTACGGAAGTACTTAGTTGATACTTTCAAGTAGATTTTTTAGTGGGACTTTGGGATTGATTTTGCGTTTTGCTTGTTGTTTTTTCTTTTGGCGTGATATGGCTTTAGAAGGTGCGGAGGAGGCAGCACAATCGGACTCAGATAGAGAAGAGGCAGTTTCCATTTTATGTGAGTCTATACTTTTTTGAGTTGTTGAGTTTGGTGTAGGAAAGGTAGGTTCGACAAAATTAGAAAATGTGCAAGGAGTTAAGTTAGAGTTTGATTGGGTGTTGAGAGTTGTAAGTGAGTGAGAGTGGCTGTTGGGTACGAGGGGTGAATTGTCGGCAAGTGGAATTGTAGTCGTTGAGATTTTAGAGTGAGTAACGGAGGGTTGAGTGGCGTTTTGCGAGGATGCAGCAGGTTTCGTAGAGGCTTGAAGTAAATCAAGTGAAGCTGGTTTGCCAGAAGTAGTTGAATGGGTGGAGGAGGATTGGAAGTTGGATACTGGAGGTGTTATAAGGGTAGCATTTGAAATAGCAGATGATTATGAAATATTGGGGTCAGTAGAGGTAGCCTTTAATTGCTCGAAATAGCGCTGTCTAGCTTCATACCTGGAGCACTTGTATTTTGTCTGTATTTTGAGGACTTCCTTGGCTTCTGTATATTTTGGACAGTCATTTGCTCCAGATGTGTGTGTTTCAGCTTCACAATTAATGCAGAAGATTCTGGTGCATTCGCCTTGATGAGGGGGGTAGCCGCATGAGGGACATAGTTCATTGCCAGAGCAGCGGACAGTGGTGTGCCCAATTCGTTGGCACTTGCGACAACGCATGGGATTCGGGAAGAATTCCCGAACTTTTACCAGTTCGAACCCAATTTCGATCTTTTCAGGAAGTGTGAAGCGGTTGAAAGTAAGGAAGATGAGGCCTGAAGGGATATCTTTGTCACCATCCTTCCTGGTATGAATCCTAACATCCGTGACGTCGTATTTAGCAAGGCCGTCAATTATTTCTTTGGGGGAGAGGTGAGCGATGGAACGGCAATAGATAGTACCTCTGGTTTGGTTCAACTTTTCATGAAAAGTTATGTTAACTGGAATGGGACCTGGTAGAACCTTTGTCGCCGTGAATTTCTCAGCTATCTGCTGGTTATCACATAGTAAGAGTAGAGAACCGTCATGCAGCCAAGAGTACTTAGAATACTGCTTGCTGATACCGTCGACTGCCAATTTCAAAAGAAACGCGTTTTCATCTCTCAGAGTTTTATTGGGCTTACACGATTGCAGTGTGATGAATTTTGCCGGGTTTGTGAGCTGTTGAGAGGGTAGAGGTGGAAAATCGAAAAGGGTGGAGGGTGAGGCAAAAGTTGTAAGATCGCGTTTGGATCGTTTTTTTTTTGGAGTAGGTTGATGCAGGTCAGCCAAGGGGGAGAAACGATTAGACCCTCCAGGGTCCGGGCCCATGTTGGAGACTATACCCCAAAATATGAGGACAAAACTTGTAAATAAATAAAAAAAACTAGCTACTAAATTAATAGAAAAAGTTACTTATCTTAAACCAAAGCAAAAACCGGGAAGCTGCGAAAATAAATCACAACACCGCAAGAAATTATACGCACTGACGCACAATCAAATAGCAGAGAAAAAAAACACAAGAAACTGGTTTTGATACCGTAATCACTGCTGACTGATTTGAAAAAATCACTGCTCAGTTCAAGAGCTCGCAAGCGACTGTCGAAATAATTACCCAAAATTCTAAGATACATATATAAAAGTGTGTAACGGCGGGCCTATTTCCTTACAAAAAACCCACCTTGTATTAGTCACTGTAAAAAAAAATTACAACTAGAAAAATAAAATTTTTTGGAAAAATGGGAAGGCCAGGAAAAATGAAAAACAGGAAAAATCGCAGGAAAAAAGCAGTCAGAATTTTCCGGTCTATACGAACGCCCAAGGTTTTTTGAAAATTTGGTTAAAAATATTTTAGTTGCGGATTGTGCCATAAAGTTTTTGTGCAAAATAGCAAAAAAAAACAGAACGTTACGCAATAAAATAGTTTGCGGATTGTGCCATAAAGTTTTTGTGCAAAATAGAAAAAAAAACAGAACGTTACGCAATAAAATAGTTTGCGGATTGTGCCATAAAGTTTTTGTGCAAAATAGCAAAAAAAAAAACAGAACGTTACGCAATAAAATGTTGCAAATGATAAATTAAAGTTTGTTGAAGAAAATTTACGAACGACAACGAACCGAAAGGGGGTGGATCAGGCTAGTTGCAGCAAGGAGTCCAAGGATACGACCAAGGAGAGTTTATCGGCCGCTGTATTTTAGAATCACCTGGAAGGACCCAATACCGGAATATTACGAGCAGCCCTTTGGGGCCCTAAGATAAGTGATATAGCATAAGTTTTTTCTCGCATACAGTCTGAACGGGATCTACCGAAGTTCTATTTGAGATCGGATACTCATCCCGACTAATAGTCCAGTGGACTAGATGAATGTGTTAGTTTTGCGAGCATACCTATGGGAAAGAAGAATATTTATTCGCGACCCTGGTTGGAGGACCAGTATTGAAGGAAGACTTAATTCTAAATTATACCTTAGTGTAACAATAGTTGATTTTAACTTTATTTGTGATTTAAAGATAGTTGATGAACAAACACGTTATTAGAAAATAATTCTGTAACTTTATTTAAAACTGATATTGCTTAACTATATTATTATTATTCTGAATGATTTTCTATATTTGGTAAATTAATTTTTAGATGTAGTTAATTGGTTTTTTTTTCTGTCCGATTATCCTTTTTCTTTCCGTTATCGGTCTGTAATATTTTGTATTTCCCCTTAATATATTGTTTTGGTTTATTAGTACCTGGCTGTTAGCGACTCAAGGGTTTTGGGTGGTGTTGCGTCACCAATTTTCTTGTTTTTTTTTGTCCAACAGGAGTAAGCGCGTGCTGGTACCAGGGCGGGTTCACGCTGTTGTGGGTTTTTGAGCTATTTGGTATATTTGAGAAACGTTAATCACCCATAACCTAAGTCGTCATATATAATACCAAGTAAGATTTGAATTGTTAACGTTGATGTACTGACTGTGTATAGAGTGGTGACACGATATTAAAAAAGTCAATGTATACCCTGAGTTGGTTTTTTGTGCTATTTTGTTTTATTGCAGGTGGTTTACAGATTGAATAATAATAAGATGATTGGCTAATCAGGAATGGCATAGCGGCGGGCGATTTATCTCGCCTAGAACTTTGGGTTTTTTCAGGAAACCTCCCTTCTCTGCTTCATGGGTACTCCGCGCCCGCCCTGATGGGGCGCTTACAGGTAAGTGGTGATGCACATAGATAGGTGGTACCTCGGGGCTCTCAACACTCCACGACCCCCCCCCCCGGCGAGCCAGCCCTACTCTTGAGGCCCGGGGTACCGCCTTGACGGTCAGATGGAATTATTGTTCGAACATTTTTTTTCATTTTTTTTTGTTTTTGTATGTGGATCTGAGGTTGGCTTCTTCGGGCAACCAACCCAAGATTCACATTACAAATGGCGCCCAACGAGGGCTATTATGCCCTCGACAGTCCTGCACGGATCTTTTACTGTAAAAATTTAGCGAAATTATTTTAGGTATGCTGGTATACCATGAATGCCTTCACGGCTGACCTTTAATTTTTATATTTTTTGGGTATGTGTTTGGTTTTTGAATTGCATCATCACTTACGGTTACGGTTCGTTGTGGGGCTAAGCCAGTATCGCGATGACTTAGTCTCTACCCCTTTCTTCTTCGTAACGCCTAAATTCTGAGTTCTTTTCAGTTGATTTCTCCTTTCGTCTTATCCCTATCGCGGTAACTTCTTCCATTTCGGTATGTGACTTCGAGCCCTGTCCTCGGCCCCCTCTTGCTAACAAGCGTAATACCGCTTGGCTATGCGGGGAGCTGAGGCCAGCGGTGATTAAACATCCTGGTTTTGGTGCGTCGTCTTTGGTAACTTTGGTTCTTTCCAACTTATTTTGGGGATACTCGAGTGGATTTGGAGCATGTTTCCCGGGCTACGTCTGGCTAACAGGCAACCTTGCCTGGCACATCGCCCCGTGGGACATCCTTGAAATTTATTCGGTCTCCCTCGTTTTCTTTCCTTGTTTCCTTGCTTACTCTGCTGGTCCATCCTTCCTGAAGACATGCAGAGTTGCGATTCAGTCGTGGGGGGACAGCAGAGGGATGTCTAAATTTTTTTATTTTTTTGGAAGGAGTTTCCTTATTATTTCGTAGGCGTACCCTGAAGAGGATGTGGAGTGTTGGAGATAGAAATGGTTTGTTGGAGGGGGGGGGGGATTGCTTCTTGTGGCCTTCCCGTCGATGAACCTTCCTCTATCAATGAGGTAGGGGTAGCCTGAGGTGCCTCCGGGGTCATCGGTGACACTTGACGGTGGCTCTAGATTGTTGTCTAGTAGTTCGAGTTCGATAAGCAAGTTATTTATGATTGTAGGTGATAGAGCCACCAACGATTGCCACCGTTGACTTCGGCCAACAAGAGTTTTCGGGCGGGAGAGATCGTTCCGCTGCTGCCATACTTGGATTTTTGTTCGTTGTTAGTCAAATATATTTGTTTTTGATTATAGTTTAGGATTGTGTATAGAGTATTGAATTTTATTCAGGGGTTTTGATTTGGTATTATTGCGCCATAGGGGCTTTTGTTAATCCAATGAATTTCAATTTTTCACCAATCCAGAGGAATACAGTTATCATATTCTGAGATTGCATTACAATCCCTGCATTACTTCCAACAATTCTCGCGTGACGGAAAGGGTGGGGGTAATAGTATTAAACGGTTATTCGTGCAATTATCTTATAATAATTAAAGAAAATCATATACAGTTGCAAGGGTTCAACAAGTTACATATCGAACCTGAGATAATCCAGTAAAGTTTTGCAAATCACATTAAGACCAACAAGTTGCGTTGCGTAGGGGATAGAGTTGGTTAGGCACGAAGATGCCCATTACCAGAAGGAAAAAGGATCTCGCCCCGGAACATTCCGATACCGAAGAGACAAGGGAAGCACCAGTCGTTATAGATACTGATACCGAAGACCCGGTCGCGGCGATTCGAGCGTTAGCGGAGCGGATAGAGCTTCTTCAGCAGGATCTGGACCAGGTGATACGGCCTGTACCACGTTTGCCGGCAGATCCTGTCGCCCTGCAACCCAATGATGAAGAGCCACAAAGCGAGCAAATAAGACCAATATTGCGTCGCGAAGCTCCTCATTTTGACACCAAGCGGCGGTCCCCAGTGTCCACTTGGAACATTAAGTTTTCCGGTGATGACCATGAGTTATCAGCGGAGGAGTTCCTGTTTCGAGTGGAAACGCGGGCCAGGGATGAATGGGTCAGTCAGTCCGAAGTATGCCGGAACATCTCGTCCTTGTTGCGAGGCCGGGCCGAGGACTGGTACTGGTCCCAGTTTCGTCGCCAGGTTCGGGACCCCGAGTGGAGCGACGTGAGGAGCCACCTGACTAGTCAATTCAGGAGGAGAGAATCCGACTACCAAATAGTGAAGCGTATGTTGGAATGTCGGCAAGACAGAGACACGTATGATGTGTTTGTGTCGAAAATGTTGGCTTTATACAACCGGATGGCCACTCCCATGCCGGAACCAGAACTGGTCGAGATTGTGTCAGACAACCTGAACGGGACTCTAGGCACAGTAGTCGTCGGCCAGCGGTTTGACAACATGCGCCAGTTGCGTGAAGTTTGCTTGAGGGCCGAACGGTGGCAAGAGCAAAGACGCCAGGACCGTCGGCAAGTCCACAAGATTCACGAAATCGATTCTGACAACCGGTGTCCAGATGGACAACCAATAGGTGACGATTTGGACTCTGCGGTGGAAGAGGTCCAACGACCCAATTCTCCGGGCAGACGCCGAGTCGTGACTTGTTGGAATTGTCACCAACAGGGCCACTTGTTTATGGACTGCTCGTCGGAAACACGGAACCTGTTTTGCTATAGGTGTGGCAAGCCAGGTACAGTTTCTACCCGTTGTCCTGTATGTACGGGAAACAACCCTCGGGGTGTGAGGTTCGGCGGGAGCTCGCACCCGAATTAACCTCACCTGTCGTCAGCCAAGACATAGACGTTAGCGAAACCTCTTCGCTATTACAGGACTGGACAAACACGGACACTCTTCCAACCTTTCCCTCTCCGGAGGTTCAACAGTCATTTCTGTTGCGGTGGAAGAAATATACCATAGCTCGGAACCGTATTTTTTCGGAGCCTCCTCAGGTGGCATCCAATAAGTCCCTTACGGATTTCCGGAACCGAGTTAGAGACAAGAAACTTCTAGCACGGAAAGCACTTTCCGCTATTGTTTCGGATTTGTCAGATCATCGCCCATTTGTTAAGGTTTATTTAGCGACTGAAGAGGTGACTGGCCTACTGGACAGTGGTGCAAGTATCAGCTGTCTGGGCAGGGATGCCGAATCTTTTCTAATGGGTCGTCCCGAGATTAAGTTTTACTCTTTGCAAACTTGTTTGCAGACAGCGGACGGGGCTTCACAGAGAGTCATTGGTTATGTTCAGGCTCCGGTCTCCTTTGGAGGACGGACCCGGGAAATTACCATCTATGTGGTACCCAGCCTTAGCCAAAGACTGTATCTCGGGATCGATTTCTGGAAATTATTCGAAATCGCTCCTCATATAGTTAGCGAGTTAACACCTCCAAAGGCATCTTCGAAAATGCATGACTTAACGTCAACGCAATGCCAACAATTGGAGCAAGTGAAGGCCAGGTTCCCCTCATTTGATGTCTTAGGACTGGGGAAAACCAACCTGAAAGAGCACACCATCGACACCGGTGACTCCGTTCCCATAAAGCAGAGACATTATCCGGTCTCACCTGCCATACAAACGCTAATGTATGGTGAGTTAGACAGGATGCTATCTCTGGGGGTAATTGAGCCATCCAACAGCCCTTGGAATTCTCCAGTGGTGTTGGTGCGCAAACCAGGGAAGGTACGCCTGTGCCTTGACTCGCGGAAAGTGAATACCGTCACTGTTAAGGACGCTTACCCTCTTCCCCACATTGATGGTCTGCTTGGTCGTCTGCAAGACACCAAGTACATCACCAGTTTGGACCTTAAAGACGCTTTCTGGCAAATCCCGCTAGAAAAGAAGTCCCGAGAGAGGACAGCCTTCACTGTCCCCGGTCGTCCACTGTATCAATTTACAGTTATGCCTTTTGGTCTATGCAATGCGCCACAGCGGATGTGCCGTTTAATGGACAAGGCTATTCCTGGACATTTACGCGAAAACGTATTTGTTTATTTGGACGATCTACTCGTGGTATCATCAGACTTTGACTCACATGTACGTCTTCTCGACGAGGTTGCTGGTTGCCTACGTCGTGCTGGGTTGACTATCAACCTAAGCAAATGTAAATTTTGCGTGACTGAAGTTAAGTATCTTGGCTTCATAATTGGGGATGGAACTTTGAAAACGGATCCTGCAAAGGTGACGGCCATCACGGAATTTCCAACTCCAAAATCTCATAAGTAGATTAGGAGATTTTTGGGAATGACGAGGTGGTATCAGAGGTTCATTCACAATTATGCAAGCGTGGCTTCTCCAGTCACGGACTGTTTAAAGAACAAGTCGTTCAAATGGACGGACGAGGCCCAGCAGGCTTTCGAGAAGTTAAAACGGCTTATGACCGAGGCTCCGTTGCTAGTCACTCCGGATTTTCCAAGCCTTTTTACATTCAGTGCGATGCTAGCCGAAGTGGTGTGGGAAGCGTGCTGTTTCAGCGAGACATGGATGGAGGAGAACATCCGATATCTTATATGTCTAAGAAACTGAACGCAGCACAGCGGAACTACACCATAACGGAACTTGAATGTTACGCCGCTGTACTGAGTGTAAAGAAGTTTAGAGCGTACGTAGAGGGACAAGCATTCACGGTTATTACTGACCATGCTAGTCTGAAGTGGCTCATGAGTCAGAAAGAGCTGAACGGTCGACTAGCAAGATGGAGTCTAAAACTCCAGGGGTTCGTGTTCACGATCGAACACAGAAAGGGAAGTCAAAATGTGGTACCTGACGCCTTGTCGCGCAGGGAATGCGTGGATGACCTCTCTTTTTGTCGCGAAGTGGACATGGACTCCTCGGCTTTTAGGTCTCCCGAATATATTCAACTGGCTGAACGAATCTTGAGCGCCACCCGACAACTACCAGATTTGCGTGTTTCTTAGGGGTATGTTTTTCACCGTGCGTCACCACGTACGGGAGACTCGGTTGCGGATGACCTGACGTGGAAATTGTGGATCCCCGCGGAACTGACCGCGCCTTTGATCGAGTCCGCTCACTCGCCTCCGCAAACTTCACATGGCGGTGTCAATAAAACCCTCCTACGTCTTCGAGAGAAATACTATTGGCCAGGGATGTCAGGTCAAGTTCGAAAGTACGTGGCGCGGTGCGAAGTATGCAAGACTTCAAAGGCTCCAAACACCTCCCTACGCCCCCTATGGGCAAAGCCATGGAGGTGCAACGACCCTTCCAATTTTTGTATATTGACTATATGGGCCCGTACCCACGTACCAAAAAAGGCCACACAGCAGTGTTTGTGGTATTGGATGCATTTACCAAATTCAGTTTTCTCCATCCGGTAAGAGGCGAGACAACTAAGGCAGCTGTAAATTTCCTTGAGAACCGAATTTTTCACACCTTTGGGGCTCCCGAGGTAGTATTTTCCGATAATGGTCGGCATTTTACATCTCAGGAATTTACGAAATTGATGAATAATTACGGCATTAAACACAAACTCTCCGCTGTCTATTCTCCACAAGCTAATGCTTCGGAGCGGCTCAACCGATCTGTTTTGGCCGCTATACGGGCATATTTGGGCAAAGATCATAGGGATTGGGACCTCAACCTAACCTCAATCGAGTGTGCCTTCCGGAGTGCACATCATGATTCAATAGGAACCTCGCCTTATCAGGCCTTGTTCGGGTGCCCCATGGTCTTACACGGGTCAACGTATCCACTCCTAAAAGTCTTAGGAGCCCTTCCAGGAGAAGACGTGACGGTATTGCCCGCTGCAGACCGACGACAAGCACTGCGGGAACTGGTAGAACATCACCTAGCCGCGGCCCACACAAGACACGAGAAAACTTACAATCTGCGTTGCAGAGTCGTAGAGTTCTCGCCCGGTCAAGAGGTGTTCCGACGCACGTTTCCCATCAGTAGCAAAGCCAATGGGTTTAGCGCCAAATTATCGGACAAATTTACCAAAGCTCGTGTGAGGCGAAAGCTTGGAAGCAGTAGATACGAGCTGGAGGACCTGAAAGGTAAACTGATTGGCATATACCACGGCAAAGATCTCCGAAGCTAAGCCTCTCAGCGTCGATAGTAAGCATGACCTGAGTCGCCCTAATAAGGCATCTCGCCGGCTTCACCGGTTAATAATAGGGTGCCGTGGTCCGCTTAGGTAGCTTCCCTAGCGGACGGTACAACTTTTTCTTTGTGTCCTTGGTCGTCTGGGGCCAAGTTTCCATGTTGGATAACAACAGGGCTGCCAGACCAGTTCCCTACTGAGGCAGGGTCCCCTCAGTCTCTTTAGAGGCCTCGAACAGTCTGGGGAATTTCTACTGGCGAAAAATCTCCTTGCGGTTCACCGGGCGGATTCGACGGCAATGTGGTATTGCTGGAGATTCAACCCGATGGATCGGAAGGGGATGTTATTCGAGTGGTAGAGTTGAGGCTGATGGGGACGCGGAAGGGGACAATATGGTATTGTCTGCGGCCACGTCCTTGTTCCGCAACACTGCCCTCCACAAGATTAACCCACAACTGGCGAGGAAACCTGACAGATCATTTTAATTCAATTTTTCTTCGAACCACTTTTGTTGGTGTTTCCTAAATCTTTGCCTTCCTCCATTCCCTTATTAACGGTTTCAAGGAAGCCCGGCTAGCTCAGCATAGAGAGCATGGGACTCCTCAACTCAAGGTCATGGGTCGAGCCACACTTTTCGTATTCTAATAGAATTCATTCCAACCAGGCCGTTTTGGTTTTTTCGGCTCCTCACTCCCTCGCAAGTCGGGTTTGTGGAGCCGAGGGATTGTAACGGCGGGCCTATTTCCTTACAAAAAACCCACCTTGTATTAGTCACTGTAAAAAAAATTACAACTAGAAAAATAAAATTTTTTGGAAAAATGGGAAGGCCAGGAAAAATGAAAAACAGGAAAAATCGGAGGAAAAAAGCAGTCAGGATTTTCCGGTCTATACGAACGCCCAAGGTTTTTTGAAAATTTGGTTAAAAATATTTTAGTTGCGGATTGTGCCATAAAGTTTTTGTGCAAAATAGCAAAAAAAAAACAGAACGTTACGCAATAAAATAGTTTGCGGATTGTGCCATAAAGTTTTTGTGCAAAATAGAAAAAAAACAGAACGTTACGCAATAAAATAGTTTGCGGATTGTGCCATAAAGTTTTTGTGCAAAATAGCAAAAAAAAACAGAACGTTACGCAATAAAATGTTGCAAATGATAAATTAAAGTTTGTTGAAGAAAATTTACGAACGACAACGAACCGAAAGGGGGTGGATCAGGCTAGTTGCAGCAAGGAGTCCAAGGATACGACCGAGGAGAGTTTATCGGCCGCTGTATTTTAGAATCACCTGGAAGGACCCAATACCGGAATATTACGAGCAGCCCTTTGGGGCCCTAAGATAAGTGATATAGCATAAGTTTTTTCTCGCATACAGTCTGAACGGGATCTACCGAAGTTCTATTTGAGATCGGATACTCATCCCGACTAATAGTCCAGTGGACTAGATGAATGTGTTAGTTTTGCGAGCATACCTATGGGAAAGAAGAATATTTATTCGCGACCCTGGTTGGAGGACCAGTATTGAAGGAAGACTTAATTCTAAATTATACCTTAGTGTAACAATAGTTGATTTTAACTTTATTTGTGATTTAAAGATAGTTGATGAACAAACACGTTATTAGAAAATAATTCTGTAACTTTATTTAAAACTGATATTGCTTAACTATATTACTATTATTTTGAATGATTTTCTATATTTGGTAAATTAATTTTTAGATGTAGTTAATTGGTTTTTTTTTCTGTCCGATTATCCTTTTTCTTTCCGTTATCGGTCTGTAATATTTTGTATTTCCCCTTAATATATTGTTTTGGTTTATTAGTACCTGGCTGTTAGCGACTCAAGGGTTTTGGGTGGTGTTGCGTCACCAATTTTCTTGTTTTTTTTTGTCCAACAGGAGTAAGCGCGTGCTGGTACCAGGGCGAGTTCACGCTGTTGTGGGTTTTTGAGCTATTTGGTATATTTGAGAAACGTTAATCACCCATCACCTAAGTCGTCATATATAATACCAAGTAAGATTTGAAATGTTAACGTTGATGTACTGACTGTGTATAGAGTGGTGACACGATATTAAAAAAGTCAATGTATACCCTGAGTTGGTTTTTTGTGCTATTTTGTTTTATTGCAGGTGGTTTACAGATTGAATAATAATAAGATGATTGGCTAATCAGGAATGGCATAGCGGCGGGCGATTTATCTCGCCTAGAACTTTGTGTTTTTTCAGGAAACCTCCCTTCTCTGCTTCATGGGTACTCCGCGCCCGCCCTGATGGGGCGCTTACAGGTAAGTGGTGATGCACATAGATAGGTGGTACCTCGGCGCTCTCAACACTCCACGACCCCCCGGCGAGCCAGCCCTACTCTTGAGGCCCGGGGTACCGCCTTGACGGTCAGATGGAATTATTGTTCGAACATTTTTTTTCATTTTTTTTGTTTTTGTATGTGGATCTGAGGTTGGCTTCTTCGGGCAACCAACCCAAGATTCACATTACAAGTGAATGAGATCTGTCTGTAAATGTTTCATTGGCTCCGAAACCGCTCAACCGATCGCCACAAAAATTTTACCACATGAGTTTTATAATATGGAAAGTGTTTATACAATCGAGTTAATCTTCTAGCTCAGAAGTACACTTCTCAGCTGGGCTGAGAAACGGGCCACGCTTATGTGCAGGGACCGAAACCGGCCGAAAACACCAAAAAATGTATAAGAAGAAAAAACACCGCATAACGAGCATGCGACCGAAAATGCGGGTTCCTTCTCGACCCTCCCCGGCACTCCTGTACCGAGCCGGTCCGGTCCCTGCACACAAACGCGGTCACATTTACCACTGCACAGTGGCTCGGCTAAGACATGCAAACACAAAACAAAAAACAATGCAACATTTAAGAGCACAAAACATCAAACAGAGAAGCGTGCAAAGACAATGAAAACGTGGGGCACACAAGGAGTCACGCCACATTAAAAAGAGTCCTTTTACGGACATCTTCGCTAGTTTGCATGCTAAAAACACTCGCATTTTTGTTAACATTTATAAGCATGCGGTTAACTGGTTCGTACATCCCATAATTGGTATTAGAGGAATTAATGTACAAGAGAGGTGGACCTCTCAGGTTGTAGTTGTTCACTCTATATGACGTACGGGTTCGTAGGAAGCCTGAGTCAACTTTGTCATTCAATAAACGATGAACGAATATAACGTCAGCGACCTCGCGACGCTTATGGAGCGAGCTCAAGTTGAGCAATTTAAGTCTGTTCCCATAAGGCGGAAGAATAAGTGGGTCATCCCACGGGAGGTCCGGGAGGGAGAACTTCCTTTGAACCGATTCGATTTTTTCAACATGGGAGGAGTAGTAAGGAGACCATACCTGGGAGGCGTATTCAAGTAAAGGCCTAACTAAAGATATGTACAAGTGCTTTGTGATGAGGGGGTTCTTGAGTTCCTTGGACCATCTTTTTATAAATCCCAGGACTGAATTGCCCTTGGAAGAGATATAATTGATGTGGGTGGAGAAATCCAACTTACTTTCTAACCTAACCCCAAGATCGATAACAGAGTTAGTGCGGGAGATCTTGTTATCGAGAAAAGTATAGTCGTAAGTTATAACGCCACGTTTTCTACAAAAAGTCATGACCTCACATTTACTAATGTTAAGGACCAGGTTGTTGTTGGAACACCAAGAATAGAAGGTGTTTAGGTCTGCTTGCAGAAGTTTGCAATCCTCGATACTCCTTATGTGGCGGTACAGTTTGATGTTATCGGCATAAATAAGGATTTTACAGTGCCTTAGCAGGGTAACAATGTCATCGATTGATAAAATAAAAAGAAGAGGACCAAGATGACTTCCTTGCGGGACACCAGAGGACGCCTCGATGTTTTTAGATTTGGCTCCGCGGAATAGAACCTGGTAGGTTCTGTCGGCTAAGTACGACTGGAACCACATAAGCAGGGCATGCGGAAGGCCTAATTTTTTTAGTTTTAGAACTATAATAGAGTGAGAGAGCATGTCGAAAGCTTTACTGAAGTCTGTATAAACACAGTCAGTTTGACAGCCAGTGACAAAGCCTCGAACAGTGTAAGAAGAGAACTCTAGTAAATTAGTAGTAGTGGAACGAGCTGCAAGAAAGCCATGTTGGTTAGTTGAGATAAGTCTCTTACAGATAGGGGCAATAGCAGAATAAATAATGGATTCAAAAAGTTTTGGTATACATGATAACTTCGCAATCGGTCTATAATTAGATATTTCGTTCTTACAACCCTTTTTATGAACAGGGATTATAAAAGAGTTCTTCCATAAGGTTGGGAAGCGCCCTGTATTGAGGGATTTCTGAAATAAACATAGGATAGGAGACAGTAGGGCCCCTGCACAGGATTTTAGAACAGCAGGAGGGACACCATCAGGGCCGGACGAAAAATCCTGTGGAAGATCATTTATATGTTTCGAGTTAGTTTCGAGGAGTTTGCTTTGAGCCACCGACCGAGTCAGACGCATCGTGAGCGCGCTCCCGCGTGTCAATCATTATTCCAATTTTAGTGAAGTTATATTGTGCAAATTTTATTGAAAAACGGTGCAAAACAGGCGTCTTTTGTTTTGGGACTCCTATTAGTGAATGAAGCTTGTTAACTGTTCCTGGATAGAGTAGAGAACTGAAACTAACAAGTGGAAACACGTGCAACACACTAGCCATGGCGGACCTTGCTACCCAACTGGAAAATTTGACCTCACAGATGACCGCATTTAATGTTAATCAAAACAAAATGATGACTTCTGTCGAGGGGATAGAAAAGAATGTGAAGACACTGACGGAAGAAGCAGCTAAACAGGAAAAAACCCTCGAACGGATGCAAAAGGAAAACGAGGAGCTGAGGAGAGAAGTCGAACGTCTTAAATCTTTCCATGAAACTCGTCTCCAAAGTGACCGGAACAATGACATAAAGATCACTGGCATCCCCTACAACCGTGGTGAAAATCTACTTGTTCTTTTCATTGCAATCATGAATGCGTTGAAACTGAATATTCCAGAAGTTGCGGTAAACTCAATCTTTCGTACGAAAACAAAAGGTATCATCATTGTGCGCCTTCTTCGTCATTTAGATAGGGAATCTATTTTGAGAGCAGCAAAACAAAAACATCTGACGGCTGAAAGTATAGGTCTGAATTTGGTACGCGAGTCACCCATATACATAAACGAATCGCTTTCACCTCACATTGCAAAGATTTTCTACGAGGCCAGAAACATTCAGAGAGAATTTGATATTAAATTTGCTTGGCATAAAGATGGAAAAGTCTTTTTGAGGAGAGATGAATCCCAGTCTGCACTACAAATCTGTTCTCTGGCTGAGATCGAGGAACTCCGCAAGGAACTCAATGAAGCCGGATGCCGCCGAAACCATGCTCCAGACCCTCACGGAGCAGACGATGTCCAGGTGTCGGGCACCCGAATTGAGTCGAACACGAGCTCAGAGATTACTCCCACTCCTTCTCCCTCCTCTCCCCAGTCTAATCCCCACCAAGTAAAACAACAGGCACAAACAGAGCCGCAAACCGTGGATATGCAGCACCTGTCAGAAGTGAAGTATCCCCCTCTCACTTCTCCTTCAACAAATAAATCAGGAGGAAGAATACAATCTTGGGCTCGACTGATGTTCGACTCCAGGGTATCAACAGCATCCAAGATGCAGGAGAAAAACAAGCGTGTCAGAAACCCACGTTCAACTCCACGCTATACTCGACCCACCTAGGATTCGGCGGGGACGATTGAATCTTCCCATCTGGCAGATAAAAACTTTGGTATTTGTTATTGGAATGTGGGTGGGTTTAATACCTTATACAAAATAGATGAAAAGTCACAAGAGTTATTGTTAAAAAATGATTTAATTTGTTTTAGTGAAACGTGGCAATATGTCGAGTCAAATATTAATGTACCTATTTATTTACAAAATTATTTGCATATTTATTCTTTAGCTAAAAAAGAGTCAGGCTCCAGAGGCAGAGCAGGTGGAGGCATTAGTCTATTTTTGAGAAAAAACGATGATTATACGTATATTGTTAAAGAGACCAAAGCCTCGCACATTATTATTGATATAGTATTTAAATCAGATTGTATTAGAATAGGAGCCTTTTATTGGAGACCACAAATGGAATTTGATGAAATGTATTTAAACTCAATGCAAAATATATTATATGAAATGTCATTATCAGAACAAAAGGATGTAGATGTGATTTGTCTTGGCGATTTTAATGCGAGGATCGGGAACCTTAATAACGATTTTGATGATTATATTTTTTATGATTCTCATTTGTTTCATGTTAGAAATACTTGTGATATGATTGTGAAGTCGAGAGGAATGAAATTGACTGAAATTATGGAATCTATGGGGTTTGTCGTGCTAAATGGTCGATCAAGATCGGACGCTCAGGGCTGTTTTACTTATATGTCGGAGAGAGGAAATAGTCTGATTGACTTAGCGTGGGTTAATTATGGTTGCTTGCAGAATGTCACCGATTTCTCTCTCACAGATCTTTCTGTCTTTTCTGATCACTTCTTATGCTCAATTAAAATAGATAAAAAATTACCTGTTAATTCAAATTCAAACCTCCAAAATCAAAATCAAAACTATATTAAATCACTGAGATGGATCCAAAAAAACTTTTTGGAATATACCCAGCATCTTTCAAACGACTTCAATATTCTTAATTCTAACGATGCTATCGCACTTTTTGAGAACTTAACTGCAGCAATTAAAACCGCGATGAATGAAACAGATATGTGTACAACTAGGCACCTTGGTGCAAAAAAAACTTTTAAATCGCCGTGGTACAATAAAGAATGTGTTAATGCAAAAAAAGCAGTAGAGAAATCGTTTGTTAAATTGTGTAAACATAACTTTGACCCAAATTATTATCCTGAATATAACCAATCAAAAAAGAATTATAAATATATAACTAATTCAACAAAAAAATCTTATATCGAAAATATCAAAACAAAGTTGAGAGAGACAAAAAATGCTAAAGATTTTTGGCAGACAGTGAAAAAATTTAGGAAAAAAGGCCCATACCATGAAATTGATATATCATTGCAAACTTGCGTCGATTATTTTCGAGACATATATAAACCATCACCTCGTATACATATTATATCGAATACGGATGTCCACAAAATTTTAGATAAAGAAATTACGCTAGAAGAAATTAATTTCGCGTTATCACGTCTCAAAAATGGCAAAGCGGCCGGGCCCGACGGAATTCCTAACGAATGCTTCAAGAACCTCCCACCCAATTGGACCCATTATCTCCAAAACATGTTTAATGTGTTCTTAACTCAAGAAACTATACCGGACGACTGGTGTAACTCCCTAATTAAACTGATATTTAAAAAAGGAAACACGAACGACCCTAACAACTATCGACCAATCGCACTTGAAAATACATGTTTGAAAGCATTTTCCTTCTTGCTGAAAAAAAGACTTGACGATTTAGTTGAAAAACATAACCTCCTTCCGGAAGAACAATGCGGTTTCCGAGTAAAAAGATCTTGTACAGACAATATTTTTATTGCAAAATCCGTAGTTGATATTCAATTGAATGTGAATAAAAACCCCCTTTTCGCAATAGTTGTAGATTATAAAAAAGCATTCGATACTGTTCCGCATAACAAACTTTTTCAGAAACTTAACTCCGGTAAATTCATTAGAACGATTGCAAAAATGTACGATAAAGCAAATATCTCCTTGCGTTTGAACAATCAATTATCGGAAAAAATTGCAATCACGAAAGGTGTCCTCCAAGGAGACGTTTTAAGCCCATTACTTTATGCCCTTTATACTAGTGATATGCCCTCCTTTTTCCGCGATAAAGGTCTTAAAGGCATCAAGATCGATAGTGAGACAGGAATTTTGATGATAACTTTTGCTGACGATACGCTTATTTTTGCAAATTCAACTATAGATTGTCAGGACAAGTTGAATGAACTTGATTCCTATTGGGGCTACGTAGACTAGTCATGATTACTATGTAGTAAAACCGAGTTTTACGAAGAGAGACGTGAAGGGGCGGGGTGAGAATGCCGCCCCTTCACCTCTCTCTTCTTAAAAATCGGTTTTACTACATAGTAATCATGACTAGTCTACGTTGCCCCAATGTGAGCAAAACGATCTTATCGTAAAGGCGAGCAAGACAAATATCATGCATTTCTTTAAAGGTAGACCGAGAAAAGTACGCCCGTTGTATTACAAAGGTTCAATTTTGGAATATGTAAAGTCAACTAAATATTTAGGCGTCAACTTCTCATGTTCTGGTAAATTTTTGGCACATGCAAGAGAAACTGTAAAGAAATCGCAATTTGCAGTCAGCAACGTTTTATCAATTTTGTATGCTAGCAAATCTGATTCCTGGGACACAAAATGTTTTTTATTCGATTCTTCGGCAAAATCTGTTTTATTATATGGTAGTGAAGTATGGGCATTCCCGTACACCGATCTGCTGGAAATGGTTCAATCAAAGTTTTTTAAACGCCTTTTGCACCTACCTATCACTACTCCAAATTACATGTTGAGAAATGAATTTGATAGATTACCGATGAAATATTATGTAATTAAGAGTATGTATGACTGGTGGTGCAAACTGCTTTCGATCCCCTGCGAAAGATTACCAAAAAGATGTTACGAAGCTCTTAAAGCACACATAGATTCGAACTTAATCCCTAACAACTGGGCTTCACAATTAAGGAGTATTTTGTATTCATGCGATGAATTAGAGTTATGGTCTTCGCAGAACGGACAGCTAGCGCGAAGGGAGAGAGAGACGTTTCTCGCAATCTCAGCCGCTATTCTTAAGTCCTGCGATGACGATAGAATATACCACTCTTCTTACTCACCTATTTATAAGTATATAATTGATGCGGATTCGAATGTAAACTACCTTAATTTCATTTCAAATATCAATAAGCTCAGAACTGTGGCACAATTACGACTGAACTCTGCCATTACGACCAATTTATACATTAATGCAGAAAAAATAATTCTCGACAAAAACGTACCATGCTCGTTCTGTAACTTGAACGAGCCGAACGATCTAAACCATGTAATATTTAAATGTCCGATCTTTGCTACTCCACGTTCCAACTATTTGTCCAAATTAATCACTGAAAACCAATCGTTGACCGCCATGTTATCAAATATTTCTGCGCAAAAATTAAAATGTTTATATTATTTTTTATTGGATATGTAAATGTAAAAAGACTGATTGAAGATTAATCGAGTAATGTATAAGCAAACTCTCTTTGTAACGGAGCGAGACTCCTAACATTGTATAAATAAATAAATAAATAAATAAAATAATAAATAAATGTTTCGAGATATCTTCCCTGGTTATAGACAGAGATAAATTTCGAGCCGTTTGTATTGAGTTGATATGTCGAAAATTGTCTTCATGAGGTTGGAAGACAGGAGACGAGAAAGATTTGAGGAAGAACGATGCGAACTTGTCGCAAATCTCGGATGAATTAGAACTAACAGAGTTCTCGTATTGCATGGTGTTAGGGTAATTATCAACTTTTTTTTTAGAGTTGATAAATTGAAAGAATGCTCTGGGATCCCCATACAGTTTACCTTCCATGTTACTAAGGTACTCCTTATAAAGAGCCTCGGACAGAGCATGGAATTGGTCATAGCAATTGAGAAAAGCATAGAAGCTCGTAGTGTCTTTTCTCTTCAAGTAGGTTTTCCAGAGTTTATTCTTCTGGTTTTTGGTGTGTCTCAACTCATTATTGTACCAGCGCGGAGATTATCTGGTCAACTTTAGAGGCTCAATAGGTACACAGGATGCGAAGGTTTCATACAGGACGGAGTAAAGTCTTGTTACGTCGTCATCCAACTCATTAGAGGAAAGCAAGCTATTGAAATCGATCGAAGTGAGCTTGGATGACAGTACTTCAAGGTTGGCCTTTTTAAAGTTAAAAGTAAAGGTTGACTCCTCCGGGGTTAGCTTATTGTTAAAGGCAAAACAATAGCTGAGTAGGAGAGGAGGGTGATGATTATCAACAGGCGACAAGACAATTGAGCTAGGCTCAACATACATGTTGTCTGAGTCGGAGAAGAATATAAGATCTAACCACCTTCCTAAACTATTATACACACCGCTCATTTGGTTCAAACCGCATGAGAATAGGGAATTCAAAAAGTCGGATTCCCTATCATTAAGGTTGTTTTCAGGTAGGTAGTTATCGTCCTCATCGGAAGATAGCCATTGAACATTGGGTAAGTTAAAATCTCCTAAAAGTAGGAGTTCGTCTTTGGAGTCCATCATATCCTGGATATGATTAGTGCAAGAGATTAGAATATCATAGAGGTTTTGACCCCTATCGTCAAGAGTGCTGAACATACCTGCTGGAATGTAACAGCAAATTAAAAATAGGTTCTTATGGACAAGGGAGACTTTAAGAGCGAGGAGCTCAATGTCCAAAGAGTTGGAAAAACTAGGAAGCGTTATTAAGCAACAGTTGAGAAGGTTGCTACAGGCAAGTAGTACACCTCCTCCACGAGCCTCCGAGTCAATATATCTATCCCTTCTACTTGGAAGGATGTATCGAAAAGTTCGGCATTAAGAATCCCACTGTGTAACCATGTTTCTGTAAAAGCGATTATATCGAAGTCACTGGCCGAAGTCGACAGAAACACATCATGGGTTTTGCATCTGATTCCCCTCACGTTTTGGTAATAGAGGGAAAGCGTCTTAAGTTTTTTGGGACCTGTCGAGTGTCAGGATTGCGATGCACGCGTGTGCGAGGAACAAAACACTTTGAAAAGGCACCAGGCGGCCAGAACTAGGGGTCTAGAAGCTGTTCAGCGATATTGGGCGGTGCAGTCAGAACAAAAGACGCAACCGGCTTGGAAGCATTGCTGATCTTCCTGCAAAGGACTAACGCAGGGTCAACAGCATTTCTCCTTAGGTATTCTTTGATTGCTTCGGACGTAGTTTCAGGGGAGAAACGCGAGATGAAAATATTACGTGGTCTGGGTACCGTTATCAGATCGGCGCCAGTTACTGAAGCCTCAGTATTCACAGTGCCCAAGGGTCCGGTGACTCTAACAGAAGAGGTTGATGCTGCATCCGATTCTGAGATATGGGTTGAGCCAATTGGGAGCGGGAGGGCGGGGATAGGCGAACTAGTAGAGGGGTTCGCAGTGACAGCAGTGGTGGCTTTACGACTGCATCTGCGTTTACGATGTTTGCCACGGGTTTTCGGGTGGTCAGGAGCTTGCCTAGAGGCAACCTCCACCGAGGGGCCCTCTTCAGATGTTATGGTCGGGTCGTTCAAGGTTGTGAAGTTATGAGTATCAGTATCTTTTTCCACAAGAGAAACAGCAGTGGAGCAGGGCGCAGAAAGAGGCTGCTCTCCTACCTGCACGCCACCATCAGATACTGCCACCACTGGGGGAGAGCTAGTTCTATCATAGACGCTTTCAAATTTAATGGATAGAGAATTCAGGGCATTGTGATTTTGAACCACTGCTGTTGACAGCGATTCAATATCAGTCCGAACACGCCTCGTACTCCTTTTAATGTCATCCAATATAGGATGAAGAGAAGCTAAGGAGTTGGCAGTGCTGGACGAGGTGGCGACTGGATTGTTGATTGCCGAATGTATGTCATCGATAGAATCGAAGACCGTTGCAACTCGGGAAGAAATTTCGTGGAATTTGTTCAACAGAGAACCCGAGTTGGCCGCAACAGAGGCAAGGGTGTCGGACAACGCGTCGAGCCGGACGTTGGTCGATTGGACGTCCTCGGCTAACATCTCAAAATGAGAGATATTGCCAGGGAAGGAATTGAGACGACCCATAACTTTCTCGTGGCCATCGAGAAAGACGTCCGAGATGTCTTTCATTAATCTTAGGACGTGGCAGGGTTGAATGTCAGAGCATTCGTTACAAGTGGAACCTCTAGGGGCCGAAGATTTGCCACTGGCTCGACCGTTCAGGCAGTCTGGGTGAAAAATACCTCCACAGACTCCATCACAAGCAATGCCACCTCGAACGATCTCGGATGAGCAGTGCTTGCAGGAACGGTGACCCTCCATTAATTTGCAAAAAAAAATATAACTAGTTGGGATGTGGCTTTTGACCCTTTCGGTCCACAAGATTAACTTCCCAGTATTCGTTCAAACAAAAAAACGACTCGAACGATTTTCATGAAAATCTTTTCAGATCATACTTCCTTTAACACGCTTTGAACGGCACCTTAACGAAGTCGAAATCTTTTTTGGTTCTCGCGAAATCGTGCCGGTACAAAAATCACTTAAGTCGTTCAAACAAAAAAACGGCTCGACCGATTTTTATGAAAATCTTTTCAATTCATATGTCTTTTAATATGCTTCGAACGGCACCTTAACGAAGTCGATATCTTTTTTGGTTCGCGCGAAATCGTGCTGGTACAAAAATCACTTAAGTCGTTCAAACAAAAAAACGGCTCGACCAATTTTTATGAAAATCTTTTCAGATCATACTTCCTTCAACACGCTTTGAACGGCACCTTAACGAAGTCGAAATCTTTTTTGGTTCTCGCGAAATCGTGCCGGTACAAAAATCACTTAAGTCGTTCAAACAAAAAAACGGCTCGACCGATTTTTATGAAAATCTTTTCAATTCATATGTCTTTTAATATGCTTCGAACGGCACCTTAATGAAGTCGATATCTTTTTTGGTTCGCGCGAAATCGTGCTGGTACAAAAATCACTTAAGTCGTTCAAACAAAAAAACGGCTCGACCAATTTTTATGAAAATCTTTTCAGATCATATTTCCTTGAACACGCTTCGAACGGCACCTGAACGAAGTCGATATCTTTTTCGGTTCGCGCGAAATCGTGCAGGAAAAATGACCACATACGTACGCACACACACACACACACACATATTTCTTCTAAAATTTTTTCTTAAAATGCTATTGGGACCTTGAAACGTGTAAATACATTGAAAATTTCGAATCCGATTTTCGGACCGATTACAATAACTTCCTACTGGGAAGTTAAAAAAAAAAAAAAAAAAAAATAAGACAAAAGCCCACCGAAAATAGAAAAAGCAGCAAAAAAACAAAAAGGGAATAGAGAAATTTTTCCCAAGTTCAAGTTTAAACACCTAAATTAGAATGGAACTATGGGAAACAGTTTGAGAAGCTTTTTCTACAAATTAATTTTTTGCATAACCTTAGGCAAAAAATTAATAGAGATACGGATACGGGTGATTTATAAGTGCGGCAGTACCTAGTATCTCAAAGTTTGAGAAGAAGAAGATGACTGCCAATGTCACTTACAAAAATGAAAATAAATTAAATATACAAACTCACATGAATATAACAATCAAGCTACGCAAAAACTCTGGCACTAATCACAAAGAACCACAATAAAGCGACGGGAAAAAAAGATGCAAAAAAACTACCACAAAAACACCGAAAAATAAAATATGAAAGACGGAGACAAAACCCTGACGCTATCAGCTTTCCTCTACCTACCCCTAAAAGGGGTGAAAAGAGGTGGAATAGGTTGAATTATTTTTTTCTTTAGTTAGATTTTCTTCAAACTTAGTACAAATACTCCACACCATAAATAATGAAGCACGTACTTAAGGATTTTTCGAAAACCAACCACAGGGTGGAAAACGTCATATATTTTTCATTAGATTTTCTTCGAACTTGGTATAAATAGTTACTATACAGCAGTGGCGGCTCGTCTTTAGGGGCTAGTGGGGCTTAGTCCCACCAGAAATTATCGAGGAAATTATATTCATACATTTTTTAATTAATTTCATTTTTACAAAAAAGCAACGCAAATTTTCTTTGCAATTTATTACAATTTCTAAAAAAAAATTCAAAATAATACCCCACAAAAAAATTCGAAGTAGAACTTCATAGGAAAAGTATAAAAAAAGAGCAAATAACAAAAATAACAACAACTCTCAACTCTCTCATCAAAATAATCTGGCCGAATCATAATTCGCCATACCCATTTATATGTATAAGATGTTTTCAAATGCCGTGACATTTGACGCATGTTGGGGTAAAAATCTCTTAAAAATGTTTAAAAGCTGGAGATAATTTTTCTTCCTCTCGATTGAGAAATTAAGCTCCAAAATAGAAAGCCAAAGGCGCACGCAAAAGAAATGTCAGCAATTCCCATATATGTACTTACTGACAACTTGTTGCAAATATTACGACGACTCTGTCTTTTTATTAGAGCTTCTGTATATACCACAATGGCTTAAAAAATCTCAAACGATTTTAAACATAATTTATTCAAAAGGAAACACTTTTCTAATTAAAATTGAAATTTTATTTTTCTTATAATTTTGTGAACCATTGTATATTGTAAAAAGTGAGCGAGAATTGACTCCTCCTCCTTATCAAATCACTTGGTGTCATTTAATCAATCGCGACTGCGTATTGCTAATTTTACAAATTATGAATGAAAAGCGTCCTTTTTTATATGTTTTTTAATTTTCAGGTTTTTGTATGTTACATATTTGCTACAGAAATAATTTGTAGCAATTTCTATTAAAAAATACGCAATTTGGGTTTTTAATACTTTGATACTAGGATTGTTGACGTTTTCGGCCAGTCGCATGCGCGCTTCTGCCAGGGCAGGTTACGTTGCTTGCGGCTGCGGAGAGTTCACAATTTATGAATGAAAATGCTCATGAATTTAAAAAAGGATTTTTCAGCATTTTTTTTTAATTATTATAAATTTAGGGATGAGAAATATTTCTCATAATTATAATAAAATTATGCTTATTATGATGGATAGATTTACTTGGTTGAGCAGGGTTTTTACATGTATTTAAAAGCTCTGCTCAATACATATAAAGATAACTTAACTTTATTCATTCGGCATGCGCGCATCCCTTCCCAAATTATTTTGTTGAGTTTTTTCTGCGTTTGTTGCCTTTTTAAATGAAAAGAGGGGAAATGATAGAACAAAATTTATAAAATTTGGCAACGAGGTGCGCAGAACTGTTCGAATTTTTTGTGTCACGGAGTTTGAAAACATCTATAATTCTCTGCTCTTCTCAGGGGCTATCATTGACTCAGGTTTGCTACTAATTGGCCGAACATTTTGATACTTTTTTTACACTTATGGATTTTATATACCTGATGGGCTGATTTTATTTAGCCCGTAGCAAAATTTTGGATTGAAATATAGTAAAAAGTAGTAAAAAGAAACATTTTTATTGGAAAAAGAGCTAAGGGGCCATCCATAAATTACGTCACACGTTAAGGGGGAGGGTGCTAAATTTCGTGACGTCACAATTCAAAATCTAATATATCTAAGAACAGTAATACCTCGCTTTACGCGAGGGACACGTTCGAAAAAAACTCGCGTTAATTGATGTTTTCCTTTGCAGCGAACCAACTATGATTATCTTTCAAAATCAAATCTCTCCTCCAAGTTATTTGGACCACGACATCTTATTTGTGAGCTACAATTTTCGCGTTGACGCAATTAGCAAGAAAACTATAGTGTCCCGGGATTTTAAAAATATCAACCGCGATCGGCTCCTGGAACATTGTCATTTGCTTCCCTGGGATAATATTTTTGCGGCAGAAGACATAGATGATAAAATTGCTATATTTGAGGAGTTTACCATACAGTTATATGATGAATTTGCCCCCCTGCGCACTAAATTCCTGAGCGATAAGTCTAAACCGTGGTTCTGTACTGAAATCAAATCTCTTATCGCCGAAAGGGAGTATCTATATCATCGTTTCTTGAAATTCAGAAGTGAAAATGCTAGAAAATCATACAATCGAGTTCGTAATCTAGTCGTTGCAAAAATCAGGGAGGCTAAACGTAATTTTTATGCTCGTAAACTTGATCCCTCACTTTCAACTCGTACTTTCTGGAATAACCTGCGTAACTTGAGCGTCTACCGTAATAAAGAAGATTCACATGTATACGCCAACTGTGACCCTGATACTCTGAATAATCATTTCTCTTCTTGCAATATAGATACTCTACCTCAATTGCCAGATTCAACAATTGATGGGTTTAGCTTTCGCTGTGTAGACGCCTTTGAAGTGAACTTAGCCATTAACTCCATCAAGTCCGAAGCCACTGGAACCGATAATATTTCACCTAAATTTTTAAAAATGCTTCTTCCGTCATTACTTCCTGTTATTGTTCATATTTTCAATGCTTGTCTCACTGTGTCAAAATTCCCTACTGCTTGGAAACATGCTCTTATAATCCCCATTGCCAAGTGTCCCAATCCTAGTAGCCCCTTGGATTTTCGTCCAATTAGCATCCTGCCATTTCTGGCTAAAGGTCTTGAGAAATTAATGGCAATGCAAATGATTGCTTACTGTGAGCACCACTTACTTGTAAATCCATGTCAATCTGGCTTTCGGAAACACCATAGCTGTGACACTGCCCTCCTAAAAATCACGACAGACATTCGGAACTCTTTAGATGCTAACAAAGTGTGTTGTCTACTGTTGCTAGACTTTTCCAAAGCTTTTGATAACGTCAATCACTCCGTCCTTTTACGCAAACTCTGTAAACAATTTCGTTTTTCCTCTTCTGCCCTTACGCTCATGTAGAGCTTCTTAGCTGGTCGTTCACAACAGGTGAAGATCACGGCCTCTGTGTCTTCCCTGCACTAGATTCATCCTGTAACCGTAAGTTAGAAGTAGCGTTTAACGACTGCATACGTTTCATTCATAACCTTCGCAGGTATGACCACATTTCGCCCCACCGGCACTCAATTTTTGGATGCTCCTTAAGCGACTACCGCGATTTTAGGACCTTGTGCTACTACCATAACATCATCAACAACCGAAAACCCTCTTATCTAAGCGAGTTTATCCAGCTCTCACTATCCCGCCGAAATAACAATGTGATTATCCCCCGCTTTCGTCATCTTTCGGGGCAACGTTCTTTCTTTGTTCACGCAGCTCAATTGTGGAACTCCATTCCTGTAGAAATACAGCGAATCGAATCAGTGAGTACTTTCAAAAACCGTCTTTTTGAATTCATTTCTGGCAGGTCAAACTGAAGCACGTGTATCTTTTTTTTTCTCTCTTTCTTTCTATTGCAACATGCCTTTTCTTCTTTTTATACATATATTTATTAGTAATTTCATTTCTTTTCTTCATTCTTATCTGCTATTTTTCATTGCTTTTATTTTATTTTATTTATTTTAGTTAGTAATTATTTAAGCTGTAAAGTTCTATATCTGTTTCTTTTTATGTACAAATTTAAGATTAAGAATCTTGTGTACACTAATATTTTTAAATAAATGTAAATGTAAATGTAAAATGAAATTCGCGTATATAGGGGGTTGCATTTAAACATAGCCAAAAGTCAGTACAAAATGCAAATCAATTCGATTCGTCCGAAGACCGGACAAAAAATCGCTTAATTGATTTTTGAAAATTTTTTCGAGAAGTTTTCGAAAAAATGACAAGGATGTCATTAGGGTAGGCAATAATCTTTTGTATAAATAGAACAAAAATAATTTCGCAAAAATCAGTTTCTGAGTCATTTTTTGGCCAAACTGAATTTTTGAGACTTTGACCTTGAATAACTTCGAAAGGGTTAAGTTTTCGAAAAAATGGCAAGAGGGCCTTTTTGTAGACAATAATGTTACGTATTGACTGATCAAAAACTTTTTCGAAAAAAGCAGTTTTTGAGTGATTTTTTGGCTAAAAAGTGATTTTTGATAAGTTTGACCTTGAATAACTTTAAAAGGGTTAATCGGGTCAACATGTTTAGAAGAACTAAAGTTGTAGAGAGTTTCGTTGTCAACATTTTGGTCCCTCGTACTAGGTTGTGCGACCTATAGAAACCGAGATACCAGGAAAACACGGGAAAAACGCGATATCTCCGGCGGTCATGTTTTATTTTTTGTGATTCCGAAATGGTATTCTTAAAAAGTCCCAAGGAAGCTGCGGACCAATTTTCAGCCATTTTGGAATCTTGTCTCCTTTCGTGCGCTTTTTTTGCTAATTTCCCCGGACTATAATATAATTATTGGTTTTTTGTTTTGTTAATTTTTTGAAAAGTGTGATGTTGATTTTATTAAAAAATAATTTAAATAGAAATAAAACTAATTTCGGAACTGCTGTTTTAATTTAATAATTTCTAGATGTAAAATTGCAAAATATGTGACGTCACACTAGGGAGGGGGGAGTCTCACAAATGTGACCAGTTGTGACAAGGACGGGGGAGGGGTCAAAAAATCATGAAATTCGTGTGACGTAATTTATGGATGGCCCCTAACTGAAGATTGAATTTTAACTGACAGTTACAAGTTGATTTTTAAGTGAAAAGTGTGTGCTTACAAAAATTGCGGTAGATTATATTGAATTATTCGCCAATAAATATTATCAAATTATTATTTATTAAATTATATGTAACAAATATTAATATACCATTTTTTAATATATCATTTTCTTAAATTATATTTATATTTGTTTAATTTTTGTTTTTGGTTAAAATGAATCACGCAGATAATTTATTGAAGAAAAATTTTTCTTTGTTGTAATAAGAAAAAAAATTAGAAATTAAACGTTTAGGGCCGCATCAACCATTTGATTTTAAATTAATTTGTACTGAAAAATCCCAAAGTAGAAAATTTTCGTTGGATTGGTTTCTATACCATTTTTTAATATATCATTTTCTTAAATTATATTTATATTTGTTTAATTTTTGTTTTTGGTTAAAATGAATCACGTAGATAATTTATTGAAGAAAAATTTTTCTTTGTTGTAATAAGAAAAAAAATTAGAAATTAAACGTTTAGGACCGCATCAACCATTTGATTTTAAATTAATTTGTACTGAAAAATCCCAAAGTAGAAAATTTTCGTTGGATTGGTTTCTAAAAAGAAATGGCTTATGGTTAGTATAGAAAAAATGCATTTTTTACTTTTATTGTGTTTTGTTTAGAGGAGAATCGACTTGGACAGAAATCGGTATCCGGGATTGAAAACATTTATCGGAACGAATTAAAAAACATGAATCGGGCGCTACGCATTTAAAAAATACTTTAAATTACCAAACCTTCGGGGCGGTTAATATTCTCTCACAGATCGATTCAGGATACGCGAGTTCCACAGCAAAATATAATGAAAATGTTAAAAAGAATCGTCAAGTATTAAGTCGAATTTTAGATATGTTAAAGTTTTGCGGTGGTCACAATTTAGCTCTTCGTGGACACGACGAACCTGAATCAAGTAGTAATCGAGGAATATTTCTTGATATGGCTTCATATATCAGATCAATAGTTTATCGCATTTAACGACTACTTGAAGAATAATCAAATCGCAAAAAATATTTCGAAAGCCGTACAAAATGAGATACTTGAATGCTGTTTACAGCAACAAATTTTGTATCTGTTCAAGCTGATGAAACAAATTACAAATGGCTTTAATTTTACGTTTCGTTAAAAATAATAAGTCTGTTGAACGTTTTTTATCATAAAAGGTATAGCTGGTGTGATTCAGAATGCGCTGAAATGCTACAAATTAGAAAAAAAATTGATTGCTCAAAGATATGATGCTGCCGCTGTAATGAGTGGGAGTACAAACTTTAGTAAACAAATTGTATCCATTTGCACACTTTGTGCTTTGTTATGCCCATCAACTAAATTTAGTCTTAAAGCAGGCATGCTCAATTATTAAAGAAACACGAATATTTTTATACGATAACGAACCGCATCTTCAAAAAGGGTTCCTACTAATACTCATTTCCATTTAACTATTTTATGCAAAGAAATTTGCGATATTATAACTACACAAGTAACTAGCCGGTTTGAAAATTATGAACATATTTTTGCTTTCAATATTATCAGTCCAACAGAATTTTAAAAACTAAGACAATATCCCTTTAGATAAAATTTCAATTTGGGCAGATTATTTATACTATAAAACAGGAAAAAGATAAATCCTTTTATTGATTTGTTGAATTTTAGTTTTGTTTTGTTAAAGATTTTATTATTCGTTTTTCAAAGAAGTTGAGTTTATATTTTTAAATTCAGTGGGATAGGCCTAAATTTGATAGCAACGAATAGAGCTAAGTTCCTTTTCATAAAATCATTTCTCCTATTTTCTTTTTTTAAATAAACGGCGCTATTAATTTTGGGAAAACCGGCCACAGATTTTCGGTTAATGCTCTGAATGCAGTACTTACCTCTAATCCGAAAGCTATTCTACTTGAATGCTTCACTTTAGTAAACACGAGTGATTCAGTTTATTTTCATCTTACACAGTTATAATAATTTCACATAACAAATAGATTGGGCAATTTTGAACAGCCAGATTCAAACAAAATTTAGAATAAAATTATATCAATTTAAAAAAAATTCAAATTAAAAGGCGCGTACATTTAAAGTATTTTTAATGTAAACAAAAACATGTAAAATACACTGATAGTCCAATTATATAAAATATATTGCTGTGGAATGTTTAGGGTACCTAGTCGGATGTAAGGTGGAGTGGAAACCTGAATGAAAAAAATTATATTAACAATTAATATTTTTTTCAAGCCGCACCAAATTTTAGAGGCAGGAGCCGCCACTGCTATACAGCATAAATAATAAAACACATTTTTCGGCATTTCTCGAAATTCAACCCCTAAGGAGATGAAATGGGGGTTCAAAATTTGTGAAACTCGAAATGGTAGCATCGCGCCACAACATCATTGGCTTCATTTAGGATTCGTTTTAAGTTTCACATTTTGTTATTTGGAATCAAAAATACGAAAAAAATCCTTTATATATATTAAAATCATATCACCTCAACTGCAAAATAAACGGAAGCTACTATAGGCTTATGGGTGCAACGAGGCGCAACGGGTTCCAGTTATGGTTCATCTATATATCTCACGCCATTACCCTTCCTTTAGTTATGGTAGTTTCAATGAAACCACCTACTTGTTTACTTCTGATGGCATCAAATTTTAAAAGAATTGGAATAAAAATACTGCCGTGAAAAACCATAATTAGGGGCGAGTCCCTCGACACAAAAACTCTCTTGTTTTGTGGTGACAAAAATATTGCAACCAAGTTGGAATTATTGATGTACAGGTTGCAACCTGATCCAAAATCAAAGAAGAAAGTTGTAGATGTAGACATATTGTGTAGTTACAAGCAATATAAGGGGTCGCAAACCATTGTTTGGGACGACCAGCTTCAAAAAGGGAGTATGGTGTTGTACCAGGGAAGTATTAGAAAACGGAAATAGAGATAGATAATCACAGACGATGAAAAATCTAGGATAGAAAACTCTAGTATTTACAAATTAACCGATAATTGAAAGATGCATTTCTAGAAATTGCCAGCTATTTTAATATTTATTCGTAATATTCAATATTCATCATACTGAGTAGTTGATCATGTAAGCCCTATGGCCCACACAACACAAAGTTTGTTCGCGCGAACTTTTTTCAAATTGAATTTTTTCGTGAAACTAAGGAAAGCCGCTTTAAAAATTGAGCACAAACATTCCGTCGACATTGTCCGCACAGGCACTCCGTCGGCCATTTCATTCAAACTTCAATGTACGACCGACAAAAGCCTCTTTCAAGTGGACCTACCAAAAGTTCTATAATACATATCTACAATATTTTCATTCATTTTTAATTTTTTTTTGGTTCAAAGGTAATAATTTTTTTAAATGCTTGGCTTTTTCTCAAAAGTTGTTACTTAGCAAATTATTGAGTTTATTGAGTAGATAGAAAGCCCGGCCCTCTTCTAAACTACATACATTTTTGTTCTTTGCAGAAACTTAAAAAGAGCTTTGCGTGCAACGGAAAAGCGGAAAATTGTTGCAGACTGTAATTCCAAGCCTTCTGTAAAGCTGTAAAATTAACTTACATCTCAGTTCTAAGGAGCTGGTATGAGAGCTTTATTTCTGGCAGTTCAATCAAGGTGGTATTGGATGGCTTCGAATCCAACAATCATTCCATCTTGGTGGGCGTTTCCCAAGGGTCGATTCCCTCACCTGCTTTCTTTCTAATATTCATTAATGATCTGCTCTCAATCCCCTCCAACCCACTTCATAGTTTTGTCTATGTCGGTACTCTGCGTTAATCCTGCGCCTTCAACAACATAAGACTTGCCAGGCCAGGCGCGGATCTAGAATTTTTTTTGGGGGGGTCACGGAATTAAAGTGGCGAAAACAAATTTTTACTCCTAAAAAAACAAACACAAAATTAACAAAATGAACAAAACTAACCGAATTTTCTGGTGAATTAAAAACAAACGTGCTCTACGAAAACGTTCCCAAATGTGTTTTGGAGGAAGACACGCCCTTTCTTGTGAGTGCAGCTAACTACCGAGTTTGCAAATGAAAACATATAGAAAGAGTATAGATCAATTAGTCCAGGAGAGATAGCGGAAAAGTATTCAAAAGTTGAAATAAATCTACCCTGCGATTTTTCGAAGAGAAAAATCGTAGGAATTCATTCAATGAATGTGTTTTGGAAAAAATCGGTCAAGGAGAACAGGTGGAAAAAAGCTAATAATGGTAGCGAAAACACGCTTTTCAACGTTTTAGGTGCGAAAAAATTTTGTTTTTGGAAAACAAAAATTAGTACGTAATAGCGCTTATAAAGACGAAAATTATGAGTTTTGGACAATTGAAATCGGTCAACAGGTTTTTGCAAAAAAAAAAAAAACCACGAAATATGACCATTTTTTGACAATAATTATAACTTTTCGCGTAAATCTCAAAAATGTAAAAACAGCCGTTTCAGGAAAAAAGTTTGAACAAGGCCCACGGTGGTGCTAGAATTATTTTGAAAAGCCCTATTTATTCTCGAAGAGTTACTCTACCAACCCATTTTCATGAAAAGTTGGTGAGGTTCGATTTAATACCTCATAAACGCGTTTGAAAACAAGCACTTTTCTTGATTTTCAGAAAAAACACCTTTAAGCGAAGGGGAGGGAAGTGAAATATGGTGTGGATTTCTATTCAGTAGATTTCGAGAAATCAAAATTTTTTCCTGTCAGGCATATATGGAAACCACACAAATGAGTACGAGCCACACAAATCAGCATATGGGCCATAGTTCTGTCACGGGTGCGGGCAATCTGCGAGCGAAAAAATTGTTTGGACCCTCTGGGGCCTCTCGCTGAATTTTTGCACAGGGTCTCTCAATAGTCTGGCCGCGGCACTGCTTTTGGGGGGCGTCATGACCCCGTGACCCCCCCCCCTGAATCCACGCCTGTGCCAGACTTTATCTCCTAAACCGTGAACTCATGTCCAACTTTATTGACGGGACGTTGAACTTATTCTTGCAAGAATCGTGTTGAAGTCAACGCTACCAAAACAAAGTACTGTCTTATCTCTACAAAAACCTGTACCGTCCTTCCCTTTATCTCAGCGCGCTAAAGGAATCTAATGGCTGACTCATCTCTAAACATCATAGACGTAATTTTACCTTTAGATCTGCGAAGGAATAATCACATATTCCAAATTGCCAAACAAGCTTATCAATGCCTAGGATTCTTCAAGAGATGCAAGTTGCTCCTTCAGTAAACTGCCCTGGCTACAATTTACAAGTCCTACATTCCACCCCGCTTTGAATATATTAGGGGGATTATTATTATTAGAGGAATGAGGGGGCAACCCATATGGTGAACACTGCGGCCAAGTTAGGCCTATTGTGTACGTACCCCACTACGGAACAGACTATCACCCTTCCGGACGAAAGCAAGAAGGTCTTTAATTGAAGAAGACCGGACTTGAGCGGGGCTCATAAGTTCTCTGGTAATCGTTCTTCTTCTAAGCCAGATCAGAGCAGGACATTCACAGAGAAGTCTCGTCGCCTTCCATGCAGAGTCGGCATTCTGTCTGTGGGACAGGTCCGCATAGCTCCGGTAATGGAGAGGCAGGCAAGCCGTTGCAGTTGCTGCACTTGAGGATCGACGTAACCACCAAACTATAGCGGCATAAGTGACCACAGGTTTAACGATCGTGTTGTACATCCAGTACATCATTTGTGGTATAAGACCCCATGTCTTCCCCAAGAGCTGATGACGTAGTCCAGTTGAGCGTTCCAGTTCAGCCTCTTGTCTAACTTTACTCCCAAGTATTTGACTGAGTCTGAGTACTCAACTGTGGTACCCAGGATGCAAATAGGACAGGTCCACTTTGTAGCGTTTGGAGAAAGGTACCAGAACAGCCTTATTTGGGTTGATTGACAGACCCTCTGTGGTACACCACCTTTGAACTTCTCGGAGTGCTGTTCTAATGACCTCTGTAATGGTGAGGTCAAACTTCCCAGAGACGATGATGGCAAGGTCATCTGCATAGCCGATGACATCGAAACCAGATTCGGATAGTTTGGTCAATAGCTCATCCACAACTAGTGACCAGAATAACGGGGATAAGACTCCACCTTGAGGGCAGCCCTTAATAGCTTTTACACTAATGGTAGAGACACCTAGAGTAGAAGAAATGTCACGATCTACAAGCATGGCATTTATCTACTCAATTCTGTGAAGATCCAGGTTTCTGAGAGCCAGTGGTCTAGAAATAAAATCATAGCCAGTGTTATCGAAAGCACCTTCGATGTCAAGGAATGCACATAAAGCAGTTTCCTTAGCGAGGAAGGCTTTTTCGATTTTGCTGACCAGGTGGTGTAAAGCAACCTCTGTTGATTTACCCTTCGAGTAAGCGAACTGGGAGCTATGTAGAGGAAGGGAGTGCTCCAGCTTGCACCTAATATGAAGGTCTAGCAGCCTTTCCATCGTTTTCAAAAGAAAAGAAGTTAAGCTGATAGGTCTGTACGATTTGGGCAGCTCCAGGGGCCTGTTGCCCTTTTTGGGGATAAAAACCACAACGACTTTCCTCCAGATGGTAGGAATGTATCCCCAGTTGAAGCTGGCTCTAAAGAGGTAGACCGGGTTGTCGATAATCCGATCGACGCACTTCTGAAGGAGTGCCGGAAAAACTCCATCCCTCCCGGGGATTTATAGGGTTGAAAAGAGGCCACTGCCCATTTCACCTTGTCACGGTCGAAGATGTTCCCAAAAAGACTTCGAGAATAACGGGCTCGCTGAGCAGGTACCTCAAAGTTTCTTCATGGTTAGAGGTGTAGGAGCCATCCTCCCTTTTGAGAAGGCCCATTCCGTTGAAAGAGTCTCTTGAAAGAAGCTTTTGGAGTCTAGTCGCTTCTGGTAGAGTCTGAAGGGTCTCACAGTGTTTCAATCCTTTCGGAACGTCTCAACTCCTTGTTGTAGGCTGTTAGGGTGAACCTATATTCATCCCAATGCCCGGTATGTTTTGCTCTATTGAACAATCTACTAACATCCCTACGCATTGCAGTTAATCTACCGTTCCACCAGGGCACTTTACGCGACGACTGAAAGGAAGAGACAGTGTTGCTGTCATGGTAGGAGGAGATCGCCACGTCAGTAAGTTGCGTGGCCGCATTCTCCAGTTCACACACTGAGCTGATAGACGTGGCAAGCAGGTATGATTTCGCAAGCAGGTATGATTTCAAGCGCATGAAACTTAGACCAGTTGGTTTTCTTGGAAGCCAAAGAAGGGGCGCGGGTATGTGGGAGACCCACAATGTCGAATCTAATGTGCAGATGGTCCAACAATGAGGCCTCATCCAGAACACGCCAGTTTTCAATCCTGTTGGAGAGAGTGAGATCCGGACCTACTCTCTACTAGCAGTGACAAAAGTGGGTTTGCATCCCCTATTTGCGATAACTATGTTATTCATGACAAGAAATTCTAGGAGACACTCACTTCTTTCGTTTACATCGGTACTCCCCCAAATAGAGTGGTGAGCATTTGCATCACAGCCGATGACGAATTATCGGTTCGATTAGTTCTTGGACCTCCTGGGGTGGCGCTATTGCTATATCCCCGGAAAGTAGGCAGACGCAAGGACGATTTCCTGAAATCCGTTGGCGGTAGGAACCGCTACCGAGATCGCCACTAGATCTCTAGAAATAAAGTTAGTAATGGAGAGATGAGTGACACGATTGTCGATTAAAAGGGCAGCATGAGGCGTCCCACATCTCCGAGTCCTCTGACTTTGCCATTGGTTACCCAAGGCTCCTTTCGCATGGTGCAAATTAATTTGGAGTGCCCTTATGGCGCTCATTTTTTCTCCAAGGAGCGTTTGACAAACCCGGTCTTTTTGGCTTGTCTAGAACCCTTTGTCCTGCTGGTTTTGCCTTTGGGGGTGCGGATTTGCCCCTTGCTCCGACTCCAGGGTCGCCAGGAGGTTTCTTTCTCCGCCCCGCTGTGGGCTTCGTCACAGGCTCCCTGGCGCTGGCAGCAGATGCGGGGTCTGGATCTGGAACGACGCCAGATGGTCCCGGAGTCGGTGCGAGCGCAGCTCTATCGTTATATGGCCCTATCGCCAAGATGACGGCATTGCTGCAGTCCTCGGTAGCACCAGAAGCATTGGGAGGTGCCATTCCAGACCCTATGGTCTGCGCGTCACACGACGATCCCTGTCCTTGTGTTTGCTTCTTTGAAGGATCTTTATCCTTAAGAATCAGCCTGATATGGGAGAATCGATAGGCGATTTTCCCCTTCAGACTAATCAACTTAGCCATGGAGGTGGTGTCTACTACCATGACCAAGTGAAGGGTATTATCACTAACCCGCCTCTGGACCACTTTCCACTTGTCGGCGGGAACCGAGTTTTGTGCGGCGATAGTCGCCAGCACTTTCTCGTTTATTAAGCTACCGATCTGGGGGAAGTACCCTCGAATGATGTGAGTCTGAGCGGAATTTCCTTCCGCCACCAGAGTGATATCAAGAGCACTCTTGCTCTTAATGAAGGAGATGTTACTCCTCACCCATTCTGCTGTGTACCACCTGGCTAAAGGTGGGGCGAGTGGGCTCCTTGGCCGTCTTGGTCCTCTTCTGTTCCGGACGTTCCGAAGTTTCCTCCTCTGAGCGAACCCTATTCAGCTCAGTTTTTTTGGAGGGCTTTGTCAAAGCTTTTTCCAGGGCCATATCCCTGGGTAGGCCTTTTGCCAGTGCTTCTTGATAGCATTTTTTCTGGCGGTTGGAGAGCTTGACAAACCCAGATTTGTCAAGCTCCATCTTTCAAAGCCTCGGGCAATGGTTGTGGCTCCGGATATAACCGAACACACACTGACCGAGTCTGCGCTGCAGACGGATTCTGAGTCTAAAGACTCATCTTTATCGTTTGCAGAACCAGCGTGTCCAATGGCTGCGCTGGTCGAAACAGTTGGTTTCCAACTTACGTGCCCAGTGGCTCCGCTCGTTAAAGCAATTGGTTCACAGCTTGCGTGTCCAATGGCTCCGCAAGTTGAGGCAATTGCTATCTCTTGTGTCCCTATGGACACTTGAGGTGTGGCCATCGTCACAATTGACGAGGTTGATGCTGTCGGAGCTGCATCAAGCTCATTATTATTTTTTTGTTTTCCATGTATGGACCCACCAGTGTACGGGAAAGTAAGTCACCCACAGCGAGCCCTTATACAGCGGGAAGGCTAATTAAAACTGGAGGACGCCAGGTATCCAGATTTGGGATATTAGAGACCAAGCACCCCCTTGACCATGCGTCTATCGGCATATCCTGTTTCACCTTAGATTGGGGTGATTTTTTCAAGAGTGTTCTTCTCTCCGCCCGACTACCATCAGCCAGCACTCCTGGTAGAGACATGACCATGAAAGGAGTCTGTTTCCAGTCGCCCCACGAGGAGGGTGTAGTCGCGCTTACAGCAGTTATGGGATTTACACCATGCGGTATTTTATAAAACAAAAACACTTTTTTAGTTTGTATTGCACTTTTACTTAAGTTATTTTTGTGTATTGTACATAGCTTTTAGGTTTTTGTTTAATAAGCGTATTGTATATATATATATATTTATTATAGATCACTTTAGATTAATTTTTTTCTTGCTTGCGCGTATACGTCACGTTCGTTTGGAGGAACCTTCGTAAAGTGAGAGATGGAGATGCCGGAAATTGGCTAGATCACTGAACTTTGGAATTCAGTGATCGAGGGGGTGTTCGGACCGATCGTTTTGATCGTTCCGGAAGTTGTTGTGTAACATTGCGTAAAGTTTCCTAATTTAAATTTACGCGGTCACTACATACTCCCCTCCCAGCGTAGCGTTAACGGAATGTTACCGCTTTAGATGGTTTAGCTTCGTTGTCGCGGTCACAACCGAAGGCTGGCTTTAGCCTGTCGATGGATATTGACTTGGTTGTGTCGTTCAATTTGACGACGAAGTGTTTTCGTAATCGTTTGATTACTTCATATGGGCCCTCATATGGAGGTTCGAAAGGTTTTCGAACTCGGTCGACTCGTATGAAAACGTAGTCGGCGTTCTCCAGGGCTACTGGCACGTAGGCATCCTTTTGGACGGGTTGCCGAGGATGTATTGCCTTAATGTTCTGCATGTGAGAACGAAGGCGAGAGAGGAATTCTGATTCTTCAATTGGATTTTCATCGGTTGTGATAGAAATCGAATTGGGAAGTCTCAGATTCTGACCGTATACGAGCTCGGCTGGTGAGCATTGTAAGTCGGTCTTAATTGCCGTGCGTATGCCTAACATGACAAAGGGCAAGTCTTCGCTCCAATGAGTAGTGTTATCCCTTGCCATTAAGGCTGCTTTTAGTTGCCTGTGGAACCGTTCGACCATCCCATTTGCTTGCGGATGGTAGGCGGTTGTCCGGATTCGATGAGTGCCGAGTAATTTGGCAACTTCATTGAACAGTTTCGATTCGAACTGCGTACCTTGATCGGTTGTGATCTCAAGTGGTACGCCGAATCGTGGGACAAATTCAGTGACGAATCTTTTTGCCACTGTTGAAGCTGAGATATCCCGAATTGGGTATGCTTCAGGCCATCGCGTGAACCTATCGACTATCGTTAAGATATAAGAGTATCCACGAGATGGGGGTAAGGGTCCCACTATATCCATATGGATATGGTCAAATCTATTATTTGGAAGCTTGAAAGCTTCAAATGGAGATTTGGTATGTCTTGAAACTTTGGACTTTTGGCAACCTAGGCATGATCGAGACCACTCATTGCAGTCTTTATTGATCGATGGCCAGAAGTATTTCTTGGTAACGGCTCGTCTTGTAGCACGAATACCAGGATGAGAGAGACTATGTTCGGAATTGAACGCTAGTCTTCGTAAGGAAGTGGGTATATAAGGCCTAGGAATGCCT
Organism: Thereva nobilitata; assembly: GCA_963855945.1. Lineage (NCBI taxonomy): Eukaryota > Metazoa > Arthropoda > Insecta > Diptera > Therevidae > Thereva > Thereva nobilitata. The sequence goes on from OY979695.1 coordinate 97,225,122, forward strand.
ATACTAGTTTCACACCACACCTGATGGGCGGTAAATGGTATTGGTGTGAGAACTAGTTTTACCCGTGAGCCGTTGCTGGGGTGTTCTTGTAGAGATTTCAGCTCTGTGTCACCTTGTTGAGCCTGAGCTAGTGTAGGCAGGTCGAAGGTGGCTGAGTCAACGTTGTCGGTTGCCAGTGAGCGCGACAAGTAGTCTGCGACAACGTTTTGTTTACCCGACACATGTCTGATGTCTGTGGTAAACTGAGAGATTAGACCCAAATGTCTGGTCTGTCTAGGGGATCGTTCGGTCTTTGTGTAAAGGGCACGAACCAGTGGCTTGTGATCAGTATAGACCACGAAATTGCGTCCTTCAACGAAGTAGCGGAAGTGTTTGATCGCTGCATAGATTGCGAGAAGTTCGCGATCGAATGCGGAGTACTTCCGTTCTGTTGGTGACAGCTTTTTGGAATAAAATGCTAGAGGTTGCCACCGTTGACCGTTGAATTGTTCCAAAACGCCTCCGATTGCATAATCAGAAGCGTCAGTCGTTAGACTGTATTTTGCATCCTCGATTGGATGGTTCAGCAGAGTTGCTTCAGCCATCGAGGTTTTCACCTTGAGAAATGCCGCCTGACATTCTGCTGGCCAGGTAAATACTTTATTGGCACGTGAGCGGTTGAGAAGGTCTCTCAAATGCTCGTTTATCGGCACCAACTGTTCAGCCAATTTTGGTATAAATCGGTGATAGAAATTCACCATTCCCAAAAACTTCTGGATCGATTTGACAGAAGTTGGAGGTGCGAGATCAACGATAGCCTGAACCCGATCGGAGGATGGAAGTATTCCATCCTTTGTGATGCGGTGGCTTAGAAACTTAATCTCTTGTGCACCAAAAACGCATTTCTCTAGCTTAATGGTTAAACCGAAGCTATCGAGGCGTTTAAAGAGCTCTTCGAGGTGAACGATATGCTCTTCCTCGGTTTTACTGGCGATAAGTATATCGTCCAAGTATACATATACGAAGTCGAGATCTCTCGTAACTTCGTTAATAAACCTTTGAAAGGTTTGTGCTGCATTCCGTAAGCCGAATGGCATACGGGTAAACTCATATAGGCCGAATGGCGTAATGAGTGCAGTCTTATGCACGTCTTCTGGGGCGATTGGTATGTGATGATATGCACGTACCAAGTCAACCTTCGAAAAAATTGTGCAACCGTGAAGATTCACGGAAAAATTCTGTATATGCGGGATCGGATATCTATCCGGCACAGTGACAGCATTTAGGCGACGGTAGTCGCCGCATGGCCTCCAATCATGTGAGTCCCGTTTAGGGACCAGATGAAGTGGAGATGCTGCGGGGGACGACGAAGGTCGACAAATCCCCAATTGGACCATATGATCAAACTCTAATTTTGCCACCTTCAGTTTCTCCGGATGGAGTCGCCGAGCGGTGACGAATGGTAATTGCCCTTTAGTCACAATGTGGTGTTGCACATTGTGTTTAACTGGAAGGTTAAAATTGGGCGGTTTTGTTAACGAAGCGTACTTCGTTAACAGCTCTTTGTAAATGCCGGTAAGTAGGCATGGATGGGATTCTGGGTTGTAGTCGACTGTCGCGCACACGTTAATTTTAAAATTTGTGCGCTGGTCTACTAAATGTCGATACTTGAAATCGACGCACAACTCGAACTTCGTTAAGAAGTCCGCCCCGATAATGGCTTTAGTGGTGTCGGCTATGATAAAGTTGTGGACATATCGTCGGCGTAAGCCGAGATAAAGTTCCAGCAACTTTGTGCCGAAAGTTCGGATCAGTGATCCGTTGGCCGCATGCAGAAGGACGTTCGGGCTTCCGTTATGGGCCGGGAACGCCTTGGCGGGAACAATTGATACGTCCGAGCCCGAATCAATCAGAAAATCCATCCGATTGTTGGTGTCTCGAACGAATAGACGATATGAGCGGCCGGTTATATGCTCGCTCATGTCGACCCCCTGCCCCTTTAGTTTTTTTTAGGGGTGGTGGCTCGTTTCTTCGCCGATTTGGCGCCACCACCATTAAAACTGCAGGGGGCTTTACAGGTGCGTGCTTCACTACCGTAACGGTAGTGGAAGTAGCATAGGCTACCCCGTAGTTTGTTGGCCCCTGGTGGCCGATTGGCCGAGGGCTGAGGAGAGCCGCCTTGCCGATTGGCAGGTGTTCGGGCTCTTGGGCTGTTGGGCTGCCGTATCCACTGCTCCATCCTGGAAGTCAGTTTATTGATGGCACTTTGCAGTGACATCCACGGTGGTTCCGCATTGGATGGTGTTGCGTGGACGGCGGACGCGTATGAGGCGCCTCCGTGCGGAAGCACCTCCCATACCTTGTCTGCCGTGGCAGCCAGCCCGGCTAGCGATTGATCGCGAGCTGTGGCCAATGTGACCTGGATGGCCTGTGGCAGTCTCCTTTCCCACAGGGTCCGGATCAGGTCATCATTGACCGCCGTCGATCCGCCGGCTAGTGCCTTGAGAGCCTGGAGGAACTCCGATGGTTTTCGGTCTCCAGGCTCTTGCACTGACAGTAGCTGCTCGAGCCGGCGCTTCTCGGAAGTGCCGTATTTCTCGAGCAGGTACTCTTTTAGTTCCTCATAAGAGGAGGTGGCATGATCGACGGTGCTAAGTCGCATTGCCGTTACCGCCTCTTCTGGCAATGCGGCCATAACATTGTATACTTTGCCACTGTCCGCCTTGTAGCCCGCCATCCTGAACATTATTTCCGCCTGGTAAAACCAGGAGGCGGGCTGGTGTGTCCAGAACTTCGGGATGTCGAGCTTCGTCAGTTTGACGCCGTCGACTTCTGAAGTTCCGGGCTTTGGTTCCTCCGTGTGTGCGTTACCTATGTCCATAAAATTGTCTTCTGTTACTGACATTGTGTAAAAAAAAACTTTTAAATCAAAAAACGTCGAATCAAAAAAAAGAAAGCGAAAGGGATAAAAATAACGATTTGGAATACCAGCAAAGACAATAAATGAAGGAATAACGAAACCAAAAAAAATGTAGAAACTTCAAAGCGCCGAAATTTGTCTGGTATGGCAAAGAAAAATATATATATATATATATGTGTGTAATAATATCAATAAAATTTTATGCAAAATATGTGTTTAAATTATATTGTACAATGATAAAACCAAAATGCATGCAAAATATGTTTTTTGTTTTAAAATTGTATATACCTATGTATGTACTATGTAGTGAAATAAACTTAAATGCTAGTAAGAATAAATGTTCGATTATGTTTATTGAGTCTCAATGCAAAGAGATAATTTTCTTTTGTTCTTTGTAATAATCCGAAAAAAAAACTTTAAAATCATCAATATTGCAAAAACTTTATAAAAACTATGATTACTAATGCAAAGGAAAATTTTTTAAACTTACTACTAATCCAAACAGACTTAAAACTATCAATAATTCAAAGCTACTAAAATATAATGGCGTGAATATTTTGTTTCTTATTGCATGCAAAGAACAAAAACAAAAGAAAGGAAATATTTGTATGAATGTTTTCAAACTAATTTAATATATATTTTTTAAAATAGATTATCTGTCTGTTGTGGTGATGACTTGTTCCACTTCTTTTGGGAATTCCTCTAAATTTTATGGTCCTTTATTCCTCCTCTGCTGCAGTTCAACTGCACTTTGTATTGCGAAATTCCAATATGGATTCCGTGGTATATATTATTGAAATATATATTTTAAACTTTTGCACGTTCAGATTATGCGGAGCACACTTTTTTTAAAGAACATTTGATGTATTATTTCTAATTATTATTCGTTGCGTAAACTTTTTTACCGCAAATATTGCACTGGGCAGTAATCACTTTAAATAAAGAAAACTGTATAACAGAATATTTCTTTTATCTTTCTGTATTTAGAATTACGATACGAGAATATTTTTATTTTTCTATCAATATTGATTTCGAATGATAAATTATTATTTTGTTTTGGGCGATGCCGAACTTAAGGAAACTTATTGCTTGTTTTAAATATTATTAAAATGCACTTTTCCCGCGTGTTTTGCGGTCGGGGTCACCAATATGGGATTTACACCATGCGGTATTTTATAAAACAAAAACACTTTTTTAGTTTGTATTGCACTTTTACTTAAGTTATTTTTGTGTATTGTACATAGCTTTTAGGTTTTTGTTTAATAAGCGTATTGTATATATATATATATATTTATTATAGATCACTTTAGATTAATTTTTTTCTTGCTTGCGCGTATACGTCACGTTCGTTTGGAGGAACCTTCGTAAAGTGAGAGATGGAGATGCCGGAAATTGGCTAGATCACTGAACTTTGGAATTCAGTGATCGAGGGGGTGTTCGGACCGATCGTTTTGATCGTTCCGGAAGTTGTTGTGTAACATTGCGTAAAGTTTCCTAATTTAAATTTACGCGGTCACTACACAGTGTAGCCCAGTTCCGGCACGGAACACAAACCAGCTTGTTAGTCCCCTGTGTACCTGTTGGTGGCTTTGAATGTAGCTGTTAAATTAAATCTTAAGTAAGTAAGAGGATGAAATGTTTTTGAAATGTTAGTACTCACAGCGACCATAAGAAGAGTCTTGGTCTGCCTGGGCGGAAGTGGGGCCCAAGTTTGGAATGTGCGTTTTCCCGAAAATTTTTGGTACCGCAACGTGACCTCTCGAGTACCTAATACCCAGGACAGACAGCGCTCTGTCGTTGTTGTATTTCTTGTTTTTAAAATTTCAATGTTTTCACTGTCAAAAAATATACGTTCATCAAAGAGCTGCAATGTCATGCAGATAGTGTCTGTCGCCTAATTTTTTTAATGCACATTAGCGCCTAATGTCGATTTAGCAAATGTACATTAAGAGCGTGGTCTGTCCTGGGTATTATACATTGGAGCTCTTTGATGAACATATGTTTTTTGACAGTGAAAACTTTGAAATTTTAAAAATGCAATAAACATAGCAGTACAGAACAACAAAAGAAAAAATACGCAATACGCAAAGAAGTACAGTCGTTGCCACAATTATTTGCACACCCGAAATTTCACCGGGAAAAATGGAACGAAAGGCTAAAAATTCCTAAAATTTTCATTATTTTAAAATCAGTTTTATTTTACTGATTCATTATTAAAGCTAACTTAAGCCATACAACAACAAAAAAATAAGTACAGCAAAGTACAAAAACAAAGAAAAAGAAAGTGGTCAAAATTATTTGCACATGTATTCTAAGTTTCAAAATTATTTACACGACTTGGTTGAAGTGTTATAAACCTACGGAGTAATTCAATTTTGTTATTTAGCTAACCATAAATGACGTATTAATCCATTACCTAATATTTAGTGTTACCTCCCTTCGCAATAGTTATCTCCTCGAGCCGCCTAGGTATCGAATCGATCAGGTTCTGTAACATTTCAGTAGGAATCGTACTCCAAGCAGTTGTGGCATCCTTCCAGGCTTCTTCCAGTGTTTTCCAAAATTTTCCGGGATCCTTAATCTCAGGTAGTGCCATACATTTTCTATTACATTAAGATCGGCGCTTTGCAGTGGCCAATTTAAAACATTTTGCTGAAGATCGGATCAACATTTCGTAACAATTTTAGCTTTATGTATTGTTGAATTATTTTGCTGCACGATAAAACTATTGCCTATTAAGTTATCACCCGCAAATATCGCAACGTCATTTAAAATCTGCAAATAAAATATGGAGATCTTCTCCGGGCATTTAACAATTTTGCCAATACCAATGCAATTAATACATCGCCACATCATAATTTTACCGCCGTGGGAATGCCGTGTTGGGGTAAAGACTGCTCGATTTTTTGTGTTCTTTTGCTGCGAATAATAAAGATGTTTCGCGTAACTTAAGTCCAATAAAATTGCGGTTTCATCAGTCCATAGGATTTGCCACCAAATCTCCACCGGCTTATTCCTGTATTCTTCAGCAAATTTCAACCGAATTTGACGCCTTTTGCTACTAATGTAGAGCTGCTTCCGAACCACATAAGCCTTGAGACCTTCTTCTTTTAATCTTCTCCGAACAGCAGTTTTACTAATATTTTCCTTCCTACCACTATTGGTATAGTTTAACAACATTTTTTATCGTTTCGGATGGTTTTTCTCACGAAGCGAGTTATATTTTTGTCTTCTCTTGCAGTAGTAGCCCGCGATCTTCCCTTCCTTTAATATTAATAACGCCTCCAAATTTATTATGCTTGGAAACGTGATAATAAATGGTATGTCGGTGATATTTATATTTTTTTCCTAGTTCCACGGCCGAAACACCATTATTATATTCTGCACGTTTTTCTACTGTTAACTCAATTTTGCGTGCCATTCCAAATTTTAAACACACAAATTTCAAAAACACGAGCTCGAATGATTGCAAAAGCATTCCTTTCTCATTCAAAGAATAACGGTAAAACCAATCAAAAACATCTTTGAGCGATTTTTAACATTGTGTAAATAATTTTGGCACCTAGAATACATGTGCAAATAATTTTGAACACTTTCTTTTTCTTTGTTTTTTTGCTTTGCTGTACTTATTTTTTTTGTTGTTATTTGTTAGCTTTAATAATGAAGAATCAGTAAAATAAAACTGAATTTAAAATAATGAAAATTTTAGGAATTTTTAGCCTTTCGTTCCATTTTTCCCTGCGAAATTTCGGGTGTGCAAATAATTGTGGCCACGACAATTCTCTAAAATAGTTCCATACACAAGAATGGTCTAGGTCGTATACTTTTCCTGGTAGTGAGTATTAACGGGAACGGGAAAAATGAAAGAAAACCTAAAAAAACGCATATTATGCAAACAATCCATCTAACCGCAACTGACCTATCGAGTAAGAGTTTCAGCCTATAACCAAATTAAAGAATACACAATTTCCTAAAAAACAAGCCCAATAATGTTGCTCTACGATAAACGGTATAGAAGTAATTAACGTTTACGTAGTAAAAAACCCTAAAATAAGGTGTAGTCTGCCGGGCACTTGGTCCCTGCACAGAGCCGGCAGACATGTGTTTAAAAATGTTCGAACTTTAATTTGGTTATAGTTTGAAACTCTTACTCGATAGGTCACGTTTTTTTGCAGTTCTTGGACTATAAATATTGATAAAAATACCTATTTTTGAAAATTCGGAGACTCAAAATCGACTTTCGAACTATGGTTTCTTGGGCAAAGTGGCTCAAAATTACCCATAAAATATCGCTAGGGTGTGTAAAAGGTCGACTTTGTTTCATCCATACAAATTGAATCGCCCTAATGTATATTAGCCCAGTTGTCAGAGACTTCGACCTCGCAACAAATGTGATCTCGCTAAAATTAGAACTTAGGCACTTTTTTGGGTGTAGAAAACGATAAAAAAATCTTTGCTGCGCTAAAGCGTATGCAAAGTTCACCATATCGAAAATAAATTCGAAAATTTGGTTCTTGCGTTATATATCGAAAAATAAAAAAAATTTCGAAAAAGTAATAACGCCACGTGAAAGAGCGGAAAATTTTACTAAAATATATGTTATAACTTATTTTAAAAAAAATTGTTTTATTATTATAAAAAATTATTAAAAATAAGAAGCAAATTCGAAAAATTTAAGCGCGCCAAAAAGCTGAATTGAAATATTTTAGTGAGGTGTTGGGGGAAAAATAAAGTATTTTTGCCTATAATGTGCGCAAAAATAAAAATAAAAGAAGCATTTTAAAGAGGAGACTCTAAGCTTTCTAATAAAGCCATTAGTTTTTAATTTTTTGTTTTTTTCGCATAGAAAATTTGACCGGAAGTTATAATTTGTAAAATTCTCACTGATGCTTCTAAAATTGAAGATATATATTAATAGAGGCGTACGAAAAAAAAATCCTTGTACATTTATCATCATTAGACAATTACTTTTGATGTAAAAATAATTAGAAAGATAAACTTTGTCTCTGCTTAATAAAATTTATGTTGTAAAATATTTATTTTTTCTTACAGCATTCATTCGACGCCATTTTTATCTTCAAAAACAAGCCAAGAAACCATAGTTCGAAAGTCGATTTTTTGAAAACAAAAAATTAAAAACTAATGGCTTCATTAGAAAGCTTAGAGTCTCCTCTTTAAAATGCTTTTTTTATTTTTATTTTTGCGCACATTTTAGGCAAAAATACTTTATTTTTTCCCCGAACCCCTCACTAAAATATTTAAATTCAGCTTTTCGGCGCGCTTAGATTTTTCGAATTTGCTTCTTATTTTTAATAATTTTTTATAATAATAAAACAATTTTTTTTAAAATACGTTTTAACATCAATTTTAGTAAAATTTTCCGCTCTTTCACGTGGCGTTATTACTTTTTCGAAATTTTTTTTATTTTTCGATATATAACGCAAGAACCAAATTTTCGAATTTGTTTTCGATATTGTGAACTTAGCATACACTTTAGCGCAGCAAAGATTTTTTTATCGTTTTCTACACCCAAAAAAGTACCTAAGTTCCAATTTTCAGCGAGATCACATTTGGTGCGAGCTTTCGGTCAAATTTTGGCTCTCACGACTGGGCTATATGTATTTTCTATTACAATATTAGGCTAGTGCCAAAGCGGAATAATTGAGAAAAAAAAACAAATTAATAGCAGGGAAGGAGCAGCAATGAAATGTCGTTAAGGTTATAACTAAAAAAAAATATTTTTAAACTCGAGAAAAAGGGAAATGGTAATTCAATTCAAACGAAATTGTTATTTTATTTCTTATTTATTTAAAATTTTCATGATGGTTTTGCCACTCTTTATGTAATTAAATTTATTTAAGTTCTGTCATTAAAATTTATACCCTCATTAACAGAAAAAATTAAAAAATTTGACAAAAATTGAAAAAATCGAGAAATATGTACGTGATTCGAAAAATCAGGTGTTCGGTTTTTCTTAATTTTAAGCGATTTAATGAAAATAAAGTATCTAATTGTATAGACCAGTGGTGGCGAACCTATGGCACGCGTGCCAGAGATGGCACGTACGAAAATTTGCTGGCACGTGAACGATTTATTAATAAATTGGATTTAATATAGATTAATTTTAAAATTAAGCCATGTTTTGGATAAAGTTGTGTGTGCTTTTTTAAAATGAACCCGTCCAGTTATTGCAAAGTATACAATCATTTACTTACATATAGTCAAGTGGCCGGATTCTGCAAGCGTAAACATGAATGTGTGCACGACGAAACAAAGGAAATTTCCTTGCGGAATCCGGCCCCAGGTAGTGAAACGAAAACCTTAATGACGAATACATCGATAGATTGTATCGCTGTCTCACTTTCTTTCTTGCTTTGCACTTCGTGCTGCTTTGAAACAAGTCTAAAAAACTAGTTGGGATGTGGGTTTGACCCTTTCGGACCACACAATCAACTTCCCAGTATGATGAATGTTGAATATTACGAGGTGGTAAATCTACAGAAACTTTCTGGAGAAATATTTTATCCTCAACGTTAGCAAACGAACATTTCCTTCGTACTGCGTTCGCGACACTAGAGCCCATGGTCGATGTTGGAAAACAGTTCCCTGTCCAAAAAGTACTGATCTAAGGTTTGAAAAATTCCTGATGTTTGTAAAGGGTAACGTAATTTTTGCACGAGAGTACTCGGATTTTGACAAGTGATGTCTTGTTGTTGTTGGATTTTGACAAGTGATGTCGCTGTGCGGTATCCAGAACAGGTAACTTTATTTAGAACGGGTTTCATTCCAACGAGTTTATTAGATATTATAAAAACTAATGCTAAACTAGTGCTTGTGATTCTTCGCCGAAGTCTTTTCATTTAAACAAAAAAAGGGCTCGACCGAATGTTAAGAAATTTTTTCAGAGCATGTTTTCGTTAATATGCTTCTATCGGCACCTCAAAGAATTCGATAAAGTTTTTGGTGCCTGCGATATCATGCAGGTACAAAAATCGCAACTTCATTTAAATAAAAAAAATGGCTCAACCAAATTTTATGAAAGATATGTCAATACTTTATCTATGCCGAGAGTTTTTCTTAACGAAATATTTAACAGCTACCGAAATAAAACGCGTTGCAATTTCAACTCGATGAGATTCCCGTCCACTGCTTTACTTTTCTTTGGCGATCATTTCAGCAAATGTACGTACTTTCAATCTACGTATAGGGCGCTCAAAACGATTTTCATTGGTAGGGCACTCATCAATATATGCTGACTTCAGCTCTACCTTTTTTGATCAACATTGAGCCAAAAATATGCGATTAATCTCTCCCGTCAAAATATGAAATAGCATATTTTTATCAATATCACCCGCGAAAGGATTGACCGTTTGCTTAAATGCTGATAACAAGGAATGTTTGTGGCTGTTACTATGTACAACTTTGTGCTGCTCCAGATCCTCTCTTATTTTAGTCGATTTTATTGGTGCTCATATTTCGCAATTATTTGAGAAATTTTACATAATCAGCAGAGTGTAAGAACCATTTTGCACGCCCCGGCAAGCAAGGCCGGCGGTTGGATTTCAGCCCGAGTAGTTGGCCGGGTCGGGTGGAGGATATAATATATAGTTGGGGATATATGTATATAAGAAAAATATTTAAAAATAAACAAAAATTTTTTAACTTCGAAATAAAAGCGTTGAAACTCTTTATATTTATTTATTAAAAATATGAAAAAAACCCTTATTCGCGTAACGCAGACTGTAGGTACTGCGCTTTGTATGTGCCGAAATAAACTTATTTAATAGTCTTTCTAGATCAAGCTTATCAGTGATGACAGAATAAATGTGTAATAGGGCTATCGAATTGGGCCGATCCTGCAGCATTAGCTGTGTTCCAAAATTCGAGCAAAGTTCTCGCAAGCATTTGGCTTCGACTCGTAGCTACTTCTCAACAAAGGCATGAGTAGCTACGAGTAGAAGAAGACAAAGTATACTATTTTTGCCGTTCATTCGTCCCTTTTGGCGCAATATACTATCCCTCATGTGATTTTCAACGCATGATAACGCTATATACAGGGTGTTCGGATACAAACTGTACAAACTTGAGGGGTGGATAGATTTTGGATAGACGAACGAAAAATCGTATGGGGAGGGGGGAAATCCTAACGGTTTAGCCGCTAAGGCGTTTTGAAATTTTTTTGCTACAGTTTCACATATCACCCTGTATTTTTGTAACCCTATGACCTATTTTCATGAATGAGGTAGCAATGGACGCATCGTTCTTTAAGACAGATATATACCTATTCTGTTCTGAAACTGTCGCAACACTTAATGGCAATCGCTCTCCCAGGCTCAAGGTATATATTTTGGTTTACAAAACAGGGACTATCTCGCTGATATGAACTGCGAGCCCAGAGTTTGCGCTCTGAGAGCCCGTTTGTTGGGCTCCAGGAATTCAATGCTAAAGTGAACTGAACAAGCATGTATATTTGAACTCTCAACTTAAAATTTTTTTCCGTGTACTTTCGAAGTTCGAGTGGGTATTTTACCAACAGGTGTAAGAAATGGTTTTTCGTTATTAGTTATCCATAAACTACATACTGTCAAGATTTCATAGCTGCTCATATGTCGCATTTGAACCGGAATTCTTACATATTTTAAAGAATATTGTGCAGAAATGCACCCACGCGCATTCCCTCGACTGGTGGTGCCAATGTTTCATACTTTTTGTTAATAGCTAATCTGACTATATTTCCTATTAGGAAGGATATCTTACAAAAAAGACCGCGGCCTCCCGGAATATTGTTTCAATTGAGTTGCTTCAAAGTCTTGTTGAGTTGTTTTTCGGTAAGCACAAATATTGTTTTAATCTAGTAGTATTGTGATTGTGAAAATATAGGCGTTGATGGAAAATTCCAATATTATTATTAAATTTTTCTTTACTTTTAAAAATTTTTGATTTTTCTGCAATTTAATAGGTATTGATGGTTCTGTCAATTTTGATTCTGGTAATATATTATTTTTGTATATTAATTTTTGAAATTGTCTAAATAAAATTCTGAAACATCAAAATTAAGAACTGTCGGGCACGCCAGCAACACGATAAGTAATATTTGTAATTTTCTGGCACGCGCACATAAAAAGGTTCGCCACCACTGGTATAGACCATTTCAAACTCGACATTTCAATGGTTAAATGAGCACTTATTGAATATCAAAATTAGAAAAAAACATCAATATAGTTGTCCATACAAGATAAGGGTATTTTTTTTCAAAAAATGTAAATTTCTGGGAAACTATCCGTTTTCCAAACAAAAAAAAATCATGCTTATTTAACGCAACACAAGGTATACTCTTACAAATTTTCATGTCAATTGAATTATTTTTACGGGAGAAAAAAATTAAAAACTGAAAAATTTATTTTCCGCCATTTTCTTAGAAAATTTGAGGTTATGTCAAAATATGTTAAATACAAAAGTTTTAGATCTTTTTATTATCTACAACTTTTGTATTAAACATTTTCCACTAGGAGGTCATGTTTCACCGCAAATCGCATCCTCATTTTACCATTTCCCTTTTTCTCGAGTTGAAAAATATTTTTTTCTTTTAGTTATAACCTTAACGACATTTCATTGCTGGTCCCTCCCTGCTATTATTTTTTTTCCAAAAAACTATCGGCACTAGCCTATATTGTTAATTCCGATCCGATAACTAAACAGCTTTCAAATAAAAATTTTACAATATTGTTACATAATACGGTTTCGACAGTTCCGTTAAAAAATATGCCAATATTGTAATACAGAATAAGGCCCCTGCTGATAACGGCTCGCCTATTGCTTGAACTGCTGGGATGTTAATAGCTGCGTTATTGAGCATTTTTTTCTACTCCCGAGTACTCCGGAGTACTTGCAACTACCCCTGCCCTGTTATGAATTAAGATACAAACAGAATGGCAAGGCGACCGTGGCGGCGGTGGTGTCCGTGACAGACAAAACGTTTAAAATACACGCACCACCATATATGCTAACATAACCCAGTAGGACTTGTAAGCTTACAGAAGCACTGAAATGAGCCCTTAATAGTAAGGGGTAGGCCTTACCATACCCCTTACAGAAGTCCTTATTTTTACACACGATGTCATAGGAGGGAAGGCCTTACTTTTTACTATATCAATGAGCCCTTATACAGGGTGTAACGCATAAGATTGTACAGCGGGCGGGTATGAATAGGTTTTGGATAGACGAACAAAAAATCGTTCCGGAGGGGGTGGGGTAATCTTAACGGTTTAGCCGCTAGGGCGTTTTGAAGTTTTTTTGCTAGAGTTTTACATATCACCCTGTATTTTTGTAACCCTATGACCTATTTTCATAAATAAGGTATCAGTGTACGCAGAATACTCCCACCTATCTAAAGCTGTAAAAATGAAGGTTCTACCGTACCAGGTTCCAGAGCAATGAGTCAACAAAGTGAAAATTTTGGTTTTTTTTACAAAAATTTCAACTAAAACCACCATTTTCTCCAAAAAATACGTAATTAACTGATATTTTTTTTTACAAAATTGGAAAGCTTGAACAATTTCCTATGAATAATGTCCTGACAATTTTTAAGCTACGGCCTTTACTTTTGAAGTTATTAGCAAGTTTGATGTTGAAATTGACCTTATTTGGTGCTTATTTGGTACTTTTTAGCAAAGCTTAGGTGAAAAAGTACTAAAAAAGACCCAATTTTAGCATTAAAATTGCTTTTAACTCCAAAAGTAGAAGTCGTAGGAAAAAAATTCCGTAGACATTTTTCATAGGGAATTGTCCAAGCTTTCTAATTTTGCAAAAAAAAGTTTAGGTTTATCACGTATTTTTTGGAGAAAATGGTGGTTTTAGTTGAAATTTTAGTAAAAAAAACCAAAATTTTCACTTTGTTGACTCATTGCTCTGGAACCTGGTACGGTAGAACCTTCATTTTTATAGCTTTAGATAGGTGGGAGTATTCTGCGTACACTGATACCTTATTTATGAAAATAGGTCATAGGGTTACAAAAATACAGGGTGATATGTAAAACTCTAGCAAAAAAACTTCAAAACGCCCTAGCGGCTAAACCGTTAAGATTACCCCACCCCCTCCGGAACGATTTTTTGTTCGTCTATCCAAAACCTATTCATACCCGCCCGGTGTAGAATCTTATGCGTTACACCCTGTATAACGCATTACAGGAGAAGGCAGATGGTAAGGGGTAATCCAGAATTAGACCCAACGAAGTTAGAAATTTACCCGATGACTCATTTGTTTTCGTATTTTTGTAATGGTATTTGAGTCATCAGGCAAAATTTCTAGCTTCTTCCCAGTAGGAATTCTAGGTAGCACTTACCGATGGAGCACTGATATAAGTAGTCATCTGGTAAGGGGTACTCCTATTTTCTTAGGTGTTAGAAGAGCCCTTATATAACGCATTACAAGAGAAGGCAGATGGTAAGGGGTAATCCAGAATTCGACCCAACGAAGTTAGAAATTTACCCGATGACTCATTTGTTTTCGTATTTTTGTAATGGTATTTGAGTCATCGGGCAAATTTCAAACTTCTTTGGGTCTAATTCTGGATTACCCCTTACCATCTGCCTTCTCTTGTAATGCCTTATATAAGGGCTCTTCTAACACCTAAGAAAATAGGAGTACCCCTTACCAGATGACTACTTATATCAGTGCTCCATCGGTAAGTGCTACCTAGAATTCCTACTGAGAAGGGCCGAAACACATTCAGGCGTGGTTTGAACACATCCAAGCCCGAAACTAGCTGCAAACACATCCAACCTATGCGGTTAAATGGGATTGAACACATTAAAACTTGTGTCGCAAATTCAGGCCTTGGCAAAGATGACCGCAAGGCTCGCCTCTGTCGGAATTAGGGCAATGTTGGAATTTGAATTCGGCCGAGGCTCTAGTTTGCTTTAAACAGTTGAACTTTGAGGTTGGGATTTTGTTTGCCAGTTTGTATTGATAAAAATAACAATGAAACCAGGCCAACTAATTTTATTTTATTTAAATGATTTGGAAATTTTACACTTTTTACGAATTGTTAACAAATTTGACAATAATTGTCATCAACTGGGCTGATTCTGTTTTTAGTATTCCGCGGACGACTCTGTAGCTCGCCTCAAGGAAAGCTTTGAGAGATTAGCTTTAAAACCAGCCTGGATGTGTTTCGGCCCTATGACTTAGAGGCGGTAGCCGGCACGGAGAAATTAAGGTAGAAACAGAAAGGCACGGCGACCGTGGCGGCGGTGGTGTCCGTCACGGACAAAACGTTTAAAATACACGCACCACCATATATGCTAACATAATGACTTGGAGGCGGTAGCCGGCACGGAGAAATTAGAGCACATCTGAATTCTGCGGCCGCCGCCAAGTGATACCAACCATTGAAAACTGATTTAGTACACATTTAGAACACATTTTTTGTTTTCAACTGCTGTCTGCCTGCAATTTGACAATTTGGTCGTGGCGCTGTTTGGCCGTTATTTTCAATTTAATTCGTGAGTTTTTTTAGTATTTTAAATAAATTAATGCAATTTATTATATAATGGCAAAAGGGAGTTATTTATAAATTATGGGGCATCAGAAAGACTGTGTTGCAGGTATTTAAATCTAATTTTTATAATAAAATCAAACCAAAATAGGGTGCCTTCCATTTAGACACAGAAAGACAATTGTGTCCGACACAGCGTGTCGCTCTGTGTCGTTCTGTGTAAGCCCAAATGGAACACATAAGTTCATGAAAAATCCGCCACGGCGCACTTTCCTCGTTTTTATTTTTGTTTGGCAAGTAAATCGTAAATTTTATGTTGATAATTTCTTTAAATTAATTACCCGACAACTTATAAATGTTGGGTATCTTAAAAATGAAACAATATTGTTGTAATTATAAATTAACGATCACATTTCAATTGGCGAGGGTTGGTAGCATTGTCTTAGTTGTGCCCGGCTGTGTCTAGCTGTGTCGTTGATGGAACACTTCTGTGTCGGACACAGTGTAACACTGTGTCTCTCTGTGTCTAAATGGAAGGCACCCATAGTCAACAATAAAAAAAATTTCTTGTCTTTATTTAGCAACTCAAGATGAATTAAATGGAAGTTTATGAATTTAAACTTTTGGAGATACTTCAAGGTATTGTGATGTTATTCATTTTCTAATAAATAGTAATAACTTATAACTTTAATTATTAGTGAAAAACAATGATCCAAATGTTGAAATGTTTGTACATATTTGATGAAAAACTATAAAATTCCGGAACAGGAGCTTGTGGTTGTGATAGCTGACGAAAAACAGGAGCCAAAGTAAGTTATTACATTTATTTCTGGGAAAGTTTTATAGTTAAAGTAAATTTTTCTTTACTAAAATATTGAAAAAAAATACGAAAATATTGAAAATAACTTAAATTTTTAATTGCAGGTAACATCAAAGTTGCAATTAACAATCATGTGTTTTTACAAAACAAATAATTAAAAAAGTTTATTCTGTACTCATGAAATTATATTTACATTGAAAATTTCAAATTCGTTTATTTCAATTCCGTCGTCCGTTAATTTCCGTTAAATTTGTCCGCGCCGCGCCATTCTGTTAGCTAATAGGCCAGTCAGTGTGGACAAGCAATTAACAATAATTCCAAAAGTTTTAAAACTTTCATGTAAGGACGGGAAGAGCATAAAAACAAACTATAAAATTTTGCAGCCTTGGCCGAGGTCCGGAATATTGTTAAAATTGCAAGAAAAGAAATTTTGCAATATTGTCGCGAAAAATCTCCAAAAGTTCTGCAAACTTGCAGTAGTGTTAAATGCTTTATTTCATATCACGTATCAGACTTGCAACCAATTTAAAGCTACGGAACTTTCTTTTATTAAAAATTTATTAAATACCGTTTTTTTTCAAATAAACTTACAGACAAAATTCCAAAAGTCTTGCAAACTCGAGAGCTGCATTGGAACAATGTCCCGAACAATTGCATAAATTTGCAACCTTTTGAGTTGTGCGGAACATGTTTATTTATAATATTTGTCAATTGTGTTAATTTTTTCGAACAAAATGGCCTCGAAATAATAGAAAAAGTTTTAAATTTTGGTTGCAAATGCTCAGAACAAAAAGCAATGTTCCGTACCTTTAAACTGGTTGCGAATCTGGTACGAGGTATAAAATAATACATTTAGCGCTACTCCAAGTTTGCAGCACTTTTGGAATTTTTTTGGCGAAAATGCAGAGAAATTCCATTTATATGCAATTTTAACAAAGTTCCGGACTTCAGAGAAGGTTGCAAATTTAGATTTATTGTTTTCTCGGTGTACCAATAGGTTCACCAAAGTTTTAAAGCTTTTGGAATTATTGTTAAATGTTAGATTTTTAATGTCTAAAATGACTGGACTATAAGGCGGAATCTAAATTCCGTCGACGGCCACCGCCACCGTCGCCGTGCCATTCTGTTTGTACCTTTACTCATATTCACTTCTAATATCAAAAATCGCGTTACATTGGCCATGTACTCCGGAGTATTCGGGAGTAGAAAAAATCGCCCAATGGAACGCAGCTATTAGCTCTTGGTGATTTGTTGTTTTTCAAGGATCATATGTCACTTTGTTCTTTTTCTAGCGCTGGATAATTTGTTTCTCTGCTGTCATCATCATGTTTTAAACGGGGTTCTTATTTTGTAATACATATCGGAGGAGGTTTTAAAGCCATTTATGAAGAAGTTTGTTTCTTTGTATGTTTCACGTGTTTTGTTTTGTGCAAAGTTTTCCTATGCCCTCAGAATGTTGTTATCAAGGAATTGTCTTTTCTTCTTCTCACAAATATTTTCCTTTCTCTTCTTGTTGACTCATATTTCAGTTTCTTACTCGTTTTCTATTTTTATTTCTGGCTTCTATACTATAGTTGCTTTGGATTCCTCGTCATACCATTCGCTGGCTCTGTTTGAACCTCCTTGAACCTCATGCCTGTGCGTTTTTAACCTACGCACAGTGGGCTGGATTTGAAAATTTTGGACTTAAGGATTGATATTTATATTCTGAATTCTACTATTAAATACAATATTTTTATATAATATAACTATTAGAAAAATCCATGTATGCACAGGTCGAATTCAAATAGGATCGAGCGGAAATCGATGAAAAAGCGAAACAGCAGTAAAACGATACGAAAGCTAGAAATTGTAGGTTATGTCCATTGCTTTTCGATTTGAATCCATTTAAGCTTCAATTACTCGATCCGACGATGTCAAATAGGCAGATTCTCACTTTCAATATTTCGATTTCTGGATCGTTCGATTTGGTCATGTATACGTGGTAAGTTTCAGAGTTATTAGGGTTTTATTTTTTTATGGTGTTCTTGTTATTTTATTCTTGAAACCTCGTGTTAGCCTTAAGTTCGTACATCCTCCCGTCTATTACGAGGTCTTTTTCGCCACTTAACCACCTGAAAGACATCAAAAGTGGACTTAACCATCATTTCCTAGAAAAAAGATTGGTTGAAGATGGCATGCAAGCTCATAATGTTGAGAAAAGGGTTAAAAAATCGCGGGTAAAAATACCGGAAGTACCACCCTATTTTAACACAAAACAAGCACCTAATTAGGTTAAGTAGTAAATAATAGACAAGGTAAAGGAATCGCACAAAATCACAGCGAAAGCCTTAGCATGCAACTAGTTCAGCACTCCCATTATATGAAACTATAAGCGGTATTTTAAGCGGTTTTAAGCGTTTTGAGAAAATCACCTGTTTCTCTTTTTCTCCATACAAAAAAATCTTAAAACTAACCAAACTCAGAAAATATTTGTTTAAACGAAAAAAGTCGTATAAAAATTGTTAATTGTATCAATTAATAGAATTAAATCCCATCATTAGATTTTTTGAAAAGACCTAGTTCATTTTCATGTGTCCCTAGGTCCACTACGGCTCAAATCCAGCCCACTGTTCTACGGTTTCCTTCTTGAGATCTGTCAGTATCCTTTTCAGTTCAAGCCATTTCCCCGACGGTATGTGCATGTGTGGACCTATCCGTTATGCTGGGGTTGCCTGCTATCTCTCTAGTATAGATGTTTTCAAACGCCGTGACATTTGACGCATGTTGGGGTGAAAAGCTCTTAAAAATGTTTAAAGGCTGGAGATAATTTTTCTTCCGCTCTATTGAGAAATTAAGCTCCAAAAAAGGAAGCCAAAGGCGCACGCAAAAGAATTGTCAGCAATTCCCATATACTTTCTGACAACTTGTTGCATATATTACGACGACTCTGTTTTTTTATTAGAGCTTCTGTATATACCACAGTGGCTTAAAAAATCTCAACCGAAAACCGAAATTTATATTTTCCTATTTGAATAATTGGTAGAAATTTGAAGATTGAAGATAAATATTACTTAACCGTAAATAAAATAAAAATGCGAACAAACTATTTTAAACATAATTTATTCAAAAGGCGACACTTTTCTAATTAAAATTGAATTTTTATTTTTATTATAATTTTGTGAACCATTGTATATTGTAAAAAGTGAGCGGGAATTGACTCCGAGTCAGGACCACTGACATATAAAAATGGACTGCTCATCAGACATTATTCCCATACAAACTCATGGCACCAAAAAGGATAGAAAAGTATAGTCCTCTCGCTCATCCATAAGCCCCTTTTTTCACAGAACTCAAAATTTGTTAAATTTTGTGTTAAGAGTTCAGTGCATTCACTGGCAGAAATAAAATCAGATAGTGCCAAACTTGAAAAAATAAAATTTGACATAAAAAAAAATGCACACTTTTCCATTTTATTAAATATTTTTACTCTTGACTTTCAATAAACCACAAAATACGATAACTTTTTTATCTTTGCCGTAAAATAAGATCAGTAATTAAAATTCTAGCATGATTTTAAGCGAAATTTAAAATAAAACCGCCACATAGGTTGCACGATATTGAAGTTGCCATACCTGATTTCATGTTTTCCTTTGAACTAATTTCAGAATATTTACAAAAAATAGGTGGGTATAGTGATTTGTTTATTTCTGTCTCGTTTCGCCATAAGACCCGGAATCACAGACATTTAGATGAAACAGAGGTAGAGAACTCGCATGGTTTAACATAAATATTTGTAATTAATGAAAAAAGGCAATTTAAAAGGGAAATAACATCAAAATTGCATTTGTTATTTTTTTTAACAAAAATTTATTTTGTTCCCATCGTCCAAAAACGAATATAAAAAATTTTAATTTACAAAAGTAAGTGACGTGTTTACATGTCAGTGAGAAAAGGTTTGTCAACTATGGAACGAATTGGTGCCATGGAAATTTCCTGATAAGCAGTCCATTCTATATGTCAGTGGTCACGACTGGGTACTCGATTTGGGAAGCTATATTTTTCTGGCGGGTTAATTATTATTTAAAAATTTTACAAATTATGAATGAAAAGTGTCCCTTTTTATATATTTTTTAATTTTCAGGTTTTTGTATTTTACATATTTGCTACAGAAATAATTTGTAGCAATTTCTATTAAAAAATACGCAATTTGGGTTTTTAATACTTTGATACTAGGATCATTGGGCGCGTTTAGGCCGAAGTTAATTTAACTGAGCTAGGCAAGTTAACAACGGCATAAACAGCAATTTTTTAGCGCTGTTAGCTAACTTATTTCTGCTTTTTGGCTTAGTTAAAATATAGCACAGCCAAAATGAATTGACGTTTGCTTGTAAATTTTTGTTGTAAGCAAATAATTTAGAAATATTTCAATACAGCATGAAGATATTCATTTTTTAGCTTTTTATTATTTGTAAAATGAGAAATGTTATTATTTTTGCTTGTTATTAGCTGTAAAATGACAACAGTCAAATGGCATGCTAAAAACGGTGCTAAGTTAACAGCGCTAATTTACCAAAGTTAAAATAACTCGGGCCTAAACGCCCCATTGACGTTTTCCGCCAGTCCCATGCGCGCTTCCGCCAGGGAAGGTTACGTTGCTTGCGGCTGCGGAGAGTTCACAATTTATGAATGAAAATGCTCATGAATTAAAAAAAAAATTTTCAGCATTTTTTTTAATTATTATAAATTTAGGGATGACAAGTATTTCGCATAACTATAATAAAATTATGCTTATTATGATGGATAGATTTACTTGATTGAGCAGGGTTTTTACATGTATTTAAAAGCTCTGCTCAATACATACAAAGATAACTTAACTTTATTCATTCCTTAGAATAGGGAAGATAAGGAACCGAAGATAGCGTACATGTATACGGATTGGAGGGAAGCACTTAAATTCAAGAACCTCTCGCTCTAAAAGAAAAGAAACAACCATATGTTCATAAGTGTCAGATAACTTTTGTCTTTGACAGTTCTGTTCGCGCTTGAAAAATTTATAAGATTTCTCCATAAAAATTAAAATTATAACAAGAAGTTCTAGTTTTTTTGCAAAGTGACAATACTGTGCGTGATAAACATTAGTGTGTATAAAATGAAGTGCGCTGTAAAAGGTTGTTTGGAGAGAAGACCGCGAATGAAGGGAACTGGGAGCATTCGCTATCATCAGTAAGTAATTTTTATGAATTCATGAATATCAAGTGTAGAGTTTATCCTTCCAATTCAAAGAATAAAGTGTCTCGTTGGATATTCAGTTGTTTTTTTGGAAGTTCGAGCAAATTTAACGCCAATAAAACAAATTAAAAGTGCAGTTTTGCTCTAAGAAAAAAAATTGACTGCAACAACAAAATACACAGCGGATATTAGACAGCGGCGTACCGAAAATCAAATTTTTGGTTTAATTTTATATTTTTTTAATTTATTTTTATACAAACTTAATGTTTCAGCTTTCCGGCAAAATCTGAAATGAGGGATAAATGGCTGCATGCCATTGGAAGGACTGATTTGGTTGTAACCCGGTATGATTGCGTGTGCTCCAAACATTTTCAGCCAAGTGATGTGTTCTCATCAGGAAGATTGCTGAAAAGCGCAATCCCTTCTGTGGCTATATGCGTTGATAATCTTGAAAACGTACAGTATCTGAAACTATATGATTGGTTATATATTAAATTGGTTATATACATTACAGGAATGCGCTGACGATAGTATCAATCGCGGTGTAGGCGAAGGTACCAGGAAAGCAATACTTTTGGAGAACCAACAGCCTGGCGAAGGTACCAGGAAAGCAATACTTTTGGAGAACCAACAGCCAATGGTAATAAAACTAATTTTAGAGTATTGCATAAAGTTAGACTTATTTATTTTAAAGTATCTACAAATATTTGCTTATATTTTCATACATTACAGGAATGCGCTGATGATAGTATCAATCGCAGTGCTGGCGAAGGTGCCAGCAAAGCAATACATTATTATACATTACAAGAATGCGCTGATGATAGCATCAATCGCGGTGCTGGCGAAGGTACCAGCAAAGCAATACTTTCGGAGAACCAGCAGCCAATGGTAATAAAACTAATATTAGAGTATATTGCATAAAGTTAGACTAATGAAATTATTTGAATAGATTACTGAATGGCGAGGACAATTTTCATCACCTGGCTCGGAAGACTTCACAGAAAGTGAAAACAAAAAACAGAAGGAAATTAACGCTGGACAGTTATCGCCCATATTTGAAAACGTCAACATTTTGGAGGTTGAGTTTAAAAATTTGAAAATTTTAATATTTATATTTAATATTTGTTAAATTTAGAATCAAATGGTTATCGAGGAAGTCCCAAGCGTTCAATCTCCAGAATCATCCACGGAAAAAGAAATGGTAAGGAAGCAAAGGATTTGTTTGTTTTCATCGCTTTAATACATTTCTTTACGGTTTGTAGATTGTAGAAGGACTTTTTACTAGTCCCAAAGCAGGTCCCAGCTACATTCGGAAGAAAACTTCTGCGCCAACAACGAAAAGGCGAATGAATCTTCAAACTGCACTTCTTTCAACCCAAGGAGATTTATCAACGTCTCCAACTTCTGCAAAAGCTCGTTTGCGTATGAAAGTGAGGACTTTAAGAGGTAATGTTAAAGACAAAAATATAAAAATTAAAAGATTAAATCAAAATTTAAGAAGAAAATCCCGAAAAATTTCAAAAGTGCAAGATGTTTTGGACACATTAAATAAAAAAAATTTTATCAATGAAGAGCATAACAGTATGCTTTTGGAATTATCGGGATTTTGTTCTGAAATTTTTGAAAGGCAATTTTTAAAAAAAAGATCTAAGCCGCTTCCTAAAGTTTATTCGCCAGCCCTTAGAGCGTTTGCCTTAAATTTGAATTTTTATTCCCCAAAGGCATATATTTTTGTAAGGGAAACTTTTGATTGCTGTTTGCCTCATCCACGTACTCTTTGTGGGTGGTACAAAAACACAAACTGCGAACCAGGTTTCACAGCCGAGGCCTTTGTTGCCCTCAGGAACGTGGTTGTTGAAGCCAAGAAGAGCATTAGCGACATAATATGCAATTTAGTTTTTGATGAAATTGCTATTCGTAGTCATGTCCAATGGGATGGGAAAAAATCATACGGGTTTGTTGATTTTGGTAATGGTGAACAATCGGATGTGAAAGCAACGCAAATTCTAGTGTTCATGCTTGTTTGCATTAACAGAAGCTGGAAATTACCTATCGCGTACTTTCCTATCACCACTTTGACAGGGCAACAAAAAGCTAATTTAATTACACTTTGTGTTCAGAATATTTCAGACACAGGAGTTCATTTAACAGGCCTTACTTTTGATGGCGCTTCAACCAATCTGACGGCTTGTAAGATTTTAGGTTGTGATGTAACTGCCTTGTCGCAGGAAAAATTTTTTTTCAGAGTGGATGATGATCAGGATATTCTTGTATTGCCTGATGCAGTTCATTGTTTAAAATTAGTTAGAAATCTTTTTGCTGAACTATCTCCGATCTTGGATGAACAAGACGAAGAAATTGACTGGAAATTTTTGGAAAGATTACAGTCTTTACAAGAGAGTGAAGGTCTTCATTTAGGGAATAAATTAAGACGCGCTCATATTCATTTCGCCCGTAACAAAATGAAGGTTCGGTTAGCAGTGCAATCCCTAAGTAAATCTGTTGCAGATTCAATTGATTTTTGCCGTGAAGAGTTAAAACTTCCGGAGTTCCAAAACAGCGAGGCCACAACCAAATTCATTAGAATTATAAATGATATGTTTGATGTGTTTAATAGCCGTAAACTATATGGCAATCAATTTAAACAAGCACTTTGCGAAAACAACATTAATTTATTGCAAAACTTTGCGGAGAAGACTTGCAATTACCTTAAAATGCTTAAATTTCCAAATGGCCCGTTTGTAGTTAATCATAAGAGAAAAACAGGTATCATCGGCTTTATAGTCCTGTTAAAAAATCTTACACCCTTGTATGAAAATTTCATTGATAAAAAAATGCTGCTGTACATTCCGACGTACAAGTTAAACCAAGACCACTTAGAATTATTTTTTTCATCCATTAGAACACGCTTGGGCTACAACAATAACCCCACAGTCAGACAATTTCTATCTGCTTATAGACAGCTTCTTATACACTGTCAAATCAGGGAAAAGGGTATAGGAAACTGTATTCCTCTCGAGGGAATTAATATTTTAAAATGTTCACCATTGCCAACAATCAACACCATCAATGAACTCAATAATACTAGCGAAAGATCCCTCTTGGTGGATGACATAGAGGAAAGCTCCACCTGTAGTGTTAATATACCGGAAGATACTTTTTTGCGGGATCACGACTACTTGTCCAATCCAAATATACTCACTGAATACACTAATCATGTAGTAAAATACATTGCGGGATATGTAGTGTTTTCAATTAATAAGTGTTTAAAATGTGCCCTTTGCTTACAAGCACTTGATGGAGACTATAGCAAAAATACTTTGATTGCATATAAGAGCTATGGTTATCTGAAATTTCCGTCAAATTCAGTAGTGCTAATTTGCGAGCAAGCCGAAAAGGAAATAAGGCTGCAACTTACATTGAATGAGAATATTGTAAATTCAAAGATGCATCAGCAGATTCTCATAAACGTTCAAAAACGACTTCTGCGACAAAACTTATTCGAAGAACTTTCGGAGCATTTTGTTGAAGGTAACCATTACAGCCTGCTTAGAAAGCTGATAATTGAAAAATATCTTAATGTAAGGTTTCATTTTATTGCAAAAAGTGCCAGCCGAAAGGATTCAATTAGAAATTTGTACACTCGCTTAATATTGTTTCAAAATATGTAAACAAATCTCCCAGAATCTCCCAATTGTTGCGGGTTCCAGTGTAGGGCCTGTTTGGCTACATTTTCGTTTTCGCGTCGCAAGGTGTGGCCAATCCAATTCCATTTCCTTCGCCTGATTTGGTCGTCTATCCTTTCTTGGCTGGCACGGCGCCATAGTTCTTCATTTGTGATTCTTTCGTCGGATTTAGCCTTAAGCCCGCCGAACTACTTTCTGTTGCCAAATTGTTTAACAGGTTCTTCAAGTCCTAGTGTCTGTGGGCCAGCAAACCGATATCATCTGCGTAGTCGAGATCCTTAAGAATCCCCACTGTATGCCACGTGTTGTGCTATCTATGGCGCTGACAAGGATGTCGTTTATTTAATTATTATTCGTTTATGGAGAAGAGGGTGTGAGGGGATGATGGAATTCCACCTCCTCTGTCACCCTCTTCCCCATAAACTCACGTTTCGAAAACACAAAAATGTGTTCGTTATACGCTCGTGTAGAACCACCCGTTCATATTGCAAAATCTAGTTTGTACCTTTATATGTATTTAAATAATTTTATTCGCAATAATGAACAATAACAATTATTTCGTTTACGTCTTGTAACTTTTAACTATTAATATATTCATTTTAACGCTGTTCATATTGCAAAATCTAGTTTGTACCTTTATATGTATTTAAATAATTTTATTCGCAATAATGAACAATAACAATTATTTCGTTTACGTCTTGTAACTTTTAACTATTAATATATTCATTTTAACGCTGTTCATATTGCAAAATCTAGTTTGTACCTTTATATGTATTTAAATAATTTTATTCGCAATAATGAACAATAACAATTATTTCGTTTACGTCTTGTAACTTTTAACTATTAATATATTCATTTTAACGCTGTTCATATTGCAAAATCTAGTTTGTACCTTTATATGTATTTAAATAATTTTATTCGCAATAATGAACAATAACAATTATTTCGTTTACGTTGTTTAACTTTTAACTATTAATATATTCATTTTAACGCTGTTCATATTGCAAAATCTAGTTTGTACCTTTATATGTATTTAAATAATTTCATTCGCAATAATGCATTTTTATTTCGTTGCCCCTCCCGGTTTTGGACTACATCTGACGCCGCCAATGCCCATCTTCCGCACCTATACTATGGCGGTGGTGTGCATATGTGTTGCCGAAATGCTTCCCCGATTCCAATTAATTGCGCTTCCTTATCTTCTCTATTCTAAGATTCATTCAGCATGCGCGCATCTCTTCCCAAATTATTTTGTTGAGTTTTTTCTGCGTTTGTTGCCTTTTTAAATGAAAAGAGGGGAAATGATAGAACAAAATTTATAAACTTGGGCAACGAGGTGCGCAGAACTGTTCAAATTTTTTGTGTCACGGTGTTTGAAAACATCTATACCCACAGTTTGTTCTTGAAGACAGTTTGGTTGTAGCGTTTTTGATCGATACGGTAAAGAATTCCGTTCGGAGTCGTATTAAACATAGTCGTTCACTTATTGGTTTGAATTCTACAATTTTATGTATAACGGACTTGTGTGTTATTAACCCTACTCTTTAATTTCGCTCCTTTCCAAAGCTGTGGAATATCCTGTTGTTACCAAGGTCAATTGTCTCGTCTCCTATCCACTGAATATTTTGTATCTCCGGTATTTTGACTGCGTTTCTGTTCACTTAATCTAGCATTGTTTAAACTACTGCAGTTCTGTACAACATTCGTGTGTTCCATTTTCCGAAAGTCATTGGCTGGTGCTACACGGAGACTCGAGAAGTCGTCCGAAATCAGATTTGAGTCTCGTTATTTAATGATACACGAGTCTGTCTTCGGCGTAGAACAATTCTTTACCCTACATGAAAGTTTTGATTGTATGTGTATACCGCGGTCATTGTTTACATCTGAGAAGGGAGAAGAGAAAGAAATGTGCGTATGAGTTAGTTTTCACCCCGGAAATTGTTTCTTTTCTGTAAAGCCGGGTTTTTCGTACTTCTTGAGTCTCCGTGTAGCACCCCACATTGGGTGTTGTTTCCGTAGTCGTCGCCGTCTTCCTCATCCGTTCCGAGGCTTTGCTTCTGGCTTCTTTACGGATGTGTTTTTACGAGGTCAGCTAGTTACTGCAATGCCCAACCCCTCTACCAGGAGGATCGGTGAATTTTACCCCATCTATGATATGGGATATGGGGCCCAGCTATAATCCTGGCCACTAGGTACGTCCGTTTTCGATTGGTTATCCAGCAAGGAAATGACGGAACGATTTCAACTGCGATTTAGTTGTTGCTTTTTCCGGGAATTAAGTGCAACGCCATAAATAAACATGTATATAATTGGAATAAACATTTTTGAATTTGAGTTTGAGCTTATTGGTGAAGATGAATTAAATTTAATTTTATTTTTTTCAGTGTAATCCCTCTTTGAACTCTCATTTGCTGACTCATTTTATAGTTTTTATTGAGGTTTAGGCTGGTTGGCCAGGGAATATATGTGAGATGAACACACCCGTGCACTGGAGTTTAGTAGGGCGGTGGCAAGACCCTCGTAAGTACAGGCCTGGAAGCAGAGTTTGTGTTTGTGTTGGTAATAGACCCATTATCTGTCAAATCGGAAGATATTATATGGAGGAGGTAAAAGTTCGGGATATTTTGCCGTAAAAAGTCATAAAATAATATATTTAACCAGTTTTTATTGCAATAGGATTACCAGTGAATAGTGCTTCAGTGATTTAATTAAGAAAATTTAAAAAAATCGAGTGATTAAGTGTGTTTTAAGTGAGTTAATTGTGAAGGTGGCCAATTTTGCTTACATTCGCGGTGGTTTTTTCTTGTTTATTTAGGGGGAAAATGTTGAATTTGTGTAGTAATATAATAAAAAGTGCTTTTTGAGTGATTAAAGATTATTATAGAATAGTTATTAAAAACATAAGTGCAGAAAAATGTGAAGGAAAAGTGAAAAAGTTATTGTTATGTATGTTGTGTGGTGGTACTTGCACTTAATGTGTTTAATAACTATTCTATAATAATCTTTAATCACTCAAAAAGCACTTTTTATTATATTACTACACAAATTCAACATTTTCCCCCTAAATAAACAAGAAAAAACCACCGCGAATGTAAGCAAAATTGGCCACCTTCACAATTAACTCACTTAAAACACACTTAATCACTCGATTTTTTTAAATTTTCTTAATTAAATCACTGAAGCACTATTCACTGGTAATCCTATTGCAATAAAAACTGGTTAAATATATTATTTTATGACTTTTTACGGCAAACTAATGCAAAAATATTCCGAACTTTACATCACGGCGTATAAATCCAACAAAAGTGACAGATACTGGGACTACGAGCAGCTGCGTTAGTGTTAGTGAGGTAGGCAACTTCCAGGCCTGTACTTGAGAAGGTCTTGGCGGTGGAGAACAGTAGGCTGTGCATGTCGTATTTTTGTGCATCTCAGTAATCTTTTTTAGTTTTTGTTTGGTCGTTGAATTGTCAGCATTGAATTTAACTTTAAATAAATTAGTTTCTTTTCAAATAAATAATTCGTGCGTTATTCTTACATATATAAGATAAGTATGCATTGATGTAGGTAGGTTATGATAGCAGCTACCTGGTGTCCCCATAATAAATAAATAATTAGTAGGCCGGCGATATTACATCGGCTACGTTAAGTAGGCGATGGAATATTTCCAGCCTGTAAATGTACGAGGCGATGGAATATTTCCAGCCTTAAACTCACAATTGTAAATACTTGTGTATAATTAAATAGAATGTACATATAAAATAACCATAACTTTTAATTAAATTTTTGGCTAGTGGCCGTACGGCCCACTACATTGGTGACCCCGTTTCGTCCATTTGGAACCAACTATTGTGGATGAATTTCGTACTAGAACGTATCAACTATTCCACCTAGAGCAGCTTCAAGGCAAAGTTAAGGCAAAGAAGGATGGCACTACATTGGAATCAACATTTTGCAGCAGATCAGGGTTTCTGATTTGTTTAGAGAGAGCTCATTGTAAACCCACAATTGAAATCATCAACGATGTTCCAATATTGAAGCCAGGCGATGAAGTAGGAACTCCAGAAGCAACTTTGCTTAACATGCGGAGAATTGCTCCATTCTCATATGGTTTTATTAATGAGCAAGTTTACGATTCTGGCTCCATCTTCTCGCCAGACATCTTGGACATCAAGCCCGAGGATCTCCGCAGCAAATTCGAATCTGATGTTGCGAACTTGGCCACTCTTTGTTTACAAATTGGTTATACAACAATCGAATCGACACCACACAGCATTGCCAATGGGTTCAGGAACTTGTTGGTTATATGTAGCTACTAATGATGCTGAACTCAAAGAAGAGAATTGCTTCAGCGAATCCACAGACGTCTCCAAGTCAACGGCAAATATCGCCAGGAGCGCCTGGAAGAATTACTTCGCTCAACGTTTTACAGCAGAACAGGATGCCTTGATTGTCATATAATATATCAACCTGGCCTAAATGAAGATGAATCGGTTGGTATTGGTGCAAGATTCTATGTAAATGCCATAAAGCGTACTTGGACCAGGTATTTTGGAATGCTTAGTTATAATAGTTATAAATAATCAATAAGCATTTTCCTGTTTTATAAAATAAACAGAACATGTAAAGCAAAGAGTATTTTAATATTTTAATTGGCTTCATTTTTTGTGTTTTTATATTTTAGATATGCGGAAAAATTAGCCTAACCTCAGCAAATGGCAGCAATTAGAACTGCGATAAATGGAACAGCGCGACGCAAGCTTACAAGACAAAAGAGCCAGAGCTTCTACGTTGAGAATGAGAGGATCACGATTACAGCATACCCATGCACCCCAATGTCATGATTGGTCCAATGGATAAATTGTAGCAATAATGTCATCATTTAAAATTTCCAAAAGGATGGGTGTTTTCAATGATGCAGGTTGCGTGCGCAACTGACTTACTCAGCAACAACTTCCATTGCTGAATAAGTCAATTGCGCACGCAACTTGCATCATTGAAAACACCCCATCTGCGATGTACTGTTCCAATGGCAAAGTTGATTTGTCACAACTGAATATTCCATGTGAGTCATTTGGGGCTTACGTTGATAGAACTTCTTCGTGGTCCGAACATTTTTAATACTTCCTTTATTTCGCTCCGATGGGTGCAGCGACGTGCAATGGGTTCCAGCTAGTATTTGGATATAATTTATACAATAATAAATAAAATACATTTAAATTTTTTTATAATTTATTATACAATTCATAATCAATAAAATTTTCATATTTTGTTAATTTTATTAAACAAATACAATTTCTTTTGAAAAGACCAAAAAAATTAATTACAATTAAATTTTTGTAAGAAAATTTCAACATTCGATTTCTCGTGCGATAAATTGTTTTGCAGTACTTTAATTAATATAGGTTAATTAATTATTTATATATAAAAATTGCATTGAAATCTTTTTATTGTTTTCATCGAGTAAAATAATAAAAGGTTTTTAATTGATTATCGATACACACAATCAAGTTTCAGTATTTAAAACACTTTCGGCATTTCACAATTCTGTGCTCATTTCGCCAACTATTGTGCTCTGAAAATATACAGAAAATTATGAAAAATTTGTTTATGAATAGAAATGAGCATTATGTTTGCATTTATATTTATATGTAAGTAAATAATATATTTTTAAAGAAATAATAATTGCAGGCATAAGTTAATTGCTACAGCTGAACTAAATGATTCAAGAACATTGCTCATACATTACAAAATAATACCAACGGCTTGCATAAAAAACATTTTATTATCGATTAAATAATTGCTTTGGTATCATCAATATATTGGGCTTTATTAGCAAAGCCATGAAAAAACATTAAAAAAGATTACACAATATAGAAGATCCTATTTACTATCCTAATACACATTCATGTTACATATTTGTACGTATGCATACATATATCGGTCCGGACGTTTTTCGGAAAAATTATAATTAATGATTCCGATTTTTTTAATTTTTGCAGACGCATTCTACTCATGAAATAAAAAAATTAAACAAAATATAAACAAATAATAAGTCCTACTGGGCGACCTCTTTAATTTTTTTGTATCGAGTTCGACGATACAGTAATTTGAATGGACGGCCGCTCGACTTGTTTTGAAATTTCTTGCAACTCACAACCATGCATTTCTTCTGAAAAAAATCGCAATTTTTTTCGCGATATATGGGTTCCATTGTTTCATATGTAGAATGCGCCTGCAAAATTTAAAAAAAATCGTGATGATCAATAATTATAATTCAGCGTTCGGTTTGACATGGAATGAACAATATGTGCGCCCTGATATATCTACCTAGCCTGACTATATTTCACCTGACCCTCGCAACTGTTGAAAGATTCACTAATCATACTGCTTGCAACAATAAAAGCAAGCAGCTGAGGAATTTACCATCAATCTAATGAAGTTTTAAAATCTATATGTTCTCTCTTCAGGACAGGTTTGGAAGCTGTGATTAATGCTGAAGAAGATATTATTTAATAAGTCCTACCTATAAAGCATAATTTTTCTCTTGTATTCAAAATATATATCTTAATATATAAAAACTACGTGTCACAATGTTCGTACACGCTAATCTCCGAAACCGCTCAACAGATTTAAATGAAAATTTGGGAATGTGTAGGGTTGGTTCCAGATTGAAAGATAGGATAGTTTTAGTCCAGATAAGTGAAGCTGTTGTCGAAATATAGAGAATTTCAATGTTTCACTAATTATATTTAAGTTGGCTGGGCGAAAAATTATTTAATTTTAATTGTCATGTATACATACAAAAAAACCCGTTAAATTTTCAGGACGATTTTAAAGTTTTATTGACTGGTAGTGTGTCTGAAATGACCAGATAGTAATAAAAGAGCAGCACCGATTATTTTGTTGTTGCTGTTTAAATCTTGCCTAGTTCTATGGAATGCTTCGTGTGAATGTTTATGAGCCATAGTACATTCATCCCAGATAAAGATCGAATTCTTTTTCAATACTGCCGCCATTCCGCTGTTTTTATTACACATTGCGTTTGGTTTGTTATGAACATCTAATGGCAGCTTGATTGCTGACTGTCCCATTCGCCAACCATCCAACAAAGTGGCAGCAATGTCGGGCAATGCAATTGCCAAAGCTCTTTTCTGCTGCAAGATTAATAATGTCAGGAATAGGAGTTCCTACCTCGACTCAGACAAATACTCGAGGTAAATCCACTATTGAATTGTTTTCTAAAGATGGCTTGGCTTCATGTAAAATAACAGCATAGTATATTATCGAAGCTTACTAATGATTTGCCTTCAGTATCGATTACTTTAGAAATAAGGCAGAAAATGTAGATCGGGACAATTTCATGCCCACTTCCAAGGTAATTGCAAGATAGGTTAATGAGCAGGATTTTGGAGTTGGCAATCGTTGAGTCGTACCCTATTCGCCATTATTGTCCTAGACGTTCAATGATCACATAAATGATGAATTTTGCGTCAAATGAATTAAATACATATGCAAATATGCCACGAAAGGGAGTGTCATGGCTGTTTTTTGTGTTGCTAATGCAAATACGATCGACGAAATAACACAATATCAAATGGGACGTTCTGTTAGCAGTAATGGAGCGTTATGGCGATTTTTTTCATTTTCCATTCATACAAGATATCCAACTGTGGTCTATTTGGTAGTTCATCCCGAAAATGGCCAAAGTGTATATTTCACAACGGATAATGCTGCGGGAAGGGCTGAACCACCACCATCCACCACATTGACAAGTTTCTTCGCGATTTGATTTTGCTTTAAATGTTTTTATTTACGTTTATTATTAGCTAATGTCCGTGGACCGACGATTCAAAATTTAGGAACAGGCCGATTTTAAGATGGAAGCATTCAATTAAAATAAATATCACTATAACAGCATGCACCTAATGTTATGGTTGGTCCGGTCCTATGGACACTCGACATGGTGCCACTATTGTTGTGCTTTAAAATTTCAAAAAGGAGAACCTGAGATATGCTGTTCCAATGGCAATGGCTCCACCTGAGTCAATTGGCGCTTACGTGGAAGAGAAATCTTCGTTGTCCAAATATTTTTACAACTTCATTTATTTCGCTATGATGTATGCAATGAGGGCACCGGGTTCCAGCTAGTCTACTATATTAATAAAGGAAAATTTCTGTAATGTTTGTGTGCGGTAGCGGGCGCATCTGTGGTAACCGAGCTTTGATATTTTAAGGTCGGGTTACACGCAACGATCTGCTTGTGCAAATTGACTGGCGCAAGTCAATTGGTGCAAATAAACTGAGTGAAAATGAATCGGTGGCTCTATTAGATATCGTTAGATATTTTCCGAGATTTTAATTTGGTAATTAATGGTACATTATTTTCTCATTAACATTAGACAGTTGTTAAATAAATAATGGATAACAACATTTGCATACCCTCACACCATATAACACTTAATCAATAAGTGTTTGTGAACACTTTCCCAAAAATATTAGGCCATTTGGTTCTACTTAAAAACAGTTGGTACCCTTTTGCTAATTTGACACGATTATTATATTATATTGATTATGATAAGGTCGGAGAAGCAGGTGGTCGAAAGTCACCATTCACCCAAGGGCATGCTGAGTGTTGTGGCTGAGGCTTGAACATCGTTTAAACGCTCATGCCAAAACACTAACCTCAAGCCAATTTTCTAAGAACACATATTTTCCACAAGGGAAAGTTTTTGGCTTGCGCAAGCCAAAAATTTGCGTTTACACGCAACGATTCACTTGCGCAGATTGACTTGCGCAAGGCAATTGGCACAAGCAGATCGCTGCGTGTAAGCCGACCTTTACATGAAGGTCCGTGGTGATCACCCATGATGAACCTCGCTCGAAAATCAAAATGGCCGCGTTCTATATTCAAAATGGCCAATTGCATTCCGATTCCAATGAAAGTGAGTATCTAGGGGGTTTCAAGTTCACTAACGAATTTTTGGTCAAAATTTATAAATTCAAAATGGGCAAAGGAATCATTAAAAGTTGTTGGTCTTGATCTTATTCAGGCGCGGATCTAGCCCACAAAAAAGGTTGGGGTCACAGCCACCCGAAAATCGTCCAAGTGCGAGTCGGAGTATGAACTCGCTCATGATCGATATAGTGCATTCCTACAAAGGAGATGTTTACAAAATATATGACGCCCTGACCAAGATTTTGTACAGTGTATATTTCCGCGTGGCAAAGTCGTGGGGCAAACACTAGTAGGTAAATTAATTAACATGTAAAATGCTAGTTTGTTCGCTCACGAAAATTATAAAAGTAAATGTGTGTTTGTTTGCACATCACAATGTCACATTTAGACTCTAAACTACTGAGCCGATTTTGAAGAAATTTTTACAACTTCAAAGGATATCAAATTAAATTCCGGAAGCTCTCCCTCACGCCCTCACAGAATAGAAAAAGACAATAAAACTCGATCCAATTAAAAAATGAAAATCTAAATGTTCACTCAAGATAGCCTGAAATGCCCCATAAATATGTACCTATAAATTTAATAAGTGGGCTATTATTATATTAGATGCATAGCTGCGAGAGCAGCTGTAGGATTGAATAGCTATTAGTAGACGCCACAAAAACCTCCCCAAGAAAACAAACCAAAAACCCACAGCACTCCACACAAACAATAAACAATGCAATAAAACAAAGCTGCAAATGATAATACATAAGGGTGAGTGCAGTACGCAGCGTAGATGGTAGAGTAGAGCATAGCTGCGCATACTCGCTTATAGAACTCTCAATGGGTTTTAAATGGGTCTGTGCATAACGCAGCTCGCTTTTTCTGCGTAACGTAGGGTTTTGCATTAGAGCGGTAAAATAGAAAATACGGTCAGAACTGAGACGATTCATAACTCCAAAAGTTGGTAAGATGGAACCATCGCTTTTACCATCATAGATAGGTGGAGAAATCCTGCGTTCATTGCTACCTTATTCATGGAAATAGGTTATACGGTTACAAAAATACAGGGTGATATGTGAAATCCTATCTTTGTACCGTATTACTCAGAGCGGACAAAGAGCCGGAAAAGAATAAAAACGAAATAATAGCGCCTCTTGAAACTACAAAAAGTGGCTATTGGCTCAATTTATCACAAATTCTCTAGAAACGACTATGTATTTTATATCGATATGTAAACATTGAATAACTTACACATTTTTCAACCGATTGACTTGATTAGACATGTTTTTGAAACATCAGTTCAGTACAATTTTACCCATGAATCGCTTCACACCGAAGCAATGCGCCGAAATAGTGACGCTGTAGATTGAAAGTAGTCGTTCATTCGTGATAACTCAACGTGCATATCGTCGAAAATATCATGGCCAACAGGCACCGCCTGACAACACTATTCGTCGTTTGGTGTCGAATTTTGTTGAGCAAGGGACAGTAGGATATCTTCAACATGCCGTTCATCAACGACCAAGGCGTTCCAATGAACTGGTTGAAGCGGTCAGAGAGAGCGTAGCCCAGAACCCAAAAGTGTCGTATCGTCACCGCTTTTTTGTGGGGTTATCTGAAAAGCAAAGTGTAGGCTAGCAAACCTCAGACCATTGACGAGCTCAAGGGAAACATTCGGGCCGAAATCATCGCTATACCGCCCGAGATGTTCGAAAAAGTGATCGAAAACGCAGCAAAAAAGGCACATTTTTCTTTGGCCAATGGAGGCGGCCACTTGATTGATGTTGTATTCAAAAAATAGTCCAAATAAATTGTAAAGGACCAAATTGAATAAAAACACCTTATATATAGAAATAGATTCAATATAGAAAGTTATTCAATGTTTTCTTACCGACATACATATATTATCTGAATTTTGGGGATCTATACTAAAACAATTTAATATAGTTTCCAAAATTCTTCCAGGTGTCGACACAGGCATAGAGGTAGTTTCCAGGCTCTTCGACTACATCCACTTATCAATTTCATAGAAAAACACGGGAAACTATTGATGCTTTTGAAGAGCCTAATAAGAAAAAATCAATAGAAGAATGCAGAAGCAATCGCAAGAGGAAGAAGGGGTTGTGAGGGAGAAGTATTGTTACTAGGATATGACCATTTTAGGGTTAATACCTTTTTGCCAATATGCGACCAATTGTTGGATGAGTTGAGGAGACGTATATCTTCTTATGACACAGTAACCGCCAATTTTGCAGTCTTATGCAAATCGGATACAAGGCCTGAAACAAATGTTAGAAGTAACGCCATAAAACCCCAAAAATTGTAGCCCATTGATCTTGTGGACGATCTGCAAGAAGAATGTGTTCTTTTAAAACAATTGTGGACTTCTCATGAAAACAAAATGAATTAAGACGTGCAGTGCAGAATCTTCGTTTTCCGTACTCTTCTTCTTCTTCTTTAACGGCTCTACAACCGGGATCCGGGCCTGGCCTCTCGCTATTGCTCTCTCCACCGGTCCGATTCTGAGCCGATGTCATCAAGCTCTGAGCGTCCTGGTCTACGCCATCCTTCCAGCGGAGGTTGGGTCTCCCTCGCTGTCGCACCCCATAAGTCTTACCGCAGAGAACTTTCCGAGCACGCTCATCTTCACTCATACGAACTAGATGTCCTGTATCCGGAGTCGTCCTTCCTCACATAAGGGGCCAATAACCCTCCGAAGTATTTTCCTCTCGAACACCGCCAAGAGGTTAGAGTTATTCATACATGTTAGACTAAAGAAATATTTCCCGTACTCGAGCCATCGTTAATAGTGCTTAACAAAATCCGTAAATTGTCGTGTTATTGACGAATTTGTCAACCAATTTGTGGATCGCAAAAAATTTAAATATTTATTAAATTATGTTTATTCTTTTGTATGGCATTTTTCCATTATTAAAATATTCTTGCTTTTTTTAGTTAATTTATGGGGCGGCAAATCTTATAGGCCCAGGGCGCCAAATTTTAAAATACGCCACTTACCGACCCAATAGTCATCTCTTTTTTCCAATACAAGTATTCATGTGTATTATGTTCCGAATCAGGCACGATTCATTGTTTTTTTATTTTATTGAGGGATAGGATATAATAACATCAGCCTATCAATCTCAATAGACCGTGAAAGTGTGACGGCATGCTCATCGTGCCCACAACGGTGGATCCGCGCTTGATCTTATTAAACCGTTTTTCTTCCATGGTTGTTCGAGAGTTGGAAAATATGAAAATATTCACATACTAGCTCCAAATGGAAAAACATTGAACATAGTGAATCCTGAAGCTCATTTAGCAATCGGTTTAAAATTGATCACCAATTTTTTTTGGAAAGATGGTAAGGCCGTGGAAATGTGGGATTTATATAGGTTTGTAAGTTAAAATTAGATATTTTAAACACCAAATTAAATTTTTTCAAACTAAATTCAATTTTATCAATTTGAAATTCAATTTTTTAATATTGAATTCAGTTTTTTAAAGGTCAAATGAAATTTTGTATAATGGGTAAGAAGGAAATAAAACCCTTCGCCACTAAAATTTTCAGTCTAAGTCTAGGATTCGGCAATACAAGACCTGCGAAGGGGTTGGCATCTGGGTAAGCAAATAAAACCTGGGGCCGTAACATTGAAAATAAGAACCCGGGAGCCAGGCAGTTGTCAGATATTTATTTTTTATGTATTATATTACATGTCTGATAATCTGAAGCCAGACTCCCTGAGCACGTGACTCCAATCGTATACTGTCCATCACAGTCAAAAGCAGTCAGCAATGAGTATAATCCTTTTATTTATTTTTTGATTATTGAATGTTTAATTTAACTAAAAGTCCATAGCAATGCCTGCCTCCTGCACTAAACAAACGATTATAGCATGAATAACACTGTGCATTTGACATATTTTCTTAAGATTTTACTACGTGCCTTATAAGTTGCTGACAAAAGCCTAAATACTCTTTCAGTAATATTTATTTTTGGGGGCGGGTTACTTTTTAAGGATTTATAATGTGTGCTTACTTTACCACAAAGACCCGTAAGTTTATGACGGGTCGGGTGTTACTAGGATGGGCCATTCAAGTATTACGCAAGCACACGTTGGGGATCAATTTTTTACTATTTATATTTTTGTTAGCAGAAGGAGGGGGAGGAATCATAAATCGAACGTAAGGTAAGAACTTATCTCTAAATAGTATAAAGCAAAGTTGCTGTTTTCGTCTTCAGTTTCTCCGCTTACCTCCTCTAAACCACGTCACGAATTTTGATAAGGTTTTCACTATCATTTAGAGAATTTCTTCCGGAAGGTTTATATGTAAAATACAATTCGAGATTCATCCCCTAAGGGGGTGAAATGGGGTTGAATAGGTTGTAGGGGGAATTTTTTTTCTTTAGTTACATTTTCTTCAAACTTAGTATAAATACTCCACTCCATAAATAATGAAACACGTGTTTCAGGATTTTTAGAAATTCAACCCCTAAGGGCTGAAACAGGGTAGACAAAACATTTCCGTTACTGACTGACAGACAACGTACAACCCAAACCGCTGGACCTAAAGGGCTGAAATTTTGACAGTGCATTCCTATAATGACGACTTGGCGATTTTTTGAAATTCATTCCCTAAGGGGTGAAATGGGGTTGAATAGGTTGAATGGGGAGTTTTTTTGGTCAGATTTTCTTTAAACTTAGTAAAATACTCCACACCATAAATAATGAAATACGTCTTTCAGGATTTTTCGAAAGTCAACCCCTAAGGGGGTGAAACAGGCTGGAAAAATTTGTATGGGAAGTTATTTATATTTCATCAGATTTTCTTCGAACTTGGTAGGTATAAATGCTATAATACAGCATAAATAATGAAACACATGTTTCAGCATTTCTCGAAATTCAACCCCTAAGGGGGTTGGTAGTAAGTTCGACAATGTTCACGCACAAAAATATTCATAATATGACGTGGCAGTCACCAGACGGGGTAACAAATAATCAAATTGATCACGTCCTAATTGAGAGAAGAGGGGCCACCAGTATATTGGATGCAAGAACAATGAGAGGGGCGTGCTGTGGCTCGGACCAGTATTTAGTCAAAGTGAAATTTAGAACCCGTACAGCGACAAACACAACCAAAATATGACATAGATAAGCTAAAACCTGAAGAAAGCAAAGATGCCTGTCAGAATGCTATCGTACAAAACCTGAGAGAAATAGAAGAAGTACAGCCCAACATCAATGACAAATGGGAGCAAATTAAAAGCAGCGTAAAGCAGAAGAGGCACTAAGCCCCCAGACGGACTGGAATTGACTGGTTTGATCAAGATTGTAGAGCCGCAATAGAAGAACGAAACCAGTGCCACCGGGAGTACATTACAAGGCCCACAAGAGCAAGGATTCCAGCAAAAAAGAAGAATCGCAGATAAGCTCTGCAGAAAAAAGACGAGAGAATACCTAAACAGGAGGATTCTACAGATACCGGAAGACTTCAAAGAAGGGAAAATCAGACAAGAGTACAAAGGAGCTCAGCAATAAGTTCAGCCAAGAACGGACATCTGCAAAGACATAGATGGGAACCTATTAGCAGATCCGAATTGTATAAAAGAAAGGTGGAAATAATATTTTCAAAACTTATTGATTCCGACCCGAACAGTAAACGAGGATCCACAGAAGGAGGCTTTTGTAATTCCTCAAGATAATATCTCCACAGAACCACCTACACTGGATGACGTACGGGAAGCTGTAAAAAGGCAAAAAAAACAACAAATCGCCAGGCATCGATGGAATAGCAGCTGAGCTGCTAAAGGAAGAGAACCACAACTTTTAGCAGCCTTAGCCCAACTCATATGCAGCATCTGGGAGGAAGAAGTTATACCAGATGACTGGGGGAAAGCCATTATATACGTCCAATATACAAGAAAGGAGATAAATTAACCTTTAAAAACTACAGAGGCATCTCTCTCCTCGGCACCAGCTACAAAACCTTCACAATCCATGTGAAACAAAAGCTAGAACCTATAGCGGAAGGCCTTATAGGAGAATATCAATCTGGTTTTAGGACAAACAGGTCAACATCGGACCAGCTACTAATCTCAAAGCAAAATATGGAAAGAACCTGGGAAAGGAATGTGGATTCCCGATATTTGTTGACTTTCAACAGGCATTTAAATCAATAAACAGGATCCAAAATTCAGTAACAGAAGAGTTCGAAGTGCGACAAGGTCTTAGACAAGGGGATGGACTGGCCCCCATGCTTTCCAACCTGGCCCAAGAATGGGTGATAAGGAAAACGTCAGTTCAGAGAAATGCATCAATAGCAACCTAGTCTGTACAATTACTTGGGTACGCGGACGACGTGAACATCGTGGGAAGGTTCTTTTTGGCAGCAAAAGAAGTTTATGTCGAACTAAAAGAGGCGGCAAAGGACATAGGCCTGAACATCAACGAGGAGAAACAAAGATGATGCAACAATCCAGAGCTGGAAGATTTAGAATGGGAAGAAATTTAACTATCGACGAACACAATCTAGAAGTAGTCGATAAAACATTCTACCTCGGGTCTACAATTACAAGAAGAAACGAAGAAAAGGAAGAGATAACCAGACGAATACTACTGGCTAATAGAGCCTTTTATGTCCAAAAACAAATACTGCACTCAACATTTGTGCACAGAAAAATGAAACTCTCACTCTATAGAACAGTAATACGACCAGTACTGTGCTATGGCAGCGAGACTTTGACTATGACCCAGGACATAGAGGTACGAGTCAACAGATTTAAGAGATACATCCTCAGGTGCATAATAGGCCCAACCAGAGGGGATGGGATATGGCAAAGGAGATACAACAGCGAGTTGTATGAAATTTTAGACGACCCAGAGCTCTCAACTATAATAAAAATAACAGACTAAGACTAGCCGGTCACGTAGTCAGGATGGAGGACAATCGCATCCCAAAACCGCTTATGATATCAGAAATTTCAGGAAATACACCAGTAGGCAGACCCAGGAGGACATGGATAGACTCTGTGACGGCTGAGAGGCAATGCTCAACTGGAGACATGCTGCAAGGGACCGTCAAACGTGGAGAAATGCCCTAGAGGATGCCAAGGCTCGATTTGGGCTGGAGCGCCATTGGATGGATGGATGGGGTGCAATGGGCGTTCAAAACTTGTGAAACTCGAATAGGTAGAGCACTGCGCTACAACGTCAATGACTTCATTTGGGATTCATTTTTATTTCTTGAGCCTAAAGGGACGAACAAACTTAACGAAGGTTCGTTAAATCCTAAAATATCACTTCTTTTGATGATATTTTACGTGTCAAATACGCAGCTATTTGTTTACCATATTTAAATAAAAAAAATACAATATATTAAACGTTTTTGGGAGGTGATAACAGCTGACTTTTTGTTGCTTTTTATTTTTAGTAACTACCGTGCAGGAACTGATAAATCACATTTATCCAGGCATTGCGAGCAGGCCATTTTGACTCCAAGAAACGATCAAGCTGCGTTCATTAATAACATATTGCTAAAGTTCTTTGATGGGGAAGAAAAGGTCTATAAGTCGATCGACACAGTTTGTAACTTAGATGAAGCCGTTAACTATCCGGTAAAATTTTTATATTCACTTAAACCACCGCGTCTTCCATATCTTAAACTTACTCTGCACACCAGCAATGCTCCTTCGGAATTTAAAACCACCGAAATTATATAATGGCACTAGACTACAAGTCAAAGCCCTGCATAAAAATGTAAGCGAAGCCATTATTTGAAGCGGGTGTGCCCAGGGAGAAAAAGTGTTTGTGCCACACAGTCCTCTAATACCCAATAGGTCTGCACTTTCCTCTCAAAGCATATATGCTTCGCCATGACGATAATAAGTCTCAAGGTCAAACCTTAAAATACGATGTCTTAGATTTAAGAGAAAATTGTTTCTCCCACGGGCAGTTTTACGTAGGTTGCTCACGCTGGACCACCACCTTTTTCTTACCGCGGACTGTGTACTGTACACATAATATTTTTTTATTGAAAGGCGTTGCAACGCACGCGGGTTTTTTGCTAATAATTTCAAATCATATGCAATATTTAAAATAACTACACTTTTACTTCGTCAAATTTCTCTACACACTCTTTATAAGTCATAAACACGGATCGGTGAAAGTTCTAGTCTGTCTAGCCTACGACTTGCTCTCAAAATATATGTGGAGTGTAAAGGATTTTCTCAAATGGCGGCTAAAATATTTAATCGGTCACTTTCCCACTACACCGGGAGTTAATTCGGTAAGAAATGCAAGTTCAGCCTTGTTCTTGTCGCATTTCTTCCGCTCTTCGTCGTTTTTTCCATACACTGGCTTCAGCGAAACTTGTAGATGGAGAACCACCATCATCGTTTCCATATTTCTCGCGAAATCAATGATAACAACCTCCTTCTGGAGCCCCAATTGATTATTTTCGTAAAAGCAGAACTTCGTTCTATTCTATGAACTTCTTGCCATTTAATTCAATTTTTTAGCTCTTTTCTTAAATGGTTCCTTTGGTTATCCGACACTGTTCGTCCGATTATACGTGGCACCAAAATACGAAAAACTTCTGTATTATTCTTCAAATTTTCCTGAACGAGTTCGAATATTTTTTCAGCTATAGAGAAATAGTTTTACCGGTGCGGCGTCCCAATAGTTTTACCGGCGATGCGATGAATGCCATGCAGAGTAGTTACTTGACTAGTTTTCTTTCGCAACACGTATCCATAAATTCCTTGAATTTCGAGAAATAATACCACCAACACACGTGCACCATCCTTACTGTTCTAGGGTGATAACTATAGTCAACTGGCTGACATCGGAAGTTATAATGTCCCTTTAGCCAACCGGAAATAGAGATCCCATAAGAACGCCATGCGCAAATACAACTTGTGAAAAATTATAAACTATGAGTGTATTTTGTAACCGGAATGGTTTTCTATTTTCCATTAGTCTAAATCCAATAACCTTGACAAGGTAAACTTAGATTAAACATATTACTAATGATGGAAATGGTGATAACATAAACGGCCAGTCCTTT
The DNA here is from genome assembly GCA_963855945.1 of Thereva nobilitata. Classification (NCBI taxonomy): domain Eukaryota; kingdom Metazoa; phylum Arthropoda; class Insecta; order Diptera; family Therevidae; genus Thereva; species Thereva nobilitata. The sequence continues at coordinate 97,268,245 of OY979695.1, forward strand.
GTTCTGGGATCTAAGTTTCTTACAATAATTTTGAGAAAACAAACAATAACGAATTCGGAATCTGAGACCTCGACACCCCCAGGCACCAATTTTCATTAAAAAATTATGATTTTTTGACATTGATGGCCGCGATTTTGTTTTTCGAAAAACTGATAACACTGATTCGTAATCAGCGACCTTGAAACCCCCGGACACCAAATTTCAAAGAAATATCTCAATTCCTTCTAGTTTTGGCAGTGCTTTGACGTTTTGAGCTATTGTACTGTGCAACATCGTATATAAAAAGTGTCCTAGAAAATAAGTGGGCAAACTCGGGCAGATGAATTTGGAATATGTTTTACTTGAGGAGTATATAAACACATTAAAAATAAAAGGAGACCGGGATCTAGCGGGACTTTTTTGTTGCCGTATTTATAAAAAAAATCTCATCAGCAAAAAATGAATTAACTTTTTTATCATATTCGTAGTAGGCATACAAAATCATGTAACTATAAATGATAATGTATTACACTTACATTCAGGATGTTAATGCATTTTGCAGAATTGAAATCGGACCAATAGTTAACTTATTATGCACGTCCCATTGACACGTTCACTTTCTCTTAGAGCTACCGCTCCGAGCGTTTTGCAACACTGTCAGTTGCTTTACGATTGTAAGGGGCAAGTCACGCTTTCCGGACTTCTTCTTAGTCTTTATAACATGCCAGGCATACCACTCTAACATTATAGGGACAAAAAATCCCTATAAGAAAAACTTATTTTTTTGGGTTTTGGCCGTGTTTTTGGCGTTTTGAACCACTGTGGTCTGGCAAATCACAGCTCAGTAGTACAGTTTGCCGTCGTTTACCATGCCTCTCAAAAACCTTCAAATTTACACATGAAAAGTGTATCTTATAAGACGGAATGCACAACTACAAAAAGTCGCCCAATCCTTGTACTGGCTCGATGGGCACGAGAACTAACGTGCATAATAAGAGATGCAGATGGAAACGAAGATACCGAACGGCTAAATGAAGATGACGTAGATGCACTGAATCAACACATTGAAGTCAGACATTTGAAAATAGGCTACCTCTTTATAATCTTATTGAAACTTGGATACAGAGTCCATAGTCTAGCTTAGCAAGAGATGAGTAATTCTTATAGTAAGTTAGTTTATTCAGTTTAAAAGAAGAGCAGTTTTTTGATTTTGAAAATAATTGAATCATTATGTTTTAATATTGAATTTTAATAAAAACATTAAAACTAGTTGGGTTGTGGGTTTGATCCTTTCGGTCCATACGATCAACTTCGCAGTATGATGAATGTTGGATATTAAGAATAGATATTTTAATAATAAATAAATGAACAATAATAACAACAAATTGTAAGAAAAACCACACCAAATTCATACCCTGGTTCTTCAAACTAACACAACTCCTATACCCCATAGCAAAAATCTTGCAATAATATAATATTAATAAATATTAATAAATTGTCTACTTAGAAAATAGTAATAGTTTTAGTAGTAGTGGGAACTTGGCCAGTACAAGAACTGGTACCAAAGTAATCCTGAGAGGAGCTAATTCAAATAACGATAAACTTGGAACCAAATGACTTCATTTGGAAATTTGAACGCTTTCAGGAGATATGTGTTAGCAAAATTATTCAATGTAAAGGACTTGTCAGACTAGACCGAAAAGGCCAAATGTGTCCTAAATACTGGAAATTGCGGGGTGAACTTAAATTTCCAGAAGCTGTAGGACGTCAATCTAAAAACTTGAAAAATTCGTGATGTTTGTAAAGGATTACGTAATTTTTGCACGGTTTTTAAAGAGTGCTCGGATTTTGGAAGCTATCACTCTGCTGAATCCAAAAAATGTAATTTCATTTAAATTAGTTTCATTTGAACAAGTTTATTAGATATTAGAAAAACCCATCAATTTAAAGTGCTTGTGACACTTAATCGTAGTTTTTTCATTTAAACAAAAAAAAGGGCTTGACCGAATGTTATGAAATTTTTTCAGAGCTTCTTTTCGTTAATACGCTTCGAACGGCAGCTCAAAGAAGACGATATCTTTTTTGGTTCGCGCGATATCGTGCAGGAAAAAATGACCACACACACACATAGTTATTCTCAAATTTTTGCTTAAAATGCTATGGGACCTTGAAAAATGAAAATACGTTGAAAATTACGATTTCGATTTTCGGGCCGATTTCAATAAATCCCCTATAAACTGGGAAGTTAAAATTGGAGAAGGCGAGTCAACAAAATTCTGTTTACGTAATACTCGAGCCTTCCCTATACATTTAAATGTAGAGATTTTCCATCTTTAATTTGAAAGAAAATTGCCACTAATTATTTTGTTGTGAAATACTTCCTTGAACTATCCGGACAACTATTTTACCATGATTAGATATGGTCCTGACATTTAATGGAATTCGTAGAAAAAAGAAAATGTATTGTAAAATTTTATTTTAAAGAGCTTTTGCAAAATATAAATAAAAGCAATGATGAAGCATAACTTCTTTAAGATGAACAACAATTACATAATCGTATAAAAGAATAATTTAACAAACGGAAATATCATTAATTTTGTTTCTGTTTATACCGAAAAACACCCTCTCACCCAAAATCACTACTGAAAATGGTTCTTTCATCGTAAAAGGGGTGTCCTTCCTAGTTATATGACATTCCATGAAATTATATCAATGCGAACATTCCCAATTTCGCTTAATATCGTTATTATTAACGATAAGTTACAAATAAGTCGGTTAATTTATATGTCAAAATAATGTAATTAGCAATTATAATTGCGAGTATAAGAAAAATCTAAGCAATTAAAGCCATACACCTGCTATTCTACAGAGTCCTTCTATAGATGATAAGGAGATTAATAAAAATTTATCGTTTCACTTTACTGGTGCTGTTACAAAATTAACCTGGTATAAAGTTTATCGTCCGTGCAGTTCAATTTTCTCCGCAGTTAATTGCGTCGCATTAGGTACGAGTCTTAAGCCCTTCAAATACCATTATACGGCGGCAAAAGCAAATGAAATTATGCGTGATAGCCTATTACAAGGCTCCTTCTGTCAAGTTGTAAGCCCTTAAATTTAAGAAGATTTAACTAGAGGAATTCCTGGAATCTCCCGAAACCTAAAGCGAAGGGTGAGCGGCTCCTATTCCTTCCTCCTGTGCAAAAAGTAGCTTTTATGGATGATTGTTTGAATGTAAATTTTGCGGGTTCGGGGGCCACTCAAGTGGGCATAGCCAAGGACTCTTAGAACTACATTGGAAGGTGAACCGAATTCCTTTTATAATAACATGATGAGCTTTAAACTCATTATACGAAATAATGAAAAGTTAATTGCATTCATGGATGCGTATGTACGCTTCTGTTAAGACCTTCTGTTGGATAATTAATTCTGGTTGCTCCATAGGCAGACAACACAATCAAAACACTTAATTCTAAAATATTCTACTCCAATGTGTATAATAGCAACAAATTTTTCAGCGCATTTTAAGATATGTAAACACAATTAAATATAAAACCGCTTCATTTATTATTCCACAATATTGCTGTAGATGGTGGAATATTTGCAAAACATTTTACAAGAAAACATTAAATTGTTTAAGTTTTAGGTTGGTATGAAGTTGTACTACAAACGAAAACGAAATATACTGCTTTTGGGGGAAGAATTTTCCGAAAACCACCTCCGCCACCTTTCAGTCATTTTGGCCTTTTGATGGATAATTGGTAGAATGGAAAATAGCTCAAATAATTGTCGTAATTTTAATGAGAAAAGTTGTGGAAAATGTTTTCACTCAGAATATTTTGTCGCTCGTTTCGTGTAATATCCAATTACTTCCGCTGTTTATGGCAAAGTGGGTGGACTGTTGTTAATTTGTTAAGGACTTTCATTTATATTGCTTTGATCGGTATACCATTTGATAATATTGTACATTATGTTCTGTGGCACTTTAATGCATAGATATATGTATTAAATTATGGTGGAAAAGTAACATTTTAAGCTTTTGCAAGTTTAATTTGTTCGCGTTTTTGTGGCCAAACGCATTAGCGTATAACATCAGGAACTTAATGATACATCAGGAATAAAAGAGATTGAATATAAAAAGTGATTATTTAACCAAACAATGTTTTTGTTTTTTGATTTCAGCCGATGGATCTATTCTAGATTCTACCTTTTTAGTTAAAACATAAGTCCTCCTGTACTTTTTTATTGCTAATTTATTAACTACACTACATCTATCTTTGCTTCCACTAACAAATCTTCAATATATTTTTGCCATATCTTCGATAAAATATACTAGAGCAAGTCTTAGCTTTATAAGATACATTTACCATTCACGCAGTTCAGTAAGACATTTACTAATTTTCTAATAAACTCTTAAAAAACCAATGAATATTTGACATTGATATAACATCTGCGTTTCCATATATTGACGTGCTAAAAATAAAACTATAAAGACGTTCTGTAATTTTTCCGTTGTAATTTTTTATGATGTTCAGCCAAGTGGCCTTTACAAGTGTCAAGACCCAAGCAAACCAGCAAACCTGGTAAATTGAAATGAGGAAAAAGAAAGGTGTAGGGATAAGAAAAGGAACTTCGGTGTATGAGTTCAAGAAAAATATCCAAGCACAAAAAGAGCAAATAGAAGCAGAGAAAAAAATAGCAAAGTGCACTGTAAAAGGTGTAACACACTGAAGTGTATTTTTTAACACACAAAATGTGTTGTTTAACGCACCAAAGTGTATTATTCACCTAATTATACACCTAATTGTGTTGTCAAGAAAAAGTGTGTTGTTTTAACACAGTCTATTTTGCAATTGAAACGCTCTTCCATGTTAAAATTATAACACACTTTTTACTATGTTAAAAATAAGTCGTGAATTATGCCCTCAAATCTAAACAAGACACTAAAGTGTGTTGAAACAACTCACTTAACATTTATTAAAACTCTTTTTGAGTAACAACACCCTTTCGAGCTATGAAAATACAAACCCTTTTTGGTGTGTAGAATAATTTTATTAGAGGGAAATTAAGAAAAAGCAAAGTTATGTAGTTGGGAAGTTGGATTTTTTCTTTTTTTTCTTTACATATGTTAAGGTAAACCGAAAAAAATTTCTGCAAAATCAGGCCTATGCTGCACGAGAAAATTGCATAAATGTGGATTTTTAATGCATTTCGAGTGCGTTGCTACACTATTTTTTTAATTTCTCCAGTTCTGTTAGTCGTAGAAAAATAAAAAAATTGAAAAATACTCGTGAATGAATAGACTATCGAGCTGATTCGGTATAAATACTTTAAAAATGAGTGTTAACCTCAAAATCCCCAAATTGTATGAAATTTTGTTTTTTTTTACTAAAAAAGCAATAAATAACGGGAAAATAGTCGGATTTTCATAAAAATTGAAGAAAGTGTGTATTTTGACAGTTAGCCTAATAGAACAGAATTTTTGATCAGTCAATACGAAACGTTATTGCCTACAAAAAAGCCCGCTTGTCATTTTTTCGAAAACCTATCCTTTTCTAAGTTATCCAAGGTCAAAGTTTCCAAAAATCACTTTTCGGCCAAAAAATACCTTAAATAATTCGGAAAGATCAAGGTTCTCGAAAAAATTACAAGAGGGGTAAGTATATTGTAGGTAATAATGTTTTGTATTGACTAATCAAAATTTTTTTTTGAAAAAACCAGTTTTTGATTGATTTTTGGCCAAAAAGTGATATTCCGGCAGCCATGTATTTTTGTAATTCCGAAATTGTTTTCTTAAAAAGTCCCAAGGAAGCTGTGGACTAATTTGTAGTCTTTTTGGAATTTTGTCTCCTTTCGAGGGTTTTTTTTTTGCTAATTTCACCGGACTATAAGGCCTAGTTTTGCATAAGAAACCATTGTACAACCTTGTAAAGAAATTTTTTTGTAAAAAAAAACGGAATAAACTTGAAGTTGACTGAATAAGACTGCAGAGGAATTATGTTATTGAACGTAAATTAATGGATCCAAAAAGTATAGTCCTCTCACTCATCATCACTCAGCCAGTTTTGTTAACAAACTCAAATTTTGTTTCGTGTTATAGTTCAGTGCATTCAATGGCAGAAAAAAAATCAGATAGTGCCAAAATTTCAAAAATGAAATTTGACATTCAAGAACTGGACACTTTTCCATTGTCCAATATTTTTACGCTTTTCACTTTCAATAAACTACAAACAACTTATTTATCTTTGCAGTAAAAAAAGAAAGGTAAAAAAAATTCTGACAAAAACCGCCACAACGGTTGCGCGGTATTAAAGTGGCCATACTCATATTTTTCCCTTTGAAATAATGTCGAAACAATGATGATAGTGACTTTTTTCTTCTTTCTTTTTCTACCATAAGCCAGACAATTTGTTGAAACAGGCGTAGAAAACCCTGAATTTTTAAATATAAACGCTTTATGACGCTAGAAAAAGCTGCATCGAAATCAGGACTCATCATCAGTGGGCGCGTTTAGGCCCGAGTTATTTTAACTCTGTTAAATTAACGCTGTTAACTTAGCACCGTTTCTAGCATGCCATTTGACAATTCTCTTTTTACAGCTAATAACAGGCAAAAATAATAACGTTTCCCATTTTACAAATAATAAAAAGCTAAAAACTAAATAATAATAATAAAATCTTCATTCTGTATTGAAATATTTCTAAATTATTTGTTTACAAAAAAAATTACAAGCAAACGTCAATTCATTTAGGCTGTGCTAAATTTTAGCTAAGCCAAAAAGCAGAAATAAGTTAGCTAACAGCGCTAAAAAAAATTGCTGTTTATGCCGTTGTTAACTTGCCTAGCTCAGTTAAATTAACTTCGGCCTAAACGCGCCCAATGAAAATAAGATAAAATATATGTGGATTCCTAATAGAAATAGTAGAGGAAGAACAGGACAAAATAGAATAGTCGGGAGATGTAATATAGAATCTTTAACCCTTCGTCGGGCGCGCTCCTAAGCGGAACAAAATCAGGCGCACCCGGCCTGAGAGGCCACATATATTTTAGCTCCCCCCGCCCTCCCCCTAATTAATTTTAACTCAAAACACCGGAAGGGAATCCTTCGGTATGATCTAACGAAAGCAAATATTCCGAATTGAACGGAATAGAACGAGTTTATTGAATGGAATGAAGCTTTATCTAAACCAAGCAAAATTACTAATTTCACACAAAAACGTTTTCAAAATTCGACGAACCAAGCACCGTATAAATAAAAAACCCCAAAAAAAATAATACATAGTATACTTCTGACGTGAGACCATCATTTTTCGCCACAGTCGTGTGTAGAAACCGACGTTTAGTTTTCCAAAGCAGAAGCTGAATAAGAGGTCTGGCATAGCGAATTTACGTGGTGCGCCTCTGAGCCAAACAAAATCAGGCGCACCCGGCCTGAGAGGCCACATATATTTTAGCCCCGCATCACCCCCTAATCAATTTTAAGTCAAAACATGTATGTATGCACGCACACAAAAACCATACATTCGTGGAATCAAGCACGATTCGCCATTTTGCCGTCGATAGATGGCTCTTGATCGTCATCAGGCGCACTCGGCCTGAGAGGCCAGGGTCAGAATACCACTTATTTCTCAAGATATAGACGAACTTTACATAGCATAGCAGGCCTACTTTGAGTACAACGAGCGATTGCAATAAAAATATCTTGAAAAATTCATCTTAGAAAGTTATGACGCAATCGGGCGCACCCGGCCTCACAAGCCAGGGGAGGCCTGGGCGAGCCGGGTGAAAGGGGACGGCGGGCTGGGGTGGGGATTCCTACTCACCGTCCCGAGTCTAGAAACTATTGGGAAGGCCACTCCGCTCTGATGCCAGGGGTAGGGGGCGCGTCTAAAAAAGTGTTTTGCTGGCCTCTCAGGCCAGCCGCGCCCGACGGAGGGTTAAACAAGTTCACCTACTTAGAAACTCAAATTAACAAAGGCAACAACATTACAACGGAAATGAAAAGAATAATACTCCTAGCGAACAAAATATACAACAGTAAGTTGAAATACTTTAAGTCAAAAAGAATAAGCAGAAGTATAAAGTTTAAGTTATACAAAACCATACCAAAACCAGTACTCATGTAGGGGAAAGTGGGGCGGCTTCATACAAGGGGCACCTACATACACCGAGTATTTCTGAAGTTAGGCACGGAGCAAAAGAATGAAGTTAGTGTGTGTGCGTAGTTTTTATGTGGATATACTGGCTAGTGAAGTTTGAAAGTAGTCGCAACGGAATGCTCTTGTGTGCAGCACGAAAAGGGTTTTTGCTTCGCGTAAGTAATTTCATAACCTTACTTTGGACGTATTTTGTGGCTAGTTACTGTTGTTTAGATTAATCACTGCTATTGTGGGAATGGGGGATATCTAGGAATATCTACTTGCCGAAAATATACTTTGTAAATACTATATTTTCGGAGGGAAGACTAGATGGAGATTAACTGTCATATCGACAGGAGTTTTATGTTTAAACTATTTTGAATTAATTATCAGTTGGTAATGAGAGCTGCCTTCGAGAAGACGCTTGGGGCCAGGAAGAAGGACGTTACCCGTTATTGTTGAGAAGGACGTTACCCGTTATTGTTGAGAGGGACGTTACCCGTTATTGTTGAGAAGGACGTTACCCGTTATTGTTGAAAAGGACGTTACCCGTTATTATTGAGAGGACGTTACCCGTTATTTTTGAGAGGACGTTAGCGTTACCAGTTACTGTTGAGAGGACGTTACTCGTTATTGTTGAGATAACGTTACCCGTTATTGTTCTGAGTTTGTGTCTAAATAAAAGTTCTCCATATCAATACCCACAAATATGGGGGCGCAACCGGGATTGATTCGAGAACTTTTGTAAAGACAAAATATTAAAGAAGACGGGATACAAATCTTTGTAAGACGAAAGGAAGACGTGAACCCAAGACGTGGATCCAAACCTTTTCATTTTGATTGAAGACGTGGATCCAAATCTTTTCATTGTAATACCAGACGTGGACCCAAAGCTTTTTCATTGTAATCCAAGCGTGGATCCAAATTTTTTCATTTTTATCCAAGACGTGGCTCCAAATCTTTTCATTTTTATCCAAGACGTGGATTCAAATTTTTTTCCATTTTTATCCAAGACGTGGATTCAAATCTTTTCATTTTAATTCAAGACGTGGATAGCAATCTTGTTCGCTTTTAAGACGGAGCGAAGAAGTTGATCCAAACCTTTTCATTTTGATCGAAGACGTGGATCGCAATCTTGTTCACTTTTAAGACGGAGCGAAGACGAGGATCCAAGACGTGGATCCAAACCTTTTCATTTTAATAAAAGATCTGCGTATATAGTTATCCTTCATTTGCAGTAAATCTGCGTATAAAGCAATTGTTTCTGTTGGAGGAATTGAATCAAAATAGGGTTATTGAAAAATGGCGGCTAAACCGTTATCTCTAAACGAGATATCGTTGGTTGCAGCCAACATTAAATTTAGAAGAGTAAATGAAGTTAAATTGTTACATTTCCTTATATTTGAAAAAGACTGCTCAAGGAGAAATCGGGCGAATTTGAGGGGATTTACCGGTTTCAATTTCAGCAGTGAGGATGATGAGGACTATAAAGATAAAGTGGAGTTTGTAAGTAAAATATTCACGGAGGAAGATCTGATGGTTATTGGTGGCATGTTGGGAATAGAAAAGGAAGCGGTAAGCCCGACATCCGTGGTTCAATTTTTAGTAAATCTACAGTCGCTAGTAGAGCATCATAGACTCGATGACGACGAGGAAGAAGAAGAAAATGACGAAGAAGGGACCGAAGACAGGGTAGATGGGCATATTCACACGCTGCCATAATTGTGGTGAGTAAAACCGGTTTTATTCAACTCCTAGAAACTCAGACGGGGCGTAAATGAGTGTAGTAAATTTGAATCCTATACAGGAACCTTTAAATGTATTGCAGATGAAATTTACTTGTTAGAGAAAAACAGAGCTAAAGAATGCAAGAGATAGAAGTAACTTTTAATATGTGTGCCAGTTTTCACGCGTTTGCTTTTGCGTGAAAAATGTTTCGTTAAGTTCTTCCGCTCCCTTCCCTCTCTCATCTATAAAACCGGTTTTAGGCGCCATGAATGTGCACTGTGTGAATATGCCCGATGATGGTGAAATGGAAACTATCCAAGAGGAACAACGCGGGTCGGACAACGGAGTAAGGGAAGATCGGCTTAGGTCAAATCACAGCGAGACGGCACAAGAAACCAGGTTAGAAACGGCCAGAGATGAAATGGCTAAATGTTTTATATCCTTTAAAGATGTAGAAGATACTATAAGACCATTTTCTGGTGAGCAAGGACTACTTATTGATAAATGGTTTGAGGAATTTGAGGAAATGGCGGAACTGCTAAGGTGGAATCCGATTCAGAAGTTAATATTTGCGAAGAAATCCTTGCGTTCTACAGCCAAGTTGTTCATTCAGGCCGAAAGAGGCATAAATACTTATGAAAAATTGAAAAGAGTGTTGTATAACGAGTTTAGAACGGTGATCTGTACTAGTGATATCCACGAGATGTTGAGGAAAAGAGTGATGAAAAAAGAGGAGACTATAAAGGAATATTATTTGACGATGAAAGAGATAGCGAGTAGAGCTTATATTAGCGAACGCTCGTTATTGAAATATCTTCTGCAAGGAATACAAGATGACGGTCCAGCAAAAATTATTTTGATAGGCGCTAAAAGCTTGAAGGAGTTTAAAGAAAAATTAGATGATTATGCGGTTTACATAACTGACATTGGGAAGAAGTCAACAGGGACGGGTAAGCTACAAATGAAGACCTTTCAATGGAAGCCAGGTAATACAAACCGTCCAGTTGAGAATAAGTTCGTGAAACGCTGCTATAATTGTGGAGTTATAGGGCACAGGTCTAGCGAATGCGAAAAGAAAAGCTTGGGAGTCAAATGTTTTAAATGCAACCGATTTGGACACATGGCAAAGGACTGTTCTGAAGCAGTGAACAAGACGGCTCATAACATTAATAATATTGGCATATCGAGAATGAGTAACAGCTGTAAGAATATTGAAATTAATGGTGAAACTATTAACGCACTCGTTGATTCGGGAAGTGCCGTTTATATTATTCGAGAAGATATACAACAGAGAACCAAAGCAGAAAGGGAAAACATGAATTTACCTTTAGTTGGATTTGGTGGAAGTAAGGTGAGACCACTAGGTCAGGTGAAACTGAACATTAGAATTGATGACAACGATTATGATATGACATTCTGAGTAGTACCAGCAGCAGTAACCAAATATTCCATTATTTTAGGACGAGAACTGTTGGAGAAAGCCGAAGTATGTATTACTAAGGACAGAATAAGAGTAACGAAGGTGCAAGAAAACGCAGAAATAATGCATATACAATTGGAAGATGCACATCCAGTACTAGATTTATCCTATATTAGAAGTCAAAGCGTGAAGGACGAACTTGTGGATTTAATAAAAAATTACCAGCCTAGGAAAGTGAAGGACGCTAATGTGGAGATGAGAATACTGTTGAAGGATGAAACTCCGGTCTACTGTGCGCCAAGACGATTATCGTATCATGAAAGGGAAGTGGTGGATCGTCAGGTGGAAGAGTGGATCAAGGATGGCCTAATAGATCCTTGTTTTTCGGAATATGCTAGTCCAGTAGTAGTAGTAAAAAAGAAAGACGGATCCTCAAGAATTTGCGTTGATTATAGAAGCTTAAATCAGAAAGTGGTGAAGGATAGGTATCCGTTGCCTATCATGGAAGATCAAATTGATCAATTACAAACAGCTAAAGTGTTTAGTACTATGGATCTCAAAAATGGGTTTTTCCACATGAAAGTGCCAGGAGACAGTAGACAATTTACAGCATTCGTTACACATAGAGGACAATTTTGGTTCAATCGAGTGCCATTTGGGTTTTGCAACTCACCTGCAAATTTCCAGAGGTATATTAACCCTGCTATCAGGGAATTACAAAATGCAGGAGTGGTCTTTACTTACATTGATGATTTAGTTATACCCGCGGATAACGAGGTGATGGCTTTGGAGCGATTAAAGCAAGTGTTAAAAACAGCCGCAGAGCATGGATTAGTGATAAATTTTTAAAAATGTCAATTCCTTCAGCGGAAGGTGGAGTTTTTGGGATACATTATTGAAGATGGTCGTGTGTCCCCGTCACAAGAAAAAATAAAGGCTACAATGAATTTTCCCGAGGTGAAATGTGTAAAGAGCCTACAAAGTTTTCTGGGATTAACGGGGTATTTCCGAAAGTTCATCCCGAATTATTCATTAATTGCGAAACCATTAAGTGATAAGCTTCAAAAAGATGTTCCATTTGAATTTGGTGAAGCGGAACGAGATGCTTTAAATACTCTCAAAAGAGTATTGTCAGAAAGTCCAGTTCTCCATATTTATCAACGAGGTGCGATAACAGAGGTACACACGGATGCGTGCAAATGGGGGTTAGGTGCGATTCTTATGCAAAAAGATGATAATGACGGTAATATGCATCCGATTTTTTATTATAGCAAAAAGACCAGTAAAGCTGAACAAAACTATGATAGCTACGAATTAGAAGTTTTAGAGGTGGTTCACGCATTACGAAAATTTAGAATATATTTGGTAGGACAATTGTTTAAAATAGTAACAGATTGTGCAGCATTCCACCGCACTATGGAAAAAAAGAGTTGATAGCCAGAATCGCAAGATGGGCAATGATGCTCACAGAATATGATTACACGATAGAGCATCGAGGCTCCTGCAGAATGCGGCATGTAGATTCTTTGAGCAGGAATGCGATTATGTCTATAGAAGTCGATGAAAACATAGCAAGAATAAGGGAAGCACAACAACAAGACGATTATATCAGAAGTTTAGGGAAAACTTTGAAAAATGGTGAATATGAAAATTACTTTGTTAAAAATGGAATATTATACAAGTTTGAAGATGGGCGAGAATTATTAGTAATTCCGGAAGCGATGCAATGGGAAACTATTCGAAAAGCTCATGAAAAGGGACACTCTGATACGAAACGAACCATGGAACGCACAAGACAGGAATGTTATATACCGAAATTGAAGGCTAAAGTTGATAAAATAAGAGAAAATTGTGTTGAGTGCATTCTAGTAAATCGGAAAATGGGAAAGCAAGAAAGGTACCTGCATCCTCGAATGAAGAGTGATGTTCCATTGGAGACGTATCATATGGATCATGTGGGGCCTTTGGAATCAACGAGTAAATTGTATAAACATCTTTTGGTAATAGTGGACGACTTTACAAAATTTGTATGGATTTATCCAACGAAATCCACGACAGCAAGAGAAGTTGTCAACAAGCTATAGATACAGAAGAAGAATTTTGGAAATCCGCTGCAGATAATCACAGACAAAGGGAGCGCTTTCACTAGCGAGGAATTCAGGCAATATTGCAATCACCCAGTATACGACAACCACCGGGTTGCCGAGGGCCAATGGGCAAGTCGAACGCATTAACGCCACGATTGCATCAATTCTAGCTAAATTGTCCATGTCAGACCCAACCAAATGGTTTAGATATGTGGATACAGTACAGCGAGTTATTAATTCAACATATCAGCGAAGCATCAGCTCAACTCCCTTCGAGATACTTACTGGTGTGCAAATGCGAAATAAAGATGACCTGAAGGTGAAAGAGTGGATAGAGGCGGAGTTGTGCAAGGAATTTGAAGTGAAACGTACGGAATTGCGTAAAAGAGCGAAGCAAGCAATTCTTAAAGTACAACATGAGAATCGAAAGCACTTCAATAAGAAGAGAAAGGAACCAAGAAGGTACACTAGCGGCTCATTGGTGGCTATAAGGCGTACACAAATGGGGCCTGGACAGAAGCTTAAGGCGAAGTATTTGGGGCCATATCAGGTCACTAAGGTGAAACTTAACAACACGTATGATGTCAAAAAAGTAGGTCTGCACGAGGGACCGAGAACAACGTCAACCTGTGTAGAATTTATGAAGCTGTGGCAAGTAGCATTGGAGGCCAATGTTATGTAGGATGGCCGATTGTGGGAATGGAGGATATCTAGGAATATCTACTTGCCGAAAATATACTTTGTAAATACTATATTTTCGGAGGGAAGACTAGATGGAGATTAACTGTCATATCGACAGGAGTTTTATGTTTAAACTATTTTGAATTAATTATCAGTTGGTAATGAGAGCTGCCTTCGAGAAGACGTTTGGGGCCAGGAAGAAGGACGTTACCCGTTATTGTTGAGAAGGACGTTACCCATTATTGTTGAGAAGGACGTTATCCGTTATTGTTGAGAAGGACGTTACCCGTTATTGTTGAGAAGGACGTTACCCGTTATTGTTGAGAAGGACGTTACCCGTTATTGTTGAGAAGGACGTTACCCGTTATTCTTGAGAGTACGTTACCCGTTATTTTTGAGAGGACGTTAGCGTTACCAGTTACTGTTGAGAGGACGTTACTCGTTATTGTTGAGAGAACGTTACCCGTTATTGTTCTGAGTTTGTGTCTAAATAAAAGTTCTCCATATCAATACCCAATTAATCATAATATCATAGAGTTTATGATTTGATTTGGAAATTACCCTACATGAAGACAGTTTTTTTCCCATATTTTTTTATCAATTAACATGTAATGGGGTAGATTCATACACAAGTGCAAGGGGCACATTCATACTGTATGAATGTGCCCCTTGCACTTGTGTTTTTTCGCAATTTAATGATATCTATCATTTTTTGTTACGCAGAACGATCATGGTTAGATATTATAAGAAGAAGGGGACGAGGAGTGGGGAGGTTCATGAAGAGGCAATGTCGTCAGCGATATCTGATGTTTTGGAACACAAACTCTCTTTTCGGAAATCAGCAGCCAAATACGGAGTCAATGCACAAAAACTTATGAGCCGAATAACTAAACTTCGCAAATCAAAAGAATCAGATTTTCATTGGAATCGGAATACAATTGGCAAACTCATCGGCCATATTGGTGCAGCCATTTTGAATGTATAAGTTTTGATCATAAATTCGTTATTTGCAACCTTAAAAACACTAAGATCTCCACTTTTATTATAATCGGAATACAATTGGAAAAATTCGTCCGCCATATTGGCGCGGCCATTTTGAATTTATAAGTTCTGATCATAAATTCGTTATTTGCTACCTTAAAAACCCCCAGATACCTATTTTCATTGGAATCGGAACACATTTGGCAAATTCGTCCGCCATATTGGCGCGGCCATTTTGAATTTATAAGTTCTGATCATAAATTCGTTATTTGCTACTTTAAAAACCCTCAGATACCGATTTTCATGTAAATCGGAACACATTTGGCAAATTTGGGTGGCCATTTTGTATTTCGAAATAGGGCTTCGAGGTGCATCATGGGAGACCCCCACGGACCTTCGTGCATAATTTCGAAGCTCTGCGATAAATGGTGCGCCCGCTATCGCGCACATACACACACGCATACAGAATCTTTCTTTTATTAATATACATAGATAGATAGAAGATAGATAGATGTTAAAGAATTAATTTTGTTTTTTTACTCTTTAGTAAAAATAATTATGACGAATAAATAGTTATTTTTAATTTTTCTTTTATCTTCTTTCAAGTGTGTAATAACCTGCCCCTTCATGTATGAATGTGCCCCTCAGGGTGTATGAATGTACCCCATTAGTGGGGTGCATTCATACAATTCCCTTTTTTTTCCAATGCGTTATGGAAATTCGCGCACGTGAATTTTCAATAAAATTATGCTTCTACTACAGTATAAAATAGTTTAACTATCAATGTGTAATAACGATATACGAAATACGCAAAAATCCAAAAATCGAAATATAAAAACTGTATGAAGCCGCCCCACTCTCCCCTACAGATCGGAAGCACGGACGTTCCCTAGGTATGGAAGTTGCGAGAGAAAAGTTCTCCCCAAGATCACAGGCGCAGTAAATGTGGAGGGCGTCTGGAAAAGAAGAAGAAACCACGAGTTGTCCAAATATACAAAGAACTTGATACAACCGAAAGCATCAAGATCTCCCGCCTACGCTGGATAGATAAGACATGTAATGAAATACATGAAGAAGCGCTCCAAAAAGTGTCTGCTTTGTAATTCTCCTCTAATAAAATTTATCAGCATTATTCATACCGCTTATTTGCTTCGCGTCTACAGACGCGGACAAAGATTCTTAAATTTCGCTTTTCAGTGGGCAAGTTCAAACACAATTTCGCATCCTATGTATCCATACTCTATAAACCACCTTCCTAGAGACTTAACTTTTTCAAACATCAGTTTGAAACGAAACACCATGGCCCTCGTATATTATTCTCGCAAAGAACAGCATGTTACAATGATTATATGTATGTATTTTTTTATTTGACGATACCAATTTCGATCTGTTAAAATATAAATAATTTCTACAAAGTTACAAATATTTTGAATTATTTTCGTGGAACTAATGAAGAAAATGATACTAAATAAACGAAAAAATTTAATGAAATGACTTAACTTCTATTCTGAATAAAATATAATTATTGACAAACTCATAAAAAGCAAAAATTTTTCCGAAGGCTAATACGAAAGAGAAAAATTATAATACAAATATGAAAATCACGCCACAAATTACAAAAATCTTTCTTTGAATAATAACGCAAATTGAAGCTGAAAAAAAATTTAGACATACATATTCACTACACCACAAAGCGTTAAACATTATCAACAATTCTATGCATTTAAAATTTTGTTTAATAGCAGCAAAACTTACCGACGACTACTTTGTATAATTGGTGTTAGTATAAGCTCTAAGCTGGAAGATCTATTTTGACTTTTATCAGTAGTTGTGCAATGGTTTGGTGGATTATGGTTGTGTTGATACATTGAAGGCGTAGTAGCACCCAGCATATCCACGCTACAAGGGCTCTGATAAATAATAATGTATTGATATTCAATTTAGTTCCTGAACAATAGTTGATCATCTTCTTTTAAATTTAAAAAAAAATAAAACAAACCAAAAGTACTTCAATCGAACTGTTAAGATTATGAGTATTAAGTGACGCATCTTAGCAATGAGTTTTTTTTAAAGCGATATATCCTTAGCATCAATGTTTTTTGTTTTTGTCTTTGGAAATTTTGTATGTATGGGTCATTCTACGATAAGAGGTAATGTGTACGGCATCCATTATAAAATATCATTTTTATTCTACATGTTGTCATTTTATGCAATAAATCACAGCATCTTAATGTTTTTTAGAAATACCACTATGATTAAATGCACAATTATAGTACATTTTCCTGAAATTCCAAATTTAAGTCTGAAAAAGTCTCTACCCCGGCCTGTCCCTTTAACGTTTTTAGTTAAACATGCCGACAGTATATACCCTCTTTGTCACTGTTGTAAAATTAAAGTTTATTTAGCACAAACTTAAACAGGTATATTTAAGTATTGTAAAGGGAAAATACAAAAATATTTGTTTATTTGCAATAATTTTCGAACTTCTTTTTTGTCTCGATTTTTTTGTGTATCTCCCCTGGCGAATTTTGGTCCGTTAATGTAAACACAAGTATTAGATGGCCATATTCTAAATGGCGCTTACGGACGCGTATCAATGTGAAGTTTGTAACACTAATCACAGAAGCCGTTAAATCGCTGTCATTTGTTAGTTGGGGCGACGCGACAGTGCGTGGCAGTGGTTTCGCAAGGTGATTGTTTCCCTCCGTGATCAGTCGTAAAATTTATAAAATTAACTTTATTTTTTTGTATTTACTGCCTAAATTCAACAATACTTTAATAGTGGAGGTGTGATATATTATTAACCCAATATTAAGTTATGTCAGTTAAAATTTTTAAATTTGTCACGAAAACGTCTCTCCCCTGGCAAGCTAACTACCAGGGGAGATACTCACTGACCAGGGGTGACAATGTGGATCATAAGATGTTTGTGCAAACTAATTCAGATATACTTCTAAAGGAGTATGGAGCATTCCATTTCGGAGGTTCAGGTCAACAGATAAATTTGGCACATGCGTGTAACTTATACAAAAGAAGAGGCATCAGGTGAAGTAAAGGTTACATGCTACTGTTCTCCGTCACAAAATTTGTTACATTCACCTCCAGCTATATGAGCTCACTTACAGCCAATTTTGAACAGCTTGCCAGCCGAAGTGGCAATCCTGCATTTTTGGAGCGATGGACCTGTGACACAATACCGCAACAAATATATGTTTTACTTTCTTGTTACTAATTTGACAGAATTTCCACCAAACTTAATATGCTTTGCTTGGAATTACCATGAAGCCGGACATGGTAAGGGGCTTATGATGGTATCGGTGCTGTCTGTAAGAGATCAGCAGACCGATTGGTAGGTAGTGGCCGCGACATAGCATCTCTGAGCGAATTATCAGATGCTGTCGTAGCGTCAATGGTCTCCTTATTGACGACAAAAATATCCTAGAGAAAGACGCTTTGCTTGTTAGTGCCAAAAAACACATAAAGACTTTCCCTGGTTCTTTGCGTGTCCATCAGGTGTCATGGAACATTGAGGATCCAAAAAAGTGTCTCTACCCTGCCTGATGTATTTACCCTGGCCTTCTAAAAAGTAACTAAATATGGATAAAGTGACTTGCCCGTACATGAATGTGTATATAAAAGACTAAAATCTTATTATCACCCGTATTCTAAAACCAGTCATATGTCATAACGCAATATCAAGTGTGCGGTGAGTATCAAGTTGAGACAATTTGGTATTCTAATTTTGGTCTCGCAATTATATGTATATGTGATTAATCAAAAAACTCCAACTTTTCCCCTTGGCCGCATCCTCTATGGACTCAAAACCTCTTATCGTAGAATGACCCGTATATGTAACTTGAACTTCAAATGCGTGTTTTTCAGTTTAATGAGCTTAAATGTTGCGTTTTGAAACGGAAGTTTAATCAAAATTTTTGTATACATAAGAGTCAAAATTTCTTAAGCGGGCCACTAAAAATCGACTATTAGATTTTAATATATCTATTAACTTATTTTGGTTGCTTTATAGGTTAAAAGTAATACCCTAAAACGGTTTTTGAAAATTTGAATTTTTGAAAAATTTATGAGCGATTGAAAATGTCGAGTACTTTTTTTAAAAATTACAATATGTATATCAGCGAATAATTACTGAATTTCAATGAAAATTGGATTGTATGTTAAGGAATAGCAGAGGAACAAAACAAAAAATAATTCACGTAAAAAAAATATAATTTGTTTATAATTAATTAATTTTACAATAAACAAATGGTAATTTAACTAACTTCTCGGTGTTGTTGGAAAATTTTTTTTTACATAAAATATTCGTTAAACTATCCACTAAATGCCTGCAAAACAAAATTTTAGTGCTCTCTTACCAGAAAAAATATCTGAACGATTTAATATGCTAGACAGCGGCAGAGGCTTCAATCCTCTCATTTTCAATCGAATATTGCCGTGTATTTTGCACACACAAACATTTCTTTTGGATAGACGAACAAAAAATCGTATGGGTGGGGGTAAATCGTAACGGTTTAGCAGCTAGGGTGTTTTGAAGTTTTTTTGCTAGAGGTTTACATATCACCCTGTATTTTTGCTACCCTATGAGCTATTTTCATGAATAAGGTATCAGTGTACGCAGAATACTCCCACCTAACTAATATTTTTTTGCAAAATTGGAAAGCTTGGGCAATTGCCTATGAATAATGTCCAATTTTTATTCTACCGCTTTTACTTTTGAAGTTATTAGCAAGTTTGATGTTAAAATTGGCTTTATTTGGTACTTTTTGGCAAAGTTTAGATGAAAAGTACTAAAAATGTACGAAATAGAGCCAATTTTAGCATTAAAATTGATTATAACTCCAAAAATAAAAGCCGTATGATACGTAAATTTTATTACGAAGAGACTAGTATTTAGTTTGCCCGATCCGACTTATAGAACCGGAGTTATTCACATTTTAAGCTTGAAAAACGCGGTAAAAAAATTTAATTGTTTATACCAAAAGTAGCACAAGGTTCACGAGGTTCAAAACTTAGGAATATACCCCTGGAATAGGAACAGGATAAAATCATAATGTTGCTGTTACCAGACTGTGCAAATTAAATTGCTTTTTTACTGCACTATATTAGGACACCGAAGTCTATGTTTTCCGCAATTTCATTTTCTGGTTTTTTAATACCCATATCGAGCGGGTTGTAAAGAAAAAAGTAATCCGCTATTTTGTGTTGGTCGCCATTTTGAATTTGAAATAACGCCACATACCTAATTGCATTCTCCTTATCATACTCCTTCATTTGGTACCCGTATCGACGGGTTTTACAGAAAAAGGTAATGCGCCATTTGGTGCTTACCGCCATATTCGATTTAAAATGACGTCACATAGCATGGGTATCAAATGAAAGAGTATGGCGAGTAGAATACAGTATACAGTATACTGTATTCTACTCGCCATACTCTTTCATTTGATACCCATGCTTTTTTTATGTGACACAACAAAGCTGAGGAGTCACCCATGTTTACTACCAGTCTGTTATGTCGTTAAGGTCAAGGTGCAATACCTAGTAGCAAGCCTGGTTTGAAGAGTAGAAGAGAATAGGAAAGGTTAGGGGGTCTGAAGGTGCTCAAGGAAATGTCGATGAACCTTACGTTTGAACTCTAAGGTATTGTAGGGGTTGGGAAATACTGACTGCGGGAGATTATTCCGCAGTCGAGTTGTTCTATTCATAAACGAACTTCTAGACCGTACTGTTCGCGAAAGGGGGCTGGTGGTATGGGCGTGGGGCGAGCGGGGTAGTCTTACGTTGCGGGAAAAATATTGCCGTGCAGGCAGGAGGTCCTGAATTTCAGTGGAACAGTCGCTATTGTAATAGCGATAAAGTCTAGAGAGTGCTGCTACATTCCTACGCTGGTTTTACGGGTCTATAGAGGCGCGAAAGGTGTCATAACCAAGGAGGTTGATGGTACGATTTTACACCTTGTCGAGGCAAGCCAATGTGGTTTTTGGGGCGCCAGCCCAGATATACGAATTGTATTCAAGGCGGGGCCGAATGCAGGATTTGTAGATTGTAGGCAGGGCGGCTGGCTGGAGGAGGAACTTGCATCTCTTGGAAGCCCAAGGCATTGGGAGGCTTTTTAACGATTTGGAATGGGTGATCATTCCATCGCAGATCCTCCGTTAAAGTTACCCTCACGATGTTAAGAGTTGAGTCAGCCGTTACATTCTCATGTCCCACTGAGACTGGAGGGATATCGGTGTTAGCTTGGGTGGATATGAGGCAGTACTTGGTGGCGTTACATTCAAAACGATTCATGCGACCCCAATGAAGAATCGATTTGATATCCCGGTTGATCGAAGTGTACATCAGTTCGTGGTGGTGAAGACAAAGTCTGGCACGTGCTTGTCTTATATTGTCGAAAGCGTGAGAGTAACGCAAAGTACCGTCATCAGCGAAGCACTAAAGTGGGTTGGAGGGGATTGAGAGCAGATCATTAATGAAAATTAGGAAAAGCGCGGGTGATAGAATTGACCACTGGGGAACACCGGTCGAAATGGCGTGGGGTTGGATTCGACGCCATCCAATACTCAATCGATTGAACAGCCAGAAAGGAAGCTCTTAATCTTGTTCCTTAGAACCAAGTCCATACCAATAGCTTGGAGTTTAGTCAACAGAGCAGGGTGCCATACTCTGTCATAAGCCTTTGAAATATTTAGAGCAACCAGACCGGACTCACGAAAGCAATGGATGCTGTGGTTGAGATGCTTGGTTAAAAACACAAGGAGATCGCCAGTAGAGCGTTTTTGTCTAACTAACTAACTAATTTGTTTGGATTCTAGTTATTCCATCAGCTTAATGTTAATTATTGTTATAACTTTGGAGAGAACAGAAGTAATTGGTATTTGACGGTAGTTTAAAGGGTCAGTGGTTTCACCTTTTTGGAATAGGCTGAACATGAGCTAGTTTCCAAGAGTCAGGATACACTCCGGAGGAAGAGGGTTCAAAGAAAAAAGTGCCATTTTATGGAGGCCGCCATATTGGATTTACCATAAAATTGATACTATCTTATATTGTCTTCAGAACCAAAGGTGTGTGCCAAATTTGAGCATTATCGGATATCGGAAAGTGATTGAAAAATCGATCGCAAGATTTGTCCCAAGCAAGCAATTCAAACAAATCTAAGTTAAAAATTGACTTGTAAACCGCATCCAAGCAAACCCCGGCGTGAGAAAAATACCCCATGACCGCATGCCCCATTTTGTATGAAAGTTCCAGTGACAATTCACAATACTTAACCACTTAATCATGTACTTTTCAATATTTCCAAGAAATTGTATCGAACGTACATCGATCCGAAACGAAAAAAAAAACTTCATTCAATCATTCAAGGAACCCTAAAGGTTGCGAGTAGGGTTTTTAGTTATCAAACAACTTAAAGTCTAACCAGGAAAATATGACTGGAAGTTCTATGCTTAATTTGTTCTACAAACATTTCCATTGCAAATAAGGATATTTCCGATATTAATGACAAAATTCGTTCGACAAGCCAAGCTCTTTTTTGTTCGAAGATCATGCATCAACTAAACCTAGCTCAGAAGAAGATCTTATTCGAGCAGATGAAGGTGCTATGGTTTAACATACAGTTAATAACCACATCTCATTCAATTCTTTGGATTTTGGTAGTTTTTTTAACCAAATAACGTTTTCGGAGTCAAATCGGGAAAAAAACATGACAGGTTATCGCACAAAAGTTTCGAATATTGTAAAGAACTTGTTGAGACATTTAACGATTGCCGAATGGAAATGTAATCTAATAGATGTTGCATTGATAAGTGTATCTACCGATGCTAGAAATCACGTCAGTTAGAAATCCCGGTCATCATTAAATATTTTGGTAAACAAAAAAACGGCATCACATTAAAGGTCCCTGAAATCAAATGTACTGAAATGAAAAGTCGAAAACATTTGCTGAGATTATTCTAAAACAACTTGAGCATGGCGACAATTGCAACACAAACTTCGGTGGGAACAATAGACCAGGGACAAATAATGTCTTGCCTAAGCTGAATTGTAAACTTAATCCAAATATTGTTGGCAAAGGATGTTCTTCCCTCTTCCCATATACTTCGCAACGCTGTGCATCATGGATGCGACCTACTTCTTAGTTTTTGTGTACTAATTACCTGTCCGTCATATCATTTAAGTTATGGTGCAATATCAAGTAGTAAGCTTGATTTCAAGGATGAAAGAGAAAGGATAGGTTAGGGGTTTGGAGGATGCTTGTAGATTGTAGCCGGGCAGCTGGCTGCAGGAGGACTTGCATCTCTTGAGGAATCCCAGGCATTGATATGCTTGTTTGGTTATTTGGAATATGTGATTATCCTATTGACATAGAGACGATGATATTGAAAATAACTTTTTCTCAATTTGTACCGTTCGAACAGAAACTCAAGGAATTCTGCGCAGCCAGTGAAAAATGTTTAAATTTTTTTTTCAAGGGTGTCCGGGAAAAAAATTCAATTTCACCAAAATGTCCGGGGTTTTCAAAGATTTTGTCCGGCGTCGGCAATTTAGGTGATGACAGCCCTACCCACAGGGAACGAAGTTAATATTCCTCCGTGAGATATTAAAAGCAGCAGGCGATTAAACGGCCCAAACACGCAGTCGCATTCTCTAAATTACAATGACATTAGCCTAAAATAATTACTTTCGCATTAATCAATATATGTATGAACAACTGAATAAACTGGTAATTACAAAAAAAAATAGTTAAATCCATAGACTTCGACTGTAAGATTTGGTGTTTTTTTCATTCTATGTATTAGCACCATTAATAATAGTTATAATTTAAATGTCGTAATCATATTTGAATTGCGGTACTGTACGCAAGAGTGACCGTAAAGTAGCGGTGGATGACGTCGCTAAAACGTTGTCTATTAACCCAGTAGGCATTGGTTTCCTAGACAGCGTTTGCAGTAAAATAGCGTTACCGTCATTTGTATGACGGGCGTCACAGCGGTGGCAAACAATTTAGTGAACGTTTTTAGCGTTGACGGTGAACGTTTTTTTTAAAAAAAAAACAACATTCATAAAAAATGAATGAAACCAGTGCAATCGCTATCTTCCAAGCCACGGTTTTTTTCATCGGACATCTCCTCATCTTCAAAATATATTAATAACTAGCAAGAACCAGCGTACGTTCCAACGCCTTTTAATAAAAAAAACTTATGTGTGCACAGTCCGGAATAGGAAAAACGTATATAAAATAACAAATCTGCAAAACATAATTTTGGTCACATAACTCGACTATAAAAAAATCTTTCAAAGTCAGTATTTCCGAACTTCTACAACACCCAAGAGTTCAAACGCAGGTTTTATCCCAACCTTCTTCAATACCCACTCGAACCCCCATAACCCTTAACCTATTTCCTCCTTACTAAGCTCCCTGCTAGACATTGCCCCATGACGTGCAAACGATATAACGGAATAGTAGTACAAAGGGTGATTCCTGAGCTTGGCACTGCCACATAAAAAAAATTTCGAGTTACTTAAAAAAAATGTGCTAAAACTTTTTTAAAATGCGATGTTGAGCGTCACCTATCGGAAAAATTTTGTGCTGCATGCACAACAATCATATTCAGAATACGTGTCTCACCCTGTGCAGAATTTGCATTTACATTTTGTCCCCCTTGTTCATTGTGTTCGATATATTCTCTGTTTAAATTTTCATCAGACCGCAATTTCCGCAAATTGAAAGAACAATATCTCGCCGTGACAGCATTTTATTCGCGTTTCTTCGATTATCGAGTCATGTTTACGCTCTAACCCGATAGTCGGATAATAGTGAGAAGTAGGCTAAACGCCTAAGAAAATCTATATACTGGCTGAAGCAATAAAAATTTTACATTCAAAATTACTTTTTAGTTCATTTTAAAATAAAAGCGTATTTTTTAGTTTAAACTATATTTTTTATTTTCTACTTTAGTGACCGTCAAATTAAAATTAAAATGACGGCACACCGCTTACTGCACTATACTCGCTTTCATTTGATGCCCATACCGAAGAAAAATGTAATCCGCCATTTTGTGTTGGCCACCATTGTGAATTTTGAATGACCCCACATAGCTAATTGTATTCCACTTGTCTTACTCTTTTATTTGATATCCATGTCGGGGGTCAGGGAACACAATTGCAAATTTCGGCCGCCATCTTGGAACCCCCATCTTGATTTTTTTAAAAATGGTCATATTGCATTGCCATGCGAACTATACTTATGTGCAAAATTTGAAGTTGATTGGTTATATGGAAGTGGGTAAAAATCAAGTTGCAAGGTTCAAGTTTTTGGGCTAATCCGGTAGTCGGGCCCGGTAATCGGCTTCGATAGTATCGCCTAAAACACGCCCAAGAAAATGCTGAATCTTCCAGTGCAAGTCCCATCGCAATCGGCTTATGCCTGCACTACACATCGAAAGATACATCTGGGAGATGATCCACAGATGCATCCGGGAATAAATCCGCGAGCCGTCCATACGTCCGCGTATCAATCAGTCTGTGTTGATCATCGGAAGACGCAAGACATCAAGTACTTATTTTTGGGGTTCCACAAGCAGTTCTCACCTTGGTATAATTCTATAAACTTGAAAGTTTCCTCGGTGCTCATTGTCATTGTAGCCATTTTCAAAACAATACACTTCAAAACAATACACCGACGCGTCCACCTGCATTCAAAATGCGCACAACACTGATGCGTCGGCAGATGTGTGGACACAAGCCTTGCGTTCGCTCTGACGTCTGGCTCAAAATCCGTCAAGAATGGATTCAGGACAGACGTATCTCCGGATGTTAAATATTGTCCGGAGACGAGCAAAAACCCCCTCTACACATCGGCGGATGTATCCAGGGCTGAGGCATCTTCCGATGTGTAGTGCAGGCATTAGCCGTTTCCGAGATTACCCCGGACAAACAGACATACAGTCATACAGACACATAGACATACAGACAGACAAAAATTTTAAAAATACTTGATTTTGTTTTAATATCATGTAACCATAAGAACTTAGAAAATGACAATTATTTTGAAATCACAGACAGACACTCCAATTATATTTATAAAGATGCTATGTCTAGATCGGCCATTCTACACCGCAATCGGCTCACTTGGCCGTTGTCTGTCCTTTTTAAGTTTACATATCTGGAAAGCCCCTTTATTATGTCTACAAATTGACGTGATATTACGCCCATTAGATAACGGCACCGCTTTCTTAGGAAACCGTAGCTTAACGTGCACGTTTTCAAAATTTTTTAATTTTAAGTTTTGTTAATTTGTGAGGCAACAAAGCTAACATCTAGTACATAATTTGTATGTCCAAAAATCAGAATTATAATCCGAACAATTTATGGCTACAAACTTTATATAATTTTGTTATAGACTCCGTAGCACGAAATATCATTTCATCATCGTAAAACACTCAACAAAGACTCGAAAAATATCCTTTAACATTGATTTATCAAATAAAAACATATTTTTCCAATTATTGTAATCGACTAATGAAAACTCCAAAGAAACAGTTCCCGAAACATGCGTAAATACATTTCCCCATATTAATGGGAATAAAAAAACAAAAGCAAATATAATCACTTAACATTTCGATTGTAGACTTTATTTATTTTTTTTTGCTTAGTTTGTATTTTTTGGGAGTTGATTAATTAATATAAATTGATATATGTAAATACTGGCATTTGAAAAGAAAAAACATTCAACAAACAAGATACAATTCAAAAAGCTTTTACAGACGTATGAACCTGTTCCGAATCCAATGGAACCCGATGTACATAAAAAATCTCATTAAATATTTTTGTTAAAGGATCAATAAAATAATGCAGAAGTATCCATGAAAGAAATTAAAAATTTTTGCGAATCATGCTGCTACGAGCATTGACCACATTCACATGCATTTGTTAAACATTAAATTTTATTCTCTCACATAAGCCGGAATTGAATTTATTAATATTATTTTTCTGGTTATGCAAATTAAAGGACATGCAGACATTTAGGGGAGGATCACATTGACAGGGAGAAAATTACAAATTTACCTTGGCCATCTTGTGCTATATGAGGACATGGACCAAATGAAATGCAATTAAATATTGCGTATGGTAGATGTAGATGGGGACTGAAATAATTTTAGGATCAAAGGAATGTTGTGAAATTTAATTAGCAATAATTATTTAATCAGATTTTAAGGCTGTAACCATTTGTCAGTATCCACGGCTGAGTGGTGCCAAATTTTAAGAATGAATATAACATGTAAATTTCTAGAATGAATATACATGTAATAAAAGACTGTTTCAAGGGATCTGAATGGAAACACTCTTCTCTTCTTAACATAGGCTGCATGCAGCATTCCCAGGAGGTTCATTCTGTTGCTTGAGTTTAATGATCGACCTAGTCTATACAGTATACTAATGGACTTGATGGGCGGTTACATTCTACATTGACTCAAAGTTGCAATCGAGGAATATAATGTTGTTTAATTCAATTGCATTCCAAGCAAACCTGTGAGATGTAGGCCACAATCAAAGCCATTTGCAAATACCCTTGATATACCGGCTTCGAATGATCATTCTTCCAGTTTCATTGGCCTTGAATCAAGATAAATAGAAACTAAGGTATGACACAGAAATTTTGACATTTGATAATGACGTCACATTGTTCAGTTGAAGAAATGTAAAAGGTTCAAATAACTCAACAGAACTTACAAATTGATCTTAAAACAGGTTCGAAAGTGAATAAAAAATATACAGGTGCGGTTGGGGGGCTTTTTCTTCAACTGCGAATGTAATTCCAATATGAAGGCATATGAGCTACCTTTTTCAACATCATTCATTTCATTAAGAAGGCATAAGCATCTATTCTGGATAATGAACAAAGGAAAAAGTGTGCATGTTCCTTAAGTGGCCCCTAGACTATCAATAATATTGTGCAATAATATTGAGCAAAATACTGACGGTTTGCTTCTTTGCCCCAGGCAATATCACCCACAGACCGTCAATAATATTGCGCAAATCGAAATATTGCACAATATTATTGATAGTCTAGGGGCCCTATTAGTGTAATAAAAACACAGTGGAAGCAGGTTTCCCGCTTCCCGGTAGTAGGCGCCGATGGGTGCTTATAAGCATTTTGAATTAACGCATGTTTTTAATTGGGCAAATAACACAGTCGCGGCAGGTTGAGACTTGTCGGTGCCAGCTGTCGGAGCTGATGAATTTACTGGAAGGAAAATTTAGTTTTTTCTTGCCGGACTGGAAATGGATACTGAAAATTTAAGAATCTGTCGTTATGGTGTCTTAATTTTTTGAATTAATGATGACATTCCCCATCAACTCTTCTCTCCCGATTCAGAGGATGTATACCCATTTTATTTGGTTTTATTGTACCAAGTACACAATCTAGCGCAATCAAATCATCATCGGATGAAGACGACATCATGTAATAGTGCCAACGTTACGAGCACAACTGATGAGTGATTTTCTGCTTGCACCGTGTCTGTTTTAGGTCGCCACTGTGTACGACCTAGGCGCGAGTAACCAACTGGTAACGGCGTTTGTTTTCGGTAAGCAAGAAACCGGCTACCACGGCGTTTTTACCCTTAAGCCTCGGCCACGATACGAGCGGCGAGCGGCGTGCGGCTAGCGGTGAGCGGCAGAGCGGCGATTCTGAGTTTTATTTTGTATTGTTTTATATGGAAAACGCTGGAATCCGGTCACGATACGCGCGGGGAGCGTTGATAGGTAATACGGCAATACTAAAGTGCCGCTCAACTGCCGCTCGCCGCTAATTCGAGACATTACATTTTTCTGGTGCCGCTCGCCGCTCACTTTTCGCCGCTCGCCGCTCGTATCGTGGCCGAGGCTTTATGCATGATACTTTGTATTACCATTCCTTTAAAAAGCTATCGGTTCCCATTACTTCCAATTTCTACAAAGAAACACTGCATTCTGATTTCATGAATTCAAAAATTGCCTACTGGGATCAATTCCTGCACGCATACACACAAATCATGCCGCATTTTCTTACGTGACAATTTCTATGAATTCACTCTACCCGCAAGTCGCGTTAAGGAACTTCGTTCCAATAATGCTATTATATTATGTTACGGTTCTATTTACTTTTTTGGACAATATAAGTTTCCTGTCTTTACTTATACTTCGATTTAGAAACCTAACCCTAAAATGCATTCTACATTTAAAAAACAGTAGTTTTTACTACCATTCACTGCACAGTTCACCACTTTTATTTGATTTATGATATTATTATAAAAAAATTGAAGTGAAACCTCTTTAACTTTGAATTCTTCATTAATTTAATACATTGTCACGTAAAAAAAATTTAAGGTTAGAGTTGATCTGTTCATTGTCATATACCTTATACCGGCGACACACTACAGGAATTTATGATCATATCCTAACTTATTAAGATAACTTTCGAGTGTGTCACCTAATATGATCATAAATTGTGCTTGTGAACTTCACTTTAATTTCATAAATGAAGTTCTACAAAGCTCATATTTAAATATGAAGTTGGAAATATTGGAAGTAAAAGCTTTTTTTCCCCGTTTTTATATTGCACAGTTGGCATTTTTAATGTCAGTTCTGGTTAAATTCTGAGGTAATTTGATATCACTACTCATATTAAAAAAAAGTCTTTTGTTCTATTTTGATCTTTGTTGATTAAAATTTCAATATTGGGTTTTTTACTTTTGGGACGATAAGAAGAAAAAAGAAGAGCCAAGTTCACATTAGTCTAGAGACGGCTCAAACCTAAATTCAGGACCAGCTTTGCTAAGATATTATTTTTTGTGTGTTCTTCAAAATATCTTCATTTTTAGATCGTCTTCAAAACATCTTCATGGTTAGAACGAGCTTTATCCTGCATGGTTAATACGAACTCATTCGCATTTGTGAGAAATCTGTAAAGTTAGTAACGGTCGATGTAAAGAATCTATTAACTTATAAGCTGTCAATAAGGATCAGTGACATATGTATGTGGGCATAACCTTTTTTATTGTTTTTTTAGCTTTTTGGTGCCTGTTACATTCCTCTGAATTTATAAAGAACCAAACCTCCTTCTATTTTCTCACTATGACGAAAATACATTTTCTAGCAGCTTTAACTACCAGTTAAAGTAATCGCAATATTTTTCAAAATTTCAAAAAAATCGTGAATGAACCCTGTATGTCTCTGTTGTCTAGAGTTTAAAACGCCCGACTACTGTCTCTGAGAGTGGTGTTTGATTTGCTTGCAGGGAAAGGTTTCTTTGTTTTTTTACTTCTTCCCCCTAGATAACATTCTTACTTGCCTTACCTATTTACAGAAATTTTGTGCTCACTTCTCTGCCACGGCGGGCGTGTAAATATAAGCAGGAAGCCATATTCTATTCGATTGCTGATGTCGGCGTTCTGCGGCATATTATTATTGAATAAAACCACATATTGGCGGTGACAGTTTCCCATTCTTCTTTCTTCTGTGTTTTTGACTAGAACTTGCTCTTCGATATTGCAACTTATGATATAATAGATTCGTCGACTACCGTACAAAGAGGTTAATCTGGGGGCTTTTGTCTTTCGCATAATGTAATGAATGAAATCATGACACATTCAGGATTAGAAGACTATCCCTTAGAGCCGTATTTCAGCGGAAAACCATGGCGGCGCAACCAGTCGCGCAACCGTGGTGTCTTTGAGCTACCAAAACGAGACACCATATAGACACCAGAATCGCCAAACCACCATACGAGCACAGTATCAGTATCCCAAATAGATAGTCTATTTTGAATTTCGAAAATAAACTTTTCTGTATCGAAATTATCCATCGTAGCGCTGCAACTAACAAACATCTTGACAACAACAGTGTTCGTGTGAGAATGAGAAGTGGTGTCCGACTGAGTGATGCACCATATAGCGCTATACTAATTAGTGGTTGAGCAACCAGTGTGGCGGCGCTGCCAGTAATATTCTGTGCACGCAACCGTGCTGGTCGCGCCGCCAAGCGAACACCAGGTGAGGTACTCTCTATGGTGTCCCGGTGAAATACTGCCCTTAGTCGAATAAGATTAATAAAACGAGCTTCTATCGCACTAGGAAAATAAAAATCAACAACGCTCATAGTATAACTCCTTTTCAACATGACCAGAAACGCATCGGCTAAACTCGTAGTTTAATCGCCAGCTTTCGAAATACGAATTCCAACAAGAACAAACAACTCAGACACAATCAGAAAGGAGATAGCATTGCCATAGCCCTGCGTTACGAAAGCACTTCCGTTTGCACAAAAATAAATTAAATTTGTTCTTATGATTGTAATTGTTTGACACTGACCAATTGTAAATATAAGTTGAAGCTTCTAAACCTTAAAAAGGAATTTAAGAGAAACATTGTAGAGAGCTTCAACGGCGAAGCTGATGCAATTGACCATAAATTCCCCTTTGTGAACCCTTCCAGAATCCATCCTAACTTTCACAAACAACATTTTTTTTCATACAATGTTTAGGTTATACATGTTTTGAACAATGCTGAAATTGAACGGGATTTTATAAAATATATAGCGCCGGTGTGTAGGTTTCTGGGAATGTGTTTTTGATTGCGCCTCGGGCTTCGATGAACAGAATTTAAAAATATGGTGTGTTCAAGCCCCAAAACCCGTAGCGTATATAAAATTCATACTTAATAATTGTACAAAACAAACGGATAACTTTTGTTAGCGAAAACATGCAAAAGGATATTCACAAAATGGACATAGAAGAAACTTTAACTTTAAATAAACATAACAAAAAACGTGCGTTCGTGCAAAAACAAAATTGCTGTAATTGCAATCGTATAAGGATGCTGGGGCCGTTCAAGCAATGCGCAGTCATGCTCTAATATACATTTGGTTACTTACATTTCTGGCGGGCGTAGTGGTAGATAGAGAGATAGGCATTTGATAATAGGACGGTGCCGTTGTGCTGATGTGTTCTGGATTTTCTAGAAAAAGCAAAGGACCAACTACTGCTGAATTTGGACTGGAAGTATTTATAAAGGATTGTTGCTGTTGTTGATTTTGTAAGCAGTGTTGCACATTACTACTGCTATAAGGTACAATCTGACTCTTACTTTCTACTACAGTTGAAACATTTCCTGAAACATTGCCTTGTCTTTTGCTACTATGAAAAAGTTTTAAGCTTGCATCATTGTTATAGGTGTCCACGTAATCAGTTGTTGATGTTCCTGATATGTGGTATGGATTAATATCATTTGAAAAATAATCTTGCGAGCCGTGAACATATGATAAAACTAGATCAGACTTCACTGATGGCAATCTTGATTTCTGCGTATGCAAACTTCTGCCTAACACTTTTGATGTGTTTGATTGTCTACGAATTGGTACTCCTATATCAGATTTTGTTCCGCGTGAGACTTGAACACCATCACCGGAATATAATGAAACAGAGGAGAATGGACGAGTTGTATCTAAGTATTTACTATCACCACTACTACTGCGAGAGCAACGATTTAAGCTAAAGGTGTAATGATTGTTTGCAAATGTAGTATAATTAATTAAGCGATTGTTATTGGTATTTGCAGTGCTGTTGCTGCTAAAGCTGTTGCTACTGCTATTATTATTGTTAGGGCTGCTGTTAGTATGAGTAGTATGTGCAGGCGGTGTTGAAGAACATTTATGCTGTGATTGTTGACGATTTGGATGCACTGGAGGCTTCTTACTACTCACTGAATGATGATGAGTACCAGGACCTGAAAAATGTCCTGATTTATGATGGCTGCCAGATGATGCTCCTGATGATTTATTTGTACCGTAACGTGTGCTATCACTTGAACTGAAATAGAAAATAAATTTAGTGGTATTTTTTTTAAATTACATCATTTATGATAAAACGTAAGATGATTTAGTGTAAAAGTGCCAGTTATGATGGTATTAACTGAAAACGAAAGCTGTTCACTTTCTTCTGTTAAAATTTATCTTTGTGGCCTTATTTTTAGGGACAACATTTTCGCTTATAAATTTCAGTTGGTTTATCATAAACAGTTCATTTATTTAGTAGAAAATTCTACTACTTGAAACAAGAAAAACTTTTTGATAGCATTTGTGTTTGTAATTTCTTCACACGCAATGAGTTCTATTATAAATTAGCTGTAGTAAAGAAGTGCTTTACGCCGAATGATAAGAATTATGCTTGCTTCACCATATGCTTTCCTCAATTTTTTAGCCATGTTGTCAATCGTCCCGATGGCTACGTGATGCTTAAAGAGTGCTGGTCAAAAGCGGTTTCCTCCGATGCCTGGGCAAGATCGGAATGTATAATTGCTTTATCCTGGTAAGTGGCTCTTCAAGCTTGGACTCACTTCCGCATTATTCGTGGGATTTAGATGAATACTAATGAAAAATTAAATTTATAAAAAGAAAAATTGTTTGCCTTCAGTTTGGAGCCAATCGCCAGCTGGGCAGCGATTACCACCCATAGTACACCTGCACAAACACTACCGTCAACCTCGTCAAACGAAGAATTCAGGAGAGCGGTCGATCGGTATGCGCAGGCGGAAGCAGTACAGGAGAGGCGTATACATGCTAGGCACATCACCATGAATGAGAAGGCGGGTACTGTACATGAGCGGGACCAGTCCGATAAAATAAAGTAGAAGACGATTTCTAAGGAATGCAACAAACGGCTGGCACAAAATCAAGCCAACGCTATTGGGCCGCGAGAGAGACAAAAAATACTTCGATCCTCTCCTAAAATTTTCCCAGGGTCCTCAGAAAAGGGTTGTGGCAGCAGATGCAGAAGCCGCAGGTTGATCACAGCCGGGCCCAGAAAGGATACCGGGAACCTTATCCAGTGCCTCCAGGCTCAAAACCCATGGATAACAGTTTGATCATCAAAGCAGAAGAACCGTGGTCAAAATGACGATCTCTAGAAACTCAGGAAGCTAACAAGAGAGGTCTTCAACAAGGCATTGGGCTTGTATAAGGTATTTGTGGAGGAGATCGATCGGAGCGAAGAATAGCAGATCCTTTCTGAACCTATAGTCTGGTATACAGACGACTCGGACCCCGATTTCGAAATTGTGCTAGACGCGTATGGCCCCAGATACCTCATCTCTATCGCAAACGTCTTGTCCATGAATGAGCCGATGACTTTATTTCTAGAGGTATAAAGGGCTTAACTATGATTATCTATTCAGGCAATCAGGACGGTCTAAAGGCCAGGCTTAACTCCGCATCAAAAACTGACCCGTGCTCAAGTGCCCTGTCAGAAATAACTGTGATATTTTGGAATGGATACCGAATCATGAGGGGCTTCAAGGCAACACGTTAGCGGACTATCAAGCCCAAAATGGCGCATAATCAAGTTTTATTGGTCTAAAATAAAACTCTGGCCAGACAAAAAGATTCATTGGAATGGATTACTTAAAACAAAAACGTTCTTGTTTATGAAGAGATCAGAACCCAGAATCATTTTAGGACTCTACTGTTAGGTATCATCTTAACAGGCCAGGACTGACCAATGACACAAGCTGTCACTGGTGTGTATCGGTCACACCTCGATCACCTCTACCTAACACTAAAACAAATCTGGAAACCCGATCCCAGGACCATTAAATGTTACCAGAAAGAATTTAGTTGTTTAATTATAAGGATAGGAAAGGCTTTACTATGGTAAACCACGAGGTATGATGTGGTTATGCTGCGTCCCTTCACTTAACCACGGAAGTTTATGTTTAACTACGTTCAACAGTATTCCCATAAAAATATTCAGAAGATAACGTGACAGTCACCAGACGGGCTAAAGCAGCGAACACACGACAAACTTAGTTGACAACCAAGTTGGCACCATGAAATATACAGACACTCCAACTAGATTGCCAACATTCATTTCTGTCATTTTCACTTTACAATTCTCAACTAAGTTCGCAACATCACTATAAACTTACAACATGGTTGCCAACTTCTATCAAAAATTAGTGATGTGCGATGCTGTATCGATTTAAGACAAATTCGATTTTTCCGTGTAAAAAAATCGGGTTTTTCCGATTCTTTTCCAGCCGTTACGATTTTCGATAATCGATTCTTTTCTAGAGAATCGTAATCATCAATTGCACCTTACTTCTCACTATACAGGATGTTCCCGACTAAGATGCTAATCCGGTAAGGGACGATTCCTGGGGGATGAATGGGGCTATCGGACTTATCCACTGAGACAACCTAGTAAAAGTGTGCACTGCGCATCTGTTCGCTATGCGCGTTAGCTGTGGCGCCGTGCGTGCTAGTGCGTACCTGATGCATGCTAGCTGCGGGCGAGTTTTATTTTTAGGGTGTTTAAGAAAACATGTTTGAAGCATTTTTTAATTTACTTAAACTTTAATTACTCCTCAAATATATAGCTCATTTTTTAGAGAAATGTATATCCTTTAATGTATATCAAACAATATCAGAAACCTCAGTCGAATTAGTTCAAAGTCAAAATTTTGTTTTTTTTTAACTAAAATTTCAACTAAAACCACATTTTTCTCCAAAAAATACGTAGTTAACCTATAATTTTTTTCCAAAATTAGAGATCTTGGAGTATTTTCTTTGAATAATGCTAAAATTTTTATGCTACGGCCTTTACTTTTGAAGCTATTAGCAATTTTGATGTTAAAATTGGCTCTATTTCGTACCTTTTTAGTCCCTTTTCACCTAAGCTTTGTCTAACAGTACCAAATAAGCACCAAACCTGCCAGGATGCCTTTATTTTTTATAACAATGAATTATTTATTTAAATGTCTTTATTTTTTATAATATAGTGAATTATTTTAATTTGGCAATGATATTTGATTTTTTTGT
Organism: Thereva nobilitata; assembly: GCA_963855945.1. Lineage (NCBI taxonomy): Eukaryota > Metazoa > Arthropoda > Insecta > Diptera > Therevidae > Thereva > Thereva nobilitata. The sequence continues at coordinate 97,304,127 of OY979695.1, forward strand.
TTTGTTCAATTTAATAAGTAATTTTTCTTTAAATATTGTACTCGATTTTTATAAAATCAATTTTTTAAAGCCAATTTATATAAAAATCGATTTCATTAAAACAAAAATCGCCAAAAACGATTTTATTTTTTGAAAATCGCACATCACTGCTAAAAATCAATAAATTTTATTTCATTCCAACCGTTTGGCAAACTTAATTTTAAGTTGTCAACCAATCCACACACTTTCAATTCTGACGCTAACACAAAATGTTGTCAACTTTGTTGGCAACCAAGTCTGTCGTGTGTACGCTGCTTAACAAATAATTAAATTGGCCACACCTTATTGAGAGAAGAGGAGCCACAAATATACTGGATGTAAGAACAATTAGAGGAAGGTGCTGTGTCTCGCACCACTATCTAGTCAAAGTGAAATTTAGGGCACGAATAATGACCAAAACACACAGAGGGCAAACCATAGAAATATAAACTAAACACGGAATGGCTGTAAGCCAGATTAAGCGTACCACAATTCCTGATGTGTTTGAGTTCACTCGGTAGTAGTGGTAAGGCAGTGCAGGCCAAAATATGCAGAAATAATAAGAGGGACGTTTTAAAAGCGGAGCGATTAAAATTCCTGGCATAAAATCTATGCCCCCGGATATTGACTTGGCACGCCACCATTCACTCAAGAAGCTACCCCAGACAGTTCGGCAATTTGTGTCCCACTTGTGCACATTATTGCTGTCCTTTTAAACAAGCTACCTTTAGTGTGGTCGCTCACGTACAGGGTTTTTACACGTCACAGCCGTTCCATGTTAGTTTATATTTCTATGGGGCAAACACAGCCAAAATACGACATACCCAGCGGGAAATAAAGCAAGTGCTTCCACTGGAAGCTTTAGTGATGCGCTTCTCGAGTATTTCGTATCGGAAGTAGGTTTGATGCAAGCTGCCAATTCTCTTGGTACATGACAATTCCCTGTGGATTTGCTTTGATTTCAGTTTTCATAGGTCTGAGCAACTAATGAGTAGTGATTTGTGAAGGAGCGTAACTGGAAATTTTTGTGTGAATATCAAAATGTTCTTTATGTCTAATGCTCAAAAATGCTCTGTTTTTAAGTATGAAATATTTACTCTCTCTTCAGCTCTTTTCCTTCCTCTTTAATTAAAAAAAGCTTAAAAGCTTCGCATATCCAAACAGAACCATAATCGCAAGTGCTTCCCGCTACATCCATTTCACAAGCTTCAGAAGCGCGCTTAAGGAAAGAAAGGGGAAGCGCATCTTTCTGATGACATCCCCATGTAAAATTGCAATGAAGTGGAATGGAACAGGCAAGCACTCCGTGCTTCCAAAGAAGCGCATTAACTGCCGTGTGGAAGCGCTCTTCTTCCCCGCTGGGTAGAAAAGCTAAAGCTTGAAGAAAGAAGAGATGCCTACTAGCAGCAGAATAAGTACCAGGATGGGCCCCAGACAGCCTAGAATTGACTGGTGTTTTGAAGTTATACTTCTTTAGGCGCGTTTTAAAAATACTATGATTGTGAGTTTTTAGGAATCGAATTCGCAACGTAACGGAGAATATTGGCGAAGGGTTATGGAGGGCAAGCATTTCAACTCCCATTCTTTAGCTATGCACAGATTGGGACTGTTATGGGTATATGAAAATTCGTAGCCGATGTCTGTCGATGGGTTTTTATCCTGAGGCTATGGAGGGAAATATATTTCATGTCCGATTCTTCAGCTAAGAGAATTTTTGCGTTTTTTGTAGACATAGGAATATTCATAGCCGATTTACTATGCACGACTTGATGGGTGAGGGGTTTTATTCATCAACTAGGCGAGTTCCTAAGGGCCAGTTTTACACGGGCCGACTTTTTCAGAAGATTTTTCTTGGTTGTTTGTCGGCCCGTGTGAAACTGGCCAAGGTAATAATAAAGCTCTATGGTAACTGTACAGTAACAAGCTATAATTATTTACTGTTTTACTAATGATTTTGAATGGTTAAAACTTAATACATATAATTACTTAATCAGAAATTAGTTTGAATATAAATACAAAATATTTACTGTTATTATTTGAGAAAATAAAACAATGAAAAATATATTATACAGTATAGAAGGAAAAAATTTGAATCTAACATGGATATAAAAAAACCATTGAAATTAGTCAAAATTTATGTCGAAAAGATAGTTTCGATGATAAAACTAAAGTGCAAGGGTTTGCTAACATGAATTTAATGCCTAATACAAAGTTTAAGTTGATGAGAATGGCAAACGATAAGCAAAAATATTTCTTGCTACATGACATTTGGAATCTCCAAACCGTAGTCCATTTTAAATATTTTTACCGGCCCAGCTGAATGTGGTAAAATTTTTGTGATAAAACTATCATGGAAATCTATAACAGATACCCTGATAATGATGGATACTGTAACTCGTACATCAATTCCATTCAGTTCTGAAGTAGGACATCAATATAGAGCACTAATTAAATATGTCAAAGTGTTAATCATTGACGAAGTAAGTATGATTCCGCGCTGAATTACTTACTCAGTCGACTCACGATTAAAGCAGATTATAGAAAATTTCAATTCTAACTTTGGTAGTACAGATGGTATTTGGATTGGAGATTTACGCCTGTTGCAACCAGTTCGAGCTACTCCAATTTACAAGCAGTAGAAGCAGAGAATTGTTATTGACCAAAATTGGAACGGGCAAAACACGAAGATTGTCAACTAATTTTACTGCAATTGCGATTTTTAACAACTGAAGAGGCAGAAATAAAATGTTCACATGGGATCAGATTATTTAATACAAACTTGTTAAATAGCTACCACTGTTTATTAGCACATAGCAAAACGCTAGTGCTTCCATTTCCTATATTCAGCATCCCGGGAAACGGGATATATATTGGTACCTTCCCGGGATCCCGGGAAATTCCCGGGAATTTTCGCAATATAAAACTGAAAATAATTTAAAATAAAAAATGCAAGTCATAACATAATACATAATAGTGGAGTCGGACAAGCAAAAATTAAGGAATTGTTTCCAGTCTCAAAAATTTTTGTTTTAATATGTTAGTTACATCGAATACTATACGAAATGGAAATTTTCTGCCTCTCGCAACCGCCGCTACGTAAATTATGGGCCATTTTGTGAAAAAACTACCATTTTGGTCGTTCTTTCTAAATATAGATAAGAATTTCTCGGAATGTGTAGGTCCAAAGAAAGCGAAAAAAATTGAGGCTATTCTTTATGATATTGGCTCTCAGCGGTTACAATATGAAATTTTTATATGCACACATACCCTCAAAAAAAATTAAAAACTGAAGAAACTGCTAAATTTTGGTTTTTTGGTTATTACTTCGGATGCTTTAAGTAAAATTTGATGAAATTTTCAGAAATTATACTTTATAACATGGGTAATTACTGGTTAAAATTTCAAGTCAACATTTTTAGTACAAGGCTCAAAAATTGACTTCAAATTTGAAAATTGATTGGCCAATCAGTTTTGTGCATCGCATCGTATGAGGTTCTTTTTTTTGTTAAATGTATGTTTATTTATGCACTTTATGGTGGTGAAAAAAAAATTTTTAAACTTGAGAAAAAGGGAAAAAAATGTGATAGAATTATTGACTTTTTTCGTAAATTTTTTCGAAAAATTACACTTTTTTTTTACGAAATTCAAATTTTTTTGTATTAGATATTAATTAATTTTTAACAACTGCACTGTAGCATGTAAGTACTGCGAAGGCTTAAATTGCTTTAACTGTGAAGATAAAGATTTGGTACCTGAAACAGAAGAAATTAATGAGTTAGATGAAGAATTGGAAAATAATTTTGATACATTTTCTGTAACTGAAAGACTACGTACATGTAGAACCGATACAGAGATAGAGGACAGTGTTAGCGAAGCTTCCTCATTATCATTTACTGATAGGTCGATTGATCAAGAAATTGAAAGAAATGAAAATGATGATACATTTTATAATTATGCTTCAAGCGATACTGAAAATCAATCTGATGATTCGTTATCAAGTGAGACAAAACGAAGGCGCTTAATATAATTGACATATTTCCATTTTTTTAAACAGTTTCGATCCGGAGTGAAACACCGCTTATAAACGGGGAGTGAAAATCCAGAACTTGGACTTTCGCTCCCCAAGAAAAAGCCGGAGTGAAACTTCGCTCTCGGTTTATGGTATGCTTATAAACGCTGACTGGGGTGAGATGACCGGAGCATAATTTTTAATTTTTTTAGAAGGAAAAAAACTCTGTACTTATAGATTTTTTTAAACACATTGAATTAAACATTGGGTTTATATTTGTTTTTGTTGGCATTTTAAATTTGAGCTCGGAGCTGTCATCTTAAACTAGAAAGTATTTTGCATTTTCACTGCCATTGCTCATAAACGCATCGGGAGTTTCACGCTTATAAACGTAGTAATTTACGAAGAATTTTAATTTCACAAAGTCAGTGTGACCATTTACGTGTTTTAGTCGAAACTAGATTTTGAAATTTTTGATTTCACAAGACCTAAAAATTATTTTTGAAAAAAAAATTTCCCGGGAAATAAAAACATAATCCCGGGATTCGGGAAATGTAAAATGCATCAATTTCCTGGGAAATATATCCCGGGAAATCCCGGGAAGGAACCTCTACAAAACGCCATCTTATTGCAGACTAACTTTATTTCATCATCTCTTAAAAACTATTACAAAAACTATTACTTCAGATCTACTACACTCCTCCCTACCTAATTTTAACAATAAAATTTACTTCGCATATATGTTTAAAATAATTCTTCAAAATTTATACAACGGTTAATTAGAATAAGGGAATCGTACCACAGGTTTTCTGATTCGGCTGGATTTTCGAACTGGTTCTATGGATGCCTGCGCACTCCCTATATCCGTGACCTTCTACTGGATTGGCCAACAGCATCTGATATCACTATTTTCTCCCTGTCTTCTGAAGGCGCTAGCAAGGCCTCTGGCGGTGTACCTTGAGAATCCTGTCCCCATAAGAAATCTTCAGAACTTATAGCGGCGCGGATTTGATTCTGGTGTCTCTTAGCCACTCCCTTCGATGTTTGCACCAAATAGATCTTCGATCCAATTTGCGTTTTAATAGTAGCTTGTAACCAAGGGGCACCTTTTGAAAAAATTTTGATATATACTGGCTGATCTTTTTGAAATTTGGACACGTAAATAGATACTCGCGGAGCCTTAGTAGGTAACATTTGTGACAACAGAACTCGTGGCTGTCTACCGTGTAAAATTTCGGCAGGCGATTTTCCTGAAATATTTGGCGTTGACCTGTATGAAGCTAAAAAGCAAGTAAGAGCGTCTCTTAAATCTTTGTTATCGTAGGAAATTTTTTTCATGGCAGTTTTAAATGTTCGCACCATCCTCTCTGCTTCTCCATTTGATGCTGGGTGAAAAGGAGCTGTTGTTAAATGTTTAATTCCATGAGCTCTACAAAAAACTGCAAATTCTTCTGCCGTGAACTGAGTACCATTATCTGATACTAAAGTCTCTGGGAGTCCTTCAATAGCGAAAATTCCTTTAAGCGCGCGAACTGTTGCTTCAGCGGTAATCGTCGACATTTGCACAACGTAAGGATAATTTGAAAGTGAATCCACACATAATAAATACATTGCGCCTTTAAGTGGCCCCAGAAAATATATGTGCACTCGCTCCCATGGCTTTGTCGGTATAGGCCAATTCTGAAACTCTCTTTTCGGCGAGCTGGCGTTATCTTGACATGCTTTACATTTTTTTACTACAGTCTCTATATCTTTATCTATACCACTCCAAAAACAATAGCGTCTGGCCATTTGCTTCATTTTAGTTTCTCCCCAATGGCCGTTATGGAGCATATTTAGCACTTTATTTGTAAGTGAAGCTGGTATGACTACTCTGGAATACTCTGTTTGATATATAATTACATCTTTCTCAATTGTTAATGCAAACCGACGTGAGAAAAAATTTTTAATATGTCCAGGAAGCTTGGAGGCTGATTCCGGCCAACCGTTATTTATAAATTGTTTAACCTGTTGTAACACCTTATCTCTACTTGTATATTTAGCAATAATTTGCGAATAAATCGGAAAGTTATCCATATCTTCTTCAGCTGCTCCGTTTATTTCTAGGCAAGCTTCAGGTATATTATCAAATATTTTATCAGGGCCTACCGGTAATCTTGAAAGACCGTCGGCATTTCCATGTTGCCTTGTTGGCTTGTAACGTATACTATAGTTGTATCCCATAAGAATTAAAGCCCATCGTGCAGTGCTAATAGGTAATTGCTTTTCTGGACTAAATAAGGCTACTAAAGGTTTGTGGTCGGTAATCAATTCAAATGTACGACCATACAAAAATTGATGAAATTTTTTTACTCCAAATATAATGGCTAGAGCTTCCTTTTCTATTTGGCTATATTTCACTTGGGCTATATTTAGAGTTTTTGAAGCATGTGCTATTGGGCGTTCGGATCCATCAGCATAACGATGTAGCAGTACAGCGCCAATACCATATTGTGAAGCGTCAACAGCTAATAACAGTGGTAATTCATTATCATAATGGACAAGTAGTGTAGCCTCAACAACTGCGCTCTTCAATTTTTCGAAAGCTTTCTGATGAATCATTCAATTCCATTCAAAACGAACATTTTTCTTCCGTAAATTATTTAGTGGTGTGGCAATATTGGATAGGTCTTTAATAAATTTCATATAATATGTTATTTTCCCTAAAAAAGCTTCTAACTCTTTCAAACATGTGGGGGCTGGCATCTTTTTTACTGCTTCGACTCTATCCTCTGATGGCTTCAGTCCGTCAGCACTTATAATATGGCCTAAATATTCTATTTGTGGTTCTAAAAATTTGCATTTGTCGATACGACAGCGTAAGCCGCAACTTTGCAAGCGTTTAAAAAGTTGTTCTAAATTTTTTAAGTGCTCTTCTTCGTCTCTCCCTGTGACGATAAAGTCGTCTAAATATGCTGCGCAACCTGTCATATCATTAACTATTTGACTTATTAGTCTTTGAAAAATCGCTGGAGCACTAGCAACTCCAAACGGCAGGCGTTCATACTGATATAGACCAAATGGTGTATTAATAGTCAAAATAGGTTTTGAATCTTCGCTTAAGGGAATTTGAAAGTAAGCGTCACTAAGATCAATCTTTGAAAATAATTTACCGCCCTGTAGTTTATAAAAGATCTCCTCTACTCTCGGAATCGGAAATTGCTCTATTTTTAATTGCGGATTTATTGTAATTTTAAAGTCTCCACAAATTCTTATTTTTCCTGAACTTTTTTTTACAATAACAATGGGAGCTGCCCATTGGCTTATTGATACGGGTTTTAAAATTCCTTTTCTTACCTGCTCTTCCAGCTCTTTTTTAACAACATCTTGTAATGCAAAGGGTATCGGTCTTGGCTTAAAAAATTTTCCCTGGCTACCATCCTTCACATATAGTTTTGCTTCAAAATTAGTACACTTTCCTAAGGAGTCTTCAAAAACAGATGCATATTTTTCTTTCAGGTTATGTAAATTAAATTTTTCGGCTGAACGAATGCTTTCCACGTTTTCCTGGCAAGTAACATTTATTCCAAGATTACTAAACCAGTTTGTACCTAAAATATTATTACTATTATTTAGATCCGCTACGAGTAATTCCATTTCCAAAATTTTATTGTTCCACTTTATATTGATTTTTATACTACCTTTAACTGGAATTGTTATATCCCCATATGCGTACAATGGGAACTCTAGAGGTTTACATGCAGGCTGTCCTAGGCGCTTATACTCACTTAAGTTGATTAGGGACCTCGTTGAACCTGAGTCCACGTGAAACACAATTGGCACGTTATTTATTTTTAAAGGTAATACAAAAGATTTCCCATGCTTATGAATTTTATTAAGTGATTCGCAGCATCTGTCATTGCACTGAAAAATGCATCCGGTGTCCAATACATCGACAATAGATCGGATATTTTCACTTTCGTTTTGATTGTAACTGTGGTGCTTTTTTTTCTCTGATAGCAGACAGATGAAATGTGACCCACTTTTTTACATAGATAACATGTAGAATTTCTTACTGGGCATTGTGCTGGAATGTGTCTAATATTACAGCCCGGGCAGGAGGTGCGCACTCTGATGTTACTGCTATTCCTATTATCTAATTGTTTGGCACGATTTTTAACAAAACCATTTCGTTTATTAGTCTTGTACCTAAAATCTTCACTTTGTTTTGAATTATTAATACTTTGTACAGTGCACGATTTTTCCCCTTTTATAGCATTTAATGATTTTTGGGTTGATTCATATGTTTCAACAATTGTGAGCACATCATGGAGGTTAGGGTTTGTTTTTTGCAAAGCAGCACACCGAACACTTTCATGTGGTGTATTGAGTACGATAACGTCTCTTATCATGCTGTCTAAATATGATTGGGTGCAATTTTCCTTTTCGCAGTTAAATGCGCAATCTCGAGCAGCTCCTTTTAAATTAGCAACCCATGCGGCGTAACTCTGTCCTTCCTCCATTCTTAGCTGGAAAAACTTATATCGAGCGGCAAGTACGTGAGTTTTATCTGCATAATAATCCGTCAATTTCTTCACTAAATCTGCGTAATCTACTTGATTTAAATCATCCGATATTAGATTTTGTAGAAGATTAAAGATTTCTTGCCCAACCCAGGACAAGAAAAAAGCCCGCTTTTGCTTTAAGTTAAATTTAGCAGGGTCAAAAGAACAAAAAGCAGGAATACTAAATGCACGTGGTGTGGAGTCTTTGCTCGCATCTCTATTAACCAGCGCTTGGATTAATTCCTTTTGAGATTTAATTAGAGATACCAAGTCACGCACTGTTGAAAATCTGGCAACTCCGTTTCGAGCTTCACCTACAGACACAAGCACGACAAGTAAAGAATGATGCCTACGTGCAGTTTTACATCGCACCGTCTAGCAGTCTACGATATAAAGCCTTTGAGAACATAGCGTGCGTTTACAACTTTTGTATAATAAAATAATCTATTATATTCTTTTATAATAAAGTAATTTAATCCACACCGGTGGTTTTTCTTTGTACATTTTTTATATTTGGTGCCGAAACCCGGGACGTGGAAAATTACGAGAAAACGGTAGATGGAGGCTTCGCAAAGATCGGCGGCACGCGGCCAAGTAACGCGAGTTGTTAATTCGGTAAACGAGTCCTTAAGTAATATGGACCTAAAAATCAGTGATGCTGAAATTATTGAGGATAATCTCGAAGAATTAGCAGTTCTCCTGGAAAGACTCAGAATTGCTCATCAAAACCTGCGTGAAGCAAATAGAGCCTTTCAAGTGAAAAATCAAAACGTGGAACTCAAGCCTGAGGAATGCGATGAAGAGTGCAAAAAAACTCTCGAATATGAGGATACTGCATTAACGGCGATGACACGCCTGGACCAACGCATTAATAGATTAAAGGGGAAGCTTGGAATGCCAAGGACAACGGTACCTACAACTGCTTCGAGCGGAGTAGAAACACCATGTACAAAAGCGATAAAGTTGCCAAAGTTAGAACTTCATAAGTTCTCTGGAGAAGTTGGCGAATGGGTTCAATTTTGGGAGCAGTTTAAGTCAGTGGTCCACGAGAATCGTGCTCTTAGTGTGAGTGAGAAATTTAATTATCTTAAGTCAGTTCTCACTGGCAAAGCCGCAGAGACGATAGCTGGATTTACGCCGACTGAAGCTTGCTATAACGACGCCATTGCTCTATTGTTGGAGGAGTATGATGACCATGAACGGATTGTCGACCAGACTATGCAACATTTGATGTCACTAACACCAGTACAATCGAGAACCGATGCTAAAGGGCTACGACGACTGTATAACAGTGTTACATCTTCAACGCGTTCACTATCAGCTCTCGGAGTAAATGCTTCTCATTATAATTTAGTGCTGAAGACCATCGTGCTACGTTCTTTGCCTCAGGAATTGAGAATAGATTACCATCGCATAGCAAACACGTCAAATGCAACGGACGCAGATTCAACACATTTGTCCTATACCAAAGGCAGCGAAATTTCTGATGGCAATGAAACCGATAAGCAGATTAGAAACCTACTCACTTTTATTAAGCGAGAAGTTGAGTCTTTAGAAAAGGCAACTGAATGTAAACAACGTCAAAAGACATCAAACAGCAGCAAGTCTGTAACAACAGCAGCAGGCCTCTTAACGTCAGAGCTGACAGATTCTTGTCTGTTTTGTAAATCTAGGAGGCATTTAACGGCAGAATGTGATTCGTCCTTGTCTATTCTGCAAAAGAAGCAAATCTTACGTAAACAACAGTGCTGTTTTCGCTGCACCAAGCGGAATCATTCTGCAAAGATGTGCAGACGAAAGGGAGTTATCTGTAAGAAATGCAAGTTGTCGCATGCGTCGTCCATGTGTGATCCAATGTATAATGCTCAACGCACAACAACGGCAGACTTTCGTCTACAAAGGAAAACAAATGAAGGTGTCAAATTAACTAGTGAATCAGACGCAGGTAAAAGTGTGAATTTGCATACATCCAATTACAATCTTTCTAGTGTTCTGCTGCAAACGGCCTGCGTGTTCGTACACGCTTATAACATTAAAAACAAAACTCTGGTGCGAGCTATATTTGACGGAGGAAGCCAAACAACATTCATTCGTGAAGATTTATCACGAAAACTTAACCTCCCTATCACTGGCATTCAAGGAACGAGCCTGATACCCTTTGGTACAGCCAAAGTAACACCGAAACGGCTCTTCAAGCGTGTAAAAGTATGTTTAGAGAGCCAGTACAACGATCGAAGGCATGAAATAGATGCACTTGAGGTCCCTGATATATGTCTGGATGTTTTGATGTTGCCTAACGTGGCCAGTAACGAATCCCTTCAAGGCTTGGAACTTGCAGATGTTTATGTGAAGGGTGAAAGTCCTACAGAAGGCATTTCGTTACTTATAGGAGCAGACCATTATTGGAGCTTAGTTTCTGGAAAAACAAAACGGTTGTCAAGCAAATTAGTAGCGGCTGAAACGGAGTTTGGATGGACATTGCAAGGCCCTTCATCTACAGGTATATTTTATGATAATACTGTCTTATCAATGCTCATTATGGGTACAATGAACGACAACGAGGACCAGTCAATACAAAGATTCTGGGATTTAGAGGTATTAGGAATAGCTACAGTGAAGGATGCGTACAAGTTTTCAGAGACATTTTCACAAGAGTCTGTGACAAGGCATAACGAACGTTACCAGGTAAATCTACCTTGGCGAGAACTAAACGACCCACTGGATGATAACAAAATCGGTGCAATCTTTCGATTCAAACTTCTACTAAGGAAGCTATCACGTGATCCAGCTAAGCTTCACGAGTACGACAACGCTATGGGTGAACTCATTTCGGCAGGTGTCGCTGAGAAGGCTCCAGAATCAAGCGTCCACCGACGATACTATTTACCACATCGGCCAGTTTATCGCGCAGACAAGAAAACTACAAAGATTCGAATAGTTTTCGACGCCTCTGCGCATGCAAAGGGCCAACGCTCTTTAAACGAGCATTTACTGCCAGGTGAGAACTTGCTTCCTGATCTACTAAAGATATTGCTTAATTTTAGGACAGGACTAATTGGACTAATTGCGGATATCGAGAAAGCGTTTCTGCAAATAGGACTGTCAGAAATAGATCGTGATACTCATCGCTTTATTTGGTTCAAGGAGCGGCTAAAGTCTATCAATAGTTTACCAGAATGGCAAGAATACAGGATGACAAGAGTCACCTTTGGAGTAACCTGTAGCCCATTTTTGCTCGCAATTACACTGAAGAAACATTTACAAGAAATATCAACACAATATAAGGAGAGCGCTAAAATCTTGGGTAGATCTTTTTATGTAGACGATTTAGTAGTCAGCCTGAATAATCGACTGGAGGCGCAACAATTGTACGTAGAGTCGAGAATTATAATGAATTTAGCAGGCATGAATTTGCGGAAATGGTGTACAAATGACAGCGCAGTGCGAAAATATTTTGTTGAACAAACAAGTGATTCAGATGTTCTACAGAAAGTTTTGGGACTGAAGTGGTTTACTAATAGCGATGAACTCACAGTGGATTTGGAATCCGTTAAAAAATTCTTGTCAACAGAGCAGATATGTTCCAAGCGTATAATATTACAAGCAGTATCCCGGATTTACGATCCCTTAGGATTATTAGGCCCTTGTACCGTAAAATTAAAAATACTTCTACAAGATGTATGGAGGCTGAATCCAGACTGGGATGAACCCATTGCGGATGAAGACGTGTTGCGCTCTTGGAATGAATATAAGAAGGAAATTCCGCGCTTGGAAGAGTTTTCAATACCTAGATGCATATTTATGACCGTAACAATTAATTCTAAGCATCTACATGTTTTTGCAGACGCGAGCCCAAAAGCCTATGGATGCGTTGCCTACGTCAGAAGTGTTGATGTGAAAGGAAACATAACCTCGCAACTGCTATGTGCTAAAAATAGAATATCTCCTCTGAAGATTGATGGATCAACGGAACTCACTTTACCCAAACTCGAATTGACTGCAGCTCTAATAGCAGCTCGGCTGTATTCCTACCTAACTAAGATGCTTTCAACGGAGTTCGACGCTGTCTATTTGTGGACCGATTCTAGAATCGCTTTGTTTTGGATCCAAGGTACCAAAGAAAAATGGAAACCTTACGTTGTACATCGCGTCAGAGAGATCAGATCTCTTACCAATATTCTCACCTGGAATCACTGCCGAAGTCATGATAATCCTGCCGACCTCTTGACAAGAGGTATTTCAGCTAAAGAACTTTTACAATCCAAAAGGTGGATACACGGCCCATCTTGGTTGTTAGAAGATGAGCATCAATGGCCGGAGAAGATATCAGAGTCAACGCCAACGGAAATAGTCGCAACAGTCACAGCTTTACTACTAAATATACAAAACGATTCATCAACGCAAGCATCGATATTTCAATTAGAGGACTTCAGCTGTTTTAACAGATTACTACGAGTTACTTCTACAGTTCTCACTTTTATTGCAAAACTTCGTAAGAAAAGCTACAACGATTCTCGATCTGCTGAGAGTTTGCGATATGCTGAGATTTATTGGATAAGACAAAATCCAAAGAAAATTCTTTCCTGAGGAAGTATCCAGATTGCTAGCAGGGAAATGCATCGCGCCTACCTCGAGAATTTTATCGCTTTCACCCATTTTGGACAAAGAGGGTCTAATGCGGTTAGGTGGCAGGCTACAGTTTTTGGAACTGACTGAGGATGATAGCCACCCAATAATTCTGCCAAAGAGCTCTCACTTTAGCAAACTTTTAGTAAAAGAGCTACACGAAAGGTCATTTCACTCAGGAACTAACGCAGTCTTGACCCGAGTCCGGGAGAGATTTTGGATTCCCCAAGGACGACAGCTTATTAAAAGGGTGATTAAAAATTGTTTGATTTGTAAACGTCTCTTTGGTAGGCCAGCCGCAGCTTCCTTCGCTCCCCTACCTCGTGAAAGGCTGAGTGCAGCCCGAGCCTTCGAAACAGTAGGAGTCGATTTTGGTGGCCCTCTCTACATCAACTTTGCAAAGGAAGAAGAACGTACGAAAATATACTTCATGATATGTACCTGCGCTATTACTCGGTCAATACATCTGGAATTGGTCTTCGACCTTACTACTGAGAGTTGCATTGCGGCTCTACGTCGCTTCATCGCCAGAAGAGGGACTCCGAAGCTGATTTTATCGGATAATGCAAAGACCTACAAAAGGGCATCTCTAGAAATGGCAGAACTAGGTAAATTTGTTAAATCTGTGACATTAGCGCAATTTATGGGACAGCAAGGAATCAAATGGAAATTCATTGTTGAGCGCGCTCCCTGGTGGGGCGGGTTCTGGGAAACACTTTCAGGGTTCAGGTCAACACTGAACTTGGACCAGATTCGCACCCTTCTAGTGGAGATTGAAGGGGTGATCAACTCACGTCCACTAACTTACATCACTGATGACCCGCGGGATATGCAAGCACTAACACCGAATCACTTTCTGCTTGGGCCGCAGAACGGCGACGATTCACAGGACAACGGAGAGCGGTTCAACTCTAATCGGCCAACGCTTCTTAAGTTGTGGCAGAGACGGCAGCAATTATTGGGGAGTTTTTGGAAAAGATGGTTGCAAGAGTACTTGCAACAACTCAGGAGTGTTCATCATACATCTACCATTGCCGGAACCAGTATTAAAGTAGGTAATATTGTTATATTACACGACCAAACGACACCGAGACTCTTCTGGAAGCTGGCGAAAGTGGAAGCTGTTTATCCAGGCAGAGACGGAAAAATACGCTCTTGTGAGCTTAGACTCGCAAACAGAACCTCCTTGCGCCGACCCATTCAGCTGATTTACCCTCTTGAAATAAACGGACCATGCAGCTCGCCGGGGGAGGATGTTGAAAATCTGGCAACTCCGTTTCGAGCTTCACCTACAGACACAAGCACGACAAGTAAAGAATGATGCCTACGTGCAGTTTTACATCGCACCGTCTAGCAGTCTACGATATAAAGCCTTTGAGAACGTAGCGTGCGTTTACAACTTTTGTATAATAAAATAATCTATTATATTCTTTTATAATAAAGTAATTTAATCCACACCGGTGGTTTTTCTTTGTACATTTTTTATACGCACTGTTTCTTTATCCATGTTTTTATTTTAGTTTTCTTTGCAAAATTTATATTTTTTTTTATAGTTTTTCCTCGTCGCCACTTGTTAAATAGCTACCACTGTTTATTAGCACATAGCAAAACGCCATCTTCTTGCAGACTAACTTTATTTCATCATCTCTTAAAAACTATTACAAAAACTATTACTTCAGATCTACTACAAAACGAGTCTGTCACAATAACCGAATTTTAAGTGTTGGGCAAGATAAAACTATTTCGGCAGAACACACAACTTTTGCACGCCTTATATTACGCAAAATGTTCCTCATTGATACTGTAGGCTTGGCTTATGAAACTGTATTTGTGCTGAATATTTTTTATGTGATTACAACAAACATCGGTGTATTTGATTGGTCAGCAAATGGCGCTGTTGCTAAATTAGTTCAAGTGTCCCTGGACATGTAACTGCTATTCAAATTAGGAAAACTCCTGTACCAATAGGAAGAAGATCAGCAGCTTTTCTACTTAAGAACAACAAAAAGATAAGTGTTAAGCGATCGCATCTACGTTCACTTTGTGCTTGTGCAATCAGTGCCGTAGCTACTCTGTTTCGCGTGAAGGGGGGCAAAGAAATTTTACTAAATGTAAGCGTCTATTTTAAAAAATTTTGACATTCGGCAGTACAATCGGTAGTACAGAGAATTATTAGAATAGAATGAAGTACAAGCTGTCAACAATATACACAGTCACACATCATCTGCTTTGCGTACGATATCCATAAAGGTAGAAACAGAATGGCACGGCGACCGTGGCGGAGTCCGCCGCTCAGAGAGTTTCCCATACATTTAATTTGTCCGCGCCGCCTGGGGAGAAATTAAATGTATGGGAAACTCTCTGAGCGGCCCAGTGCCATTCTGTTTCTACCTTAATGGCCCATCCACACTACACAATCTTCGATGCGTACTCATTTTAGTTTTTGCTCAGAATTTCAGAGAATTGTAAAAAAATCTTTTGGGAAAAGGGTCATTTAACTTTTTATGGCTTTTTTAAAGCGCCGCCTACTAGTGTAGCTACTATAAAAATTGCGTCATCATTCTAAGAAAATGGCAAAAAATATATGGGAAAAAGAGTGCGCATTCCAGGATTGTGTAATGGCGGTGTGCAAAGATTGATTCAAGACGATTTGAAGCGAAAGATTCCGTATTTTTACTAACTGAGCCACCAATTTCATTTGGTCATAATCAAGGCCAATTTTTTGACCATGCTCGATATTTAGCTGTCAATCATCTTTGATTACAAAGGAGGTGGCTCAAAATTGCCCCAGGCCCGGCGCAAAAGAAAATTATCTCAGATTGTAGGTTATAATGAGACTTGAAATTCTGTATAGTTGCTATATCCCGTAACTGTGGCTAAATGGTTAATATTGCTATTTCTTTTTATTCAGACGAAATACCTAATATCACCCTGTATTTTTGTAACGCTATAACCTATTTTCATGAATAAGGTATCAGTGTACGCAGAATACTCCCACGTATCTAAAACTGTAAAAGTGAAGATTCTACCCTACCATCATCCAGAGTAATGAGTCGTCAAAGTCAAAATTTTGGTTTTTTTTAAGTAGAATTTCACTTTCAACAACCTTTTTCTCCAAAAAAACGTGGTTAACCTATACTTTTTTTCCAAAATTAGATTGGTAGAAATGGTACAAGAGACCATAAATATAACTGATGAAGGGAATCTTGTTCTCATCAGGTGCATGATAAAATCCAGGCACACTGGGGCAACGTAGACTAGTCATGATTACTACGTAGTAAAACCGATTTTTAAGAAGAGAGCGGTGAGGGGGAAGGGTTAGTATGTAGTAAAATCACTCTTACTACATGTTGAAGCATGACTAGTCTACGTAGCCCCATTAGACGTAAGACGTATTATACGTATGTGCTATACAACCCAGCCACAGAGGGTAGAACTGCAATTAAAGAATATTGTTGTTCTTGCATACACGGACGCAGAACGCTGGGTAGTTGCTCACATATCGTAAGCATCGTATACTATTTGACTTGGGCTAGATACGAGGAGGTCTTTCACCACCCCGCCATGCGACTAGACGATGTTTTAATTGACATAGAAAATCTATAGTAGATAAGATACAAATAAAAAGAATTTGAAAATATTAGTTATTTGTTTTCTTGTACCATTTCTACCAATCTTCTACCAATAGCAGTAGGTTATTCATTTTTGCTCAGAACATGAGAAAAAAATATTTCGCCTGAATAAAAAGAAATTGCAATATTAACACCTTAGCCACAGTGAAAAAGTACTAAAAAAGTACGAAAAAGAGCCACCTAAGCTTATGTCGAAAAGTACGAAATAAGGCCATTTCTAACATTTAAATTGCTTATAACCTCAAAAGTAAAGGCCGTAGCATAAAAATTGTCCAAACATTATTCATAGGAAATACTCCAAGGTTTCTAATTTTGGAAAAAAAAGTATAGGTTAACCACGTTTTTTTTGGAGAAAAAGGTTGTTGAAAGTGAAATTCTACTTAAAAAAACCAAAATTTTGACTTTGACGACTCATTACTCTGGAAGATGGTAGGGTAGAATCTTCACTTTTACAGTTTTAGATACGTGGGAGTATTCTGCGTACACTGATACCTTATTCATGAAAATAGGTTATAGCGTTACAAAAATACAGGGTGACATTAGGTATTTCGCCTGAATAAAAAGAAATAGCAATATTAACCATTTAGCCACAGTTACGGGATATAGCAACTATACAGAATTTCAAGTCTTATTATAACCTACAATCTGAGATAATTTTTTTTTGCGCCGGGCTTGGGGCAATTTTGTATGAGCCGTGAGCCACCTCCTTTCTACTGTGCTTAATGCAAAATTTTTCCGGCGCTACAAACAATTGAACCAGTAACAAAAGCATTGCAAGGTCGAGCGATGGGATACAAAAATTCGATGGCACCCATTAGAGCCGTTTATAGAAAAAATGAGAACAGAAGTAAGATATTTTCGAGAAATACTACTCTGAAGCAACAAAAGTTTTGAAGAAATTACACCATAGAAAATCGGCTCCCGCTTCAAGGCGCCCTCGTCCAATTCGAAATCGACGCCAATCAACAATGCTAAAGGACTATGTTGTCGAAGAAACTCTGCGAGAACAAAACGAATCACGGTCAGCATGAAATCGTCCTCACTACGCGGACTTAGATCTCCGCGCTTTTGGTCGTACGGCCAGACAAAAGCGCGCGTGATCTTTTAATTTTCTGAGTCATGAGTGAGAAAAAATCAATTCTCATTTGAAACGGCGTACGCGCTTTTGAAAAGCTCATGTGGACGCACAATGTACCTTTTTAAGCACAGCCTTTTGTCCGCGTTGTTTTGCCGCACGGCCTTTACCATGGACAAAGTCGTAAAAAAGTCGTAAAAAGTCATAAAACTCTATATGAAAAAAAGGCAAAAGCGCGTACGACCCAAGACCGCATAGTGTGGTCCCACCATAAGAGACGATACCTATCTCACAGCTATCGATACAGTAGATGAAATGAATTTGAAAAAGCTGCAGCCCTTGACCGAGTTGGGCATCGAATTGCTAAAAGAAATTGAGCTAAAAGCGAAAATTCGTCCAAAGAATGAGAAATTGAACGATTTGAAAAGGCCAGAGGTTAAAAAATTCAAGACTGTGGTACTGACAGAGCTGTATAAGGAGCGCCAGGGAATGGAAAACGTGTACAACTTTCCCACCCGGAGCGGCAGTACGCGAATCATTGTGTTCGGCCTTGACACGAATCATGTGGCCTCAACGCATTACTACCCGAGTGAAAATAAAAAACGGCCTTATAAAGGGCGAACACCAGCCGCTTGGCTTTTTAAGGGACATATGATGCCCGTAGAGTTTTTAACCATTTTTAATGGGAGCACATACGGCCTTACGACGGCCAAATTTGACCAAAAGATTTAAAAGGCCAAGTACTGAGCTGTAGAAACGGGCATTCGACGGGAAATTTGAGCCAAAAAAAGAATCTGCACCAAATGTATTGTTGAATGTGTTTTATGGGAACTTCATCATTTTCGTCATGTACAATGGTTCTTTCGATTTATCCTACTTAAAGATATCGATGCACAAGAAAAACGAGCTCGCCAGTCGTCGGTTTGTTGTACGTGAAGTGTGTGAAAAAAATCAAACATCTAATTGCAGTGAAATATATTTTCTTATAGGAGGGCGAATATCCACGTTGCTGCCCTGTACCACCGTCGTATACCCGTAATAGCAACCATACGGCAGCCGTACTGCCATGTACGGCCGTACTGTCCTGCAACGAGCCTTCTGTTAACCGCCAGATGGCCGAGGACTATGTTTCAATCATAGTCGGCATTTGCCCGTTCTAAGGCCATCATTTATTTTTACTCCGGTACATGTCCACTGATAGTTTAAATAATTTTACTGATAGATTAAATTTTTATATCTGAACTAGGGATGTTACGAATGTCATATTTTTCACATTCACGAATGTTCGGAATGTGAATGTGCGAATGTTTAGGAATAGCATTAAAAATTTAATTAAATTAAGTCCTCAGTTTTTTATTTCTTACAATAGGATAAGAAAAAATATTAGAACAATAGACCAGTGTTAATATGGTAATGGTATTCTTTCTTCTTGTATTTAATAAACAATGTGCAAAAGAGGAATATTATATTTCATGAGACGATTTCTAAAGACCCCCATTCATATACAGTCCGCCGGCAGGCCATGGCCTGAAGGTTTCTCGCCTTGAGGCCAAGTATAACCAGACACTCACGAGGCGATGAACATTTTTGCACTTGAATTAACAACCTGCTTCGCTAAAGTGTAGTCTTCGCCTGTGTGCATGTAGGCAATCATGTACACGGTCTGTCAGGTACCTGCTGACCTGGCCTAAAAGGCTATGGCCTACCGGCGACCTCTTGTGAAAGGGGCTCTTAAGAGCCTATATATAAAGGCCCAATTATAATGAACGGATTTGAGCGCAACAAAACGGATTGAACTGTCAAATCGGTTTTCCCAGCATTCATTTTAGACCTAACCGATTATAATGAACGCATTCAAGCGGATTCGGTCGGATTTGAGCGCAATCGTTTTTAACAGATTAGAAATTGCCGCATTGAACTGTCAAAAATTTGATAAACATAACCTTAAAAGTATAAATGCAAAAATGTTGACCGGCGAACAACTCATCAACGAGGTTAAAAATTATTAATTAATAATATTAATTATAATTATTAATCACTCCGCCCATTGTTCGCCCTTTAAATATACTTTAGCGTAAAATTTTTTCGCGCTGTTGTTTACAATAAACTTTGACATTTTAATCCGAGCAGATGCGTTATTATAACCAGTCAATTTCCTATCCGATCCAATGCGTTTTTTTGACATTCCAATCCGCTCAAATCCGTCTATTATAATTGGGCCTTAAGGGCGGCTGCACTAAACAATTGCTCATTCCGAACGCTGGCCCTGGCCGGTGGAGCGCTCAGATATTTGCGAGCCAGATCTGTCAATTTGTGGTATTTTAATTTTGTTTTCCACGAGACACGACACGACCTACACACATTCGCATTCGCAAAACATTCGCATTACTGGATGCGAATGCGAATGTCGATGCGAATGTTTAAAATGATGCGAATCATTCGCATAAGCGAATGCGAATGCGAACATTCGTAACATCCCCAATTTGAACACCGTTCTTTTAAGATTCGATGAACTAAAAAATCACAGAGTGCAAATATTTTAAAAAAATGATTGCATGTTATTGTTTAAAAAAAATAAACTACATATATGAAGTATGAGAAAAACGCGTGGGGGGCTAAGCCCCCCAGCCCCTAGATTGCTACGGCCCTGTGCGCAATACGACTCATAATCAAAGGCAAGGATGAAACTCGGCTAAAAGCAGAGAAAATCATAGACTAGACGGTGGCCTCGGGTGATGTATGGAATAAAGTGGAGGAGACGCTAAATATGCCCTCATCAGAAGGTAAGGCGGAAAGAAACCAAAAGGAAGAGAGTAAGGCTTAGAATACCAATAGTATTAGCAGGTAGATTAAAGCTGATCCGCCTGACGACGCATTGGTGAAAAGGTCTTCTCGTGGGAGAATGGGTTTACTAGTAGGTGATTTTAGTTAGGATTAGAATCCGGTATAACCGACAGGCTGGACTGTGTCGGCATCATGATGCTTCTACCTACCCACGCACGCAAATAATAAAAAATCAAATAAATTATTTGCATGCAAATTAAAAATTAGTCTTAAATCACGCCAAAGAAGTATAACTTCTAATGCGCGTACATAAGTACACACACCCACTTTTTTTTATGTGAAAGACTAGAGAGCTTAGGGAAAGCCCTTTGTACTGTCGACAATCTATTCTTCGTATAGAGTCTAATGCCGAACAGCAAGCTTTAGTCGGAAGGTAGTGAAAGGAGACTCTGGCATCGGGGCATCGAGAAACATCGCTGGAGTGTTATGTCTCGTGAAACGAGTTGAACCCCATCAACCAACCGATGGGGGAACGGGGAAGGCCTAGCGCAAGGCTATGGCAGGAGGAATCAGGAATGTAAAGAGAGAAGAAGAGAGAAGCAAAGTTATGTAGGTGGTAGGTAGGTTATGCTGGTTTGATCAGAACTGTAGAGTTGCAATTGAAGATAGAATCCAGAGCCACCGGGAGTACAACGCAAGGTCTACAAGAGCAAGGATGAAAGTCTTCAAGCTAAAAAGAAAAACTGTAGACAAGCTTTGCAAAAAGAAGAAGAGAGAATATCTAAACAGAAGGATCTTACAGATACAGGAAGACTTCAATGAAGGGAAAACTAGACAAGCGTACAAAGGAATTCGTCAATAAGTTACAGTCAAGAATGCACATCTGCAAAAACATAGATGGTAACCTATTAGCATACCCTACAAATTAGCCTACAAATTCATACCCTGATAGCAGTGTTGGGCATTAATCAATTAAATTTTCAATCAATTAATTAATTGACTAAAAAATTAATTGCGATTAATTTAATTGCAGTTAAAATTAATTGCAATTGAAATATTAATTGCACCCCACAATTAATTTATTTGGATTAATCCGTGTTAATTGTATATAGCAACTAATTCAATTACAATTAATTTTAACTGCAATTAAATTAATCGCAATTATTTTTTTAGTCAATTAATTAAAGACAATTAAAACTAACAATTAATCCTCTTCAATTTTAAGTGAACTTGATTTAAGGGTTCCAAATGACGAATTTGTGGTTAAAATTTGAAAATTCAAAATGGCGGACTAACTTTTGCAATTATGTTCCGACTGTACTGAAAATCAGCTTCTGGGGGCTTTAAGAGTTCCAAATGACGAATTTGTGGTTAAAATTTGAAAATTCAAAATGGCGGACTAATTTTTGTAATTGTGTTCCGATTGTACTGAAAACCAGTATCTGGGGGCTTTAAGGGTTCCAAATGACAAATTTGTGGTTAAAATTTGAAAATTCAAAATGGCGGACTAATTTTTGTAATTGTGTTCCGATTGTACTGAAAATCAGTATCTGGGGGCTTTAAGGGTTCCAAATGACGAATTTGTGGTTAAAATTTGAAAATTCAAAATGGCGGACTAACTTTGGCAATTGTGTTCCGACTGTACTGAAAATCAGCTTCTGGGGGCTTTAAGGGTTCCAAATGACGAATTTGTGGTTAAAATTTGAAAATTCAAAATGGCGGACTAATTTTTGTAATTGTGTTCCGATTGTACTGAAAATCAGTATCTGGGGGCTTAAAGGGTTCCAAATGACGAATTTGTGGTTAAAATTTGAAAATTCAAAATGGCGGTTTTGTAAACAATTGTTAGCTACATAGTATAATCTCACGAAAATATGTCAGATCCACACTCTTATTCATGCTGTAATCTTTGTTTTGGGGAGGGGAGGCAGTCCATACAATAAATTACACATTAAATAATCCAAAAAATATTATTACATTCTGAAAAAAAAAATAAAGGATTATGCTAATTCAAGATTTGAAAATGGGCTTTTGACGGTGATGGACATTATACGTTTGGAGTCACGTACGGAGGAATGTGACTTCAGATGGATATTGCCCATGGTTCTCTTCTGCCATGTCATTGACCCAGGTTTTATTTGTTTACCCAGATGCCAGGCCCTTCCCGTATTGGAGAATCTTTCCCAAAAACCTTGTTGATAAATTCTGACCCGATTGCAGCTTCAGGATACTATATTCAATGTTCTTCCATTTGGAGCTGAGATGTGAAGATTTTCAGATTTTCCAACTCTTGGACAACCTAGATACAGTTGAAGTAGGGAGAAACACCGTTTAATAATATCGAGACCAACAAATTGCCCTTGGCCATACATTAACAAATTTGATAAATAAGGCTGTTCCGGAACACAATTGGCCAAATTCGTCCCCCATATTGGCGCGGCCATTTTGAAATTATAAGTTTTGATCATATATTCGTTATTTGCTATCTTAAAAGACCCCAGATACCGATTTTCATTGGAATCGGAAGACAATTGGCAAATTAATCGGCCATATTGGCGCGGCCATTTAGAATTCATAAGTCCTGATCATAAATTCGTTATTTGTTACCTTAGAAAACCCCAGATACCGATTTTCATTGGGATCGGAACACGATTGGCAAATTCGTCGGCCATATTGGCGCGGCCATTTTGAATTTATGTCCTGATAATAAATTCGTTATTTGCTATCTTAAAAAACCCCAAATACCGATTTTCATTGGAATCGGAAGACAATTGGCAAATTCGTCGGCCATATTGGCGCGGCCATTTTGAATTTATAAGTTCTGATCATAAATTCGTTATTTGCTATCTTGAAAGACCCCAGATACCGATTTTCATGGAAATCGGAACACAATTAGCAAATTCGTCGGCCATATTGGCGCGGCCATTTTGAATTTATGTCCTGATCATAAATTCGTTATTTGCTATCTTAAAAAACCCCAAATACCGATTTTCATTGGAATCGGAAGACAATTGGCAAATTCGTCGGCCATATTGGCGCGGCCATTTTGATTTTATAAGTTCTGATCATAAATTCGTTATTTGCTACCTTAAAAACCTCCAGATACCGATTTTCATGGAAATCGGTACACAATTGGCAAATTTGGGTGGCCATTTTGAACTTCGGTCATTTTGTGGCGGCCATTTTGAATTTCGAAAATCGGGCTTCGGGGTGCATCACGGGAGACCCACACGGACCTTCGTGCAAAATTTCGAAGCTCTGCGATCACTGGTGCGACACTACGCTTTTCATACAATAATAAGTTTTAATTGTTAGATTTTAATCAAATCCATTAAAAAGATTGACAATTGATTAATTGTTAATTGTGGAAACTCACGACTAACAATTAATTAATTGTTAATTGCGAGTTTGCACAATTACAATTAATTAATTGTTAATTGCGAGTTTTCACAATTACAATTAATTAATTGTTAATTGCAATAGATGTGATTAACAATTAATTAATTGTCCAACAATTAAATTTTGCCCAACACTGCCTGATAGGTTAAAAGGGTTAAAAGAAAGTAGAGAGAATATTTTCAAAACTTATTGAATCCGACCCCCATAGTAAGCGAGGATCCACAGACGGAGGCGTTTGTAATCTGCAACAGCGAGTTGACGACTCAGAACTCTCAACTTTAAGAAAAATTAACAGACTAAGACTGGCCGGCCACGTAATCAGAATGGAGGACAATCGTATCGCAAAACGGCTCATGGTAGCAGAAATTTCGGGAAGACCCAGGAGTAGTCATTGTCATTGTATGGTGGTTAACTACTATTTTCTATAAAATAGTATTCACTAATTGGTTCATTTATTTCGTATGTTTTCTTACTGTTCATTAATTAATTATTTGCAATAAAATCCCTTTGGTTTTAACATTAACACAACTGTCAGAGAGTTTTTCTTCTTTTTTTTCTTCTTCTTAACCATCACTTACCATGCTCTCGAGCGGGGTTAAAGCCTAACTATACCATGGCTAACCAAGGCAGTGGAAAAATTATGCTCGTGGTTATGTTATAGTTAACCACTTTAAGGCTTTTGAACGCAAATAATTAATATTTTTGGGTTAAAATATATTTTTAATTATATTGTGTTTAAAACTGCAGAAAGAATTTTTTTTATAAAGTTTAACATATTTGCGACTATTTGATAAACAATTTTCTAGGTCTTCTATTTGAAACCAGATTAAATAGCAAACTCTACGTGATGAATAAAAATACTCTAAGAAATTTAGTAATGCAGTGAAAGGAACATAAAGATAAAAGATGTCAAGCCAGCGAAACTTACTGTACAACTTATTTGAATAAGTCCAGCCTGCATTTGTAGATACTACACTAAGCCAGACATGAAAATGTGAAATTCAGAATTTATATTTCGATGAATGCAATTAATTGTTAATTATAGTGACCTATTTATGAGTCTCGAGGGTACCGAGAGGAAAATATCGAAAAAGATTTGAATTGCTGATGAGTCATATAACTGGGTCGAGTGAAATTGGTTAATAATACTCGATCTCCAATAAGCTATAAAGTGGGACTAATGACTTAATACTTTTTATTGTTAACGCATAATATTTGCGTTAGTTTAATTTGTGTTTTTATATTATTAACTATGCTATTGAAAATTACCGTTCTGATGAATAAGCGTAGTCTTGATCAGCACCTAGGCCGGAATCAGTATGCTCATGTGAGACACGTAATCCTGAGTTATCCAAAGGACTTAAACTGGAACCGGATGGAGATATAAAATCTCCCATACTCATGCTAGACATCATTCTATAAAAACAATTAAATTAACAATAATAAAAGAAAACAATAATAATTTAAAGCATTTACCTTACTAATCCTGAACTTCTATCACATTCTCTTGAAGATATTGTGCTTGCTGATCTTATAGATCCACTTTTGGTACCTGTATTATCACTAGGGTTTGCACTTTGGAAATATAAACTACGTTAAGGAATATCGGTTTATTTACAACACATAAAATATCATTAATTAATAAAAATCATTTACCCGCGAATTCTGTCAACGCGATCTTTGCCTTGATTACTATGGTTACTACTATTTTTATGAACTTTTAAGCCTAACGATCCCGCCCTCTTGGAGTGTGTTTCAACTACAGTGTATGGAATTTCCCTTAATTGATCCTCAGTCATGCCTGTAGTGTCTACTAAATCAAACTGAAGGTGTTTGGCTAATTCACTAGACCAAATCCTGTTGCGGGCATCAGATGGAGACCTAGAGATTGAATAATTTTCCGGTTACCCTCATACCAAGCCAGTAATACTTTAATTTTACCTATTTTTCTTATGTCTCCGCGATCTGTGGTGTGAGTGGCTATCGGAATGACTATCGCTACCGTGACTTTTGGTTATCATGCTGCTTTTCGTGACTGAAGCTTGTTGGACAGAACTTTGCCCAGTGATGTCGGCTTGCCTTCTTTGTACCTCTCGCCACTGCAGCGTGGAGTCGATCAGCTCGATTGACCCGGTTGACACACGATGACCAGAATAGCTTCGTGCTCGTGAACTGTCATTTTCCGACCCTGAGTCACGTCTATGCCTTGATCTTCGATGCTTTCTATGCGAATGGTGCGATCGACCTGATCTACCAGATCCACGCGATAATTCACTCTCATTATCCGATGTTCTTCGGTGGCGATGCTTGTGCCTTTTTTTGAAAATTCAGTTTTAAGAAATTTTTATAAAAATATATCATTACCTTCTTGTGGAACGTGAGTCATTTGATGAATGGCTTTCGACTGAGTTAGATCTATATCGATGGGTAGGAACATGACCGCTGTTACGTGCAGAGGCGGATCGCACTGATCGTGGACTTGAGGAGTTTCCAAATAGGCCTCGCTGCTGAGACCTAGGCCAAGGTGCACTTCTTGTACTTCTTGGAGAATCTGGTGTTGTTCCGTTAGTGCTTTTTGCATATGGACGGATTCCTAGTGTTGTTGGTATGCTGTTTGTTGAACGGAATGTATTTTCATAGCTATACAAAAAGATAAGTTTGTAAAGATTGCATTAAAGAAGCTCCTGGGTATTTCGAGCTTAAAACTGTAACAATGGAATAAAAATAAAAACAAAATGGCGGGCGGCTTGCAACTATAAGGTCAAATGCATATATCCTTGGTGTGATGTTGTGGTTAATGTAATATGCTTGAAATAATTTTTAATGATAACACAAACTTGAAGAGAAAGGTATGCGAGGTTTCTTCAACAACTGACATAATTCTGTACTTACCTAAATAAAATATGCGATTTGTTTTAGAAAAGGTGCTTAAATAGTTCAAAAAGTATAACTTAGGTTAAAAGCTGAAATTTCGTATTTGGCGAATAGGAAAAATATATATACTTCGCTATGCTTGAAAATAGATATAAGGGCGCTAGAGCTAACATTATTGATGAAGAATTTTTGTTGGGTGATAAAATTCCTTGATTTTCTTAAATTAAGTTAAATGGGTTTCTAATTTAGCACTACGACACAAAACAGAAGTGACAAAATGGACTGGGAATTAATTTTAAGTTTATTTCTAAACATATATATTTAGATAGAAAGAAGAACTATATATATGTAGGTGTGGTATGTATAAGCTTAATCGCATTTAAGTGGTATCAAACCGCTACGAATATTATTACTATAACTAGCAAATCTCTTAATAATGGGTGATCTCCATTTACAACATAGCCAGACACTGTGTTCGACATAGCGTGTTGCTATGTGCCGTTCCGTGTAAGACCAAATGGACACTCAAGTTCATGAAAAATCCGGTATGCTGGATATCTTATAAATTAATAGGTTTTTACTGTAGGTTATTATCAATTGGCGGATGACATATATTCAAACATGTAATACCAATAGTATTACAGAAAAACTAGTAATTTTAGGTATTTTTGGTAACATTGTCGTTTCGACCCAACTTTTGCTTGTGCCCGGCTGTGTCGTGTATGGAATACTTTCTGTTGGACACGGTGAAACACTGTGTCTTGCTGTGTTGTAAATGGAAAGCACACAATATGCAGAAAGTATACTACTCGTGATGAAGAAATTCCGAAGCATTGCCTTGGCTCTGTTCTGATTGACTGTTGACTGTCGTTCAACATTTTGTATGATTTTTTTTTATTTTTTTTTGGTTAATACGATCTTTCTCAAAATGGTAAGTATGTAACAACATATATACATGATTTGGCTTAACTTATAGAACAGAGATGAAGGTCACCCACTATTAAAACTTTCACGAGCAAGCAATAAATAAAAAAATATTTGCAACAGGGGACTTATGTTTAATCATTAAACCAAAAAGCTAGCGTGAAGTGGACATTTTTATCAAAGCTACGCTTAGGATCCGTTCTGATTGCTCTCTCATTGGGGTTTTAGATAAACCAGCAAGTTCAAGTTGAAACGTATTGGAGTTTGCGCGTGAGCAGGGAATTATTAGAAAAACGACATGAATTTATTGTAAGTTTGTCTCAACTGTTTAAACTTTTCCACATCCCTTTAAGAAATATAAAATTTCCCGATTGGTATATGATACAATACATTCCATTTGTTTTCAGAGTTGTTATTTGGACACCCCTTCTTTGCGTTTGTTTTGTCTTCATGCTCTTTGTTTCTGGATTTCAGGAATCACCCTTTGCACTACCAGTCCGCAATTCCGTTTGCCACGTCAATATCGGGTAGGGGGCTTACTTTAGAAGATAGAATAGATTTGCAGTTATGGACAATCAGGAGTATGTTGAAGGAAGTCAGTCCATTCTACTGTTCAAAAAAGATCTGGGTACTTTGTTTCTGAATTCTGTGCCTCCGATGCAAGCTTCAAAATTAGCAGCTTGTAGCCTTCCATGTGAGTATGGTACATAAACCCTTTAGTCCCAATTTTGGAAACTGGAAGCTTGAAACTTTCATGCACACAAACGGCATTTGGCCCATGATTTCTCCACACACGATTGAGCCAATAAATGGCTCCGTGACGTCGGGCTATGAATTTTGAATCAATTGAAAATCGGAATCCGTGGCTCAAGGCTACGAGGACATCCGAATTTGCCCACCGACCGTGAAGTTTTGGCGTGATTCGCCTTTATTTGGGCGGATGGATCATTCTTGTAGGGAGCGGGAGCCTATAGTTTGGTGTTATAAGGTTTGGTGTAGTTTCAAGCTGGGTAAGTCGTATTTGAAATTTCCGTTGGTTTTATGGCCTTAAATGACTCGAGGGATATAAAAAGGATAGGATAGGTTAAGGGAAGGCCCGAGGTGCATGAAGAGGAGGTGGTGAACCTCGCGTTTGAACCCTTGAATATTGGATACTCATTTTTGTACCAGTCAAATTTGTTTTTTAAAATTAATTATTATTGATCAAAATAATTTAAATCAAGAGGTGTTTGTAAAGGCGGGTTCACACACAACCAATTGCAAAAAAGCATTTGCCTAGGGGTTTGACAAATGTTTGACAATGTTTGACAAATGTTTGACAAATATTCGTCAAACATTTGGTTAAGTTTTTGCGAGAAAAATGTTTTCTGAAATGTTTGGTATTTCCTGCGTCTATTCCGTATGAAAAATAGACTTTTCTTCCTGATCTCACACTTCAGAAGCCACCTTCGTTTAGATTTTTTTCAGTGTCATCTAGAGGTGAGCCGGACTTACACGAGGCAGTACACTTGTCCCTTACACAATGGTATATTGTACTGATGCCTCAATTTTTTGAAATGTGCTGGGTGAAAAATGATGCGTTACTGGTATATGATCGACATGAATGACGCGATGTGTGATTGTAAATACGTAGTGGAGAGACATGGATTGACGCTTTCTTACTTCTTTTGGGGCAGTAAAATTCAACATTTCAAGGCGCGAGGCTTCGACCTAAAGCTATGTTTACACTTAGATACATGTATCGCGATTTGTGTCGCGATTTGTACAGAATTAGTATCAAGATTTGTATGACTAAATTTTTACAAATCAATTGATATGTGTAAATTTCCAATATATTTTCACAGGCGTTTACACTACCAGGTACATTTGATTCGTAAATTTGCATTTTCATTGTAAAGAAAAATTAAATAAAGAAAATAAAACTAAACAAAATAAAAGAAAACGGAAGTAGTGGATACGTGAATTGCGTGGATTGCGCGAAAGTTCTAAAAATTATGTAAGGATGGACCGAAAAGAATTTGAGCAGTTATTGGAGTTAGTGGGACCAATAATAGTGAGAAAGGACACTAAATTAAGTAATTGAATATCACCAGCGGTTATAAACTTTCCTTTTTGAATTATTTTCTGACCCTGAAATATCGCGACTTGTCAAATCAAGAGCGAAATACCGATATACAAAATGTATGATCATTTGTATGAGTACACAGTCAATGTATGAGCACTTGTATGATATTCTGTTGCGCGATTTGTTTATTTGACTTGTACCTCATACAAATCCTGATACATGTATATAAGTGTAAACATAGCTTAACAAGAAACTGGAGAGAAGTTGCAAGAGCCCGCGGACGTTGGAAGGCGAAAATTGAGGAGGCTAAGACCCGCTTGGGTTGTGATGCCATTTGATGATGATGATGATGATGATGGGGTTCTCGACTAGAATCATATTTGCAGGAATTTACATTCTTATAACATTATTTTTTACTTGAATGCCCAATAGCAATGAGGGTTCAGAATTTTAGACATACATCTGCAGGTAAACAATTATTTTATAAATGCTGCTTTAGGATATTTTGTATAATGTTTGTTGGCTTTTGTTATTAGCCTAAGTGCACGGCCACAAAGCAGCCTGCCTAGCCTAGCACTGCACATAACACTATATAGGTTTAGTGTGCGATGGTCAAATTCTGTTCTTGCTAGGTGCGATGGCTGCGTTGTGGCCGTGCACTTACGCGTTTTTCTCGGAGTTATAATTGGAATTAAGACTTATTGGGTTTGTTCTACTTTGCAAATATAATTATTGTAGAGGGCCATACCAAAAGCCTCTTACTTACGGGGGGGGGCACATTTAGATGGCATAAAAAGAGAGGGATTGCATGTAGGGAAATAAACGAAACTTAGCGATTCTTTTTGCATGTTGTTGGGCAAGTATTAAAGAATAAAAGAATGTATCGTTTGTCAAAAAAAGTTATAAGTTTCATTGTTAAAAGTGCAGAGTCAAATTTTTAGCAAAGCGCTTTGCGCATGATCCTTTATTCAATTATTATATAGGTAGAATTAGTACAGATTCTTAAGCCCATTTTACACGATGAAACACGAAACAAAAGTTTCCTGCAAATTTGCTCGGTTTGATAGGGAGAGGAGAGAGGGTTGGAGGGAACACGGTTTCCCGCAAACCCTCTCTCTCTTATCCCCTTCAAACGGAACAAAGTTGCAGGAAACTTTTTGTTTCGTGTTTCATCGTGCAAAATGGGCCTTAATGTTCATAGCAGAGCGGATCCGAACTTGTCCGTCTGCGTCGGTGGTCCGGTAACGAGGGCATCTTCGAAATTCGACTTCGTAAAGGCGTGTGTACATGGCTGCCGCAGTTATACATATTATAATATTATGTTGTGGATTATCACATTATTATTTATAACAATTATTTTGTCAATAATTGAGGAGAACATTATTGCATTTTGTATGAATGAAGTAGACTAGTTTATGATACACTTCAGTCAATATTCGAATGAATAACCCGGTAATCAACCCTCGATATTATGACGACAATTAGTAATTTCCTATCTTAACGCTCAAGTATACTTTTCCAAATACAGTACAGTACATATAGACATATTGTTAGTAGGTTTATAAAGAAAGTTTCTAAACTATACTTGACAAATTTATTAAAGTTTCCAGTGAATATCTGTTAACAAATAGAAATAGTATGCATAAGCGTAATCTGAAAACTCAAGCATTTCCTTCACGCAATTCCAAAAAAAAATTATTTGTGATAATGGTCTTTTATTTACTTCATGTCTATTCAATGGATTTCTAAATTATTATGATACTGAATCCCATCTTACAGTAGCAAAAACTCTCGTAAAAATCTACATTACATCGTAATTTACATCGCACTGATGTAATTAGGATATACAGTAAAACAAAACATGTTGGTAAAATAATGAATGAAGCTATTCTAATATGCAGCGTTCGTGGCGAACGGAACGCGGTAGTGACAAATTAAGTGTTTATCAATTTTTTTGTTGGGCGGCGGGAGCGGATACCGAAAATAATTATTTTACATTTTTTTTGGGTGTTTTATAGAAATTTAAGATTAAAATATCGGTGCCACGGATATCGCAGTTTTGATATACAGTATTGTCCAAAAATAAAGCACCCCATTCAATATTTCAAATATTTTTCATGATTTTGATAAAAACTTAATAAAAATAACTATCCAGTATTACAAAGTATTTATACATATATAAATATTTATTTATATATCTAAATTATAAAAAAAATCAAAAATTATAACGTACATAGTCCAGTCTTACAATACATTGTTAACTCCTGCCATATCCTCAGTACAACTAAATAAGCCAGAGAGCAATCCGACAGAAGCTGGATTATTCAGTGGAAAATATATGAAATAATGAAAGGTGGTGCTTTTGTTTTGGCCAGTACTGTAACTAAAAGCGTCAAACTTCAAGTGTCAATATTTCGAAAACTAAGCGAGATATCGAAAAAATTTATTTTAAATTCTTCTCTTGGGGTGCTTCATCAAAACCCATTGTCAAACAGCGCGGTCACGGAAAAGCTGAGATTTGCAGTGCACTAACGTCTAAAAGTTCGTTTATAAATAGAACAATTTGGCTGTGGAATAATAATCTCCCACAATCAGTTTTCCCGAACTCGTACAACACCCAAGAGTTCAAACATAAGGTTCATCGCCACCTGCTCCAACAACACCCCAGACCTCCTCTGATCTATCAGATTCTCTTCTACACTGCAAATCTCAGATTTTTGAAGTGTGTTATTTTGATACGTTTTAAATGTTTATTGTGACGGCACACATTTAATTTACATTGTAGTCACTTTTTACACACTTAAAATGTGTAAAAAGTGACTACAATGTTAATCAAATGGGTGGCGTCAGAATACTCAACTCAAACTCAAAACAGGTGTATTTCCAAAGTTAATTACATAAAAATCATTTACAGAGTTTACTAATTTTAAATACTAGACTTAAGGTCGACTGTAGGACACTAATTTAAAGGTTACTTCTATGTAATAAAAGTATAAATTCAAATTTTAAATAGTTTATAAGAAAGCTAGAAGAAATATTTTTCAAGTGCCATCCCAAGGAAAGTTGACGATGAGTTTCTATATTATTGAAGAATCACAGGTGTAGTGGTAATTACCACTGCTGGCAGGTAATAAGAAACCCTCGCATACAGGGCATCTTTCTTACCCAACAATTTTCGATAAAATTGCATTAGTGTACGTCATTGCTTTCTCACTCCGTCATGGCGTATGCGTGCCAGCAATGCAAGAAAGCAATGATGCCAAAAAAAACAAAACGAAAATCACCTGATATTATTTATTTCCATTGAAATGTAAATTTGAATTCCTTAAAAAAAAATCCTCACCACCGTAAACACTGGGAGCAGTACTCCGGGTTCCTTCCCCTTCCCTACTCCCATTACGCTTTTTTTTAACAACCAGGCCTAAACTACTCCCCTGTATAAACATTGTACATAAAGCGTAATACTAGTTTAAAACGAATGATGATATAGTCTTACATTATAAGGAATATTGCACATAATGTCTAATACTAACTTAGAGCTAGGGATAATATACTAAGTCTTACATTATAAAAATAACTACTTCAATAATTGGAGGAGGAAAGAGGAAAAGTAAGTGACAAATTCAGTAATTCTTCTAAATTCCTTCCATATAAGCCACAGCGAAAGAAGTGTGCAGACGAAAAGAAAATATTAACTAATATGTTACATTGCGTTAAACTACTACGTTTTGCCTACTATAATCCTATATATTAACTAAAAAAGAGTAACTAGAATATTATTTAAGTTACCTAGTCTTATACTTATTTTGTAACATCGTCAGAATAATACCTTTAAGCGTGTTAAAATAACACCCTTCCAAAAATTGATTGGTTTCTTTCAAACCAGGCTTGCTATCAGACATTGCATAATGACCTGAACGACATGACAGACTGGTAGTAGAAAGGGTGACTCCTAAGCTTGGTTTTTTCACCTAAAAAAGTAAATAAAAATCGATTCATGCTATACAACGAACTCGCCAGCTAACTTTTTTTTTTAAAAAGTCAATAAAATATTAGTATTCGAAACCCCGAAAAAGTTGGCTGGCGAGTTCGTTGTATAGCATGAATCTTAGCTGTTCTTCTAAATGTAACAAATTTCATTAGAAACGTTATAGACTGAGCCACACTGAATTCGTTCGTAAATGCGCGTGTTTATTTATTTCATGCTATTAACGATTTATCTTGACTAATCCATATCACATCTTTTTGTTATAAGTGTATTTTAAACTGTCCCAATAAATAATCTTCGCGCCCACGAACTTCTAATTTACATGTTTAAGGTGTTTTGGTAGGATTATATTATAACAATAAACGAAAATATTGAAGCTCATATAAATCAACAACGACGATAGACAATAATATTTAAAGGCTTAATAATCTAAGGCTATTCCGAACAATTAATATAGAACTTGAACGGTTAAAGGAACATAAAAATTTAGGTAGGTAGATAAAGGCGGCAGCACCGTTCAAGGACCCTAGATGGAGATACAATTAGCGCTGAAAAGGTACTCCTTTGTGGCCGAACTGGTAAAGAGCTTTTACGTACGTTACATGACAGTGCACTTGGAGTGGATTTAGATCCAGCCTATCATATTCAGGTAGCGAATCCGATCTTCAGCTGGCTTCCCACGGTGCGCGATATTCCGGACGGAGGCGGACAGACGCGGCCCACGCACCATGGGAAGAGTGTCGTCCGTAAAGGCACAGACAAGTCTGTAGCGGTCTGTAGGATCCGCCGCGAGTCGGTAAATCCGGCTTCCCACGGTGCGCGATTTTGCGGATTATCGCGCACGGCCGACGTCCACGGACGAGCCCGGACCTCACCGCACGGTGCGTATCGGTCTGTGTGGGTTTGCTAACGATCACGTTTCTGGTATTTGGATTGTATAGTCGAAATCCTTTTGTTTGTTCGCTGTATCCCATGAATCTGCACACGTTGGATTTTTCAGCCAATTTATTTCGTTTCACTTTCGGTATGTAGCGGAACCAAACACACCTAGAGATGACAGATTTGGCTTTGTATTTCACCAACGTTCTTCTGGTGTGATGTTCTTCATGCCTTGGCATGAGATTTGGTAAATCAAATACACCGCTGTCATTGCTGCCTCTGCCCAAAAATTTCGACCCAAACGCCGTCTATGAGCATGCATCGCACTTTTTCCATAATGGTACGATTCATCCTTTTTGCTACTCCATTTTGTTCAAAAGTATGTGGTACTGTCCTTTGATTTTGTATGAAGATGAAAGACTTGTTATTTCTACACTTTGGTTTTTACATGCTCGTCTGTGGATTTACGGATGAGCCCGGACCGCACCGCACAAGCTCGCACGGCACCTGAATTTTCCGACTCGCGGCGGATACTACGCACCGCTACAGACTTGTCTGTGCCTTCACAGGCGACACTCTTCCCACGGTGCGCCGTCCGCGTCTGTCCGCAAAAACGCGCACCGTGGGAAGCCAGC
This sequence comes from Thereva nobilitata, assembly GCA_963855945.1. Classification (NCBI taxonomy): domain Eukaryota; kingdom Metazoa; phylum Arthropoda; class Insecta; order Diptera; family Therevidae; genus Thereva; species Thereva nobilitata. The sequence goes on from OY979695.1 coordinate 97,339,579, forward strand.
TAAAGGTGCGGTGCGAGCTCGTGCGGGGCGGTCCGGGTCGTCCGTGGACGTCGGCCGTGTGTGATAATCCGCAAAATCGCGCACCGTGGGTAGCCAGCTTTCTCTTTTAAGCATCTAAACCTTTCCAAAATCCAGTAAGAACTAAACAAATGCACGGTGTCTGATTTTAGTAAGAACCGGACAGTTTCAAAGCTCCTCCCCACAACTACGGCAGTGGTTGTTGTATGGAATTTTTAATTTGGGCCTACAGTTCCCAACAGGCGAGTGTACTGTTATTATTGCCACGATTCTGTGGATATCCTTCCTTGAAATCATCAAGAGGTCCCGTGATTTGTGCTTGTTGCAGTCAGGTCAAGTTTTTCGCATGATATTAAGCTCCTGCACCTGGAGCTTTCTATTCTAAGGATATATCTCTTCGTCTCACAGCTTCTGTACAATCTCCACTGGTCTGTCTATAAGATTTGCTCCTAGTCTAGTCAATTCATCTGCTTTTTTGTTATCGTCAAGGTTGCAACACCAAGACATGCCATTCTTTGTTATATTCTTTTGAAAGAGCAAGCCCAATAGGCAGAGCCTTAATTCAGCTCTGCCTTAATAACTGTGTATCGGTTGGCTTCCTATATGTGGCTTTAAGCCCCATTTCTTTCCAAAGGTCCCCTTCCTGACATAGAGAGCGATAGAGAGTGTTCTTTAGCCTTCTTGGTGAAAAGCATCAGTTCTGGCTTCTCCTTGTCGAAAGAAAGTTTCAGGATACCAGGATTACAACATATATATAGGATTACCCTGAGTTCTACTCTTCCACATAAAAAAAAAAAAAATATAAAATATATGTATATCAGACAACATATTTGTCTTTAAAATTGAAATCCTTTATGAAGACCGGGTCCGTGCGCAGGAATCTTCAAAGGGGCGCGGTCTGAACTTTTATTTTTATGTCAGGCTATAGAGTTGGTGATGGTGGAAGAATTTAAGGACAAAAAGTAGGGTAAACCGGGGACGGTTGAACCATTTTCGACAAAATCGCTTTCTGTCACAACGTTTTTACCTCTGCGTATTTGACAGTACATCGTAATTTAACCTTAGTTATCAGACTACAAATGGATGAGCTTAAAATGGCATTATCTGCATAAGAAATCCATCTGGAGGTATTTTAAAAAATCTGGGAAATTGTTTTAACCGAGACCATTCCCGGCGGTCACGTCTCCTACAAAAATTCATGGTTTGGCATTTACTAATATTTTAGAACAAGGCTGTTGTTGGCACACCAATAGTAAAAGGTGTCAAGGTCAACTTGCAAAAGTTTGCAATCCTCAATACTCTTAATGTGACGGTATAGTTTGATGTCATCAGCGTAAATCAAGATTCTACAGTGTCTTAGCAAGGGAACAATGTCATCCAAGACAAGGCAGAAGATGACTGCCTTGCGGAACACCGGATTACCCTTGGTAGGTCCTATCAGCTAAATAAGACTGGAACCATACTAGAAGGGCTTGCGGAAGACCAAACTTTCTTAGTTTAAGAATTATAATGGAGTGGGAGAGCTTTTCAAATGCCTTACTAAAATCAGTGTAAACGCAATCAGTTTGGCAACCGGACACGAAACCCTCGACAGTATGAGAAGTGAACTCAAGTAGATTGGCGGTGGTGGAACGAGCTGCAAGAAAGCCATGTTGATTCGTTGAGATAAGCTTCTTGTAGATAGGCGCGATTTATATGATGGATTCAAAAAGTTTCGGTATGACAGACAGCTTAGCAACTGGTCTATAATTCGATATTTCGCTCTTGATACCTCTTTTGGGAATAGGGATTATGGACGAATTCTTCCAAGAGTAGGGAAGTACCCTTTATTCAGGGATTTTTGAAAAAGGGCTTTCAGTGGAGACCGGAGAACCTCCGTTAATATGTTTCACGATATCGTCACTGGTTATTGATAGAGTTAAACTATGAACCTCTGAATTAAGACTCGGAGAGTCCTTTATCCTTAAATAGGTCTTCCAGAGTCTATTCTTCTGATTAATAACTGCTTTAGCTCATTATTGTACCAAGGTGGAGATGAACTGGGCAATTTTTGGGGCTCAAAAGGTAGACAAAAACCGTGGGCCACGTCAACATCCAAGTCATTTGCGGAAAGCAAGCTGTTGAAATTGATCGAGGCAAGCTTAGATGACAGTTCCCCAAAGTTAGCCTTTTTAAAGTTAAAGGTATGTGTTACCACCTCCGGACAAGGATTGTTCTCTGAATTGTAGCAATAATTAAGCAAGAGAGGACGATGTTAATTGTCAACAGACGTCAGGACTAATGGACTGGATTCAAAAGTCATGTTGACTGAGTCCGTAAAGAATACAAGATCCAACTGCCTTCCTAACACAATAGTCACACTGCTCATTTGTTTCCAGCCGAGTGAGAATCAGGAATTGAGAAAGCAGGATAACTTAAACTTAAGGTATCCTTCAGGAAGGTAGTTATCGTCATCTTCATCAGATACCCACTGAATATAGGGTAAATTAAAGTCCCGAAGAAGAAGTAACTCATCACTAGTGTTCATCATACTCAAGATATGATCCACACAAGAGATGAGAATATCATAGAGGTTTTTACCTCCATCGTCAAGTCTGATTATCAAATCTGGTGGGATATAGCAAGAAGAGATCAGTTCTGGAGAAGGAAATTTTGAGAGCGAGTGGCTCAATGTCAAGATGAACTTCTCTGCACAAAAATAAATCAAATAATAATGAATAAAATAACGGGGTCGATTGTAACGGGGTCAGTTGAAACGTTTCATCCCACTTCGAAAACGTTGTTACAACCGTACCCGGTACATCTTATAGAAATTTGTCGGCATAACTTCCAAAATGTACCCTATAGAAAAAAAATTGCACCTACTTTAAGATAATAACTAAAATTATTACCTTAAAAACTATAATAACCTTAACTGGTATAGTTTTGGATTAAAAAACAAAAGAAGAGCAGCAAAAATAGTTACTTTTGGACACAATGACAACGATTTTTCGCGTATGATGCACTTTAAGTGGCATGGAACGTTAACGGACACGTTCCCACACAAAAACTGTGTCATTCATCCATTCACGCTACCTGCTATCCCTTATAGTTTTTGAATTCTAAGCGTTGTTTCAACCGCACCCTGTTTCAACTGACTCCGGTCTACCCTACTCAAAAGCGATTTTCGATTATCAAATACATTTAATCATGCTGCAAATGTACATCAATAATATTGTCAGTCAACATAACTCTTCGAGAACCCAAAAAAAGTCATCTAAAACTATCTGCACATCAATTCCGACCTCACGAGGGAATTTCATTTTATTCTAATATTTTCAATTCATAGTTTATTGAATTTGTTGTGTGGAGGATCCTAATTGTGACGAGGCGGGTTTGGGCTTCAAACCCTAAATCTTTCGCCGTTCGCACTGGCCTGAAGACTCAAAATTTAAATTTATTATCGAAATACCAAGCTTTTGAAAATACAATTTTCCCTTTTACCATTACGAGTTGCAAATTGATATCCATTTATGGACAAACCATCTCAACTAATCAACGATATAATAGGTATTTTCCCGTATCGCAAGCAAGTTACCGTTGGCACACAAGCCAAAATTCTGTTCCCATAGTTTCTCGTGCATGAAAAAGTTTTTTCCCTTTGAACAGGAACGACATTTCAACTAGTATAGCAGCACTTATCATTTTAGAAAGGAAACAAATGGATGGTTGTCTCCTATTTGATTTACAAGAAATTACCAAAATTGTTTATTTACTTTTCTATTATTTCACGAAATTGTTCTCAAAAGTTTTCACAGGTTTTACAGGAAAAGTTTTTAAAATTTTCTTGAAAAATATAGACGCGGATCGATGTATAACTAATATTGCAAAAACAAAAAAACAAACTGCAAATTTGTCACCAGAGCAACAGCATACTGAAGTTCAATCCAGATATTACCTATAACATACAAACAAGCCAACAGTAGCAAAATTATGCAAAAAACTAAGCCTAAAAGAACTGCGCAACTGAACGATAGAAAGAACAGCAGTGATCAAAATATTAACCGAGGTTACTAAGTCATCTGATGGCCATATCTATTCAAGATAGGAGACCCTACTCGAACATTCAAGTTTAAAGGCTGGTACAGACTATGTCAGTATTTTAGTCGAGTGGCAAATAATTTACTTACCACTAAACGTCTTAAAACGCCAAGTCATAACTAGTAGCTAAAAAGTGCCCGAACACAGTGCAGTGCATGTAAGTAATGGTGTGGCCACACTACGCGGTCTTGGGTCGTACGCGCTTTTGCCTTTTTTTTTTCATATGGAGTTTTATGGCTTTTTTACGACTTTTTTACGACTTTGTCCATGGTAAAGGCCGTGCGGCCAAACAACGCGGACAAAAGGCTGTGCTTAAAAAGGTACATTGTGCGTCCACACACTATGAGCTTTTCAAAAGCGCGTACGCCGTTTCAAATGAGAATTGATTTTTTCTCACTCATGACTCAGAAAATTAAAAGATCACGCGCGCTTTTGGCTGGCCGTACGACCAAAAGCGCGTGGATTCTAAGTCCGCGTAGTGAGGACGGGCCTTAAAGTGTCAAAGTGGACAGACGACAAGATATTGGTATCGAATCAGTTCTAAGGAACAGTATAATCTACAAGTCTTACGTTCAGACCCAGACTCGTTTATCTAGAATGGCGAATCGAAGAGTCTAAGCGCAGTTAGGAAGAGTGCAACCACGCCACAAAACTCATCGTTGAAAAAACTTTTCGCACCTGATACGATTTAGAATTTCGTCTGCATATGGAACAACCTTTTGCAGCTAGTAGTTCCGACCTCGTACAACATGCAAAAGCTCAAACGGAAGATTCGTCGCAATCTGCTTGGAACACTTTAGACCGCTACTAACCTATCCCATCTCTTCTTTCCTTCAAACTAAGCTTGCCACGCCACAAGGCAATGCATGATGATGTAAAGACATGATGCGCTGGTAGTGTAATGGTGTGGCCACACTACGCGGTCTTGGGTCGTACGCGCTTTTGCCTTTTTTTTTCATATAGAGTTTTATGACTTTTTTACGACTTTTTTACGACTTTGTCCATGGTAAAGGCCGTGCGGCCAAACAACGCGGACAAAAGGCTGTGGTTAAAAACGTACATTGTGCGTCCACACACTATGAGCTTTTCAAAAGCGCGTACGCCGTTTCAAATGAGAATTGATTTTTTCTCACTCATGACTCAGAAAATTAAAAGATCACGCGCGCTTTTGGCTGGCCGTACGACCAAAAGCGCGTGGATTCTAAGTCCGCGTAGTGAGGACGGGCCTTAAAGAGTGATCTTAGTTTGTTCACACAAAAATACGAAAGGGTGTCGTCATGTCTTTCTGTCTATGATGACAATGTAAAAAGAATCAACGTTGGAATCTAAAAAGTAGACGTTACGACTATTTTATTAGTATGCAGCAACATCATCTTATAAAACTTAAATGTAATTAAACACAACTACAAATTTATCAAACACATCTTTCTAAAACAAAAACTTTATCTTCGGAGTCTGCATTTCTCCCTGGATGTAAATAGGGTGAATTATTTATAAGTTAAAGCAAAAGACTGCATCTAACACTCAACTCAGAACCACTGGTAGTACACAACCACAAGCATCTAGCAGACAGATTTTATCTATAACGACATCTAACTTCGCAGCCCCGTCACCCACCAAAACACGGGGAGCGAGCAACCGAAGAAAAATTATTTATTCTTGGAGAAAAAGCCCAACACCAGAAAAGCAATACAAGAACACGATAAATGGCTGCAATTACTTACGTCTGTGCTGGCTGCGGTATGGAAATGGTTTTAATTTCCTGGGTTTTTGCAAAGCTTTCACTCGCTTTTTTAGCATCCAGAAGATCATCCATCACCCTCCTGGGTTGCCTCTTTGATGGTGCCCTGGTAAACATAGGTGGTGCTCTTGCCAAAGCCATCGCATCCTTCACAGCCTGTTTTTCCGTTCGACCACTGTTTTGATGAAGTCCAGAAGAGCGTCGAAGAACAGAAAGAAACGCACAGAGGCCAGGACCATGGAAAAATGGCGGAAAATGCCACCAAGTCATTAATTTTGCAAAAAATATCTTTAAAAAGTCCTGCGATACAGAGTCGTGCTCCTATTCTGTGGACTCGCTTCGGACAGAGCAAGGTGCAGATACATGAATAATTCATTTTTAATAACAAGGGCGAGGACTGAAAACGGGGTATAGGATTTGGGACATGTTGTATGGTCTAACTAAATGATGTGCAAATGGGGGAAAGGATACGGGACATGAATTTTATTTTCTATGAGGTGTGAAGATTGCTATTACCTGTATCGGAAACGTGATCCCAGGGCAAAAAAATCGGATGTTCCAGTTTGTGATTGAAGTGGGGCGACTCTTACTAGTCGAAAGAAAGCGTGGTGCTCCACACAGCACCGCCATAAGTGTTTACATGCTGATTTTCGAGGTGTCTCAAATCCGTACGTACTTACTTCATTCTGGAAAGAGAAAAACAAAAACAAAAAAGGGTTTCATGTTTTATCAATAAGGATAAGCTCTCAAAGGCGTTATTTACAACGCAATCTCATAAATAGAAGGAAACATAAGGAAAAAGTTGTTCATATTTACATTTTTATCGCAGACTCTTAGCATGAAGTAGCGTCCCTTAAAATAGACTTTTGCTATGCGGGGCCAATAATAATGAGCCACTGTCGTCTTATTTCGCAGCACCACGATGCCACTTGGAGTCAGCCCAAGAAAGTACTCGACACTATCTTCGCCCTAGGGTTAGTAAACAAAAAAATACACAAAATTTATTATGCAAACGCTTTAACCTATAAAAAAGCTTTTTTGAGACAAACGGTCATAAATCTAAATGGTGACTCTCCTGAACATATCGAAACCGAAAGAGTTCTATTCGAATATATGTAGGCAATTTTGTTTATACAAAAACAATGCAGAATTGTATCCTTTTTGCACTGACTGTGTGTCAATAAAATATATAGGATTTCTCTGCGTATTGTTATGCAAAAAAGAGCAAATAAAGAACTTTTGTCATTTCTTGAAAAATTCAGATGAAGCTAGGTGAAGGCAACACAGAGTCTGTGCCTTAAATGTTTTTCAATATTACAAAAAGTAACTAGGCAATAAAAATGTTTGAATTGCACTGTTTGTATGTAGAGTTTGTTGATATAAAGGTGGCGGCTGCAAAAATCGTGTATCGTGATTTAAACAAAACTTCTTTTTGGTAGCAACAATTAGTTATTGATAGATACCGTGCCGTGCAAGTCCAATCCATCATGTCATTCAGGAAAGAATAGGAGAGGTTAGGGGTCTGGGGTGTGGTTGAGTCTTATGGTGCGTCCACCCGAAGCAAAGCAGATTGCACAAATCTTGCTTTGTTATGGCTTTTTTATGGCATTTTTATCGCTTTTTTACGACCACGAAAATCATCCGCAAGTTTTTCCTCAGAGCCGGACATCACAAGCAGATCGTTGCGTGTAACCGGACTTTTATACGAGTTCGGAAATTCTAACTGTGGAAGATTATTCCACAGATGAGTTGTTCTATTTCGAAATGAACCTCTAGACTACAGTCCCCGTGTTCTTTTAATGAACTTGGTTTTGAGAGCTTTTGAGTTCCCATACAAAATCGAAAACCCAGGTTTTATCTGGGTCTTCTGGTTCTTCGATTTTGTATGGGAACTCAAAAGCTCCTCAAAAGCTCTCAAAACCCAGTTCATTAAAAGAACACGGGGAGTGTGTGCGAACAGGAAGAATGCAGGGTGTGCGAGTGAGCCGAGCAGCTAGTCTTGTATTGCAGGAAAAATATTGCCAGGCAGGTACAAGGGAATTAAATTCAGCGGAACAGTCGCTTAAGGCCCGTCCTCACTACGCGGACTTAGAATCCACGCGCTTTTGGTCGTACGGCCAGCCAAAAGCGCGCGTGATCTTTTAATTTTCTGAGTCATGAGTGAGAAAAAATCAATTCTCATTTGAAACGGCGTACGCGCTTTTGAAAAGCTCATAGTGTGTGGACGCACAATGTACCTTTTTAACCACAGCCTTTTGTCCGCGTTGTTTGGCCGCACGGCCTTTACCATGGACAAAGTCGTAAAAAAGTCGTAAAAAAGTCGTAAAACTCTATATGAAAAAAAAAGGCAAAAGCGCGTACGACCCAAGACCGCGTAGTGTGGCCACACCATTAGTAATAGGCGGCCATTACACGTTCATGAAAGCGGCAATCAATTCCACCAGTCATGATTAATGGAAATCAAAATATACGGAGGATTACGTCAGTCAACACCTTAGGGCGCGCGCACACAGAAAGCGGAGCGGAGCTGAGCTTATCAGCTCTGCGCTAACTTTACATTAAAATCCCCGGTGCTGCGCACACTTACGTCAGCACTTCGGCGGAGCATATAAAATGTTTACGTCAGAGGTCAAGGGCAAACGCTCTCTGCCGATCGCCTATCCTGCGCTCCTTCGTAATATAGTACACGCCCTTTTTCAATAGAACGTACGCACCGGCGATTTACCCACTATGCAGGTGGACCCAGAGGAATTAAGCAGTGGTAAACGCAAAAGAGATTCTGGAGGACGCAAAAAGGGTAGGCATCAATAAGGCCCCTGGTGTGGGCGGCAGCGTACTGAACAAAGCGTTTAAGCTAGCAGCTATGATAACGCCTAATAGGTTCGTTTAAGTTTTCACATGGTGCCCGAGAGATGGAGTTTTCCCAGAGCGATGGAAACAGCGGGAATTCGTATTCCTACTAAAGCCGAACATACCTTTCAGCGACCCGTCTACCTTTAGACCGATATGTCTCCTTAGTTGCATAGGCAAACTTTTCGAGCGTGTGAACTGTAACAGAATACTTCCTAGCATCGAAAGGAAATGAGACTTCTCGGACAAGCAATTCGGGTTTAGAAAGGCAAGGCCAACCACTGATACAGTCAACATGGGCATGGCAAGGCATGCACTAAGGTAGCGATCTGGCAGGTTAAATGGTGGTTGGAAAGCGCTGATCTGACGCTTGCGAAGTACAAGTTGCAGCACAAGCTGTGCTGATCGGCAAACGGAGTAGGCCAATGTCCATAAGGATCGATGAGAGCAGATCATTTACAGTCTGCTCTACGCTACCGGTGAGTGATGATTGATCGGAGGCTGAATTTTAAAGCGCACTTGGTGGACATGGCAGGGCAACGTCCGACGATGTGGCGTTCGTGATAGCTGAGATGACCCTATAAACATACTGGCGAGAGAAAGCAGGTGTGGGCATGCTGCCGAGGCGCGCCGCCACTAACGCCGGAAAACATCGTAGGACACATGATGAAGTCCGAGGATGTGTGGACGTGGAAGCAACGCTGAAGGCAATCCACAGTAAGCTGAGGCTGCAAAAGCCGAGAGAAAGGCAAAGAAACACATTCATGTATCCACATATGATATGAAATTCTTTTTTTTTTCGTCATCAGATGAAATATTGTTTCGGTTAACGTGAAATAAATGTTTTAATAAATGAAAAATCCTTTCTAAGAAATGCCCATTCGCCCAGGTTTGAAATTTATTAATTTTAATTACTAAAATTGACAACTGTTTGGCAACTCTAAATTTATATTGCTAAAAAGACAAAACTCTATGAAAAAAAATTGTCTTAAAATGATTTCACAATTTGCAAATGATGCAAAATTGTTATATGTAAGGAAGAGATGTGCAACCGCTCCCAGTGCCAGACCTACCGCATTCCTACCTAACTTCAATAACAAAGGAAATTTAAAAACACCAGTTGAACTAAAATTATTTCTCGAAAACGTTGCTAGCTGTTGTACCTACTATACAGCACCATATTAAAAGTAGTTGTGTAGAAGAGCGTCTATACTAATTTTGAAAAGAAACTACAATTTCTTGCAGTATAAATGGCATCTAAGATTGTACTTAAAATTTTATGAACATAAATCAGCATGAAGTTAGATCGACCAGTTTAATTAACATGCCCGTCTATCCTTTAAAGGTATTCACTATTCAGGAGCACGCTGATCCAAAATCATCGCATTTTATAATTGTTACCATCGACCCATCGCGAAATCATGGCATGCGTTTTCATTTGAAAACAGTTATTGCAGGCAGCAAAAAAATAGAAAAGGAAAGTAAAAAACAAGAAAGAAAAATGTGGCCTAATCCATTTTTGATGAAAAGAGATAAATTTAAAGTAATCGATAACTTCACTCCCAAGACTTGATGAATTTTACAATTCTCGCCATACTCTCATCTGAGGAGGGAGAAGAGAAAGATATGTGCGTATGAGTTAGTTTTCACCCAATTTTGGGTGAAATTACTTTGGTTAAAGTTTCGTCATGTGCGTCCTTCTTTCTCTCCTCTCCTTCGTTTCTTTCCTATAAAACCGGTTTTTTCGTACTTCTTGAGTCTCCGTGTAGCACCCCACATTCACTTTCCTGCCGGGGGATTCAACGATCAGAACCTGTCAAATTCGCATTCACTTGCTTGTCGGCGGATTCAACAATAAATTAAGGGATGCCACTGAATAACGAGGCCGAGGTTTAAAAATCATATGTGGATGTATGCTATGAGTACTGTCTACAGCCAGTGCTCCAGTATTCCTGTAACATTGCTTGGTCCCTTTAGGGCATATAACAGGAAAATATTTATATTAATTAGAAATTAATTGCGGAGAACCTATTGATGGGGTCCTGTAGGTAGGTATATAGGTAGGTGAAGCGCTGCCAGTGCGACCAGACCAGACCTCCAATGCTTAAGGCCATTCGTACACGAGGACCATGGTTCTGGGAGCACGAGCTTTTTTTGGGCAAGGGAGTATCTCCGCACTCCTCCCTGGAGCTTCAGTCTGGAGATTTCTTTTAAGTCTTCCAAAACCTAACTGGCTAGTGTGCGCTGCTAGCTTTAGCTAAAATGCCAAACCAAAACGAAAAGAAACCCAGAAGTGAAGTAGAAGTAAAGTAGACTTACTTCCACTGAAGCAGATGTAACTTCTACTTCACTTCCATTTTGGTCACTCTCATACATGCAAATGCAATGGTACCTTAACTTCACTTCACCTCACTTCCCATTTAGGTTTGACCTAAAGCCGGGCATTTATACAGGAAGTGAACAAGTATTTCTCTCTCGTTCGTCTCCCCGCAGCTACGACACCAGACGTTGAACGGGATGACCAAGTTGGCAGCGTGGTCTCCTATGGGCCAATGTCCCGTGATGACTGGCGTGATTTTGGCAATATTTCGTCGGGGCCTGTTTAAGAGGCCCATAATTTTTTTTGTTATAAGTCGGCCTAGTCCTTCTAGAGATAGTGCAGGTCTCAAGTGCTCTCGACTTTTGGCTGGCGAGCAGCATGTGCTAGACGGAAAATGCCGTTTTTGACTCCGCCTATTGGGCTGCCGATCGTCTCGGTCTCCGAGCCTCGGAGCGAGACTCCCTGATTGGCTGATTGGCTAGGTAGTCGGCTTTCTCGTTCCCATCTATTCATGTTCCTATGAACGGGGACCCAGGCGAGGGTCACGTTGTGCTTTCTACCTAGCCTATCTAGCTCAGCTCTTCATCGCTCTATTAGCTTGGACCGCTTCATTACTGAGTCCAGAGCTTTTATAGAGGCTTGGCTGCCTATGAAAATTCAAATACTACATCTTTGTATATATTCTAAGTTCATGTCTGGCCGGCCTTCAGGATCGCCAGCACTTCCACCTGAAAGATAGTAGCGTATACCGGGAGGTGCCAGGACAGTGAACTTTTAGGGGCCAGTAGATAAACCCTTGGGGTCCTGTAGTAATAAGATTTTTACCTAGAGTAAGTTTAAGTTCTCGCTGCACAAAGAATCAAACGATAACGGAATCAGAATGGTTAAGTCACCATAGCAAGTAGATTAACAATAATTTGTACCTGGGTTAGTCATAACAATATATACACCATGCCATGCACGTCACCAGATGGCAGACACAAATAACCAAATTGACCATTACATCTATAATAATATTCAACTTGTGCCACTTTCAACATTTTTCCAAGAAATCGAACGAGAATTTTTTTCAGAAGAGAATTTTTTTATTTTCTGTTGTTTTGTTTGATCGAAAGAGAATGTTTTACAGAAAAGAACTTCGTTTTGTGTTTTTTTTTGCTATTTTACCATTTGTGTTTAAAGAGGGGCCCCATTAGTAGTTAATATTAGGCATGGTAATAATAAAATGGATGTAATACCCGGGACAGACTAGCATCATTAATGACGAATATGACGTCAGAATGACGTAGACCCATAAAAAAGATATGGAAGTAAAATGGAGTCTACGTCATTCTGACGTCATATTCGTCATTAATGATGCTAGTCTGTCCCGGGTATAAGAAGAAGTTGCCGAGAAGCGAATGTAGGCACCAAGCAATACTTAGTTGTTGGGAAGATAAGGGCGAAAAACTAGCGGCGCAGATAAAGTAGCTCATAGAAGAAGACAAGATTATGGCCGATTTTACACGACTGGACACCGAACAGACAAAACGAACGAACAAACTGGGGTTTATGGGGAAGAGGGTGAGAGGGGACGATGGAAAACCGGCCCCTCGCTCACCCTTTTTCCCATAAACCCCAATTTGTTCGTTCGTTTTGTCTGTTCGGTGTCCGGTCGTGTAAAGCAGGGCTATGTAAGAATATTAATAAGAAATATTTGAGAAAATAACCATTGCAAATCCAAGTGTATAGCAGGTGCTTAGAAATAACACTCTAAAACAGAAGAAGCGATTAATGCACAAAATCTAAACGCTAAAGCGTTTAACAGAAATCAAAATTGCTTGAATTACTTTAAAAATAAAGATCCAAGCATAAAAATTGGCTGGACATTATTTAAAGGAAATTGTCCAAGCTTTCTAATTTTGGAAAAATATTGGTTACGTATTTTTTGGAGAAAAAGGTAATTGAAGTTGACATTTTTGTGAAAAACCCCAAATTTTTTACATTGATGACTCATAACTCTGAAAGTTTGTAGGGTAGAAGCTTTACTTTTACAGTTTTAGATAGGTAGAAGTATTCTACGTACACTGATGCCGCATTCATAACGTACGTTACAGGGTTACAAAAATACAGGGTAATACGCAAAACTCTAAATAAAACTTCAAAACGCCCTAGCGGCTAAACCGTTACGATTTCCCCCTCCTATACGATTTTTTGTTCGTCTATATAAATAAAATCAAAAACCTGCTTAAATATTACGATTTTAAAATTTCCAGTATGAGGAAAAATATGAATGACCTATATTTCGATCCATTTGGTTAATGCCCGCAAAGGATGCCTACCATTTAGCATATTCAGGAAAACGCACTCGTTCTATCACGGAGGTCAAGCAGCATTGGAAGTGGTTTGTACCTTGTTGGGGCACCGCTTCGAAATACGGCACTTGCGCTTGGATTTTGTTTTGTTCTTTTTTTGCAATGATAGTATTATGTTTAATATAATATTGATTAATAGTTCTATCAGGGCCGTAGCCAGAAATTTGGTCCGGGGGGACCTAGTTAAAAATCTTCGTTGGTGGGGGGGGGGGGGGTTCCATGGATAATTATATTATTGAAGTAGAATTAATTAAAGTGAAAAACAACTTGCTTATTGTCAATCAAATGACGTTGATCAAAGTAAAAAATCCAAAAATTCAATCTTCGAAATTTCTTTGCTGCCATAATCTCGAGGACCTCATTTGGATCTACATCTATGGATCAACAGTACGGCAAGTGCACTGAGTCTCTCATTGCCCGTTTAGTTTCATATGTAAGTTTTGATTCTCTTCAGTGTCGAAAATGACCTCTCCACACTTGCCGTTGTGACCGGAAGAGTCGTCAAAACTGTTAAAGATATTTGATTGTTGGAAATCTGCTCGGGTCACAAAAATCAAAAACTTCCCAAACCTCGGCATCTTTATCGAGTTCTGATAATTTTTCATACCACAATATATTCAGGGGTTGCAGCACAGAAGTCGTTTCAATTCATTTGTTACGAGTTTTAAATGGAAAAATTCAATGGAAACAGATGACTTGAAATAATTTGTGTGCTCCCAACTCAGCTCTTACAGCGGATTCTGATACTCGATCATTGAAGTATGGAGCAAGATGATCCAAGTAATCTACTTTTTCAGTTGCGGAAATCCAAAGAGAAATATCTGTGAGCTTGAAAGGATTTCCGCATTATCATTAAAAAATTTGTCTCACAAATTCTGAATCAGGGTATCGACCCAAGGAATATAAAAGCAGGACGAAAATTGCGCTTCAACAGAGTCTGTTTGATAATTAAAACGAGCTATTTGCTTCAACGTGCGTCTCGGAATTTTGAGTTCCATATTGAATTCGTCTTTCGCGAGTTTTTCAGCTGCCTTAAAAATTTCGTGGAATGATACTTCTGCATTTTTTCGTTCTTCTTGAAGCGTATCCACAATTTCGTGAACATGCTTTACGGCTGATTCCAAATTACATATGTGATTTTTCTTGCAGTCGAACTGACAAAGGAAGCGTGAAACTTAAAAGTCTGTCACAAACCAAGGGACTAACGATGAACTCGCTTTTCTGAACTGCTGCAAGAAAGCAGACCGCTGTTTTTGAGATGATCCTAGATTTCCCAGAAAGGACCCCATACTTTTTCTATGGAAAATGGCTTTCGGCTAATTTTCTTAATTTCCCCGCCCAAAAACCTAGCTATAGCCGATAAAGCACATTTTGACATTATTTTTTTTATGATAGCAATTGGTTGTTTTCGTACATATCTATAACCCTCGTTAATCGAACCTGTTCATAAAGGGCTAAATCCGCTTCAAACACCTTCCCAAAATACACTGACCTGAACATAAACCGATAAAATAGGACATTTTTTTTCAATTTCCCAAAAAAAATGCATGTGATATATCGGTTTTTGTTCCGACGCTCCTCATTTCTGAATGTAAAACAATTTATTCTTGTAGTCAACCCAACGGCTGCCCAAAAACAACCACCCCTTAGACCCTTCAACCACCGATCATCTAACCCCTCTCCTAGGTCCCTTCAACAACAACTGTCAGTAATCCAGAGTACCTACTCACCTTTCAATTCATTCATTCTTGATTTTTTTTAAAAACCAACAATACTTTGTTGGCCTTGTGCGCGTTTCATTCCGACGATTCGATTCGTTCGTAAACAGGCAAGGGCCTTTTACATCCCCAGCGCAAAGTGGAAACGCAAATTGGAGCTCTTTTATCGCACAGAAATTTGTATGTTTTTCTCTCGGTTGTGTTTCCACTTTTCCCTTGGGATGTAAAAGGGCCTAATCTCAAAAAATTGGGTTGGCGTTTGCGGGTTTTGGCGATTAAAATGTGAAAAGTATAGATTTTCGTATTTGCATATTAAAAATTTTAAAAATTAGGGAAACGGGAAAATTGCGAAAAGGTAAATTTAGGAATTTGGAAAATTCTGCGAATTTTCAATTCGAAATTGGAAATACAAAATTTTTCGAACTTTTTGACATTCACAATTCTAAAAATTCAGAATTTACAATATTGTTACTCAGAATTTCGGGAGGGGCCCTATAGCTGGCTACGGCCCTGAGTTCTATCAATATAATTTTAATTTGTGACTACGTCTTTGCAAATACAAATCGATTTAAGTCTGATGTGGAACTGGGAAAAACTGAAGCGGAAGTATTATAGCAGGAACACAATGCTCGCCATAAGCCGCGGGCTATGAAAGCTTTTCGTTGTCAAATAATAGACACCATGTATCTACATAGGAACGAACAAAATGAAACTACCGGCGAAACAACCAAAACCACGACCAAAAAAATTAGAACCTATTTCTATTTTCTGGTTGACGCTTACAGTTCTACCAATTTCCCCATACAAAAAAACACCGCTGTGAACAAATAAAACCTTATTATTATGGCAAGAAAAGTGATTTTTGGACAAATTCTGTTGCGTCTGAGGGTGGTATATTTTAAAAATAAAAAAGGCACGTTTTGCACTGTCTTTTCCTCATATTAGTTTAAATTAGCTTCAATTTAAATTTGAAAATCATTTGACAGGAACAAATTTTTTTCATCGCCTACGATATCGCTTTGCTCTATTATGATTTTAGTTTTACGATTGACAGCGTTGGCATAATTTGAGAGCGATAAAGCTTTCATAGCCCGAGGCCTATGGCGAGCATTGTGTTCCTGCTATTAAGTAACAAAACAACGAAAGAAGAAGGCAATGATATAATCAATGCGAGATAACCATTGTATCAACAAAAACAGACGACAAGAAGAAGCCCGAAAGGGCACGAAAAAGGAAAAAAAACCAGCCTACCTCAGAAATAGAATTAACAATCAAAAAAATTTGCAATAACAAAGATACTAGGAGTTCTAGAAAGAACTAAATATAATAAATATAGGGTACGAACTCACCTACACCACGGTTAGAAGGAAGAATGGTAATGTACCGATGACATACTTGCGGTGTGAAGAAACTGCTTTGTACCCTCGACAGACTAGCACCCTTAATCTAGATTATGACGTCAGAATGACGTAAACTCCATTTAATTTCCATATCTTTTAGATTGTTCTGCGTCATTCTGACGTCATAATCTAGATTAAGTTTCTAGTCTGTCCCCGGTATTAGACACACTTTTAAAGTATAAACGGCTAACCCGGAAAACGATTCACCCGATGCTAACAAAAGAAAAAGTTACAAATGCCAAAGTAAAACTCAAAAGTCGTAATGCTTCAGGTCCACAGAAATCTTAAAGTATGGTGGTGAGAGACTAGATATGCCATGCCTTACGTACTATCTTTTGGAAACTATGGAAAAGCAGAATGATGACGGAAGAGTGACTTCTAGGCACAATTATCCCAGTTCTCAAAAAAGTAATTGATGAGCTGCAAAAATTACAGGCCAATAACACTGTTTAATAGCCTCGACACACGTACCCATTTATGACGAAAATTCAGCATTAATTAGGAATATGAACCTCATCAATTAGGAAAACTGATTAGGCAAATTTTGGTTAATCGATTACGAAATCTCAAAAGAGGGCCATCTGTCGAACGATAGATCATGTTAAAAAGTCCGCTTTTAGGCGTTTTTACAGAGTCAGTTGGTTTTCATTTTAATTTTACTTGAAAATTAATAAAAAATATAACTTATTTCCATATTAAAAAATTCCATTCCAGTAGGGCAACAACGTATCAAAGATATAATTTTTTTTTATTTTTCTTTCATTGACATTTTTCACTACACTCCCACTTATTACAACTGTCATAATATAATGAGGTATTGTAACGTGTGTCACTCACTAAAGGCGCTCGTCATAAATTACGAATTTTAGTTATATTTTGATTGCCGTGTGTCGAGGCTAGAACACAGGTTACAAAGTAGTATCACATACATATTATGTTAAAAAGACTGAAACCATCTAGTGCTCCAGCATTGGAGTTACATTGTCTCTTCTTCTTAAATAGTACTCAAGCCCTTGTAGGACTTGCGCTTCTTGAAGGTTTCTCAAGCTTTTGCTTGTTCTCTCCAGATTGCTATACGAAGTTTTCGTATATCTTCTAGCACGTCATCCATTCACCTATTTCTTGGGCTTCGTATGCTTCTTTTTCCTGTTGATTTACCATTGAAAATCTAGGCTAGCATTCTTTCTTCCGCAGGTCATACAACGTGCCCGAGCCATCGTAGTCTGTTCAATTTCATATGGGTAACTTTATTTATTTCGTCATACATTTTGTTAAGCTCTTCGTTAGTTCTAATCCTAATGGGCCATTGGGTTTGATTAACCCTTACAGGACAAAATATTCTTCTTTGGATTTTTCTTTCGAAAATTTTGAGCTGATATTCAATTTGTGTGGTAAATGTCAGACCCGTAGCATAGGTTAGTTGGATTAATGTTTTATGTTCTCAACTTTGCATTGTCTTAAGATTTCTTGGTTCTTTAGAATCGCGGTTAGAGTGAAATAGGTTTTATTTGCGACTACGGCGCGTGTAGGGATGTTCTCGCTTATATTATTTTCTGCGGTAAGCAATGTCCATAAATATGTAAAGCTATCTACAATTTCCATTCTATGATAGTTAATGCTGCTGCTTTGTGCTAATCGTTGTTCGCTTTTTGATAAAATCATATACTTTGTTTTGGTGCCATTTGCTTTCAGATTGAACTGTGCTGAACCCTGCTGACCTTTATACAGTTCTTGAAAAAGTTTCCTTTAAATCTTGGGCTTGCGTCCAATAATGGCGTATATCGTTAAGTTCTGCTTTTGCCATTATTGCTTCCAAAGCAATGTTAATAAATATTGGCGAGATCGCATCTTCATGTCGCAAACCTTATTCTTAAGCTAAGTTCATTGAGTTACAACCTCGTATTCTCACTTGTGTTGTCATTTTGCACAGCTTTATTGACTTTACCAAGAAACCCATTTCTGGCATGTTGTTCCACAGGCTGTGGACCACAGCTCTCTTTTATAAAGCAGGTCACAAGGATTTCTGTAGCCTACAAAAGGAAGATGTAATCAATGATTTCTTCGCAGCATTTTTCACGTATTTTTCTCGTTATTGGTAATCTTTTACTTTGTTTTCCATATGGTTTCAGTATACTTAACAAAATCTGTGAAAGTGATTGGGTCTGTAGTTGTTGCAGTTTATTAAGTTGTAGTTGTTGCAGTTTATCCATTCTTCCGGCATTTTTTTGCTTCTCCAAAATTTGTAAATGAGATTATGTAAGACATCGTATAGCTTTTTTCCTCCTTACTTTTTTCATGCCATTTGGACCTGCCTTATGATTTTTTAATTTCGCTAAGCCATTTTCACTTACATCTACTCTCGGCTCTGGCGCGTCATTTTCCGGGTCATTTATACTAACGGTGGGCGAAAAGTTTCTATCCGGCCCGGAAGATCTTCAGAAGAAATAATAAATAAATATTTTTCAATGTAATTCGAGTCTAGTTTAAATTGAATATTAAAAGCACATAGCAACATGTAAGGTTCATAATTTAGTAATAATGTTAAAATT
This sequence comes from Thereva nobilitata, assembly GCA_963855945.1. NCBI lineage: Eukaryota > Metazoa > Arthropoda > Insecta > Diptera > Therevidae > Thereva > Thereva nobilitata. Next base: position 97,358,609 of record OY979695.1, read on the forward strand.
AACAAGGTGTCGCCGCAAGGAAATGTGTGTGATTTTTCCTCACTTTTGCCTCAGAAAATTTTCAAAAAAGATGAATACTTAGTGTAATACCTACATACATCTTGAACTTGGTTCAAAATTGACTTGAGCTACTAAATTTGGCTGCTGAAAGCAAAGGTCAGGATATAAGTGAGAGAAATGTCATTCATTTTAGAATAGTCACAGTGAACATGACATGTGTTTATTTATTGATTGCAATTATAAGTTGGAATTTTTTTTCAAATGTAAAAAGAAGTAAATATTATTTTTTTTAGAATAATGGATGAAATTGATGAACAAGATTAATATGAGTTAGTGAAGGTCCTTCAATTATTGGGATGATTTCAAGTTCTATACTCGTTTCAGAATGAGCAATCAATGTGTCTGCGAAATGATGCATATTGAACATAAAATAACAGAAATAACGTGAAGATCGTATCTTTCTTGTAACATTTCGATCACAGACTTAACTATTTGTTATTACTGTCTATGTTACGATTTTATGCGACAGGCAGTTTCTTGTTGCTTGCTGGATATTCTATTGGCGTCTCGAAATCTTCAGCTTGCCGCATTGTGAAAAACGTTTCGCACTATATTGAATTGCTGAGAAAGGAGTACATAAAAATGCGTGATGTGTCATGTGTGAATTCAATCGCCAGTTAATCAGCAAATCTTTTGTCCTGTTGGAATTAAAAGAAACTAGTTAATTTCATAATTGTGCACCCGAGTAAAAATAAAAAACGGACTTTCAAAGGGCGAACACCGGCCGCTTGGCGTTTTAAGGGGCATATGATGGACGTAGAGTTTTTAACTATTTTCAATGGGAGAACATACGGCCTTACGACGGCCAAATTTTACCAAAACATTTAAAAGGCCAAGTACTGAGCTATACAAACGGGCATTCGGCGGGAAATTTGGGGCAAAAAAATAATCTGCACCAAATGTATTATTGAATGTGTTTTATGGAACCTTCATCATTTTCGTTAAGTACACTGGTCCTTTGGATTTATCCTACTTAAAGATACAAGAGAAACGAGCTCGCCAGTCGTCGGTTTGTTGTACGTGAAGTGTGTGGTGCGTGTTGATTTATATTTTAGTGAGAAATTTTGTTAGCTGCTTGAAGAAAAACAACAATCGAATAAAAATAAAAATTTAATTGCAGCGAAATATATTTTCTTATGAGTCAAAATTTCTTAAGCGGGCCACTAAAAATCGACTATTAGATTTTAATATATCTATTAACATATTTTGGTAGCTTTATAGGTTAAAAGGTTTTTGAAAATTTGAATTTTTCAAAAATTTATGAGCGATTGAAAATTTCGAGTACTTTTTTTTAAATTACAATGTATCAGCGAATAATTACTGAATTTCAATGAAAATTGGATTGTATGTTAAGGAATAGTAGAGGAACAAGAAAAAAAATAATTTACGTAAAAAAATATAATTTGTTTATAAATAATTAACTTTACAATAAACAAATGGTAATTTAACTAACTTCTCGGTGTTGTAGGAGAAAATTTTTTTACATAAAATATTCGTTAAACTATCCACTAAATGTCTGCACCAGAAAATTTTAGTGTTCTCTTACCAGAAAAAAGATCTGACCGGTTTAATATGCTAGACAGCGGCAGAGGCTTCTGAAATGTTTGTGTTGTACTTTCTTTTGTTCGACCAGGCTAGTGAACCAGCCTTTGCGAGTGGCGTCTAATGCCGCCTTATTTGGTGTAGTATTAAGTAGTTTAAAGTCTCTATTAAATTTAAATAAGTTTACTGTTTATTAATACTTTTATTCCCGCAGGGCAAGTTATTGCCGTTATTACTCGAAGTGAGTACAGCGAATTAATGAATATTTACAAAATCCTTACAACTATTTATACTACCCAATTCCCCTACTTATGTTACTTAGCTTATTAAATTTACGTTGCATAATCTATTCCCCTATGAAATCCACTTGCAATACAGTAGCCGATAGTTGTACAACTGTCATAATTTAAATCAACTTGTATTACAGTGTTTTTCATAGTGTGCTCTTACATGCACTACATCCCTTCCCTTCAGGGAAAAAATTGTTCTTCCTATTGAAGGAAAATTTTTATATTAATATTTAACTAACCTATTATTATGTATTTCTTTTATTTTATTATTTTCTAGTCTAATTTTCGAATTTACATTATTCGTTTCTACCACTACATATGGTCCTTTATAAGGTGCCTGATTTTTTCTTCTATTACCTATCTTAATCTTTACCTTATCATTTACTTCTATATTCAAACTATTTGTTTTTTTATCATAATTTTCTTTTCTTTTTATCTTTGATTTTTCAGTTATTGCCCTTGCTAATATTTGAGCTTGTTGTAGTCTGAATTTTAGTTCTTTTGAGTAGTCATCGACATTATATAGTATTTTTCTCTCTACCTCTGCGTAGTTCGGAAATGTTGCTAATTTCCCGTATATAAGTTCAAAAGGTGTAAATTCTGTATCCGAGTGTGGAGTCACATTGTAACAAAAGGTGAAGTACGAGAGCCATTCGTCCCATTCTTCATTTTCTGCTGTGGTCAATAAGTATTCATTTAATACTCTATGGTTTCTTTCTATCGCACCTAATGATTCATGGTGGAATGGAGTTGACGTGTTATGTTTGATTTTGAAAATCTTGCATATTTCTCTGAATGTTTCATTTACAAATTCCGTGCCCATATCTGTTTTGATAGCTTTGAAAGCTCCATATCTTAATATCATTTTTTCTGCTAATATCTTTGCTATTGTTTTTGCTTCCTTGTTCTCCATTGGGAATGTCTCAACATATTTCGTTAACTGGCATTGACATGTGAGTATATATCTGTAGACTTTACTTTGCTTTAAGGGTCCTACTGTGTCCATTTCTATAATTTCAAAACTTGTGCTAGGTGATTCAGTTATCACCAATTTCTCTTTTGTATGTCTTACTATTTTGTTCTTCTTACATTTTTCACAATTATTTATGTATTCCTTAGTCATTTTATTCATATTTTTCCAACAATATCTTTGTTTAATCTTATTTATCGTTTTCTTTATTCCTGTATGTCCTCCTATGTGTGGGGTATCATGGTATTCTTTTATTATTCTTCTTTGTTCTTCTTTACACTTGATTCGTCTTGGTGGTACAAATATTATTATTCTTATAGATTCTCCTTTTTCTCTCTCTAACTTGTTTTGTATTATGTTGAAAATTTTCTTGAATTCTTCTATTTCTATTTTTTCTAATATTTTATCTTCCGATGATAGTGCTAGCTTCCGGATGCCATTCTCTATCATTGCGAGTGATAGTTTCTCCAATTTCGAACCTAAGTTCAGCTTTAGATTATCACTATACTCAAAACATACTTCTTTCTTTCCTATTAATATATATTTTTCTTTCTGCTTTCTTCCACCTTGCGTATTCTTATTTATAAACTTTAATATTCTCACGTTCCTGATCTCTGATATTGATGTGCAAGTATAGATGAATTGTTGGCCATACGCTTCATCTCTCTTACTATTGTTTTCAGGTAAGTTTCTGTTTGTACTTCTAGTTTCTACTTTCATGATTTGCGTCGGAATCATTTCTCTCAATATGTCTGAATCTAATTTTATCCTTGATAATGCATCAGCGTTTGTGTTTAAAGGCCTTTTTTGTACACTATGTCGAATTCATATTCCGCTAGTTCCAATCTTATTCGCGTCATTTTCGATGATGGGTTTTTGTGCGTAAAAAGACTGACCAGTGGTCTGTGATCCGTAACCACTGTAAATTTTCGTCCATATACATACGGTCGGAAATAATTTATTGCCCAGTAGATTCATTTCGGCTTTGTTCAATGTTCTGCTTGCATAAGATATTGGTAGATCTTTCCCAATTTCTCCTTGCGAGAGTACCGCGCCTAAAGCACTGTTCGAAGCGTCTGTGGTTAAAATAAATTTCTTTTCAAAATCTGGGTATTGCAATACAGGTGGGGATATTAATTTTTCTTTCAAACTTTCAAATGCTCGCTGACAGTCTTGTGTCCAAACGAATGGATTATCCTTTTTCATCAGCCCATTTAGTGGTTTCGCTATTTCCGCAAAGTTTTCTATAAATTTCCTATAATAATTACAAAATGCCGTGAATCTCCTCGTTTCATCTGCATTCTTCGGAACTGGGTAATTTTTTATTGTTGCAAATTTTTTTGGGTCGATTCTTACGCCATCCTTCGTTATTAAGTGCGCAAGATAGACTACTTCTGTCTGCAGAAAATTGCATTTTTGTGGGTTGAGTTTCAAATTATATTCTCTTAACCTTTCAAACGTTTTCAGTAGGTTATTATTATGATGCTGTAGGCTGCATCCAAAGATTATTATGTCGTCTACATACAGAAAACTTTCTGCACCTAATCCCGCAAGTGCTATTGATAGCATGCGCTGAAAACTGTTCGTCGCTATCTTTAACCCAAATGGTAATCTTTTAAACTGGTAATGGCCTTTATTTGTGGAAAATGCCATTAAGTGCCTTGATTGTTCTTCTAATTCAATTTGATGGAATGAGCTTGTCAGATCCAGTGTTGAAAAATATTTTGGTCTCCCAAGATTGTCTAGAACGTCTTCTAGCCTTGTCAAACGAAACCTATCATCACTTATTTTCTTATTTAGTTGTCTGAAGTCCACAACCATTCTCCATTTAGTTTCTCCATTTATACTCTTTTTGGGTACTACAAGCAACGGTGCGTTATACGGGGTCTTAGAATTTTCAATGATCCCTTCTTCTAGTAGTTGATCCACCTGCTTATTAATTTCTTCTAACTGAGTCCGCGGTAGTCTATAGTTTTTTATGTATACTGGTGTATCTTCTTCCAATGATATTTTTTGTTTATAGAAATTATTTACAGTTAATTTGTCTTTTTCTAGGTAAAATATGTCTAAGTATTCCTTACAAATACTGAATAATTTTTCTTTTGCTTTTTCATCTAAATTTGTTGTATTTAACTCCTTCTTTAACTGTTCAAATCTTTCTTCCATAGTTTTGTCATTATGTGTCCTTTTCACATAATAAAAGTTTTTTAGTGGGTAATGTTTTAATCTCGGTATTTTCATCTTTGTTTCTTTTTCTTTAACATTTATTATCCTTATGTGTTTTACCCCTTTCGCTGGTAGTATCGCATTTGCTACATGTATCCCTTCAGCTATCTCTTTATGAAATATTATGCTGTCTTCTTCCAATTCTAATTCAATTGCTTGCAATATTTGCGTTCTACCAGGAATTGTAATGTAATTTTCCTCCGCAATCCTCGTATCTATGGGTATCTCTATTTGATCTAGTTCTGTAGGTATTATTAATATGAAGTTTTCATAGTCTAGTTTGCACTTGTGCCTTTTAAAGAAATCATACCCTAACAATCCATCTGTTGCTATGGGGAAATTCTCTGCAACTACATGTATTCTATGTTTTATCTCTTCATTCTCTATTTTAAATCTTATCCCTATAGTTCCTATAGTTTCAACTTCTTCATCCGTAACACCTTTTATTATGCTCCTTTCCTTGTATATTATTTTATCCTTCGCTAATTTATTAATTTTTATCAACGAAATGTCAGCTCCGCTGTCTATCAACCATGTCGTATCTTCATTCTTATTCGCATTAGTTTTTATTTTTATGTAGTTCGCTAATTTCGTGCTACTTATGGTATATACCTTTACATATTTTTTACTATATATGTTTCTTCCTCGTCCCTCACTTGCTTTTCTGTGGGGACGGGTAAGGAGTTTCCCAACTCTACTCTATTTATTCTGTTCATTTGTTTACCCTGTCTTTCTATTCGTTTATTATTATAGAATACTCGATTTCCTTGTCCTTGATAATTCAAGTTTTGCCTTTGTCCTCTTTGATTTTCATACTTATAATACTTTTCTTGATTTGGATACCTAAATTGTTGTTCCCTCTTATTGTTGTTTCCATTATTACCAAATGTGCTGTTTCGCCACCTTCCATAATTATTATTATTTCTGTTTCTGTAGTCAATTGCTCTGTCATATTGCCTCGGTTGCCAGTTAGACCAATTACGTTCTCTTACTTTCTTTGCCATCATTACATGCCTTGTTTGTCCATTATCAGCATCTACAATTGTTGCTAGTTGTACAGCTTCATTCATTGTTTTAGGTTGTGCTGCAAATACAGTGTTTTTTATATTACCGCGCAAACCTGATTTGAAAGCATTCATAGCAAGTTGATCGTTTAGCTTAACTATTACTTTTCTATTTTCTTCTCCTTGCTCAGCTATCTGTGCTGCACTTAATTCTGCTGTTAAAGCTTCAATTTCATCAGCAAATTCTTGTGTTGACTTATTGTATTGGCATGCTTTGGCTAAGCTGGTTTGGATCTTCAAAGGATCCACCATTGGTTTAAATAGTCTTAAGAATGTTTTCTTAAGATCATCATAGTTGGTTGGTGTCGTCTCATTGTATAATTTATTTCGCACCTTGTCATTAACCCTAGTTTTCATTACAAATTTTATTAGTTTTTCTTTTTCTCCCTCTGTCTCCAGTGTATCGTTTACACATTTTATTAAATTCAAAAAATTATTTAATTTTTTACTGTCTCCATTAAACTCTGGGATCAGTTTTATTACTATGGTCATGTTAAATGCCATTTTGTTATTTATTGTTGGAAATTCTTCTTGTATTATCCCTCTTTCAGTTTCTTCTTCAATTATTCTTAGTGCTGTTATAATACCAACACACCTTTCTTTTATAATTTTATCTACCTCTTCATATATGTACCTCTAAGAACTTTTGACTTGTATCTCTCAAATTTAATTTCTCATCCTCTTCCAAGCTATCTATTATACTTTCATATTTTTATCCTACGGCTTTTACTTTTGAAGTTATTAGCAAGTTTGATGTTAAAATTGGCATAATTTGGTACTTTTTGGCAAAGCTTAGAACGAAAAGTACTAAAAATGTACGAAATAGGGAATGTTAGCATTAAAATTGCTTATAACTCCAAAAATAAAAGCCGTATGATACGATTTTTTGTTCGTCTATCCACAGGCGGCCGCTTTGTAAACTTAGCGGTATACACCCTGTATAAATTTTATTAACGCAAATAGAAATATTAACGACGCAATTCTGAAACGACGGAAATTTATAAACGACGCAACTTCGAATACGACGCAAATCAGCACGACGCAATCCGGGGTTTTGGTGTACTCATTTAATATTTATTATTATTTTTTTAGAAACGTTTGCTGTTGGGAAATCTCGATGTTTTACACTCCGAGTTTATAAAAGAAAATCCTCATTTAAAGATTTCCGTGTCATCTTTTAGAGCTTTAAGGCCTGAGCAGTGTATGTCAGTGGGTGCTAAAGGTACACCCAATGTTTGTGTGTGCAAAATACACGGCAATATTCGATTCAAAATGAGAGGATTGAAGCTTCTGTCGCTGTCTAGCATATTAAACCGTTTAGATCTTTTTTCTGGTAAGAGAGGTTTTCAAAAACCATTTTAGGGTATTACTTTTAACCTATAAAGCTACACTGAAAAACCTATTCTGTTAATGTTACTGTAGAAATGTTAGTTAACGTGAAATAGTTGTTCTAACAAATTTTTATATTTCACAATACTATAAATAAAGTCTCGCCAACAATTAAAAATTATTTGTGATAACTAAAAATGTTTAAATAAAAATTTTATTAGCTGATACTATGTTTTCATAACAATAGGTTGATGGTTAATTCAACAAAGTATTATTGTGCTACGAAATAAAGACATTTGTTGGTGTAACAAAAAATATTGGGTTGGACATTGTTTGCTACTGCTTTTTTGCTTCACAGCGTATGTTTAACATTAGATTCAGGAAAAATCTCATTCTCATGTAACTGTATGTACGTTTTTGTTTAATAGTAAGAATTTTTTTTTTGTTTGAAAGGGTAGCTTCCCACGGTGGTCGCGTGCAAATTTTTTTAAATTCTGATGAAGGAGTTCGAAGGTAGGCTTAAAAAACTGGTAAGATTAGTACACCTTGAACGGATAGAGCTATTTTCAAAGGCAGCGAACAAATTATTTTATTGTCGCGAGATGTATAAGAAGCGCGTGGATGAACTAGTAAAGGCGTTGATCTAAAACAAAACAGAAGAGGAGTAGATCTAGGGAGGAAGGGTTGCGGGTTCAAACCCCGGACGGGCAGTTCGACTTTTTTTTCTTTTTTCTCTTCTTTCTAAACCCGTTGTAAAGAATTACAAACAATTATTTCATCGGTTTTTGTGCATTTGGTTTTTTCTGTAATCGGTTTTTAAAAATTCATTGAGTACATCAACTAAAAAATATAGTTATCAGCTTATTATTATTTAGTATCTGTAACAATAAAATATTTATGTTCATATTACTATACGACTATAGTGGAAATATTTGTTACTCCAATAATTTTTTCTGGTCATGAGAAGCATTTATTTTTTAATAACGACAACTAAATATATTTATTTGATGCCGTATTTAACTAAAAATTTTAGTAGAATTTTGGTTGTGGTAACTAGAAATTTCCCTCAGTGTACCAAAATATGTTAATAGGTATATTAAAATCGAATAGTCGATTTTTAGTGGCCCGCTTAAGAAATTTTGACTCAATAGGAGGGCGAATATCCAAGTTGCTGCCACTGTAACACCGTCGTATACCCGTAATAGCAACCATACGGCCGCCGTACAACCGTCGTATGGCCGTTATTGGAACTGTAAGGCCGTTGTATCATCGTCAGTCGTCCCGTATACGGCCGTACTGACCTGCAACGAGCCTTCTGTTAACCGCCAGATGGCCGAGGACTATGTTTCAATCACAGTCGGTATTTGCCCGTTGTAAGGCCATCATTTATTTTTACTCGGGCAGATGGAGACAAGGCCGAACTGTTTCAGAACAGGAAAGGATACTTTTCATTCAACGCTGTGTGATGCCTTCTTGAAAAGTACGGATATAGTAGCAAGATGGCCAGGAGCAAATCATGACTCAACTATTTTCAATAACTCAGAAATAGGTTTGAAGCAGGGGAATTTAGTAACTGCAATATTGTAGCTGATGGAGGTTACTAATGTAGAAGTTATATATTGACTCCACGAAACTATACGAAAATCGAAAATCCTGTTCTAGCAACTGGATTACGCTTAAATGTTCAAACAATTCAAAGCGTAATCGTGTCCAGCGTTTTCGTCCACATCATCGGCTTTGGGTACTTTGGTGGTTCTCCCCCAATTCCATATAATTTTTTCTTCGACAGCCTTCTCTTTTGTTCTGTTTTTGATATTTTTTTCCAGAGGACATCCACCGATAGAAATGATGTTCCAGATTGTGAATTAAACTCTACTTCAATGTCCTTCCATTTTACTGTTTTCATGTCCATGTTTGCCTTGCAACTCTGCCTGTTCTCAATGATGTCTTTAAATTTTGAAACTAGTGAAACTAACAGGTTTAATTACTTGCGGTAAAATATGGACTTCGTGCAGCCATATTTTTTTTCAAAAACTCTTACAAATAAAGATTACAAACAAGGTATCCATTGTGATTATCGTCAAATTGGCGATCGAATGTCAATTCGAAAGATTGGTATTGTGGATATCGACTACGGTCGATGTTTTTCGATTATAATCGCATTTCATTTTTGATTGATTTGAAATTCTCGAAAGGGCTATTTTATGGCTGGTTATGTACTGATGTGTGAGGAAAACCCAGCATTTTGACGTGAATACGTCTGTAAGTTTGCTTCCATGACAAAAAACCGATGATAACGAAATTATGGCATACAGTTTTGAGTTGCTGCTCAAAAACTATTCTTTATAGCGAAAAAATAAATGTACCATGACGAGAGGAAGAATCAAAGAATTTTACTTTCAAAATTAAATTCAAAATCGCCGCCGAAATATGACCGAAATTCAAAATGGCGGCCTAAATATGGTTGAATTTTCCAATTGTGTTCCGATTTTAATGAAAGTGGATATCTAGGCGTTTTTAAGGTGGTAATTAACGAATTTGTGGTCAAAACTTATGAATTCAAAATGGCCGACGAATCTGCCAATTGTTTTCCGATTCCAATAAAAATCGGAAGCTGGGGGTTTTTTAAGGTAGCAAATAACGAATTTATGATCAGAACTAATAAATTCAAAATGGCCCCGCCAATAAGGCGGACGAATCTTGTCAATTGTGTTCCGATTCCAATAAAAGTGCGTGGAGTTCTCCCAAGATGCCACTCGAAGCCTGATTTTCCAAATTCAAATTGTCCCCGCAAATATGGCTGAAATTCAAAATGGTCGCGCAAATATAATTGAATTTGCTAATTGTGTTTCGATTTTAATGAAAGTGGGTGTCTAAGGATTTTTAAGGTCGTAAATAACGAATTTGTGGTCAAAACTTATAATTCAAATTGGCGGCGCCAATACGGCCGACCAACTTGCCAATGAAAATCGGTATCTAAGGGCTTTGAAAGTAGCAAATAACGAATTTATGATCAAAAAATTTTAGATTCAATATGTCGGGGCCAATAAGGTGGACGAATTTTGCCAATTCCGATTCCAATGAAACTGGGTATCTAGGGGTTTTTAAGGTCGAAAATAACGAATTTATGATTAAAGCTTATAAATTCAAAGTGGGCCCAAGTTTGTCTATTGTATTCCGATTCCAATAAAAGTCGGTATATGGGGGTTTTTAAGGTAGCAAATAACGAATCTATGATCACAACTTATAAATTCAAAATTGCGGGGCCAATTATAGCTGAAGAATTTTGCCAAATAAGTGTCATTACCCGGTCAGGTGTCTGTAGGTTGTTCAAGAGTTGGAAAATCTGAAAATATTCTTCAGCTCCAAATGGAAGAACATTGAACATAATGTATCATGAAGCTCTCTAAGCAATCGATTCAAAATTGATCAACAAGTTCCTTTCAATTTGTTTTTTAATGTTTATTTCCTACCTTTTTGATACCAATAAAAAAAGAAAACAATTTCTTTCAGATCATTGTAGACGTCACATCATTTGTCCATATCCGCGATACAAACACCCGCTTTTTTCTATTATTTTCTTACATTCCTATCCCTCAATTTATCAAGAAAATAAGAATTGTTGTTTTTGGAAAATATGAATGATAAACGGGAGAAAATGACAGGTAAAATAAATTCGCAACAGAAATCAACTAGAAAAATTAAAATATTTAATATTTCTTCAAATATTAACGACACAGTTGGCTGAGTATTAACATAAACGTTAAAATCATTGCCAACACCAGTCTGGTAGAAACCTTAACCAAAAAAATCTCAAGATACTGGCCAGCTTTAAAATATTTGGCACTGATGTCCTCGCAGAAACTTTTAATTTCGGTTCAATTTTTTCCAGCAAGTCCACAAATGTGCTTTCCTGGAAAGGAAAGGGTTGGTATGCCTTGGGCCACCTTTAAACTCCAATGCAAACAGCACACAATGCAACAAGCAAAGAAGCATTGGAGGGATCTTAATAAATGAACCTTGGCCAAACTAACTTGGCCCTCTTATGATCTCAGGCGGACTACTTCACTAATGAGCCTCGGGAGACAAGACCTCTCAGCTATAGTGGGAGTGCTTACCGGACACTGTCTGATAGGGACGCATGCGACCCGCTTAGGTCTTGAGACCTACGATTTTTGCAGAACCTGTAAAAATCCGGACGAGGAGGAAAGTGTAATACATCTCCTCTGTCACTGCCCAGCCCTAAGCAGAAGGAGACTAACCGCATTTGGTAAACCCTTTCTAAGCACGCTTGCGGAAATCTCGAACATTGGGATCCCGCAACTCAGGAGATTCATTGCTTCCTCGAGATGGTTTAGCGAAGAAATGACACTGTAACATCAGGTTTAAAGTGGGATCACTATGGCATCACAATGGGCCTACTCCTTTGGCCTAAGTGTTTGAGCTGTACACCAGCAGCTCAGCCATATCTAACCTAACCTAACCACAAATGTAGCCTTAGGGAGCCAGAACTATTGAATAAAACTATGAAAAAAAGTATGTTAATATTTTAATGGCTAGTGTTCCAATTATGCTTGAATTACACCAAAACTCGCCCAATTCAAGGGGATCACATGAATCCCCAACCCTTATCCTTTGCCGTTTCAAAAACACAATTAATACTTTTAGTTAACTCCCTTTTCCAACTTTAATCGATAACAAAAATATTTATTTTATACAACTATACACAACCCGATCTGTCAAATATGAAAAATTCACAATAATAGAAAAACGAATCGAAAAACACAATGGACACCCTAGAAAAAATACACAATAGAGTAAAAATTTCACCAAAAATGGAAACTGATTCAACCGCAGTAGCATGCAAAAATCTAGTGAACTAAATGTAGCTGACTCTCTTCTTATGCCAAAGAACGATTGGAGTTAATTTGGGCCTTAAGCCCCGCATCGTCCACTGGTTGTATACAACCGTAATCAGACCTATACTTATGCATGGCATATCGGTATGGTGGTGTGCATTACAGAAGATTACGTATCGTAAGATACTGGAAGAGTCCAAAGCACAGCTGAGCTGTTTATTAGTGGTGCAATGAGAAACACCCCATAGCTGCGCTGGATGTCTTATTGCAACTTATCCCTTTGGACATACATGCCGAGCAAATGGCAGCCTGGACGGCCGCCAGGACAAAGGCTTCTCTTGGATGGACTCCATATTCATATGGTCACTCATCCATCCTTAGGAGGTTCGCTACTCCTGCGGACAACCTAGATTACACCACACCTGCGTGGACCTTGGAGAAAGGTTTCAATACCATCATTCCGGCCAGAGATGACTGGACAGGTGGTGTTATCCCGTCTGGGTCAATTTGTATCTACACAGACGACTCAAAAATTGGGAACAGCGTAGGTTGTGGTATCTTTTCCGAGGCATTGAATATAGATACCTCTTTTCGCCTACCCGACCATTGGCAGCGTCTTCCAGGCGGAAGTCACTGCGAAAGAAAATGTCCCCCATCTTCTCTGTACATGCCCGGCCCTCGCGAGGAGGAGAGGGACGTTCCTTGGCTCACCTTTCCATGATGGAATGAGTGAGCTGCAAAACACTGGTGTTCCTGACCTGTGTCGCTTTATTATTAAAAGCTCCAAATGGCTTGAAATGGCCTGAATTTTGTACCAACACTAGAATGGCATCACTATGGTGTGCCTAAGTGGGCCCCCTAGTGGTGGGTGCAGCCATTTCAACCTAACTTAACCTAAGTGCAGCTGAACTGAGCACAAAAACAAACTGTGAAACAATTTCGACTTGAGCTACAGCAACTTACTGCTGAGGTTCCGCTGAGCGAAAATTTAAACAGACACTGTGAAACTGGGCATAAGAGAAATAAATGTAATAATTTTTATTTATTTCATATTTCCAGACTAAAAAATTACAGGGCACAAGAAGGTGTCAACTAATTACTACGGCCCGCGGAAAAAACGTAAAATTTATTCTGCCCATGTTATAAAAAGGTTGCTCACCCTTGATCTATATTACCGTTGTCTGCTTCTGCCAGTGTTAGGATTATGTTCTCTTTGAAGAAGTCTCTAAAGTATTTCTCTCACTTCTCGAGTATGTCATCGTTACTACTAGCTATAGTATCACAATCTCTGCTTACCATGGTGCAGGTGGGTTTATACTCGTATCCTTTCTTTAGTATGTTTACTTCTTTGTAGAAACTCTTAGCATCTTTATTACTGGAGCTTTGTTTGGACGACCTCGGACCGCACGGCACCTTTGAAGTTACCGACTCGCAGCGGATCCTACGCACCGCTACACACTTGCTGCTTCCCGCACTAAAGGTACCAGCCCAAAGAACGCGTTTCATGCGTCGCTTTCATGCGTCCCAATGAACGCGTCATTTGCTTTGACATTTATCATAACTTTCATCTTTATCCATCACGGCAGTCCGAAGTATGTTCATTACATCCATATTATCGTGTGTTTTTTAGAAAATAAAAAGGGTAGTAAGCAGTGCATATATAATTTAAATAATATTATTTAAAAAGTGATTTTAAAGAGTGGATAATTTAACAATTATAATTAAAATTAAATTAAATTAACAACTAATTAAATTAGTTTTTCCTCAAAATCACTCATTTTGTAATTAAATATTCAATTTGCTTTACTTTAATTTCACAACAACAGAGCAAATTGTCACCGCAGCCACAGCTGTTAAATAATGGACGCATGAAAAGTTCAAAGTTGGGCAACTTTACGCGTTACATGCGACGCGCCTACGCATTTCTTCTGCCATTGGGCCGGTTGCTATTTAGAAGCATGCATTCCAACTCGAATGTCAACGCAGCGCATGAAAGCGACGAATGAAACGCGTTCTATGGGCTGGCACCTTAAGCCTTTTACTGACGTAATCAACGAAATCACGGACTGGTAGTACAAAGCGTGATTGCTGAGCTCACTCATTGTGAGAACACACTATATAGCCAAGCATTTTGTCAGTGTTCGGCCCGGGGTTTTGCTTTTATGAAATTATTTTATACGAAAACGAAATTTTCCCTAAGAGGATGCAGGTTTTTATCGGCGTGGATTTCCCACCGATCTGTTAGCAAGAATTAACCACAAGGAACTAAAAGATATATTTTATTAATATTTTAGAAAATAGTTTTGAATACTTATACAATACACTAAGTAACGTATTGATAATTTACCACCAAAACCCGCGAATTTTTTATCAACTCAATAACTTTTCCAACTTTTCCGACATTCCATTTTTCTAAACTTGAAAATTGGTATTCACATTATTTGAATCATAATATTGTTTCATAAAATATAAAGTCTATAAAATTATATTAAAGTTGCAGAAAAAAATGATGGAGTTTCCAAAACATTCAATATAGTCCAATCAATCTACACTTTCCGAGAATTTTTAGGTTAGATTCGCCATTCCAAATCCAAAAAAACCTATCTTTTTTAGAATTATTTTTCCTGTATGACCATATTTTTTGTTTCCTGTTGGCAACGTAAAAATTACATGGGGCTATTGTAGATTGATTGTACTAACAGTACAAAGATATTTCAAACGAATTAATTCACACACTGTTACGAAAAAAAAACAAACAAAAATACTGTTTGGAAACCGACTCAAATTCTTCTAAAGATACGTTAGTTGCTAAAAATTAAAACTTCCCTTCATAGTAAACTTCATTTAAGTTAAATATACCGTTATGTTACATAATAATAATATAATTAGAAAAATTGCCAAAAAATACTCACCAGCACTGGGTGTAGGTCGACTCCATACATGTCATGCCATTTAACCTTGTCAAGGTAATTAAGTTCAGCTGTTGCCGGCGGCATCCCCTTCATCTGCTCATGTAATTCGGCAACACGTGCCTCCAGTTCGCTAGTTTGATTTGACAACAAACGAAATTCTGACACGTATCCAGAAGAATGCCGACGTGGATCGTAATCGCCCAGCTCAGCTATAAAATACAATTTTAATAAAATATTGAGCTTCGATATAGGCAAGGTAGCAATGAACAATGAACGATTTTGCAAGTATCGATTCTACCTGGCTTTGTCCTACATAAAATGAATATAGAACTAGAAAAGTCCCTTCGGAAAATCAAACGTATGTAAATGTAAAGATACTGGGATAGTATAAAACCCTCCGCTCATATTAAATGGATAGATGGGAAAACTGTAAGCGTCATCAAAAATTTATCATACTCACACTGAACAACGAAGGCTCCTAATTCTGCAGCCATTTCGAACGGCACTGGAAGTCGGCCCTGTAGCACATCCTGTTTGACTTGCAGAAATAATTGATACCTAGGGGCGAGAGAATACAGTAGTGTAAGTGAGCAGGCAGTGAGCATAAATTAAATTAAATTAAATTATTTTTAATAAACTCATTGGCGCTACAAGAGGCAGGACCTGGTGCAGCTCCTGCTCGCTGCCAGCACGGCGAATTCACTCAATCCTGGATGTCGTCGATGTAACAAATCTGCCAGATGAAAGGAAGTACAATAACATAAATGATTAACGGCGTGAGCTTGTGTGCCTGGGTACCGAGACCACCCTTTCCCCTTTCTTGGGATAATCCCACTGGGGCATTGCTCATTGTGTTTATGTTTCATAATGCTTGCAAAGCGGTTTATGTATGTATTTTTGGACGATGTTATCCTTCTGTGGGCAGTATTTTCCATATGAAAGCAAATTGGAATTCATTCTTTATTTTCACTTTTATTCTTCTGTGGACGATTCAGCTAAAAGGGTCGCAAAATTACTTGAGATATTTATTGAATGCATGCCATATTTGAAAATCGTATGAATAATATTCCGATGTAATAATTTGTCTGTTTCATAATAAGGAAATTGCTAACCTTTCGTCATTGGCGCGGTTTCACTAAGGTTGAGCAGGCCGCATGAAAACTGTTGTAGCCCCAGTTAGTCCATTGTTGTAGAAGAACATGAATTTAAAGTAGTACACTCCTTCAACTACGTTGGGTCAATACTAGCAGCCGAGAACAGTATAGAGTCAAAAATACGCGCCCGGCTGTTAGAACATAACAAAACCTGTTATATCTGTTAAGGCTCTTCAAATTCAAGCATCTAACCAATATATCTAAACTTAGACCCTGTGTTCGAGAAAAAAATCCTTCGAAGAATTATTAGGTCATTGCGAGATTGAGGACGATTCCTGAGGTTGCAGTGGCGAGATCTACGAGCGCTGTGACAGAGATATCACGAGGAGAAAAAAAGCTTGGTGGAATTTCTGGGATGTGAGGTTTCGCCGCGCCTTTGATTGAAAGGTATAGACCAGGGCGTCTAGACATTAGGGATCCCAAACTGGATGGCATCGGCTTGGAATCAGGACCGGTCAAAGAAGCAGTTGCGAGAGACTGGAAATAAATCCCTTTTGTAGAGCCGAATAATACCCGGGACAGACTAGCACCATTAATGACGAATATGACGTCAGAATGACGTAGACCCATATAAAAGATATGGAAGTAAAATGGAGTCTACGTCATTCTGACGTCATATTCGTCATTAATGGTGCTAGTCTGTCCCGGGTATAAGTAATCCTGTAAACATGCTAGGGGCGACCGACGAATCGCTTTACATAGTGACTGTCAAAAACGAATAGAATACACGGCTTTATATGAAGGTGCATATTCTACAGTAAAGCTATTTCTGTTTTTTATTTATTGCATGTTCTAAAAGAGAAAACTTCCAAATTCTCTCAAGAGGTTGATTTGCCGATTTCAGCGAAATTTTTTTCTTTGATAACGCGGATGAAATACTGACCATTTTTTGAAGCTATAATTCTGGCAAAGCGTTCATAATTATTTCCTAGTAATAAGATTTATTGCTCACAAATTTCTAAGATAAATGAAATTTCCAAAAATAAAACATACTAGCTTGTATATACCCGCGACTTTGTTCCCGTGAAACTTGGGAAATAAAAATTGGTTGATAGGTTTTGAGAGTGCTTTATTTTTTAAAATCAAATCCTGTACAACTAACGGAACAATTTAATTTAAAAACAAATATGATAAATCGACTGATAATCCAGTGAATTTGTGAATAAAAGAGCCCCTAGTGGGAAAGTTTTGGGGTAGTTTTGATTTCTTTGGTTTTTTATGTATTTTGGGGTGCTGAATCCGAATCTGAGGTTTGCTGACAAAATTTCGTGACGGAACATTGAGAAAAATGCAAAAATATGAAAAAGTTCGGACTTTTTCGCGGGTTTTCGCTTATAACTCGGAAACTATCAACTTTTCATATACTAAATGAAAGAGCACAAAATTTCCTACAAATCTCACTATCCAAGTATCTCTATCCGACTCACCGTTTTGGTTCTAGCGCTAGTTGAAAATTACCATATTTTTCTAAGTCAACAAAAACCCGATTCTCCAATTGACAACGCTATTATACAGGGTGTATCCGTTAAGTTTACAAAGCTGCCGGCTGTTGATAGGTTTTGGTTGGACGAACAAAAAACCTTTTGGGAGGGGGTGGAAATCGTAACGGTTTAGCCGCTAGGGCGTTTTGAAGTTTTTTCTTTAGAGTTTTACATATCACCCTGTATTTTTGTAACCCTATGACCTATTTTGATGAGTAAGGTATCAGTGTTCGCAGAATACTCCCACCTATCTAAAGCTCTAAAAGTCAAAGTTCCACCCTATCAACTTCCAGAGTAATTAGTCATCAAAGTCAAATTTTCGGTTTTTTTAAACTAAAATTTCAACTAAAAACGCCATTTTCTTCATAAAATACACGGTATTATTGATAGAGCAAGAGCCCGTGAACGCCAGACTTACGTCATAGTATAAACGTTGAAAATGTTCTGCGTAAGGACACCACAGCAGGTAACAACGTTTGGCTACTAAGAACCATGAGGCGCAGTGGCTTTGGCAAGAAGGAGGTAGCAAATGTGCAGAAAATTGATGTCTATTTCGTCATTTTATAAACGCTGATTTTTTGATATTTCCTTTACTATTAGAAGTCACGTCCTCCAGTGCCAGACGGTTTGCATAGTGGAAACCCCCCGCCAGATAACTTTAAAGTTTATTGTATTGTACTTACGTTAATAGTCCATTCAAACCGTCGAAACGTAGCTCCACGGTTTGAAACTCGTTCCTTATATGTTTTTTGGATCGCTGATTACGAAAATCAGGGTCCAGCATTCCTAAAATATGGCCTCATCTTTAAAAATGCAAAAATGCCTCTTTTTAAAGGTTTTTCGCGATAATTTCAATAAAAATCAAAAATAATTCAATGAAATACACTTTTTTCAATATTTATTTGCTAGGAGGGTGGTTGATTTATACCAAATCAAGCCAAATTTTATGATAAGGAGTACTCCTAAAGAGTAAAACTATCCCTCAATCTACTGGGAAAAAACAAATTTTTAAAAAATTGATTTTCCAACTTTAAGCTTCAAATTCTATTAAAAGTGTATTTCGTTTTAAAAAAACCGATAATTTGATTTTGATGACTCGTTACTCTGGAAGTTGATAGGGTGGAACCTTGACTTGACAGTTTCAGATAGGTGGGAGTATTCTGCGTACACTGATACCTTACTCATGAAAATAGGCCATAGGGTTACAAAAATACAGGGTGATATGTAAAACTCTAAAGAAAAAACTTCAAATCGCCCTAGCGGTTAACCGTTATGATTTTCACTCCACTCGCAAAAGATTTTTTGTTCGTTCTACCAAAATCTATTAACAGCCGGCCGCTTTTTAAACTTAACGGGTACACCCTGTATAATAGCGTTGTCAATTGGTTAATCGGGTTTTTGCTGACTTAGAAAAATATGGAAATTTTCAAAGAGAGCTAGAACCAAAACGGTGAGTCGCATAGAGATACTTGGATAGTGAGATTTGTAGGAAATTTTGTGCTCTTTCATTTAGTATATGAATGTTATGGACGAAAAGTTGATAGTTTCCGAGCTATAAGCGAAAACCCGCGAAAAAAGTCCGAACTTTTTCATATTTTTGCAGTTTTCTCAATGTTTCGTCACGAAATTTTGTCAGCAAACCTCGGATTCGGATTCAGCACCCCAAAATACATAAGAAACCGAGGAAATCAAAACTACCCCAAAACTTTCCTGATTAAAATACTATTTTACTGGATTATGATTAATAATTTATTTACTGGCTCTGTCACCTTACTTATTTAATACTTATTAGTACAGGTAAATTAAGCCGAAAAAAGCGAAATAGCGGAAATTTGGCAGAGAGCTTTCTTTTAGGGTCATTAATAAGGGGTTATACAGTCTACTCCGGGAAATCCACTTTTTGGTGGGTTTTGGGGTAAAAAATCAGTTTTTTGCGAATACATCCTAAACGGTAAGTCTTATCATAAAATAGTGTTTACAAAATTTGTAGTTTATACGATTATCCACAAAAAAAGATCTTATACATTTTCCCGTACGAATTGCCATTCGTGAGATATCGCCGATTTACGGACTTAAAATACTCATACGCACTCATTCGCGACTTGCATATGTTCAATAAATCCGTTGTTGGACTACGTGGCTAATATTTTCAGGGGTGATTCCTGGATGTATTTGGAGAATGCTAAAAAACGAAGATAATTGTGATTTTGCTCATGCTTTGAACCTACACTTCTTCTTAACGGAGTCATTCAAGTTTCTGTTCTTTATACCAAAAAAAGAATACAAATTTATCTAAAATATGAATCTAATTATCTTGCTCCACGATAATTAGTCTAGGACTTAAGTAAATTTTAAAAAGATACAAATAGATTTTCGTACACACCCTGTATGTTAGTGGATAGTGGGGATAGAGCCCCTCTCTAGAACAATTTTTTTTCCAAATACATCCAGGTATTACCCGTGAAAATATTAGCCACGTAGTCCAACAACGGATTTATTGAACACTAGCAAGGGCCCGCGTGCGTTGCAACGTCTTTTAATAAAAAAACTTATGTGTGCACAGTCCGGGATAGGAAAAACGTATATTGAAAAAAATAAGAAATCTGCAAAACATAATTTTGGACACATAACTCGACTGTAGAATAATCTCTCGCGGTCAGTATTTCTGAACTCGTACAACACCCAAGAGTTCAAACGCAGGGTTAATCCCTACCTTCTTCAATACGCCCGAGCCCCCATAACCCTTAATCTCTCCCCTTACTAAGCTCACTGCTAGACATTGCACCATGACGTGACAAACGACATAACGGACTGGTAGTACAAAGGGTGATTCTTGACCTTAGCACTGCCACATAAAAAAAATAAAAAAATTAGAGTTAAATAAAGAATGTGTTACAACATTGAGCGCCATCTATCGGAAAAGTTTTGTGCTACATGCTCAACAATCATATTCAGAATACGTTTCTGACCCTGTGCAGAACTTGCCCAATGGCGTCCTCAACATCTTGTTCCCCTTGTTCATTGTGTTCGATATATTCTCTGTTTAAATTTTCATCAGACCCATCGATCATCTGCGGAGATGGCAAACCATAATCTTCACAGTATTTCCGCAAATTGAAAGAACAATATGTCGCCGTGACAGCATTTCATTCGTGTTCCTTCGATTATTAAGTCAGGTTTTCGGTCTGGCCCGATAGTCGGATCAGAACCAACAGAAGGCTAAACGCCTAAGAAGATACTGAATCATCCCGCGAAAATCCTAAAATCGGATCAACCGTTCCGAGTTTTGAGGTTTACAATATTGGGATGATAAAGAAGTTTCCGGATTAGCCGTTTCCAAGATTAGCCCGAACAAACACGCTTTTTAACATTTCGAAAGGTAGGTTGTTTTTATATACTGGCTGGAGCAATAGAAACTTTACGTTCAAATTAATTTTTTGCTTTAGATCATTTTAAAATAAAAGCGTATTTTTTACTATACTTAAACTATATTTTGTATTTTCTGCCTTTAAGTCTATTATATGTCTTCTGCCATTTTGTAGTGACCGCCATATTAACTTCAAAATGAAGGCACACCGCTTAGTGTAGGGATTATACTCGTTACACGCTTCCATTAAATACCCATATCGAAGCCGTTATAAAGAAAAGGGTAATCCGTCTTTTTGTGTTGGCCGCCATTTTGAATTTTGAATGACGCCACATAGCTAATTGCATTCTACTTGTCATACCCTTTCATTTGATTTCCAAGTCCGGGGGTCGGTGAATACACTTGAAAAATTCGGATGCCATCTTGGAACCGCCATCTTGAATTTGTTACAAAATGGTCAGATTGCATTGCCACGCGAACTATACATATGTGCAAAATTTGAAATTGATCGGTTATATGGAACTGGGTTAAAAACAAGTTGCAAGATTTGTCTACATACATACTGTTCCGTGAGGACACGACCATCTGGGCGGACATAGAGGAGAATAATCATCACACTAAAGGTGTCAATGAAATAATAATCACCATGTATACTACAATTGATCCACTAACCAAGAACTGATCTCAAATCTTATGAGAATCGAATACGCATTAAATTTGGCACTCAGTTCAACGCACTTGCTTGTGTCAAAATTCCAAATGACAAGTTCACATGCAGCAGAGTGACAAATTTTAAGAACCAAAGGAGATAAATACTGAAGGTCTAATTCTCCACAATGGGTCTTGCCTTAGCTAAATGGGTTCCACAAACGCGAAAGCCGAAGACAATTGCTAAATCATGTAACCACTCCTTTCAACAGGATTTTTCCATAAAGAAAAAAAACGGTTAATAATATACAGGAAGGAGCAATGACCGAGGTGACCAAGTGAGTGCGGAGATAGTGAAATTCACTTTTCATTTGGCTTGGAGACGAGGAAGATCAGATCTTGGTGAGTTGGACCGCATCTAACATAAGAATTGAAATCCTAACCTTTTGAATTATTATATTATATTGTGATTTAAGTGAAACCTTCAGTGAATTAAATTATAAAATAAAATATGAATTATGTTAAACAAAATAGGAATAAGTGTATTATAAAATAAAATATAAGCCTTGTGTAAAGTTGCCTTTTAATTAAAATGAATGGTGTCTCGATTCTGATTTAAAGTCTTCTTTGATTGTGCGTGATGCTTATGATAACAATGAAGAATACGGAAATTCGACTATGACTGGTTCATATTACGAATTAGGCACGAGCAAACCATGAATCCGATTAGCGGAGAGGAAGCGACATTGATGTCCCAAACAAAATGTGCGGATAGAATACCCAGGATCGAATCCCGTTCCGTGCAGACAACTTTTTTTATATATACATATGTCCAGTTTACATAGTCGCCAAAATCATGAAGTGAAGAGTGTTTTTGCGTAATTAAATTTATATTTTAAACCAACGACTAACATGCCTGAGCTACGAAACACATACATACATTAAAAAAATAGCCTAAAACATGCCCACGAATATACTGAATCTTACATGAAAAGTTCATCGCAATCGGATTAGCCATTTCCGAGATTAGCCCGGACAAACAGACAGACACATAGACAAAAATTTTAAAAATACTGGATTTTGTTTTAATATCATGTAAATAACCGTATGAGCTTAGGTTAGGTTAGATATGGCTGAGCTGCTGGTGTACAGCTCAAACACTTAGGCCAAAAGAATGTGATGCCATAGTGATCCCACTTTAAACCGGATGTTAAAGTGTCGTTTCTTCACTAAACCATCTCGAGGAAGCAATGAATCTCCTGAGTTGCGGGATGCCAATCTTCGAAATTTCCGCAAGCGTGCTTCGAAAGGGTTCACCAAATGGCGGTAGTCTCCTTCTGCTTAGGGCTGGGCAGTGACAGAGGAGATGTACTACACTTTCCTCCTCGTCCGGAATTTTACAGGTTCTGCAAAAGTCGTAGGTCTCAAGACCTAAGCGGGTCGCATGCGTGCCTACCAGACAGTTCCGGTCAGCACTCACACTCACCTCTCATAGCTGAGAGGTCTTGTCTCCCGAGGCTCATTAGTGAAGTGGGCCGCCTGAAATCATAAGAGGGCCAGGTTAATTTGGCCAAGGTTCATTTATTAAGATCCCTCCAATGCTTCTTTGCTTGTTGCATTGTGTGCTGTTTGCTTTGGAGTTAAAAAGTGGCCCAAGGCATACCAACCCTTTCCTTTCCTAGCAAATTGGTCAGCTTTACAATTTCCCTCTATGTTTTGGTGACCGGGAATCCATACGAGGAGGTTCCTGAACTGCGGATCCATCTCGTTAAGAGATCTGCGACATTCAGAGATAGTTCTAGAGCTGTTTGTGCAAGAGCGGAGGGCTTGCAGAGCCGCCTGACTATCTGAGAAAATGTAGACAGTCCGACTCTTGTCGGCGCTGGTTGATTAGTACTATAAAACAGCTTCATGTATGGCTAGAACCTCCGCTTGATATGCACTGCAGTGATCGGGTAGTCGGAAGGAGCCTTCAATCCCAATCTATGGGGGAAAGAGCCATCATTAGAGCCATCAGTAAAGAAGTTTATGGCATCTTGAATATTGTGTGGTCTATTTCTCCATTCACGACGTGAAGGGGTGTGGAGTCCGTAGTTCCTCGTGAAGGTAACCTCGGGTATACAGAAGACGGTTTTAGTGGGAACGATCACAAAGTTCAGTACCTTCGTGTGCTCTCCCCTGATTCTGGTCCAAAATCCGGATTCCTTTATTCTAAGGGCTGCGATGGTTGCACTTTCCCTTGCCACAAGATTCAAGGGAGGACGGTATAACATAACATTTGGGGCATTTGTAGGTGTGGAGCCAAGTGCTTCTATGCATAACTCCGCACATATTTGTACTTTCTGTAGTTGGTTTACCACGGTGGACTTACTCAAGGTTGGCCACCATACTAAGACCCCGTATAGCAGTATTGGATGGACGATCGCTGCGTAAATCCATCGTACTATGTTAGGGAAGAAGCCCCATTTCTTCCTAATGGATTTTTTTCAAGCGAAAAGCGGTGTTCGCTTTCTTAATGCGCTCTTCTGTGTTTTCATTCCAGAGAAGTCTCTTGTCCAGGACTACTCCCAGATATTGGCACTATTGCTAAATTTGAGCCTGACATTGTTTAGCCGCGGGGGTATTAGAGGTGGGCTTTTATACCTCCTCGTGAAGAGGACCAGTTCCGTTTTTACTGGACTAACGCTGAGTCCGCGGTTGGCAGCCCAGCTTGAAAGGCTTTGTAACGCCGCCTCCATGAGATAACAGAGGACTTGAGGAAATTTTCCTTTTTTGATGATGAAAACGTCATCCACGTAACCCAGGACGTAATGGCCCTCTGCCCCTATGCGTCGCGTCAGCTGGTTCGCAGTCACGACCCATAGAAGCGGCGAAAGTCATCCTCCCTGCGCGGTGCCTCTATTTACCGCACTTCGGACCGAGTAGTCGCCTAGGATCGCACTCACCATCTTGCCAGTAAGTATTTGATGGATGAGAGACAACAGTGATGCCTCGATCCCCAGTTCCTTCAAGGCCAGGGTAATGGCGTCCGGGAGTACGTTGTTAAACGCTCCCTCTATGTCAAGGAATGCCACTAATGTATACTCCTTGACCTCGAGTGATTTTTCAATTGTTGAAACCAATGAGTGAAGAGCAGTATCAGTAGATTTTCCCTTTGTATAGGCGTGTTGTGCGCCAGAGAGTTCCGAGGTTGGTATGGTCTGCCTCAAATATATTTCGATTAGCCTTTCTAGAGTCTTTAAAAGAAAGGATGATAGGCTAATTGGCCTAAAGTCTTTGGGTGTTGCGTGGGATGCGTTTCCTGCCTTGGGTATAAAAATTCCTTAACCTCTTTCCAACTAGAGGGAATGCAGTCATTTTGAAGGCACCCAGGAAAAATGGCCTGCAACCAGGGCGCGCTGCAGTTGTGCCAGCATTATGCCGTCCGGGCCTGGAGATGTTTACAGCCTATTCAAGGGAGGGCTGGAAGGTGTTTACAGCCTATTCAAATCTTGCTCTATTTATGATAGATTTGACCACCTATGGTGAGGCTGAAGGGTTTATCGGGAAGGCTGTCTGTCTCAGCCGTAGTACTACTCGGGAAGTGGGTGTCCATAAGTAATGTCAGGGATTCTCTGCTTGAGTCAGTCCAATCGCCGTTTTCTTTGCGTAAATAACTAAGCATTGTTGGTGCTTTAGTTAATATTTTATGTAGGCTTGAGGCTTCCGACGTGGACTCTATATTGCTGCAAAAGGTAGCCCAGGAGGTGCGTTTGGCCTTCCTTATTGCCGTTTTGTATATATTCAGCTTCGACTTATAGCAGCCCCAGTAGGTTTCACTGTTGCTGCGTCTAGCTGAATTAAATTCCTTTCTGCACTCTTTTCGGAGCGTTTCAAGTTCGCGAGACCACCATGGGGATTTGGAAGCCTCTTTGGAAGTCTGTTTGGACAGCCTTTATTAATGGCGTAAGTGCATTGCTCTGTGAAAATGTCCACAAGGCTGTCGAGTTGTTGCCGGTTTATGGGAATACAGGGTGGCTTAGAAGCAAGGTTCTTTGCGATTAGCCTAGTATAGTAACCCCAATTTGTCTTTTTGAGGTTTTTTAATTTTAGAAGGCGGGTTGAGCTAGAGTCTTCCAGTTGGAACTCTATGAACCTGTGGTTCGAGAACGAGTGTTACTTAAAGACCTTCCAGCCCAATATTCGGTCGGAGTAGCAGTGTGAGACAAGGGTCATTTCCAACACTTCTTCTCTGTTTTTGGTAACAAAGGTGGCATCGTTACCTTTTTTACAAATAGCAAGCTTGGTGTTTAGTAGGTAGTTAAAAATAACCTCACCTCGATCATTGGTGTCCCATTGTGTGTGGTGTGCCTTTGCATCACCTCCCATAACCAGGACCGTGGTAACATCGGTGTATCTTACCAGGTCCTGAAAGGCCATAGGAGGTAGAGGGCCCTCATAATCGTGGGCTAGATAGAAGAGGCCATCCTGAGTTTCTTCTGTTTTAACTCTACGTCGACCACAGTAAGATCTCCGTCACTAAATTGAGGGAGAAGAAAGATTCTTATGTTATTTTTGATAAGAATACCTAAACTTCCCCGACTCTAGCTACCGCAGCTTTGTACAGCTTTACGGATCTTGTGCTGTCGCAGGCCGTTAGTTTTATGCTGCCTTGATACCACCCGGCATCAAGGCATGACGGGGAAGTCCAGGGTTATCCCTCAGGACCTCCATAGCCACTTTAGCGAGGGCGACTTTCACCCACAGCCATTGGTGTTTGGGAATCTTATCATTTTCCCATGGCCTTAGAAAATGACAATTATTTTGAAATCACAGACACTCCAATTATATTTATATAGATAGAAGATATGCAAGCCGCGAATGAGTGCATATGAGTATTTTAAATCCTTAAAACGGCGATACCTCATGAATGGCAATTCATACGGGAAAATGAATAATATTTTTTTTTGTAGATAATCGCATAATCTACAAACTTTGCAAACACTATTTTATGATAAGACTTACCGTTTAAGATGTATTTGCAAAAAAATTATTTTTTGACGCTAAAATCCCCTAAAAAGTGGGTTTCCCGGGGTATAAAATCCCTATTAATAACCCTAGAAGGAAGCCTGTATCCAATCATTTCCGCTATTTTTAATGGTTTTATTTAGCTTGACCTCGTATATTTGGTTCAAATCTTGCGACAGCTTTTTCAACAACTTCTACTTAACCGATTCTTGTGAAACTTTGCACACACATTGAGTTCCCGTGATAATGCAATCTGACAATTTTGTAAAAAAATCAAGATGGCGGACGAATTTTCCAATTGTGTTCCGATTCCATTGAAAATCAGTATCGGGGGGTTTTTAGGGCCACAAATGACGATTATGTGGTCAAAATTGGAAATTCAAAATGGCCGCACCAATATGGCGGATGAATATTGTAAATGTGTTCTGAATCCATTGAAACTAGGTATCGGGGGGTTTTAAAGGCCACAAATGACGATTCTGTGGTCAAAATTATAATATTCAAAATGGCGACGCCAATATGGCCGATGGATATTGCAAATGTGTTCTGAATCCATTGAAAGTCGTTATCGGGGGGTTTTAAGCCGTTTGCGATTTGATTGATTTGTTATCCTAAAAGTTTATTAGCAGACATTTTATAATCTCCTTTTATCCTTTAATATTTGCTTGTGTTCTTAATTAATGGGTTTATATAAAACATTTGGGTTTATACAGGGCGTATTGCATAAAGTTACACAACGTCCGGCAGTAGATAGGTTTTGAATAGACGAACAAATAATCGTTTTGGGAGGGGGGGGGGGGTAATAACGGTTTTGCCTCTAGGGCGTTTTGAAGTTTTTTTTTAGAATTTTACATATCACCCTGTCTTTTGGCAACCCTATGACCTATTTTCATGAATAAGGTATCAGTGTACGCAGAATACTCCCACCTATCTAAAACTGTAGCATAAAAATTGTCCACACATTATTGATAGGAAATTGTCCAAGCTTTCCAATTTTGCAAAATAAAGTATTAGTTAACTAGGTATTTTATGGAAAAAAGTGGTTTTAGTTGAAATTTTAGTTAAAAAACCGAAATTTTGACTTTGATGACTCATTCCTCTGGAAGTTGATAGGGTAGAACCTTGAATTATTATTCATGAAAACAGGTCAGGTTACAAAAATATAGGGTGATATGTAAAACACCAAAAAAAACTTCAAAAAGCCCTAGCGGCAAAACCGTTATGATCCCCCCCCCGCATTACGATTTTTTGTTTGTGTATTCAAGACCTATCCACAGCCGGCCGTTGTGTAACTTTATGCAATACACCCTGTATATCACATTTTTAATTGTTTCATAAAATTGGTTTTGCACAGAATGGATTAATTTTTTATTAGGTACCAGTTGGGAGCCTTAAGACGTCTTAAGATTCCTCGTCAAATTTTCTTAAGACTGGCTAATTTTCTGTCAAAACGTAATGAATCTTTAGTTCAGCTATAATTGCCTTAAGACGTTTTTGACATTTGCAAAAAGTAATAAAAATTCAAGGATTAAATATTGCATTATTCAATATCTTTTCAGCACAGATTTTAATTTCAAATATTTTTTTACTATGTTCTCACTAATAATTTAATTTTCGTAAAACACTTCGCTAATTTCATTATTCGCTAACGTCAGTTCTTGAAGATTCTTTAAGATTATGCGGTCCTGAGCGTAGCCTTATGACTTAACGGAAGTTTATAAAAGAGAACGAAAGATCGTTTTAAGGCCATTGCAGTTGTTAGTTCTCCTCCCCTAAGACAACGTAAGACCGTTAAATTTAGGGCCTTTAAATAAAAAAAGATTATGTGTGCACAGTCCGGGGTCTGAAATACAAAAAAAAATTTAGATTTACCTAAACAAATATCGGGAAAATTTTGTACTATGTTCGTACAATAGACACCTAGGCAAACATATTCAGAAAATTTGAACTCAATTGGACGGTTAGTTTCGGAGTGTATAAAACTTACAGCGATAAGTAGGGTTCGAACGATACTCTCGATACTGAGTAGGTATCGATACTGTCGTCTTGAAAACCGATACTGAGCACTCGATACCAAGATCATGGTATCGTCAAGTACTACTCATTAAAAGTATCGAGTACTTTGTCAACCTACATACAGTGGGCACACGCAAGAAATTTTAAACTGATGAATTTCTTTTTTCTATTATATTTTTTTTTAAATTTATTATTTATAATTTAAATAATAAAATTTTAAACAATAAAATTTGGTGACATAGTTTAGTCTTATATCTTCCTCAGTTGTAAAATTTCTTGGGTGAGCCAATAATTTTGACAGCCACTGTATGTACTACTGATAAACCGCAAAAATCGGAATATTCTTCAATCTTCAGAGATGTCGCTACATACAAGTTACGATTATTTCTGAATGCAGCTTTAACCAGTAGCTGTTTTTAAAGGAGCATTTACATCGGAAACGCATTGTGCGAACCCAAAATGGAGCTCCTCTATCACACAGAAGTTTGTATTCTGTTCTACCAAAAATGTGAACATGCTCAATTTGCGTTTCCATCTTGGGCTGAAGATGAAAACGGGCCTTAGTCATGCCTTTGTTCATATGTGTCTGTGCTTTTTTTTGTCGACGGAGTCTTCATACCGTTGGGTTATGTTATTTACGTAAATTTAAATAAATATTTTTTTCTTAAATATATGTATTTTAAAAAGTACTCGATACTGAGTAGTATCGATACTTCCAGCCCGATACTTTCTAGGTATCGATACCACGGTTTGATTCTGTTATTAGTACTTGGTATCGATACTAGAAACCGATAGTTCGAACCCTAGCGATAAGTCAAAGAAGACGTTCATTTTTTTTTGAGCATGGGCGAATATTGTCGATTGTGGTGAAACTGTTGAGTTCTTTGGGTAAAGGAATTTGAGTCGAAGTGATTGTTAGTGCTCCGGTGAGTTCGATGACGGTTATATATTCCATTATTCCACTTTTGATCTGATATGAGTACGGGTACGTTCCAGATCGATTGCAATTTAATATTTATTAATTCCCACATAAATATAATCTAGCTTAAAAACAACTATACAATTTTTAATCAACAATTAAATAATTTCAGTAACACACCTAGTAATTTCTTCGGCTAGCTTGCAAGGATCCGCTGCATAAAACTTGACTCCAAAGTACAGATTGAACGGATCAATTTGTCCCTTTAACTGCCTCGATATTCTGCAAGCAGGATCCAACCAATGCTAAAATGATAAGTTTCATTTATTATAAATTTTTCTTTTATATTTCTGTTGTTAAATTAAAAATAATTGTTCCTAGATGAGGAGCTGGCGAACAAAACGATTTAATTACACAAATTTAAATTTTACAGGAGGAGCCAAAAACTGAAAGACGCAACATAACACTTTTCACGTGGGTTTTTTTCCCCGCAAATAGTGTTTGTCGATTCTTTGACTTAAAGTTAAATCCAGATTCCTCTCTAATTAAACGTCAGATATTTAAATTTAAAAAATGCAATTATGCCGTTTTGTTTGCAAGTGATGCAATTGTTACGTTTTGATTGCCACTAGACTGTATTCAATCCAATGTTACTGTAATTATAACGTTTTGATCAAAATTTCGAACTTCTGAGTCGATTTTAGCACACTTTTTGGTCATTTTGAACAGCTTCGGGCTAAAACTTTACTGTAATTATATCGCTTTGATCGCAAGTACGAGCTTCTGACTTTATTTCAGCATACTTTATGGTTATTTTGCACGAAAAGGAGGCCTAAATTAGATTCACGGGATCATAAACAGCGTTTCAATAAACGAAAAAAAAAACCATTTTAACCACAAGTGTAATTAGATCGTTTTGTTCGCCAGCTCCTCAGATATAGAATTGCAGAGGATACCCACTGTTTGGTTTTCTTCATCCACATATCGTATACCAAAGTATGCTGTCTCAATCAAATTCAACCGTCCAAAAACCACGTCCAGTAATGCTTGGCCTGGTAAATCGTCCTGGAAAATAAGTAAAACCATGTTAAATGTGTATATATTATATGTAGAACAATTTCGATTCAAGGTTCAAATGTTGAATCAAAGACTATTGGTATAAAGTTGCTACTACATAAAAGATAAAGTTGAAAGAGTATACTATGTATTTTATTAAAAGCACTTCTAATATGTATTGATAAGATTGTTTACAAAACTAATAGAGTATCTTAATATTGCAAATAAAATGGAGGAAAACTTTAAGAGCCGTGAAGTTGCTCTTGAATCAAGCATTCTGTTATTTGTAAAGATCCTCTTGATAGGATTTGATACATAGTTGTAAATACACTTGATGCGATTTTTTTTTAATTTTTAAGTAAACGTGAAAGAATGACTTGGCTAGCATTTTTATTTTTTTTATTTATTTATTTATTTATTTATTTATTAGATATTAATTAAAAACATGGGAAGTACACAAGACTTTCATCTTTTAGAGTAACAACAAATATAAATATATATATAAAAATTGGAATCTTAATACTAGCTTAAAATAACCTTAACTAAATAATTCTAAAAACTAATTAAAATAATATCGGTGATCATAGAAGAAAGAAAGATTAAATAGGCTAAAGAAGAAAAAATTAAGAGGAGGAGAGAAAAATAGATGCTTGCTTTTTGAAAGCTGCGACTGTGCCTATTCTTTGCACCACGTTGGCTAGGCTATTCCAAAGTCTAATAGTATGCACAAAGAAGGAGCGACTACCTATTAGGGATAGATGAGCAGGAATAAGAAATTGAAGTGATCTAGAGGAGTGCAAGGGGGATAAGAAATCGGATAGGTAACAAGGACTTTTGGTATAGAATACTTTATATAAAAGGACAAGAGCCATGATGTCGACGAGACGGAAAATGTCATATCCTAATAAGGAATTCTGTGATAACGTGATCTGTTCGTCTCAAGTGAAAGATATAACGCAAGCAATCATTAAATGCAACCTCAAGACGTTGACGACAAGTTGCATTATCGCAGTTGACAGAGACTTTTACCTAGCACAAAATGTGATCTCGCTGAAAATAGGGTCTTAGGTACTTTTTGGGTGTAGAAAACGATCAAAAAAATCTTTGCTGCTCTAAAGTGTATGCTAAGTTCACAATTTCAAAAACAAATTAAAAAATTTGGTTTTTGTGTTAAACAAAATAAAAAAGTGGGTGTGTGTACTTATGTACGCGAATTAGAAGTTATACTTCTTTGGCGTGATTTAAGAGTAATTTTTAATTTGCATGCAAATAATTTATTAGTTTTTTTCTTATTTGCGTGCGTTGGCAGGTGGAAGCAGCATGATGCCGACACGTTCCAGCCTGTCGGTTATGCCGGATTCTAATCCTAACTAAAATCACCTACTAATCAACCCATTCTCCGGCAGAGAGGAAACACATTTTTCTAGACAAGTTGCTCTTATTTATACAGGTTTTTATGCGCCCCATGTTTTTATTTTAGTCTGTTAAAAGTCCCAGAATATTACTTAATTCGCTGGCACAGCGACACAAAGTGCCCCTTGGCAAACGACATTAGAAGACAGCACCAGAAGGTCCACGTTTGTGTTCTAATTATTTTCTAGTTTTTGGTACAGCAGATTTAAAATAAAACCATTTAACTTAAAAGTTTTTTTTACCTATTTTTATTATATCCTTTTTAGTCTTAATTCAGTCATTTTTGGATTTTACTTTTTACAAAATTCTGGTGAAGTGATTTGTTACGCATACCATATTTCCAGCGCCATTTTGAATTTTCTAATTTTGACAACAAATTTATTATTGCCGACCTTAAACACCCGCAAAATAGCTATTTTCAGTGAAATCGAATCGTAATTTCCAAAATCTTACCGCCATTTTGATTTTTTTAAAATTTTGTCCACTGATTCGTCATTTGTGACCTTAAAAACTCCCCGATACCGATTTTCAATGGATTCGGAACACATTTGCAAAATTCATCCGCCATTTTGAATTTTCAAATTTTGACCACAGAATCGTCATTTGTGGCCTTAATAACCTTCCGATACCGATTTTAAATGGATTCAGAAAACATTTCCAAAATTCATCCGCCATTTTGAATTTTCAAATTTTGACCACAGAATCGTCATTTGTGGCTCTAAAAACCTCCTGATACCGATTTTCAATGGATGCAGAACACATTTGCAAAATTCATCCGCCATATTGGCGCCGCCATTTTGAATTTTCAAAATTTGACCATAGAATCGTAATTTGTGGCCCTAAAACCCCCGGATACCGATTTTCCATGGAATTGGAACACAATTGAAAAATTCTTCCGCCATCTTGGAACCGCCATCTTGATTTTTTTACAAAATTGTCAGATTGCACTGGCACGTTAGCTCAATGTGTGTGCAAAGTTTCATAAGAATCGATTTAGTAGAAGTAGTGCAAGATTTGAACCAAACAAATATACGAGGTCAAGCTAAATAAAATCATTAATATCTTGTTCATTGTTTTATTTTCCCAAATAATAACAGTTAATATTTTGTATTATATATTCAAACTAATTTCTGATTGAATAATTATATTAAGCTTTAACCATTCAAAATCATTAGTAAAACAGTAAATAATTATCGCTTGTTATTGTACACTTGCCATATAGCTTTATTATTATCTTGGCCAGTTTCACGGGGGCAGACAAACAATCAAGAAAAACCTTCTGAAAAAGTCGGCCCGTGCAAAACTGGCCCTTAGAAACTCGCGCTTAGGTGATGGATAGAACACGGATCGGATTTCCCTCCATAGCCTCGCGACAGAACCCTCACCCAGCAACTATGAACCTTCTTATACCTACAAAAAGCCCAAAACTTCGCTTGGCTGATGAATCGTACATGAAATTAATTTCCCTCCATAGCCTCAGGATGAAAACCCCTCACCAATCGACATCGTGAACAGACATCAGCTAAAGAATGGGAGTTGAAATGCTTGCCCTTCGCCTATATTCTCCGTCACCGCCTCGCGTTGCGTCTCGCGTCTCGATAAAAATTCACTCTCATAATATTTTCCAAACGCGCCTAAAGAAGTATAACTTCAAAAAATATCTCGTAAAATTTTAACTTTTAATTATTTTAAAATTTATATATTTCATATATTGGCTAAAATTTAATATCACACTTTGAAATATATAAATTTTAAAATAATTAAAAGTCGAAAGTGGCAGTTACTATTTCATACTCACATAGAATGCGGTGCTTTACAAATGTATTAAAAAACGGTATATAGAAGGCAATTTTTTTAAAACCAATTTATTACACAGAGAAAGATATACATTATAATATATAAATTTCATAAAAAAGGGTGGTGTACTTTGGCAATTATCGCATTTTTGAAATTTAAGTATTATAAAGTTAAATAAAAAAGTAGCGCTGCATGAGTGCCAATTTTTTCCATAAATAAATTGTCCACATCGAAATATACAATGTGTGTAAATTTCATCAATATTGGTGAAATAATATGTCAATAATTGCATTTTGAATTTTTGAATTCAGTGTCAAATTAAACAATTTTCAAAATAAAATTAAATTGAAAATATAATTTATAGTTTATTTAAATCATCTCCTTCAACAAATTTGCCCGCCAAATTGACAAATAACCCCGTCAGCTGTTCCCTTTTTCTCAGCTGTTTACTATTTCTCCACACTAATCTACACAGAATTTCTTAGAAAATTTTTAATCTCCAGCTAAAAATTCCGTTTCAGCTGCGCAAATTTTGCATTTTCTTAGTTTCTCGGGAGCGTAAAAGAGGGGATATTTTCGCTTCCTCTCTTGCAAATAAGTTCCCGAGGTCTCGACTCGAGTCGTGGCGCTGGCGATTGTGGCTGGCTGTTGAACTGATTCTGTAGTGAAATTTCACGGTATACAGAAACAAGGTAATGTAAAAGACTGAATATGGTTTTAGGGCGACGTCACTCACTGACCTCTTCCCATATTAAATCGAAATTGTTGTTGTTGTTTTTCTGCATTAGGTCACTGGGTGACGTCACATTTTTCTACAATATTCGAAGCTGTCAGTCTCTTTTACATTACCTTCTTTCTGTATACCGTGCTGAAATTTTAATTTTCAAAAGCAATTGGCACTTGTTATGGCAAACCAAAACGATTACGACGTGCTGAAAATAAATAAGTTCTTGATTTAGTGCCTAACTACAAGATTGTGAATAATTTCATAAATAATTTATTAGTTAATTTATTAATTAATAGTTTTATGTAATTATTTTGAAGACACAAGTGATTTTTAGGTTATGGTCTTCTTGATTTGCACGAAACATCCCAGAGCATCCCAGAAAGCGTTTTCTTACTTTCCCAATTTAATCAAATTTTATCAAAAATCTCGGGATTCCGCTTGATCCCGTGTGGAGTAAACATACAGAGCTAAATTAAGCAGACTTTAGTGGAATGTTAAAAAAATTGGTCAGATTGAACACGTGCTCGTTAGGAGTTAGTAAGTTTTTATAGACTGTCTGCAGTTATTTTCCTCTCTTGATGATACAATTACACTGGCCGTTATTTTTTCAGCGTCAGTGATATTTTTATAGGATTGGACATTACAGTATTTCTATATTTTTTGACTGTAAAGCATTTACTACCTGTTGTAGATATGTCAAATATCTAACTTTGAGACTAAATAATAAGTAATTCTAGAATATAACGCAATGCATTTGAAAAATAGTTTTTTTCGTTTTACTGTTACCGTCTTACCGTTTCCACTGTGATTTTTTAATAGCACGGTTGTACCGGAAGTAGAAAATACATATATTGAACTTTTCATTTGAAAAATAAAATCCAACAACGAATCTTGAAAAATGATATCGAGCTAAAGACAAAGCACCCCTCATCGTTGGTTTTTTCAAGTTCTTCTGAATCAGCTATTATAATATTTTCATCGATATCATAATTAATGCTCTGAAATAATTGAAAAAGATTGGAATCACGATAAAAGATTCAATCTAATAAAAAAACGTATAATTGCCTACTTTGTTTTGCGGCACATAATATCACATCATGAGCACATTAGAGTACGACATATCTTTGGTTTTTATAACAAAAAATGGGGGGCTAACTTCTTTGTAAAAATTGTTTTTCTTTATAAAAATTACAGTTAATTTAATTTAATTTGTTAATTCGGCACATTATAGAATATTACAGCACAACATTTATTTTTTTGAAAATCCAATAAAGCGGAGCTTACTTAATACACGTACATACGTACATTTAACAACCATAATAATCACCGTCGTGCCGCAAACATTAAGTAACCGCAATTACCACATAAAAAAATATAAACCCAAAACAAAATACACCCAAAAACCAAATTGATGTGCCATGGTCTTGTGCACTCAAAAGTAAACAAAGCAATAAACAAATTACCCGTTGACAACGACTTGGATCATAGCAGTCTGCAGTGAAAAGAAAAGAACTGACTCAGCAAATTGCAACATGACACCAATAACATCAATAATTAGGTGACCAGAATTATTTTGATGCAACATGACTCAATGCATTAATGCAAGATGACCCACAAGAAAGTAAACAGTGCATGCGCGAACAAATTAATATTTTATATAAAGGAGAAAGAAAAAAACAATAGATTTGGTATTAGGAACAATTGTCGATGGGAGAACCATAGTGATCCTTTTGTCAATACTTACTTTTTGAATTGAATGCACAGAAAAAAATTAAATCTTTCGTGTCATACTAATCCAAGCACATAAATAACATCCTATTAATAAATTTTATGTTTTTGGATTAGTATGGCACGAAAGATTTAATTTTTTTCTGTGCATTCAATTCAAAAATTAAGCATTTTTTAAAATGTCGCTTGGATCTCCCATCGACAATTATTTGCATATAGAATGTAGGTACTAGAATAATTAGTATAAGAGTGCTCTTTATCTAAATGCTGAATTTCACGTACACGGATCGCCTAAGCTTTGTCGAAAAGTACCAAATAAGGCCAACTTTAACATTAAAACTGCTTATAACTTCAAAAGTAAAGGCTGTAGCATAAAAATTGTCCGGACATTATTCCTAAGAAATACTCCAAGCTTTCTAATTTTGGGAAAAGATTGCTTAACTACGTATTTTTTGGAAAAAGAAAAAGGTTGTTATAGGTTTACAAAAATACAGGGTGATATGTAAAACTCTAAAAAAAACTTCAAAACGCCCTAGCGGCTAAACCGTCACGATTCCCCCCCCCCCCCCCCTTCCATAAGATTTTTTGTTCGTCCAACCATAAGCTATCAACAGCCAGCCGCTTTGTAAACTTAACGGATTCACCCTGTATAATCTTCCGACATTTTGTGGTGACCGCGGTATTATATTTAAAATGACGTCACATAGCTTGCTGTACTATATTCGTCATACACTTTCATTTCATACCCATACCGAGCGCGTTGTAAAGAAAAAGGTAATCCACCATTTTGTGTTGGCCGCCATTTTGAATTTGGAATAACGCCACATAGCTAAATGTATTCTACATATTTGTCATACCCTTTCATTTGATACCGATGTCTTGGAACCGACATCTTGATTTTTATACAAACTGGTCAGATTGCATTGTCACGCGAACTATACATTATGTGCAAAATTTGAAGTTGATCGGTTATACGGAAATGGGTCAAAATCAAGTTGCAAGATTTGTTACATCCATACATACATACATACAGCGTAAAAAAATGGATACCAATATAGAAATTTCTGTCAAAGCAGGCATATTTCCATGCATGAATTAAACGGTGTATTCAATTAAACAAAACGCCACATTTCCTGCTTAAATTTATAGTAGGCCGTCAGAATGAATGATTTGAGGTCGGTGAAATACTTCTTGAACAACAGGTTTTTTTGGATAGATTGATAGATCTAGGCTGGCTGCACATTGGATGCGTTTTCGTACGAATTTGTCTTGTACGAACACGTACGAATACGCATGAACAATCCCGATACTCCGAGGACTGGTACGTCGCACACTAGATTCGAGCTAGTCGTATGTGTATGTGCGTATACTTCGACGGACGCACAGTGGGGCAAATATCTCATTTTTTGGACAAACGATAATTTCCAAGCCTGGAATTGATGAAACTTAAAAATTCGGCTGATAAAGTTTTAATTTACTTACAAAATTTGTGTCCGCCATATTGGAATAGCCATCTTTAATTTTGAAATTTCAAAATTCGGGCTCGATAGAATTAAAGGCAATTTTATAACAAGTAGTTTAAAATAAAAATTTCAAGTTTCATCAATTTGAATAGTAGATGTGAGTCCTTTTAATTTCCTTCTCCAATCTGGCAAACACTCGATCAGCGGACATAAAGCTATGACCTATGGCAGGATAAAAGGATATTCTGTGGTGCTTTATTCATTAGCCAATGCATGTATGTGGCTATTTGTGTTTTGGCCAGCACAGCTGTCACAGCAAAGTCTTAATCCCTCTACATTAGTAGACAAATTTTACTTCATTTAGAAAATACAACGCTTAACGAGGCGAACAATAAAACACAAAATTCATCGAAATCAGTCAATCCGTTCTCGAGATATCATCAAAAAACCCGTTATAAAATGATTTTTCTTCATAAATTTTTTTTTCGTGAATTTTTCCGATATTTTAATAGTTGTTCTGCTATTCGGGGCGGAGACAAATCCAACAAATCAAAAATCTTAAAAATTTTAGGGGGTGGAATTGTTTGCAGAAGAGAAAAATTAAACTTTTGTTCGAAATATTTTTTTATCCGAAGCTTTCCAGCACCCCCAAATGAATGATTTTTGGGGATAATTTTGTTATTTGATAATTTTTTGGGGGTGCAGGGCTTCGGATAAAAAAAAATTTCAGAAATCGTTTCATATTCCTCTGGGGCAAACCCGAACCGTGAAAAAAATGGGGGTTGCAATTTGAATTTTTAGATTCACCCCCAACGCCTGCGAGGGGGTGAGTGGGTGCGGGTGAGATTATTGTGCAAACGATTCTACCCTCCTTCACGAAAACCTACCCTTCAGGAAATATAGGACCGTTGCCGGACTTTTGCCGCACCCTGTATATAGATTTATATGCACGGTATGACTACGGACGCGAAGATGTTAACGGAGATGCCGGAAATCTTCTAGGTACATAGGGACGAGCGGGAAAGAACGGAAAACGGCTTGATCACTGCATTGTGATCTAGATTTTGTTCCTTTTTGATCGCTCTAATCGTGTGGGAATAGTATTGTGACTTTGCCTAGGGCTATAAACACAGCTCAATGCGGGCGCCACAGACTCAAATATTTTGATGCATACAAATGCAATGTACCTGAGAATATACCGCATATTGATATAAATGAATTAATGCGAACTTTTTTCCCTATCAAACTTTGTTTGAGTTCATCTAGACTTCTGGATACATGCAGAGCTGGCTCTGATAAATCTCTCCAACTCAATAGCAATTGCATCCGCTCTCTTCATGGAGACGATAATAAACAAAAAGCTTATATAATAAATGGTTTATATATTCCAACTTAATCGTTAATGATAAAGAGTTAGGTTTGAGACAAGGAAGGAAGAATCTTCCATTCTAAATCTTCTGAATGATCTTCCAACACCAGTTTTTTGCTCTTTCATGTTCAGGCCTACGTCCTTGCCGCCCCATTTAAGCTCTACATAAGCTTCTTTTCATGCCAAAAGAGTCCTTCCCACGATGTTTACGTTATCTTCTATACAAGTAATTGTACAGAGTGTGTTTTTATTGACTCACTTCTCTGGGCTGACGTTTTCCTTGTCACCCATTTTAGGCCATGGTTGAATAGCATTTGGGTCTTGTCTTAGACTTTGTCGTACTTCGACCTCTTTTGTTAATGCATTTTGGATCTTCACGTTCACCAGGGAGTTATTTGTTGCGCAGTTTATCAGTCGTACCAGCTTTGAGGGGACTCCTAATTCCGATACGATGTTGTACAGCCTCTCTTTTTCTATAAAGTCATATGTCTGTTGAAATTCGACAAATATTTGATATATACATATATTAAAGCGTGGGGCGCTAGCGAAAATTTCCGGTGTTAATAAAATAAGAATATAGGAAAAGAGTCCCACGCTGTTTTACATTTCGAAAGGTAGGTTGTTTCCATATTCTGGCTGGAGCAATAAAAACTTTACATTCAAAATTATTTTTTACTTTTTAGTTCATTTTAAAATAAAAGCGTATTTTTTTAGTTTTTTTGAACTATATATTTTTGTATATTGGACATATAATAACTTCCTTCCAGTCATCTGGTAAAACTTCTTCTTCCTCGTTGCATAATGATTCCGTGAAAGTAACTAATTAAGTATCTGTCTTATTTGTATCTACAACACTTCCCAATCCTTGTCAGTGGGCTGTGTACAACTAATAATCAAAAAAGCCCCCTTGAGATGAGATTCCTTTTAGATGCTAGTTTCCCTGTAGCCATTGGCTCCCGCTGTAATATGAAAATCATGCAATAGGATTTTCCTCGAAACAACTACCTTATTTGGCGTAGGGTATTTAAAACCACCTTCATGCGGTGAGATAAGTTAGAAAAGGGTCGTTACACTGATCGGCGACTACCTTAGTTGCTAAATTACCGAATTTAGGTGATTCTCTATCAAAATAAACTTTCTTCTGCCTCCACCGCAATTTTACACCCGGGACGTCCGATTAAAACTCCGCAGTGGAAAAAGATGCATCACGACTTCACCAATGACATGATTCATTGGTGTTAAAGATGGTTCCTGAGCTTAGAACTGCCACACAAAAAATATTTTAGAATATACTGCCCCGATCAAGTGCTCACCCTCACACCATTCCTTTTCATTTAATTGCGAAATTGTGATAAAGCGAAATACTTTCATATAAGAATTGGAAACACATTTTAAATTCAAAAGATAAAGGGAATACCCAAAACATTTGCAATTATGTTAAAAGGCTGCATGAAAAGGAATCTAATTAAAAATTTATACATGGAAAGGGAAAAGTCCCTTAGTAAATTCAATTTATTGAGAGAGTCAAAAGAGACCTGTGGAAAGAGGGCAAAAACAAAAATTAAATCTGAAAACAAGAGAGGAAAAAATATTATTACAAAAATGTGGAGAAAATTATAAATAAAATCTGATTGTAAAAAAGTTTACATTTTTAAAAGAGATTTGCATTCGTAGGACTTTTGATACAAAGAATCAAGTCTGCGTTAAACCCTTAAAAATTACGAAGGCGGGTGCAATGTCTAGTAGTAAGACTAGCATGAAGGATAGAGAAAAGGATAGGGTAGATTAGGTGGAGTCGGGTGGGTGTTGGAGCAGACGGCGGTGAACCTTGCGTTTGAACTCTTGGGTGTTGAGTTCGGGATTGCTTACTGTGGAAGGTTGTTCCACAGTCCAGTTGTTTTTGTTATAAACGAAAACGAGCCTGGGAGAAAAATCTCGTTTATGAACTAAACTAGAACAGTGCAGAGAACGAAGGCCGCACCAGACGCGGGAGTTCTACCGAAGAGTCCGTGGTATGACTCAATTCACACCACCCTGCACATACTGCAAACACAAAGAGGGGAATGGAATCAACGACCGTAAAGGCATCTTGGAGCGATTCTTTCATGAATTACTCAATGGCGAGCT
This sequence comes from Thereva nobilitata, assembly GCA_963855945.1. Classification (NCBI taxonomy): domain Eukaryota; kingdom Metazoa; phylum Arthropoda; class Insecta; order Diptera; family Therevidae; genus Thereva; species Thereva nobilitata. The sequence continues at coordinate 97,400,133 of OY979695.1, forward strand.
ACCTGAGGAATTAAAGGCTCCTCCAATATCTGAAGGTATTGCTATGCTGCAACCACCAAGCTTAGAAGAAGTTAGCAGGGATAAACCAAATCCTTTGAAGCTGCCCGCTTGATGTAAGTGAACATTTAATTTTAATAGCTTTATTTCTCTTCAGATTTAGACAATATTTCAGAATCTCGAAGGAGCTGTTCGTATTTTTTCTTCTAATTTGAGAACGCAATACAAAAAAACAGTTCTCTCAACATCGGTTCTTTCAATAATAAAATTGACCGCAGTGTTGCACTTCTTTGCGGAATCATCAGGTAGTGCCAACTATGTCGAAGGCATTCGAACTTCAGGCACATATATTTTTGAGAGGACACTTTGTCCCTTGGTAATAAAATTTCCTTCGACATGTGAAGAGATGGTGGACCTAAGCTATTCAGCATCAGTAAACATCCCATCCATTTTCTTCTATACTCCGCTTTACTTTGGCTAAATTGTACGCTTTTCAAGATCTCCTGGTTTTCTCCATAAAGGCAACAAGACAATATCTCCTGCTTGTTATTTAAACTCGAGAACATCAGAATAATTTTAAATCATCAAAAATATTTAAGAAAAGATTTTTCCCACTCTTCGTCGCGCGTCACCTAAAAATTTTCCGTGACAATAAGTGACAAATATTCGTGAGGACTGCCATTACAATGACTTGCCATATGCCATTTTCTCCTTACAAAACAGGATAGCCCATACACTGGAAACATCATAGGCCAACACCAGTGTGGCTTCAGCCCAGGCCAATGAACAAATGATCAGATTTTCAGATTTTGATTTTCAGAGCCAGGCGATGGAAAAATGTCTAGAGTTTCAAAGCACAATCCAGCACCTCTATAGACTTTAAGGCCGCAAATGATAGGATAGTCAGAGTAGAACTTTACAAGCCATGAGAGAATTCAGCATCCCCAATAACCTGACACGGTTACGTAGGTTGACCATGACCAATGTGACAAGCTAAGTAAATATCAACATCTATAATAGACCCCGACAAGAAGACGGTCTGGCCTCCTTTTCAACTTGGCGTCAGAGAAAGTGGTCCGAGATTCGCGGGTGATAGCAGGGGTATAATCCTCCACAAGTCCACCCAATGGTTCTTCTTCTTCTTCTTGAATGGCGCTACAGTCCTTGCAGGACTCGGGCCTCTCGAAGTCTCCTCTTCCAGTCGTCTCTACGTCTAGCTAGCTCTCTCCAATTTGTTATACGAAATTTTCGTATATCTGCTTGCACGTCACCTATCCACCTATTTCTTGGTCGCCCTACTCTTCTTCTTCCTGATGGTCTACCATTAAAAATCCTGGCTAGCATTCTATCTTCTGAAGCTCGTACAACGTGTCCGAGCCATCGCAGTCTATTCAGTCTTATGTATGTAGCTGTATTTATTTCGTCATACTCTCTAAATCTGAATCAGTGAATATTTCACTGATTTGCCCAGCGATTAAGAATTTCACTGGGTTCCAGTTGCAGACACTGACTCATTCAGTTGAAAAAACTGATCATCCCGTGATTGACGATTGAACTGGGGTTTCAGTGCATTTTCAATGAAAAATACTGAGTGCTCCAGTGAGAACAGTCTGTGGGACTCGTAGCGAACAAATTATTTTATTGTCGAGCGATAGATAAGAGGCGTGTGGATGAATCAGTAAAGGCTTTGACCTACAACTAAAAATTTCGGGTTCAAACCCCGGACGGGCACTTCGACTTTTTTTCTTTTTTTCTCTTCTTTCTAAAAATCCATTCTGATTGGATTAATGTTGTAAAGAATTACAAACTCTTCGGTGAGAAATTTCATGCATACTCTACATTAAAATCACTGGATACATCAGTAATAGCAAAATCACTGGTTCCCGAGGCCAAAGTCACTGATTCAATTATAGGATATTCACTGATTTCCAGTTGTCGACATTTCACTGATTCAAATAAAGGCTATTCACTGATTCAGATTTAGAGAGTACATTTCTTGAAGTTCTTCGTTTGTCCAAATGCGCCATTCGTTCTGGTTAACCCTTACAGGACCAAATATTCTTCTTAATATTTTCCTTTCGAAGATTTGAAGTTGATTTTCTGTTTGTTTGGTCAATGTCCAAGCCTCAGACCCATAGCATAGGACTGGGCGGATTAATGTTTTATATAGTCTGATTTTGCATTGTCTTGAAATTTCTTTGTTTTTTAGGACCGGGACTAGTGCGAAATAGATAGGATGTCGTCCTTTATCTTATTTTCTGCAGTAAGCATTGTCCCTAAATAGATAAAGTTTTCTACAATTTCCACACTATGATCGTCAAGGCTGATACTTCGCCCTAATCGTTGTCCTCATTTTGATACGATCATATACTTTGTTTTTGTGTCATTTACTCGTAGATTGAACTTTGCTGAACTTTCGACAATTTTGGAATAGGTTTCTTTTACATCTTGCGCTTTGCGTCCAATTATGACTATGTCATCTGCGAAGGCTAGTATCTGAATGTTCCTTGTGAAGATACTATTTGCTCCATTAAGCTGTGTTTCCCCCACCCAATGGTTATGCAGACGATATTACCATTATTGGTAGAACATCAAGAGTTGTTTAGGAAGCTTTCACCCTGATTTAGCGAACGGGATGAAAGCTGTGGCTGCACATCAATGAAAGCAAAACAAAGTACAGGGTGGCGCTATCTGCAAGAACACCTATCTTTAGTCCCACAATCAAGGCGCGAATTTGAAAAAGTAAAATCGTGACTCAATAGTAGCAGCCGGTAGTAACATTGAACTAGAAATACGCGCACAGCAGCCGCTAAAATCCAAACAAAGCATACTATAGTAGCTCTGTATGTTTACGCCACACGCGTTTTCTTACTTTCTCGGGATCGAAAAAGAGGGGAAATGTTCGCTTCCCCTCTTGCAAATAAGTTCCCGAGGTCTCGAGTCCCGACGACTGTGGCTGGCTGTCAAAACGATTCTGTAGTGAAATTTGAATTGTCAAAAGCAATTTATTGTCACTTGTTATGGCAAACCAAAACGATTACGACGTGCTGAAAATAAGTTCTTAATTTGGTGCTTGTTCGGTGATTGTGAATAATCTCATAAATAGTTTATTAGTTAATTTATTAATTAATAGTTTTATGTCATTGTTTTGAAGACACAAGTGATTTTTAGGTTATGGTCTTGTCTTCTTGATTTGCACGAAACATCCCAGAACATCCCAGCAACTTTGCAGTCAAAAATCTCGGGATCCCGCTGGATCCCGTGTGGAGTAAACGTACAGAGCTAGTGTGTCAAGACTCTTCAAATTCAAACGTCTAACGATACCATGCTTTACTTCCGGGAATTGTAGGCCCCTTATGTGAGGAGGATGATTCCGGACACTCTAGAACGACGGCATCTATGAACTCTATCGCGACATATGTATTTATATGCTGTGAAGTGAAGAAATAGACTTCGGTCGGTGGGTAGGACATCTAGCTCGTATGAGTTAAGATGAGCCTGCTCGGAAAGTTCTCTACGGCAAGATCTATGGTGATTGGTGACCCGCCCCCTGGAACGATGGTTAGAGCTTAGAGATGCCAAACTGGATGACATCGGCTGAGAACCGGAACCGTTGGAAAGAACATTTGCGAGAGGCCAGGACCGGATCTCGGTTGTAGAGCCGTTAAAAAAGGAGAACCCAACAAATTAGAGTGTGGAAATATTTGAGTGGTGGCAGAAATTAAAGTATTATAAGGCCGTGTTAATTAATTCAGGTTTAACGGTTTAGCCGCTAGGGCATTTTGAAGTTGTTTTTTAGTGTTTTGCATATCACCCTGTATTTTTGTAATCAAAATCAAAATTTGGGTTTTTTTTAATAAAAATGTCAACTTCAACTACCTTTTTCTCCAAAAAAGTAATTAATCAATATTTTTTTTCCAAAACTGGAAACCCTGGACAATTTCCAAGACAAACGTTCAGACAATTTTTGTGTTATGGCCTTTATTTTTGAAGATATTAGTAAATTTTGATTTTAAAGTTGGCATTATTTGGTACTTTTCGTCATAAGCTTATAAATTAAAACCTGGAGCCATCATGCCAACAAAATTTTCTATTACTGTCCTAACGTACATATGTTTGCAATGTAAATAAAATGTATTAAAAATTCTCCATAAAATTTCCTTGAAATTCCTTTCACTTTAACTCATAAGTCGACCGCTTAAAGAAAACCTTGTTAGTTGTATTCTGCGTAAGCATTTGTGTAATCTTATACCAAATCTCTTTTGCATGAGTGAAAGTTCTTTGCCTTTGAGAGAAGTTACTTCTGTTTTTGAAATTGTTTTTGATATGGGATTATGTCTATAATAAAAAAAACTATAGATTAAAGAAACCCCGTTATAAAAAAGGATTGGGGAAATGGTTAGTACACCCTGTATAGTAAAATTTATGAATAGAAAGGAAGGAAGGTGGATTATGATCCTGAAATCACTTTGGTTTTCTTGTGATTATTTTTGTTAGACAATTGTTTTTTTGGGATATGAAACAGAATTGGTTTTCTTGGGATAAGAAACGACATCAATTTTCATAATTTCAAGAGATTTTTGTCATCTGGGTAAGAATACCTGCAGGTTTAAACAATAATAAATTTTAATATTTCAAGCATTATAAGGGGAGTCACTATAATACAGTCAGTGTCAAAAGTTAGTATATACCGGACATTTCCTATTTCTAAGGTGAGAACCCCTTAAGTAACAAATAATAACGAAAATATTTTGAAACAAAAGTAAACCTTGTATTTCAGTTTTTAATTTCTTATTACAATAAAGTTAAAAAATTAGTTAGTTCAAGTATGATGCATTGGAAAAGAAGAAAAATACTAAAAATGCAGTCAAAAGTTAGTATACAAAGCTGTAGTCAAAAGCAGAGGTGTCGCGAAACGAAGCTTTTACGCGTTTTTCGGTGGAAGTATGATTGGATGCTAATATTTTACAGGTTTCCCGTTCACAAATATTTTTATTTTTTATTTTGTATATAAATTATGTGTTTCTTAACTGGTGGTTTTTACGGGCTCCGGTAGTTACCCCAACGCCCAACCCCCTCTACCAGGAGGACCGGATCGGTGAATTTTAACCCATCAGTGGTTCAGCTTTAGTAAATTTCAATAACATCTGTTAAGTCACTTTCCCGCCTCTTTTAATTCAACATAAACTTCTTTTGCTGCCAAAATGTACCTTTTCGTATATCCAAGTAATTGTACAGACTGTGTTGCTATTGATGCACTTCTCTGCACTAACGTTTTCCCTTCACCCATTCCAGGGCCAGGTTAAAAAATATTGGGGCCAGTCCATCCCTTGTCTAAGAACTTGTCGTACTTCGAACTCTTCTGTTACTTTATTAGTATTAGATCAGTCGCCCCGATTTTGAGACCACTTAACCCCGGGTCTCCACTGGAAATAAAGTATTGCATGCAATTTCGAATTGCAATGAAATTGCTCGTCGAGATGCCCATACTATCTCTGAAATATTGCATGCAATTGCAATATGGGTATCTCGACGAGCAATTTCATTGCAATTCGAAATTGCATGCAATACTTTATTTCCAGTGGAGACCCGGGGTAACTCAACTCCGCTCAAGTCAATTCAACTCAAAATTCACCTATACTTGCGCCATATTTACATAATACTTAATGCTTAACAACTTTGACCTTGAATAACTTCGAAAGGGTTAAGTTTTCGAAAAAAGGACAACAGGGCTTTTTTGTAGACAATAACGTTTCGTATTAGCTGATCAAATTTTTTTTCGACAAAAACCCGTTTTTGAGTGATTTTTGGACCAAAAAGTGATTTTTGATAACTTTGACCATGAATGAGTTTAAAGGGTTAATCGGGTCAACATATTTGTAAGAATTTGTAGAGAATTTCATTGTCAAAATTTTGGGCCTTCGTACGTGGTTGTACGACCTATAGAAACCGAGATACAAGAAAAACGCGATATCTCCGGCGGCCATGTTTTATTTTCTGTGATTCCGAAATTGTTTTCTTATCAAGTCCCAAGGAAGCTGTGCACCAATTTTCAGTCATTTTGGAATTTTGTCTCCTTTCGTGCGTTTTTTTTTTGCTAATTTCCCCGGACTATAGTTTTTGTAGCTTAGTTGGCATGAAAGTCCGTTTTAAGTTTAATTTGTTATTACCACCGGGCCGCAATTCAATTCACACAACACAGCTGTCAAAAAACGAGCTTTTTTAACAAGTTGGTTTTGACGTGTTTTGAAATAAAACACATATAAAACACTTGCTGACAATGCTGAATACTCGCTCCTTGATGAGGTTAGATAAGGTAAAAAAGGATCGTTAAACTGTTCGGCGACTACCTTAGATGCAACATTACCGAATTTGTGAGATTCCTCTACCGAAATAAACTTTCTTCTGCTTCCACGACAATTTTGGGCGCCATTGTGAGTCCCTATTGCTCCCCATAAAACGTCCGGAAAAAAGCTTCGCTTCAAAACGTCCATATGGAACTGAAGTTTCCACCATGACCAAATATTTGTAAGCAATTGTATGAGTTTTTAGAAGCTTAATTTTAAGATCATTCCAAATTTCTAATGGGTTCTCATTGAGTCTAGCTAATGGACAGTTCGTCAGAAATAACATTGTTAGACTTCGGCGATTTCCAGCTCTTGTGGACTCATTTGTAATGATCTTCCCACAAAGAAAAATTATCTTCTGGTTTGTCAGAACGATCTGAAGAATCAGATTCCCCAGTCTTTTTTTGTGCTATAGTTTTCTTCATCAATTCTTTGACTTTTGCGATAGCCGAAGTTCATACGATTGGATCTGTAAAATACATATTTTGAATCGCGGATTCAATATCGTGGATATAACGAAGGGCGTCACTCTCTCAATAACACCCATTCTCTTTAAGGGCAAGCCACTGCATTTCTTTGACAAGAGAATTTTCGATTCCAAGGGGTTTAATTTTAAAATAAGGTATATGTATTCTAGTTTAGAATATATTCGATGTTTTATGAAAATAGATCGATGCATCGAGTAAATAAATAGCTTTTCAAAACATCGGATCGATTCGATTTATCGTATTGTAAACATCGAGTGAATTCGATGCATTGATGCATTTCGAAAATCCCGGAAATAAAACATTAATACGCCCTGTTCTATGCTAGGTCTTAGCTTGGACATTAACTAAGCACACAGAAAACCAGCTGAATCCTTTGGAAGAAAAATACAAAGAAGGATATTTGAGCCTATAAGAATTAAATAAAACAAATGATGTATTAGAAAAACGGAGATTTGAAGAAATGTATGGCAAAATAAATATAGGTTCCACACATAAACTGGGTAGATTGAGATGGGTCGATATGTTTTGCGAACCCCGGAAGGAATGCCAGCCTGAATTTTCAGTGGTAGATAAATAGTAAAAGAAACGAAAGACGGCCGAGATCTGCTTGACGTCCCTAGAAGACATTCGAAAACCTGTATAACAAACTGGAGAGATGTAGCAAAACGTAGAGAGGACTGAAAGAAGAGAGTTTTTATTATTAATACCAACACCTGAAATATTAATAAATGAAGGTGTTAATTACACCACATTGATTAATCTCAAACCGCTACTTACACCAAAAATATTTGCTTCACTTATGGTTAATTTTAAAGCAATACGCCCTAAACAACTCAAATTCACATGCTCAAACCTCCAAGCAGGTTGAAAATATTAAGGTCAATCTCGTTCTGTTAACTTAAACACAGCACAAAATTTTCTTTGGATTTAATTAGACACGAACAACATTTATAGCTCATTTAATAAAGTCTATCAAAATATTTTATCATTTTCAGTTCAATAAAGTACACAATACTCACATCGAAGCTCAAAATACGCTACAATTAACAACGTTCTCTTGATTGTATATATGTGTATGAGTTTTGTATGTGAGATTGGGTGGTGTATGATGCAGATTAAATGGATACCACCCAAAACGACTTAGAGATTCGTGACCATCTTTCCTTCAGAATATATCAAGTACGGCCTTCCAGCAAATAATGTTTACTGAGCACCCTCATACAGAGATGTTAATAAACATAAAAGCCCCATCCTTATATTTTTCATCAACTAATGAAACAGCGAAGAAGGCTACATAAAACCATCGGACATGAACTAATCTTGACTAAGATATAATTTTTTGCCCGTTCTCTGTTATGGAACGTCCTTGCCACAGTAAAATTAGGGAAAATAACTTAACAAGAAAAATTTAAGTTTTGAATTTTTTGGTGCAGGTTTATTTCAGAAAATATGATTTTAGCCACAATAGTTCTCAGCAGATTCCCAGCTCACTTTTGCAATTTTTAATGTGTTTTGTGTTATTGGAGGTTAGTTTAATACGGGTTTGATTGGTTCGATTCCCTACAATCTTTGCAAATTAAACGAGAGCAATGATGTTCAAATCCTACAATTTGTTGTTTCCGAAAAAAGTAAAAATTCCACCAACATTCCGAGAATGTAATTAAGTACGTTAAGAGCATTAGATGCACTGAACTCTCCACACAAATGAACCACCTTGAGGCAATTTATCCGCAAAGGAATCACTTCAAAACGATCAAGTTCTCACGAGAGTAACGACTAAAAATTGTCTCAAGCTGCCAGTTGCTCGGTCATTATTAAGACAAGTAGGGGCATGTTTCATTTCCTCGGGCAACAATTATTAAAGTATTAGCTCCTCTTTGATGGCCAATTTTAGCAAAAACACGGCTCGCAAAGTCCCTTAGCCTCTAGCAAATGCTGAATAATGCCAGACGATTGCGTGGTTTGAAATGATGTGATCCATTACGATTTCTGGTTCAGCTCAGATTTAATGCCTGTAAATGCGTTCAGAACGGCCCTTTTATGTATAAATGACACACCCAGCGATACCACCAACAGGTAATAATAGCAATGCATATCGGTTATAAATGACCGGCCAAATAACCTTAACGGCTGCAGACTGCACTGATGGGCTGGGGATTCGCAAATTTTTTATGCGCACGAAGAAATAATTATGCTGCAATTCAGCAGAAGAAGAGTAACGCTAAGGATTCGCTTAACGATCGACGGGATAAAGATTGCCTTTCACGTGATGATCTGCGTGCGTGGATTAGATTGCTTCAAGCTGTTTCGCAGACATCGTAAAATTATTTACTTAGAGGCAAAAAGTTTTGTTATTGTTGATAATATGCGGCCGAGGATGCACTTCAATAAGCCGTTTGTGCCTCCCTTCCTTGCGTTAAATGTTAAAATTTTACCTTGCCTTGTATTTCTAGATCAATTGAGGTCCCAAGAGGCTCAAGAAGTTGCGGAGTACAGTTACTTACTTATGTTATTTCTGTTACTTATGGTATTTCTGTTCTTGAAGATACCACAAAAAGTAACATGCAACAAGCGTGTATTCTTGGTGAACATAGTAAGGAGTCTAATCAGGTGAATATGGGTTCGCTGTGAAGTGAAAAAAAGAAATAAACACGGGGCCAAGTAAGAAACATTAAGCAACCCAAAAGGGCTTAACTACTTGGTCACGTTTTCCATGTCGTATATGTATACATGTAGGTAATGTTATTGTGCATCTATGCTCAGTGCCGTAAATTTATACCAGTGACATTTATGCAGCGTCTGCAGCTTAAGTAGCCAAATAAAGTTCTCTTAGCGATACCAACAGGCAGATATTTTCAGATATTTGTTCATTAGTAAACAAAAAAAAACTCTGACTGAGAATGGTTCTTAAGAAAATTATTACTTACAACCGCGTACTATATGAAAATATGATATTATTATACATGTACATAATGATATATTATAATTAATGTTTTTATTTTAAAAAAAAAATTAATTTAAAAAAAGAGCCTTAAATAATTTTGGAATCTCTAAAATTGTTCATTGCATGAGTAAATTTATTTGATGTGTAATTTATTTTCAACCGACTTCAAAAAAGTATTTTTTATAAAATAACATTTATGACCAAAAATTACTCTTAAGCTTCAATAGCTTCGTTTACTTCCAAGTTAATTCAACCTTGTTAGTCATGTAAGCAACGGCATAAGCAAAAGCAAAATTTAGTGTAGATTCACCGCTAAAGAAAAATTGTTTTTTCGACACAGCTATTTTCCAGAATAAACCCACTCTGGCTGTATTCAAATCTGTCAAAAAGAATTGCGTTTATTGTTAGATATTTGGAGGTTAATAAATAAATTAGTTGTATTTTAATATAATTTTATATAATTTTTTCGTTTTGTGTTCTCATAAAATATCATACGCATATGTCAAATGGCATGCTATGAACAGACTTAAATTACCAGCGATATTTTACCTCAATTAAACCAAGTTCAGCATAAACGAGACCAATGATGGGTATCCTTTACCAGTATCATGATTATTTCGTCTGTGAAGATGATCAAGGTCGATGGGAGCAAGACATTTCTTAAACGCCTTAAACTTCTCATATACTCGAACACTTCTGAAGCTTCAACACTAGGTCGAAACTTCAACGAAATCTCCATGATTTTGAGTTGCAATATCAATTTTAATTTTTCCTCAGAGTAGGTCCTCCTTTACTACATTTTCTACATGAAAAATTCAATATAACGATTTCAAATAATGTTGACGAAAACACCACGACATATAGCCCAGTCACCTTATACAAAAAAAGCCAAACCTCTAAAAAAATCCAACTGTAGATTTTACAGCGGGATTCTCTGCCAATTGGAGATTTTTCAGAGGGGTTTTCTTTATTTTGGAGTCGCAAATAATTTCCCAAAAGTCCATAAAGCCAGCTGACCGGTCACTCAAGTTACGGATGGTCAAAGGTCACGAAAATCTCGTATATTGTCGGTTTTACGGCTAAGTAAAATTTGTTCGTGAGATAAATCTGCAAAAAAAGGTCCTATACAAAATTTACGTAGAACCAATAGTTTTCGAGAAATTTGGGTAACAAGCATCAGTGGAGCAACGCATACCCCATTATCCTATACGAGTGTATGTGTTTGCTATGTGTGCTTGTGGCAGCGTTACGAATAAAGGCGGCTACACATGTAACTGCATGCTTGACAAGCACGCATATTCAATTTTTTTGCGCATGCCTGCACAGCTTCTCTGTAGCCTCCACACGACGCAATCATGCTTGAATAGCCACAGTTTATCCTTAAATAATTTCGTTCGGAAACTGACGACGCGCTCGCTCGCACTCACACTTTTGTTTTCAAGCAAGATTTGTTCAAGCATGCAGATGAAAATTCGACCAATCTTCAAGCTGATGTTCAATCATCATGCTTGCGCATAAAATCTCATACACACGCTCAAGCACGCTTGCACAACAAGATTGAACATGCGTGCTTGTCAAGCATGCAGTTACGTGTGTAGCCGCCTTTAGACGCTATCAATTTGCAAGCCCATGAAGAGTTTAACAGTTTAAGCCTTATTCGGTGCATATAAAAGGCTGGCCATCTGTTAGTTTCTTTTTGAAATTGTTATTAAAACTACACCATTCAATATTTTTCAATAAATGCTACTTTTTTGAAGAGAGTATATATTCCGATTATTTATGTAGAACAATTTCACCCATATGGAAGCAGCGGCTGTTATTCAAATTTTTTTTGTGAATAGCTCAACAGATCTGTTCCACAAGTGGATCAATTGTTAGTAGATCGTTCGAGTAACAACGGTACTTAACATTTACCTTTAAAAAAATCCATCGAATAAATGTTATTTAGCCAAAAATTAACATAAAACAGATAATTTACGAGATATTTAAGAAAAACTGATTTTTGTGACCTTTAGCCCTCCGTAGCTTGAGTGAAAATAAACAAAACCCCTCTGAAAAATCTCCAATTGGCATTTCTAAAAAGTGGATGATGGGAAGCGGATGCAGGAAAGTAAGATTGCCATGTTCCATAACGTATGGCTCTTGTCGGGGCCCGTCGTGTCTCATTTCGATGTCCGAGGATACAACCATTGAACCTGAGTTGAACGATAATAACGACGACCACATTTCGTTGTTTTCCTCTGAGATGAGTGTTGATGAAGGTGACAATATGAAAGAGGTGGAAATAGAAGAGATAGAGATAATTAACAAAATTATATCATAACTTGTAACCTATGGACTAGGCCTACTGGGGATATCATGTAAAACGCTGCTTGCATTCTACTTCAAAGGTGGTGCGGCAACGAATGCAGCGCGGTGCCCGAGTTTTCTCAGCCACATATCTCGAAAACTATTGGTTCTACGTAAATTTTGTATAGGACATTTTTATGCAGATTTATCTCACGAACAAATTTTACTTAGCCAAAATTTGCATAAAACCGACAATTTACGAGATATATAAGAAAAACTAATTTTCATGACCTTTGGCCCTCCGTAACTTGAGTGGCCGGTTAGCTGGCTTTATGGACTTTTGGAAAATTATTTGCGACCCCAAACTAAAGAGAATCCCGTTTACAGTTGAATTTTTTAGAGGTTCATGCATAAAGTGACTGGGCTAATATGGAACCTCACTTGATGCAGCTTTTACGTGATATATGCAGTGGCGTAGCTACGTGGCCAGGGGCCCCGGTGCGGAAAAGTTGGGGCCCTAGCTAAACTAGTTAAGTTTTATTTTATCGAGTAAAAAACATAAATACATTGTATATGCTAAAGGTGCAAAGCAACTTCTTCATCAGCTCTTTATCGCCCACTGCAGGGCATAGCAAAGCAAAGCTACTTGCTAAATGTGACGTAGTAGATAAACTGGCTTAATTCAGGTAGAACTAAGAAATTGAGGAGAAAAATTGGAGCCTATTATATCAGAATATTTATTTTGAAATAGATCACACTTTTGTAATAAAGTTGCGTCATTTACAACTAGTAAAATTTTGGTGATAGAAAACTGAATATTTGACAGACTTTACTCATACCAGTAAAATGTGTATTTAATTGAGCTATTAGTGTGTCAAGTCAGGCCGGCCACAATGAGGGTGCAACTGGGATGAATTGCTCCGGGCCCCAGGTCAGAGGGCACCCCAAAAATATATTGAAAGCCATAAAGTTAAAACCATTACATCCCTGCGTTCTAAACGTCAAGCAGGCAGTAGCCTAAAGGTCAAACCCCAATGTACGCTTTGCTTGCTTTGCTGCCATTTGGGGTTTAACCTTACGACCTGTTCCGTTTTAGGCTGCACTATGTAACTTTAGGTCTATTTTACTCAGGCCAGTTCCAAGGTTTGCTGGCCAGGGGCCGAGGGCCCCCTGAGTTTGGGGGCCCCGGTGCACGGCACCGCCTAGCCCTCCTATAGCTACGCCACTGGATATATGTGTATACATGTGGGAGACTAAAATTATTGTGATAGAGTTCCTTATCGTATTGATTTGAATTTTTCATTGTTTCGTGTTTTTTTCATTTTTGTAGTTGAATTTTCCATTGTTCTCACTGCACTAAGGGTTTCATGATTAACGGACTCCCCAGGAATGGATAGACTCGGATTTTTTGACTGAGGAGGAGAGGCGAGTTCAAATTAAGCAGTGGACGTGGAAATACCGGAGAAATCGTAATAGAATTATTATATCAAATCGGAATTATTGTATTAAATCGGAATTATTGTATTAAATCGGAATTATTGTATTAAATCGGAATTATTGTATCAAAAAAGGAATTTGTCTTGGATTAAATAGATTTTGAATTGTTATTAATTAAAACTGCGTTTTAATAGTTTTTATTAAATCTCACATGGGGGCTCAACCGGGATGATCAAAAGCCGTGATTTTTTTTATCTTTTTTTATACCGTTGAACTGCAATTAAGTCAGAAGTAAACGTGGATTGATTTTTTTTACATATCGTGAATCATAATTAACGCGGAACAGAAAGTGTCAGTGAACTTTCCAGTAGCAGTGGACTAGAATTTATTTTAAAAAAAAAATAAAGAACTCGGTAGAATTCAAGAAACTACCAAGGTAAGAAGATTTGGATAGTGTAAAACCAGTACCAAACGGTACATTCGCATAAACCGTTACCAATAGCAGTTAACTAATAGCTACGATACCGCGTGGATTTAAAACCAGCGCATTGAAGAACTCTAGTGTTGGACAAAAGGGGAATTTTTTCTGTAATATAAATTTTGATAATTTTACGGACATGAGTAAACGGTCAGGAAGAAACGAGAGATCTAACGATTCTTTTCAATTCGAATCAACGCGTGTTGCAATGTTTAACGAAAGTGCGACGAGATTTAGTATGAGCGATATAGAAAATTTTATACGCAAATTCTCGGGAGAGGACGGCATTAGTGTTAAACAGTGGCTACAAGAATTTGATTAGTATGCGGAAACATTTAAGTGGACAGAATTGCAATGTCTCGTCCTCTGTAAGAATAGTTTAATCGGGGCGGCCAAATTGTTTATTGAGTGCGAAGTAAGGCCAATTGTCGCGAATTTGAGTCGAAATTAACGGCAGCTGATGTACATAAACTGTTAAGAGAACGAAAAAAGAAATCCTCCGAATCAAGTAGAGAATACTTATACCGAATGATTGAGACTGCTTCACTCGCCGACGTAGACGAAGCATCTGTAGTTAGTTACGTCGTCGATGGCATTACAGATAGTGCGAACAATAAAATGTTGTTGTATGGTATAAAAACTATCAGTGAACTCAAAGAAAAATTAATAATATATGAAAAGTTGAAACATGAAACAAAAGGACAGAAAATCGAATTTAATCAGACAAAAAATAACTCCCCGAGAGATAAAAGACGGAAGTACTGTTACAACTGTGGTTCAACTGAACATGAATTTCACAATTGCCCACAGAAGGAAAGAGGTCCAAGTGTTTTAGGTGTGACCAATATGGCCATAGGAGTAAGCAGAGCAGAACACAGCCAGATCATAAAAAATCAACAGAGAGTGCAGTCAATGTGTTACAAACGAAGCACGTTTACCAACCAGTGAAAATCAATGATATTGATCTCATCGGAATATTGGATAGAGGAAGCGAAATTTGCCTTATTAAAGAAAAATTTACAAAATACATTAATTCAAGTTTCCTTTTTAGAAAAAATGCTACAGAAATTACGGGTTTGGGTGCTACCATTAAGACAAAGGGGTCATTTATCGCTAAAGTGGATATAGGAGGAGTGGCGTTCAAAGATATTGAAATTCATGTAAGACGATAACTTTAGTGGGCCAGATCTGATAATAGGTATGAACTTGCTGGAAAAAGCCGCTGTGACAATAGATGGAAGGGAAATTAAAGTAACTCCAAAATATGACAAAAAGGAAGAACTGGAAATGGGAAATGACAACCTGCGCGAGTGTTTCCTGTTAAATATAAATGTGGATGAAGTAAATAATACTTACATGCCAGATCTGAGTCATCTTTCGCCGAAAACCGTTGTTGAAGAAGTCCAAAAAATGATTGTAAACTATAAGCCAAAACCGCCGAAAACGTCGCCGATACAGATGAGAATCGTTCCTTTCGATGACGTTCCAATATACCAGAGACCTAGGCGCTTTCCACCGAAGGAGCAACAGATCATAAATGCCCAGATAGATGAGTGGTTGAAGAATGGTATTATTACGGAAAGTTGCTCTGATTATGCAAGTAATATTGTATTGGTGAAGAAGAAGGATGGAACGCATAGACTTTGTGTCGACTTCAGGATGTTAAATAAAAAATACATAGAGAACATTACCCATTGCAGAGTGCGAAATTTTTCGCTACCCTCGACCTTGAAAATGGATTTTTCTATGTCTCAATAGAGGAGGGTAGCAGGAGGTTTACTTCGTTTGTAACCCAGCAAGGGCAATACGAATTCCTTAAAGCCCCTTTTGGGCTGACGAATTCACCATCTGTTTTTCAGAAATACATTAATTTTATTTTTAGAGAGCTGATAAAGGAAGAGGTAGTAATTATTTACATAGACGACATCATAATACCGTCAGCATCAGTGGATGAAGGAGTAGACAGGCTTAGGAAAACATTAGGACTAGCAACAGAGAACGGGTTAAAATTAAAATGGAAGAAATGTCAAATCCTAATGGAGAATATAGAATATTTGGGGCATCGAATAGCTAAAGGAAATGTCTCACCCTCATCAGATAAGATTAAAGCAGTAGCACATTTCCCAATTCCAAGCACAATTAAACGTTTACAAAGTTTCTTAGGTTTAGCCAGATATTTTCGTAAATTTATTCCACAGTTCTCTCTAAAAGCTGAACCACTTACCAGATTGCTGAGAAAGGATGTTAAGTTTGATTTTGGTCTAGAACAAAGAAGCTCTTTCGAGTTGCTGAAACAAGAATTGGCGAGAGAACCGGTATTGAGAGTCTTTCGCTACGGCGCAACGACAGAACTTCACACAGGCGCATCCAAGCACGGGTTGGGTGCCACACTGCTATAAGTTGGAGATGACGACAATAACCTTCATCCTGTTTACTACTGGAGTAAAAAGACTACGGCCGCTGAACAAAATTACAGCAGCTACGAACTTGAAGCGTTGGCTGTAGTGGAAGCAGTAAAGAAATTTAGAATATACTTACTGGGCCAAAGGTTTAAAATCGTAACAGATTGCAAAGCATTTGAATGTACCTTGAGAAAGAAGGACCTGACAACAAGGGTAGCAAGATGGGCTATGTTACTTGAGGAGTTCGAGTACGACGTGGAGCATCGCTCTGGTACAAAAATGAGACACATAGATGCGTTAAGCCGAGTTCCTGAAGTGATGTGCTTAACTCGAAATAGCGAGTTCTTACGAAGATTGGAAGAAACACAAAAGAAGGATGAGAGATTAAAAGCAATCATAGAACTTCTAGAAAGAGGGCCCTACAAGGACTATATCATGCAACATAATCTTCTGTGTAAAAAGATAGAAAACAAAATACTTTTTGTCGTTCCTGACTCCATGAAACAACAAATAGTTAAAGAGGTGCACGAGAGAGGACATTTCCACCATAGGAAAATGAAAGCTGAAATTGAAAGAGTTTTATATAAACGATCTGACTAAAAGGATACAGAAGCAGGTAACAACGTGCGTTAAGTGCATTTTAAGCGAGAGGAAAAGAGGCAAGGTTGAATCTTTATTACATCCAATACCCAAGGGTGAGGTGCCTTTGGATAACTTCCATATAGACCATTTGGGACCGATGACAACAACAAAAAAACAATACAAGTATATTTTTTCAATTATAGATAGTTTTTCAAAATTTTGTTGGTTATTTCCAGTCAAGTCACTAAGCGCAGAGGAAGTTATACAAAAATTAGAAGTAATTGCCGATACTTTTGGATACCCTTCGAGGATAATCGCGGATAGGGGTGGAGCATTTACGGCAAACTCATTTCAATCATTTTGTACATCTCACGATATCAAACTTCACTTGATCACGACCGAAGTACCTAGAGGTAATGGGCAGATTGAACGGTTACACTCAACAGTAATTACCGCATTAACGAAGTTATCCTTAAGGTCCGGTTACACGCAACGATCTGCTTGTGCAAATTGACTGGCGCAAGTCAATTAGTACAAATAAACGGGGTGAACATGAATCGGTTTACACGCAACGATTTATTTGTACAAATTGACTGGCGCAAGTCAATTCGTGCAAATAAAATGAGTGAACATGAACCAGTCACCATTGAACAATTGTGAAGCATGCTGAGGGTTGTAGCTGGGGCTTGAACAAAACACCAACCTCAAGCCGATTTTCTAAGAACACATATTTTGCACAAGACAAACTTTTTGGCTTGCGCAAGCCAAAAATTTGCGTTTACACGCAACGATTCACTTGCGCAAATTGACTTGCGCAAGCCAATTGGCACAAGCAGATCGTTGCGTGTAACCGGACCTTTAAGCGACGCTGAGAAATGGTATATTCATGTCAAACCGCTGCAAAGAATCTTGAATGCGACCTACCAACGAGCGATAGATACAAGCCCTTTCCAGCTCTTAACAGGCACTAGGATGAGGACGGAAAATGAGCTCAGAATGATGGATATAGTGGAAGAAGAATATCGAAAAGCATATGAAGAGGATAAAGAAGTACAAAGGGAAAAGGCAAGAGTAGAAATTGCAAGAATGCAAGAAGAAAATATTAGACAATACAACAAGAGAAGGAAGGAAGCATCTAAATATTCAATAGGTGATCTAGTAGCGATAGAAAGAACCCAATTTGGTGTGGGGTTGAAAGTGAAGCCCAAATTTTTTGGTCCATATCGAGTGGTAGCTATCAAGAGCTTTGATCGGTACAAGGTACAAAAAATAAGGGAACATGAAGGTCCCCGAACTACAGAAGTAAGCGCGGATAAGATGAAACGATGGATTGAAGAGGAGACTGTAGACTATAGGGGAGACTATAGCGATTCTTCGAGCGAACCAGAAAGTAATATCGGAGAACCGATAGATGAAAACGAACAAGAGGATAGCCATTAAGAATTAAACAAAAAATATCTTCAGAGGCTGAAGAAAAATCAGTATGGCCGAATGTGGGAGACTAAAATTATTGTGATAGAGTTCCTTATCGTATTGATTTGAATTTTTCATTGTTTCGTGTTGTTTTCATTTTTGTAGTTGAATTTTCCATTGTTCTCACTGCACTGGGGGTTTCATGATTAACGGACTCCCCAGGAATGGATAGACTCGGATTTTTTGACTGAGGAGGAGAGGCGAGTTCAAATTAAGCAGTGGACGTGGAAAGACCGGAGAAATCGAAATAGAATTATTATATCAAATCGGAATTATTGTATTAAATCGGAATTATTGTATTAAATCGGAATTATTGTATTAAATCGGAATTATTGTATTAAATCGGAATTATTGTATCAAAAAAGGAATTTGTCTTGGATTAAATAGTTTTTGAATTGTTATTAATTAAAACTGCGTTTTAATAGTTTCATTAAATCTCACATACATACATATAGATCAAATTCAATCTATATTTAGATCAGTTTAGATTACCTTCAACTATTAATTACATGTTTCAGTCATCATATACCCATTGTTTCATTTTTATGTTTTAATGTAAATAGGAATTCATAAATATTGATTTTTTGATATTATACCTGTATGAAGTTTATCAGTATGCTCGTCACTATACTTCCTGGCCTAGCTTTTCCGAAAGCGAGAGCTTTTCTATCCGTCAGACCTTCCACTGTTTCTATATTGGGAAGTGAACTATCTATCCGACAGACTTTCCACTATTTCTATTGCCTATAACTCGCTGGTTAATATTTTAATAATTCCGGCAGTTATTGGTCAAAAAGTGTTACTTCAACCTGGTTCTGAACATTTGCAAGTGCGTGGTCATGACTTTTTGTAGGAAACGTGGTCCGATAATTTATGACTATCTATACTTTTCTCGACAACATAGTCTCCCGCGTAAACTCTGTAACTGATCTTGGGGTTAGGTTTGATTGTAAGCTGAATTTTTAAACTCACATCAATTATATATCTTCCAAGGGCAGTTTAGTCCTGAGATTTATAAGAAGATGGTCTGAGGAATTCAAAAACCCCTATCTCTAAGCACTTGTACATATCTTTACTATAGTCAGGCCATTTCTCGAATACGCCCCCCAGGTGTGGTCTCCTCACTACTCCTCCAAAATTGGAATAATATAATCGGTTCAACGGAAGTTTGTCCGATTTGCACTCAGCCGCCTCCCATGACATAACCCACTTATTCTTCCGTCTTGCGAGAACAGGCTTAAATTAATAAACTTAAGCTCTCCCCATAAGCGTCGGAAGGTTGCTGACGTTATATTCGTACATCGACTACTGAATGGTAATGTGGACTCTGGTTTCTTGCGAAGCCGTGCGTCGTTTAGAGCGAATGGGGGGAATTTGTCTTGCACACTAATTCCTCTAATACGAATTACGGCAAGTACGAACCTGTTAATCGCATGATTATTAACGTGAATAAAAATATTAGTGTTTTTAGCATGCCAGCAAGTGAAGTTGCTATGAAGAAATTTTTATTCAATGTGACGTGACTCCCTCTTGCATTCACGCTTCTCTATTATTTGTTTCTGGTTTTTATGTTTGCATGCTCCAGGGGGTTTTCGAGGTCGCCGAAGACGAATCCAGGGTCCAAACTTAAAAATGGGGATCCAATATGGTCTACTTTTAAGGTTAAATTGACATTTTTCTTAAAGACAAATTTCGAAATTGTACAAAAATTTATAGTTGGAATTTTTACAATTCACTGATGATGGTTTGGCAAACCATCCCCGAGTACGGATTTTCTACTCAATTTTGAGGTTTTCTCTAAAAGTCAGCCATATTGGATCCGCCAGTTTGAATTCTTAAATTTGGACCCTGGATTCGTGTTCGGCGACCTCGAAAACCCCTAGTATGGATTTTTGTTCAATTTTGAGAATTATCTTCAAAAGTCGGCCATATTGGATCCGCCATTTTGAGTTTTTAAATTTGGACCTCGGACTCGTGTTCAGCGACCTCATAAACCTCCGTGTTTAGATTTTGGGTCCGTTTCGTTAGATATTTTCCGAGATTTTTAATTTGTTAATTAGTGCTACATTAATTGTTCACTAACATTAGCCATTAGTTAAAAAAATAATGGATAAAAACATAAGCGCACCTTCAGACCATATAACACTTGATCAATAAATGTTTCTGATCATTTTTCAAAAAAATTAGGCCATTTGGTCCTACTTCTAAAAGTGGGTACTTTTACACTAAATCATGCTAATTTGACACGACTAATTTTTGTAATAAACTTGAATGCTATCAAAAAAATGTATATTTATCTTAACGAGGTTGAATTTTAATATGTACTAGTATGTAAAAGTCATAATTATAAAAATGAATATTTCTACTGGACAAGTTTTGAAATAAAACATTAAATGAAATAGTTGGAATAATTACACAGGCACACAAAAAAAAAATGTCAAGACCCAGAGGGTACATCTCATACAAAGTCAAGTAGGGTGTGTATTCCTATGTTTTCTGGGCCTCTAAGAACGAGGAAGACTACCAAAAATGAATTAGACCCCCTCTTTAGCCCCTAGAGTCACTTTACCACCGCCATACACCCCTTTGTGGGGGTTGAAATGTCAATTCTCATACAAATTCGAGTAGGGTGTGTATTCCTATGTTTTTTGGGCCTCTAAGAACGAAGAAGACTACCAAAAATGAATTAGACCAACTCGTTAGCCCCTAACGTCACTAAGTAACGCTGGGGGCAAACGAGAGGGTCTAATTCATTTTTGGTAGTCTTCTTCGTTCACAGAGGCCCAAAAAACATAGGAATACATACCCTACTCGACTTTGTATAAGAATTGAAATTTCAACCCCTATAAAGGGGTGTATGGTAAAGTGACGTTAGGGGCTAACGAGTTGGTCTAATTCATTTTTGGTAGTCTTCTTCGTTCATAGGGGCCCAAAAAACATAGGAATACACACCCTACTCGATTTTGTATGAGAAAGGGGTAGGGGGTAACGAGGGGTCTAATTCATTTTTGGTATTCTTCTTCGTTCACAGAGGCCCAAAAAACATAGGAATACATACCCTACTCGACTTTGTATGAGAATTGACATTTCAACCCCCACAAAGGGGTGTATGGCGGTGGTAAAGTGACTCTAGGGGCTAAAGAGGGGGTCTAATTCATTTTTGGTAGTCTTCCTCGTTCTTAGAGGCCCAGAAAACATAGGAATACACACCCTACTCGACTTTGTATGACAATTGACATTTCAACTACCAGAAGGGGGTGTATGGGGGTGGTTGCGGGGAAATGGCTAGTTAAAAAAAATTTTTATGGTCATATTCGGTTTCAGCGACCCCAAAAACGGGGGGGTAGGGGGATGTACCCTCTGGGTCTTGACATTTTTTTCTTTTTGTGTGCCTGTGTTATTAGGACGAGCGAACAATTATTTACATTTTGTTACCCCTTTTATAAAAAACTACTTAAGCCCTAGCTTTGAAATTTATTACAGTGTTATAGGTATTTCGAGGCCTGCACTTTCCTTCACCCATTCTCGTTCCTCATTTTATGTCCTACGATGATTTTCGGTGTTAGTTGCGCCTCGGCCATTACCTCCAGTTCCGCCCTATATTCACCGAATCTCGCACAATAAAAAGGTGTTTCATATATCCTCTATTTTAAGTCACGAGCTGCGTGAGGTCATAACTATCTTCCCCACGCTCCTTTGTTCTCCAAGTTTGGGATAAGTATGTCGACCCACCGTCCGATGCGTTAACAAACTCGTTCCAGTTCCTTGGCCATTCCGTTACGGACTCGCAGTGCGTCATCTGCCGGCGCATTGTTTTTGGCTCCAACCAGTTCAAAGCTGCTGCCCACGCTGGCACTGCATATAGGACTATGGTAACCATCATTTTCATCAGGAGGCGACGACTAAGATGGAGGGCCCCCACATTGGGCAGCATTCTGGGAAGTGGTGCCCAAATAGCGGAGCTTCACCCGCCCTCCAAGTGTGCTTTAAAAATTAGCTTTCGGTCGATCATCACTCCTAGGTACCTTGAATGATCTGTTCCCATAGCTTGATCGGTAACGGGCACTGTTTGTCTCCCGGATCGCTTCAATCTCTCCCGATGTCACTACCCCGATGTCATCCACAAACCCGTCTGTCCAAAACCTATTCACATTGTATATATCCCGCATAATAGTGACGAAATTATATTTCTAAAGAGCAGTTTACACCACATGATTTTCTCACATGATTTGACACAAGACAAGTCCTGCGTTCGATATTTACCAATTCACACCACATGATTTTCCTTGTGAGTTCGCTTATGTCCAACTCATGTGATTTTTTGGAAGATAGAACATGTTCTATTTTCTTATGATCACTCATAGGGTTTTCGTGTATGAAAAGGTACGTAGGAGCGAAATTTTTTTATTTTGTGTGTTGTGAAAAATAATTTTAATAGGGTTTTTATTAATTTTTGTGTTTTTATTTTCGTGTTATAAAATATAATTGTGCTCGTTTATTTTTTACTAATAATTTTGTTGTTTTTTTTTAATTTACGTGTTTTTATTTTCATGTTGTGAAAAAAAATTTTGTTGGTTTTTTCAAAATTTCAGTGTTGCGGATAATAATTTTGCTGTTTTTTTTATTTTGGTTTTTTATTTTTCGTGTTGTAATAAATAATGTTGTTGGTTATTTTTGTAATTTTCGTGCTGCGAATAATAATTTTGTTGTTTTTTTTAAATTTTCGTGTTGCCAGATTCGTAGGAGCGACATTTTTTTGTTTTGTGTGTTCTGGAAAATAATTTTAATGTTCGTGTTTTTATTTTCGTGTGGAAAATAAATAATTTTGTTGGTTTTTTTGTTAATAATAAATTTGTGTTTTTTAATTTTCGTGTTTTTATTTTCGTGTTGTAATAAATAATTTTGTTGGTTTTTTTTTTAATTTTTGTGCTGCGAGTAATAATTTTGTTGTTTTTTTTACTTTCAGGACTGTGAAAAATACAAAGTTGACAAAGAAATTTTACTTATTTTTCTCAAAGATGGAATTTGAAAAGGTAGGAAATTGAAATATTTAAATTAAATAGAATCAGTGCAAAAAAAGTCCATAATAATATTTTTTTGCAGATTGATTGGAGCAAGCCAGCGGTTGCGAAGCTTCTGGAGCTTTTGGGAAGGGCGCCCGAATTTGTATAACCCAAAGCATGGGTTATATTTTAATAAACATGCTAAACATGACGCGTTACAAAAAATAACACAGGAACTGCAGGATGTAGTTCCAAATATAACTCAGGCAGAGTTACAAAAAAATTAACAAATCTAAGGTAGGATTATTACATATTTACACTAGTGCATTGTTCACGTATTTACTTTGGTTTATTTTAAATGGAAACTTTCCAGGAGCCAGTACACCCACG
Source organism: Thereva nobilitata (assembly GCA_963855945.1). NCBI lineage: Eukaryota > Metazoa > Arthropoda > Insecta > Diptera > Therevidae > Thereva > Thereva nobilitata. The sequence continues at coordinate 97,423,963 of OY979695.1, forward strand.
AAAAGCAGAAAATCTTAGAAAAAAAGAAAAGTGGGGCTGGAGCAGACGAGCAATATGTGCCTTCAGCTTTTTGGTTTAAGAATATGTCATTCCTAGACCAGTTCATCAGGCCCAGGAAAAGCAAGAGCAACTTTGAAATGGTGAGTCTTTATTTAATTATTTATTTATATTACATTTAACTTATTTGTATATTTCATCTATTCAAAACAAGGTCACTGTGACTGATCCTGAGCCAAGTACATCAAGGTCACAATCCATTGACAATATTTCTTTTCCTGACGACATTGAAGAAATATTTCTAGACGATTCGTCTTCATCTATTCTGTCACCTCCGCCCACCAAAAAATCAAGGAGAGAACGCGATGACACAGCCGAGAACATTGTATTACGTGAGGCTTCGGAGGCCATACGAAGCGTAATATCTGCCACCGGTAGTAACCGCCCAACACAAAGTGAGTTTTCACCAGATGTGGAAACTTTTGGGCAGTACATAAAAGCAGAACTGCAAGAACTTCCCGGAAATTTTAGAGATGAAGCTAAATCTGAATTTTTTCAAATTTTAATAAAAATAAAAAATAAGAGTAAGGAAAACTTGTAAAATTTATCTTTTATTCATATAAATAGCTATTAATGTTTTTTAAGTTTATCAAATAAATTTCCTGTGTTAACATAAATCTAGAAGTTAAATTTTTTTACTGCTTCCCATTGCCACGGTACGAAGCCCTCTGTATTAAAATATCGACAAAATCTATCACGAAGCTGTAGCGCAGAGTCTGCAGAACGATTACCCAAGGATGTCTCAAGACGAGTAATAAAAATGTCATTGCCCCACCGAGCTGGAGTCAGAATGACGTTCGTAGTGTTTTCTGTAGCAGCTCCTTCAGCATACTGCTTTCCATCATGCTGCCTGATGTAGTTATGTAGAACACAGCAAGTTAAAGTGATTAGCTCCACTTTTTCCACAGAAAGATTTATTTCCTTCTGTAGTATTTGGAACTTGTTGGCCAAGATGCCAAACGCGTTCTCAACTACTCTGCGCGCCCTGCTTAACCTATAGTTGAACACTTTCTTTTCGTTCGAACTCCTCTGGCTGTATGGTTTAATCATCCTTGTTGTTAAACGAAATGCATCATCCCCAATGATGACGTACGGAAAAGGTTCGGGATCAGATGATTTAGGTATAACAGCGTCATCAGGAAAACCAAAAAGGTTTTGAGATATTCCTTTACATAATGTGGAATTAGCATAGACTCCAGCGTCGTTTACACGTCCATTACATCCCACGTCTACATACATGAAGCAATAATTGGGATCAACCAAAGCCAGGAGGATGATGCTATTGAATCCTTTGTAATTGAAGTAGAAAGAACCTTCACTTTTTTTTGCCCTAAATGCGATATGCTTCCCATCTACAAATTGAGAGGATATTTAATAAATGTCATGTTATACTCATGCATGATGGAACATTATAATATCCTATTCACCTAAACCTCCTAAACAATGAGGAAAATTCCACTGTTTTTCGAATTTGTCGGCAACTTCTTTCCAATGTTCTTTGCAATTGGGCATCTATGAATGGGAATAATTTCGTTTCTGGAAGTTATTCTAACATGACATGAATTTACCTTTAAATAATCATCTTTCAAAGAAGTGTAAATTGCGTTTAATGTTTCAGGTATTATAATGGAGATAGATGGAATTGAAATTCTGAAATTGAACGATAAGTCGCTATAAGAGTCTCCGGTCGCCAAAAATCGCATAGTGAGAAGCAATCTAAAGAATATGGAATAATAAACGAAAGGAATGCAAAAGAATAACAATATTGGAAGTTGTCCTTACGAACCTTGTTGAAGCTGGTATTGATTCGCGCAATACAGTATCTTGTTTTTTAATCAAAGGTGTTACTACATTCAGTAAATTATTAAAAGTGTCAGTCTTCATTCTGGTGTAATTTTGAAAGGAACGTACATCTTCAATACGAAGTTCCTTTAAAACAAGATGAGAAACGTCCCGACCAGTTCCTCTTTTCAGAAGCCAATTTCTAGCCCACATTTTTCTCATTTTTTTCGCCTTTTTTTTCTTTTCGAGTTTTATAACTGACACAATATTCATAATATTTAATAAAAACAGAATATTATTCCGGGATTCGATTTTAAATAATTTACGGCTCTTCTCACGCACGGTCGTAGTGAAGTCACTGACAAAATCACAACAATGTAAACAAGAATCGGAGCTGTCATATGATAAATTTTGTAGGTGAGAAAATCGCGGCGAAACTCATGGGCGAAAGCTTGAGACAAAATCATGCGGTGTAAAAAGCTCTTAAGTTTAGTCCAGTAAAATAAGGCAAAAAACGGGTTTAACTTCGGAATTCCGTGTAACAGGTCAGTAAAAAGTTTTTGGTCGAATCGCAGTCATAATAGCATGAGCTATACAATTTTACTTTAGTACGATTTTAAAGCATTCCCCTTTTTTTACAAAATCCTGTTATAAACAATTGTTAAAGAATCATGTAAAACATCATATCAAGCCTATATTAAAAGATATAGGCCCAGTGACAATTTTTTATGTAGGGAATTCTGCTCTCTTTTACATGATCTTCAAAGAACTCCACATTTTTTATAAGATAATGTTATAAACAATGGTTAACGAATTAATTAAAAATTCTGAAAAAGCACATATTAAAAGGTACAGATCTCAGCTACAACCTCTATATATTTAGAACATTAATAAGAGTTTTTTCGCTTAATAACAGACGGTTAATTCACTTCAAAATACCATATTTTTAAGGAATAATCATTTGATTGTTACTATTTCATAAATAAATCATTAAAATTTAAATATTTTGATAAAATAAATTATTCTATCGTAAAGTATGGGTTTTCAGCTATAAATTGACCACCTACTAAATGTGAATAAGTATGTTGCACCTATTGTTGTTATTGATTCAAGCTACGCATGGAAAAAGTAAAATGCTCGTTTTCCCGAAATTCGTGAAATAAAAGGTCCGCATTGAAAAAACACGATTTTTTTAAATTTTTTCAATACATACATCTTAATTAGGACCATTTCAGGAAACCAATCTACAAATTAAATTTAAAACTAAGTTTGGTTTTTAACAATTTTCAGAAGATTTACTGAAACAAGTGATATTTTGCCAATAATTGTTTAAAAATGTTTTCTGTCATTTAAATAAGCGAAGTATTTGTCTTCAATAAGCACTCACTTTGGTTTTTTGCATTAGCTTTTACCAATCAAAAATTATAGCCATTTTTGTACGTAGCCCGTCTCATTTTTTGCTTATACACACTTACTATGAAGTTATGTATTATACCTTAATTAACAAATTCGCATCTCCCCGGGATTTTATCGTACAAAAAAGTTTCTTAGACATAATTTACTTGAAATTTCCTCTTCTTTCGAATGGCGTTATCCGTTTTTTCGGAAAAATTATATTTTAAAAGCTATTCGCAAAAACCCATAATTTAACACTTCTTTTGTTTAATAACTATTGCAGCGGCACTTCTTAGGAAGCGGATTTTTTATCATATATTATTGATACAATTCAGAAGAGAATTGAAAAAAATCCGCCCCGTTACAAAGGATTCCGAAGTGAATTCCTTATTTTACTGGACTAGTTGTCAAACAAAAAGTGGATTTGGATTTCGATTTATTTATTTTTATATTATCTTTAATATATACATTCAAGTATAACATTTTTAACATTATATTTTTGGAAATTATTTTTCAGATTAATTTTTCATTTTATCCTATTGGTTTTGGTCTTAATTTTTATTTTTTCGTTATTAATTATTCTTTATATAAATATGGATCACAAAATTTCCGGTGCTTTGACCACTTAACAACTACCGGTCTTCCTCCACATGAAATACATCTAAAAATCAATGTTCCTGTTATTTTACTGTTTGATTTAAATTCCCCAATTTGTTCCACTACATTGTTGTATTAGACAAAAATTTAATAGAAACCTCAATATTAACGAGCAAAAGCGAAAATGTTCTTAAACCTAGGATGTAATTATCCCTTCGAACTCAAAGGTTTACAATATTCCTTGTTATCTTATGCTTCGGGATGACGATTAAAAACATAAAAACCACACATTAAAAAAGCGATAGTTGATTTAAGTAAAAATTTCTTTACTCATGGACAACTATAGGTAGCATGCTCCCGAAACGAGTCAACAACACGACAAACTTAATAGTTTATGGACCGAACAAAACATTGTCTCTATAGAGAATCATTAAAATAAAGATGTTGTAGGTATATGCAATTTTGTGAATAATAGTGACAGAGCAGAGTACTGTAGAAATTTCGGTTAAGTCCGTACTCTCAAAATAATCGCCTGAAGTAAATGATGACACCATTACAAAAATCGAGCATCTATTAGAAAACGAAGTAAGTGTTATTAGAATTAAATTTTATAGAAATTTTTCTTAACGCCGATAAAATTAAATGTTATTTACAAACATCACGTACCCTTAAAGGAAATCTGTTATCTTTGCTCCCTTCTTAATTAAAAGCAAACAATTTACGATAAAAACGATTCTTTAGCCCCGACCTTCCTGTTAACGACAGCCATTCTAAAGAGAAATTGTTACCTAGGGCAACGAATTTACCGTTGAAAAGGGTTATCGTGCATAAAGCTTATCTGAAAGCCATCAGCCCACCCTTAGTGGTAGTATGTACTTGGAACTTTTTGTAAATGATAAAATCCAAAACAGAAATTCGAAATTATAATCATGAATTTTTCTGGTATAAATTTAAAATAAGAAAGAAACCATAAATAAATAAAATGAAAACAATCATGCTGCTTTTGTTATACTAATTTCTGAGCCAACTTTAAGACTTATTCTAGGCTTTGCAGTACTCGTGTAAATGTTCAAATGGCAATGTATGCTCCGCTCGGAACCAGCAGGTCATTGAATGGCTAAGCTTATAAGAAGCTTACGGATTTCAGCCATTTCTAGGCGTATGTCTAAACTGGGCACAATGAGCGGTTCAATCTGATGCTGACTTTGATACATGTGCACATGATTTATGTCTGCTTGTAGCCTGCGGCAGCTCACTCGGACTTGATTTAACTTAGCCTAATCACAGAACATTTCGCATTTCATCTTACGATCTATCAAGTAATAAGCCGTAGTTCTTTAAAGATGTGAAGCCGTTGAATGTATTTTAATCAAGGAAGCCGAGGTATGATGACAACGTATTTGATTCAGAGTACATTAATTGCTGAAGCCTAGAAACGGATTTAAGCATTTATGTAGCTCTTTATTTTATACTGGCTGAAATTGATAGGTCTGTTGGTGAAAATGCTACAATATTACCGCATATTTTTACTTATTTATAAGTCAGTGTTTTAACAAATTTTCGGGAGATATCCACAGCAAACTCTGAAATATTCAAGAAATTGTACACCATAAGCACGAAACTACAATTATTGCATAATATTGACTTGAAAATAAAATTACTATACTCGTTTAAAGATGACGTTAAAGATCAAAACAATTCTACAATACTATAATTTTGCATGAAAGCTACATGAGTATTTGTTTGATAGTTGCTTCTGATGATTTGACTCAACATTTTTAGCGTTTGTTTGCTTAGTGTATATTGTTCATATACAGGGTGTTTCAGACTTAAATGCTAATCGGTTAAGGGATGATTCCTGCCACTTGAGTGGCTCCGATTAGAAGATATGTTGCTTTAAAATCGATATTTTGCATCTCAACCATCCAAAATTCTTTGTTTTTTAGCATTTTTCAGAAAAATGCATTATTAACCCAATTTTTTTCTTTCATTTCTGATGCACCAAACAATTCCCTAAAAAAGTACACAATAATGGCGCAGAAGAAAGGATATTGGAAACTGCAAGACATTTTTTTTTTATTTCCCAATTAATATTACATCTGTCCTGAGACACTAAGTAATTGTTTGAACCATATGATATTAGGGTGAAATTAAGTTTAAAGACCATTGTCTTTTAGACTTAGTTTTTACATAAAGCGTATGTGTATTCATTCATGTAGATTGAAGGTCCACTGGACTGCGTCTATTTAATCTTCTTCTTGAGTTAGCTTCCTGTTGAGATAAGTTACGTATATCACTGTTTTGATGGTAGGAAATAGTGATTTGATGCTTTTTGCTGATTTTTTTAATTTCGTCTTCGATACTAGGTATTTTAAGGTCGCGATGTATGTCGGCATTTGATATATACCAAGGTGCATTCACAGTCGTCCGGAGTATTTTTGACTGCTGTCGTTGTATAATGTCAATGTTTGTTTTGCTAGCTGTTCCCCATACTTGGATACCATACGTCCGTCCATATAGGTTTTATTATTATATTATAGATTAATAGTTTGTTGGATAGCGAGAGTTTTGAATTTTTGTTTAAGAGCCAGTAGAGTTGTCTAAATTTGTTTTTAATTTGGTTTAGTTTTTCAATTATATGTGGCTTCCATTTCAGTTTGTTGTCTATTAATATTCCTAAGTATTTCGCTGAATTAACCGAGTTAATGTTTTTGTTGTTTAATGTGATAGCTTGAGTTTTAAAGGCCCTTTTTGTAGTATATATGACCTGAATGGTTTTGTCCTCGTTGATTTTTATTCCATATCTATTAAACCAGTCTGTTATTTTGCTTAGTATTTTTGTTGTATGGTTTGTAGCTTGTTCCAGGCAGGTGTGCGAGGAGAGAATCACCGTGTCATCTGCAAACGTTGCTATCATGCTGTCACGAGACACTGCCTTCGGTATATCCGCTGTATACAGTACGTATAAGGTAGGTCCTAGGACGCTTCGTTGAGGAACTCCTGCATCTATTTTACGTAAGTCGGAGTATTCGCCATTACATTGCACATAGAAATGTCGATCATCCAGGTAGCTCTTAATTAGTTGGTAGTAGTCCGGTAGCATTGTGCTAAGTTTGAAAAGGAGTCCTCTGTGCCATACACTGTCAAAAGCTTTTGCAACGTCAAGATATACTGCGACACAATATTTATGCTCATTCAAATCGTTTAAGATCTTGTTTGTTACTCGTGTACCTGCTGTATAGTAGAGTGGTCTTGACGGATACCAAATTGGTGGTCTCGGATCAGGTTGTTTAACTTCAGTGTTATGTTAATACGATCAAGTAAAAGTTTCTCAAATATCTTGGAGATGATCGGTAGAATACTTATTGGTCTATATGATAACGGTTTCGATGCATCTTTGCCTGGTTTCGGGACGGCGATTACCTTAGAAACCTTCCAAAGTTTTGGGTAATAGTTTAAACGTAACATGGCATTAAAGATATTTCTTAAATACACTAAGGCTTTGTCAGGTAAGTGTTTTAACATTTGTCCTGTTATCAGATCATACCCTGGTGATTTCTTGCTTTTTAATCTGTTGTTTATATAGTATTTTAGTTCGTTGGTTTTGATTTTACTTATCGTTCCGTTCGAGGAGGTATTAGCGTTTACGAATGAGTTGTCTTGCTTATTAAAGGGATTAGTAAAAGTTGTTTTGAAGTAGTCTGCTAGTGTTTTCGCTTTCTCAAGATTTGTACTGGACCATGTACCGTCGGTATTCATTAAGGGTGGTTGATGTTGGATTCCTTTGTTAAGTTTCTTGTTCAGTTTCCAAAGCGAGTAGTTTGTAGCTTGGGTTGCCGTAAGATTTGTCAGGAATTTATTAGTACATTGGTTGCTATGTTCTTTCAGTAGTTCCTTTAGTTCTCTAGTTGCTTTGTTATAATTAGCTTTGTCAATTGGTGATCTGGTACGTTGCCATATTTTTCTAAGTTTCCGTTTTTCTATAATTTTTTGTTTTATTGTTTTTGGTGTATATTGAACTGAGTCATTATGTTTGATTTCTGGTGTTGTTTTTAATGCTGAGTATTGTATTAAGTCATTGAGGTATATTATGCTGCTTTCTATATCCTGATGGGACTTGAGAGGAACTCTGAGTTCAATATTATTATCAATGGCCTTACCGAAGGAGTTTCAGTTGGTTTTATGGTTAGTAAGGAATTGTGTTGGACGTCGTAATTTCACATTCGTGGTATATTCAATTATTACAGGGCAATAATGGCGCAGAAGAAAGGATACTGGAAGCTGCAAGACATAATCCATCAATTAGTATCAATCGCTTGTCATTACAGCATTTTATGTCTAGATGTAAAATTTGGAGGATAATACATGTAGAAGGTCTTCGTCCATGCCATTATACACATGTTCAGGAGCTGTTGACTGCAGATTGGGACAAAAAGCTTGAGTTTGTTACTTGGTTGTTAGAGAGTCAATTCCCGTTAAAAGTGACTATCTGGAAAAGTATACAACCTAGGTCGTTATTGCGTATGTAACTTTTTATTGACTTTTGTTTGGTGCATCAGAAACGAAAAAAAAATTTTCTGACAAAAATGCTAGTTTCAGATGCAAAATATCGATTTTAAGGCTACATATCGTCGATCCAAATGCAAAACTATCGAATGAGACAATCCCTGGATACATTGAAATTTTAAGTTTTTTGAAGAACTTAATTTTTGATACATTGCAACCGCACTTTGAATAGATTGGAGAAGGGATACGGCTTCGATATTTTGCCACCACAAGGGAGCCTAGAAGGCAATTACAATAAAGGAAAAAAGGGCATTTTTGTTTTTCGATAATTTGCATTTGGATCGACTATATATTCTTATTGGAGCCACGCAAGTTTCTGTTCTGTTCTGTTCTTAAAAAACATGCCTATATATGTATTTTGTTCTACGATAAACGGTATAGCAGTTATTAAAGTTTAGGTACATTAAAAACTTTTCAAAACGTATTTTCGTAAACACCCTGTACCTCAGTGGATAGTGCCGATAGGGCCCCCCTAGAACAATTTTTTCTCCAAATATACCCAGGAATTACTCCTTAATGGGTTAGCGTTTAAGTCTGAAACACCCCGTATAAAGTTCGCTGGTTATTAAATTGAACTAGTATCGCCCATTGGTCGAAATTCGACCCCTTCTCCCTACTCTTCTCTCAATCCGTCCCGTAACACCGTCGCTTACCGTGATATATTTTGACAATCATTTTCACTTTGTTGTGTTATTTTTTTTAATTAAAATTTGCCGAGACTGTCTCCACAGAAAGAAAAATCTTTTCAACATAAGCAGATTGACGCTGACGGCAAGAAAAGTGACACAACTCAAAAATTGGCTGTTTTGAATTATTGCCGCCAGGTGACTGTTGGCATTAAATTTTGTTTTCAGCTCTCCTGAAGTGTCACTTTTCTTGCCGAATTCCGATGTATATACATTTATTTCTAATCTAATTCGTTGAAACAAAAAAAACAAACAAAATTTTGAAATGCCAATTTGATTTGTTTAAAGCGAAGTGAAAAGGAGGTACGGCAAACTTTCGCTAAGCAATCTAGGCTCATAAAATTTAGTCGATTCACAAACCTTAATAATAAATTTTTATATTCGCCTGTTTATATGCTAACCGTAATTTCTTCCTTATATTGTTGTTGTCATTTTATCACTTTATATTGGGAAATACAACGCTCATTTTTGAGTGACAGAAATGGGATAAATGAATAATTCTTGTTTTGTACACACCTTTACGACTCCGACTTCCATATAAAACCATTTTCAGCCAAATCGGTTTAGTGGAAGTCGGTTAAAGTGCTGTACAAAAACAGTGCTTGCGTATTAATATATAGATTAAGTAAAACCCGCATGTAAACGTAAAACCTCAAGCGTCACCCTTTATACCAGGAGCCGGTCATGTCGTTCACGTCATGGTGGTTGAATTTAAAGCGCGGACGTATGTAGAACTTAGCCCGAGCTGACGGTTGAAGGAGCAAATTGCATCTTATGAGAAATCCCAGGCTCAGCGATCCTTGTTTAGCAATTTTTAATATGCGATTCAACGCAGATCATCGGTTAATGTTATGCCTACCATATTAAGAGATGGTTTGGCCGTTAGTTATAGAGCGTCCACTGAAATGAGAGGAAAATTGGGGCATGTTTTTTTAGAAATGAGACAGCACTTCGTACCAGTAATTTTCAACGCAATTTTTGTGGCCGCATTCAAGAATGAGTTTGGTGTCCTTATAATTGAATTGGACATGAGCTCACGATTAGAAAAGGTGTGGCGTCAAGTACAGTAATGAACAATAAATATTTGCAGCGGGCAACTTTGTTTTATTCCAGTTGTTGTATTGTTGGGTAGGTTAATATTGCATGATAAATTTGTAAATTCATAAACGAAATTTCTAAAGATCTAAACTTGATTTACGTCTACTTATATAATTAAACGGCAAGCATTTATTTCGATGATGATAGAAAATGCACTCAAAATATTGTAACAGAGAAATACTAGATTCTTAAATTAATAAAATGTAATATGTGACATTAAGAGATAATAAAACTTGTTTCTTTGGCATTGCTTTTTCCAACTATAAAAAATTTGTTTCATTTTTCAATTTTGTTTTATTGTTCTCGAAAAATTTTGTTATTGAAGACTTCGAGATTTAAATTCAAAAAAGATATAGAAAATGGCCACCGAATTTTGAGTGCTGGGTCCAACTAGTAACACTTACATAGCAAGCAGGCCGGACTCAGTAACCTAGGGGTTAAGGCGACTATCATCTCAGAAGACCGTCATTACCATCCCTAGATTTTCAATTTTCCTTGAAATCTTCTTCTCCCTTGTCTTCCTCTTTAGAAAAAAATTCCCTTTTTTTCGAATTTAAACTATTCAATGAAGTTGCCAAACTACTCGGTCGTCACCGATTTATTACAACCGTCTACCACCCGCAGGCAAACCGAATGGTTGAATGGCCCAATCGACAGCTCAAAGACACGTTATTGGCAAGGGAGAACAGTACTCATTGGAGTGAAGACTTGCCCTTCGTCCTAATAGCATATGCACAGCAATTAAAAGCAACTTGTAATGCTCACCAGCTCGAGCTCACGAGCCCGTTTACGGTCAGAATCTGAGATTTCCCAACCCAATTTCCATGCCATCTACTTCCTTCAAATATAGAATTTAATTACTATATTAGGGATAGTAAATTTATATCACCAATTTATCCCTAACTTGGCTGAAGCATTGGTCCCGATTAACAAGGACTTCCTACACGTTCTCAACCGCTAATGTAGAATAAAAGAAAAATAATTTCCTTGGCTCGCAGAATGTAAAACAGCGTCTGTGCACTGAAATATATTATAGTATTAGCTATTTTATTAAATATCTTTAAAGAAATGAGTTTTTTTAAGCGTCTTGTCACCTTTAAAAATAAAAAAACTCTTGTCCTGCCTCGGAAATTTCATGCATTTCAGTTAATAATGCTGTGCCTCCGCTCCGTGGGTGGGTGTTCACCTTCAAATTAAAAAGTTGAAAAAAGAACAATTCGCCCCATAATTATCTAATGAAGATTTCTATTGCAAACAATAATACTCGAAAAATAATTGCAGAAAAATATGCCCACCTACCACAGCTGCTTAATATCCAATTATGTTCCAAGTTATTGTCGCTGTTTAATTTCAATGCGTGGAGCTGGTGGAGAAACTGAAAGCTTTTCCGTTTTCAATTATCTCAAGCTCTTTGCAATTTCACTCAGAGTGAATGCAAATGGAGCCGAGCTCACGGGCGGGAGAGTGATGTTATATTATGTTTCACGGAGCTATATTTCTATTTCATGTTGCAGTCTGTAATTTTATACGCTTAAAAGGTTTTCTGTATTCCAGGTAAACAGCATTTCTCCCATGGAATTGTCGAGGGCAACTGAATACGTGTAAATCTGTAAGTATGCACTCCGGTAGCTTCCTTTTTACGTGTGCAGACGTACATATGCATAAAAACTAAAGGCTGGTCTTGTTCTGAGGGCCCAGACGAAATATATACACCAAAGGTGTAGCATGAAACCGAAAGACGGAAGAGTTCATTTGATTTGAACTTGTAGGATTTCAGCGCATAGCTTACGGTTTTACCCTGTTTATACAGAGAGAAAGTGCCATCAAAGTACAACGGCGATATTGAGTGCAGCGTAGACATAGTGCTACAATTTCTTTAGAAATGACGCCTCCGTGCCTGAACACTCATTACTGGAAATCCACTTAAGCCAACTTAACATCACCGTTGCACTAACAACTTAGGAAAAAAGTTCGAAGTTCGCTTAAAAACATTTCAGTGATTTTTTTACTTTCCTTCTTCGCTGACAAAATGAAAAATATGATAAAAAATTGTGTAATCGGAGTGTGAATTTCACGCCTACTTATGTTTTTGTTTCGAATTTGGGGGAACAGTCCACCAGAACGATGTAATAATATTGTAAATTGGGCCTATTTGATGATCCAATCTTTGCTCCGCTTGAACAAAAAATAATTAAACGCCGCTTACGTTTATTAAAGTGTTCAAGCGAAAGACAAACATTTTGGTTGCTTCCTGTGAAACATTGCATTTTAATCTACGAGTATATACATAAACAATTAATGTCTGTTGGTTTGTAATGCGACACAAAAATCAAAAACTAGACGGCCGATGGAGTTGAAATTTTCACAGAGTGTGCTTTTTAACTAAATCTCGGTAAACAACATAGCGCGGATACGATCCGATAGGTGGCTCCCAAGAAAATAGAAAAAGGGAATATCAGAAGACACCTACAAAACAAAAAGAAGCGAGTAATAAAAATACATACAAAAATATTTGAGCGTAAAATCATCACCCATAAATGTAAATAAAATACAAAAAACTATTGAAATTGGGCTCAAATTAAAAAAAAAATTTCATTGAATCGACTTTCTTCGCTTGCTGTGGCCAGTGACAGTTCCGAGCTTGATGATGTTCGAAGGATATCGTGGCGATATCTGTTTTCCGATGGGAGCCAGAAGAGCTTCGCGATTCCCAGGAAAACCACCCCAACATTTTATGTTACAACTTATGTTTTTACATAAGTACTTTCAATCATCTGAAATATCATCGGATTCTAACACGTTCAGAAGTAGACGGTTTCGGTGATATCCGTTCACAACATACCGGCTTGAAAAACGACTCGATTCTCCTTTCGGGTAACTTTCTACGTTTCTCCGTGTATAAATCCCTGTAGTACCCTACACCATTGAAAACAGCCGTTCTTGTTGCTTCGAATCTATCCGTTTCGTTGTCTTTCTTGTCATTTTCGTTTGATATGATATTGTCCTTTACATTTGTATTCCAAAATTCCAAATTTCTGCATTGGTTAAGGTTTCCGGATAAGCTCGTAAAGTTTCCTTAATATCGGCATGGCTTATGTCTGTAAAGCCAATGCGATAAGCTAATTCCACAATTTCTGTGTGCAATTTTCACTTTTTAATTTTCACTTCATAATTTCTTTCACCCTTAATGCCGGGTTTTCACTAGTAGAATTAGTGGTAGAGTATACTGGTCGAGTACTAACTATCCTGTGAACTCACCTAATGAAAATTCGGTTATAGTAGAGCAGAGTGGGATAACACCGTGGCAAAGTTACTCTACCGCTTAAAAGTAGGCCAGTTACTCTACCACTAATTCTACTAGTGAAAACCCGGCATAATTCATAGTAGAAATAGCAACCTCATCACACGATTTTTTTATATTTTCTTCAACCTTCAATATAATAAAATTACGCCAAAAATGTTGGATGGAGTCATTTCTATTTTCTTCCTCTGTTTCAACAGCTTCAATAAGTTGATTGAATGTTCGACGCAAGAAGTATGATTTTAAAGTAGCAATAACACCTTGGTCTATGGGTTAAAGAAGGGATGCGGTATTAGGACCAAGAATATAATTCTAATATTTTCTTTGGATTAATAGGATGTCCTGCCTGGAGCATTATCAATTAACAAGGCTTTATATGTGATATTTGGACTTTCAAAATAATTTTTCACTTCAGGGCAAAAATTCTTTTTAAACCAATCGGCGAAAATAGTGGTTGTAACGCAGGCTTTTTGTTGGCTTTCCATATTACTGGGAAAGTTTCTCTTCTTGTGGTGTAAAAGTTCTAGAGGCTAAACGCTTTTAAAACAGCCCCGTCTCATCAACGTTAACAATAATTGAGTACTATAGTTCCAAAACGTGTCTTTTCCACTTTCCTTACTTTTTCAGAAATGAGGAAAAACTTTGTTTCATATTTCATATTTATATGGGATAAGACACAGTTTGGACAAATACCCAGTTTTGTTTTATCAAAATGGGCATGAAACAAATTTTTATTTACGCCCTCATTTTTCAAAAAGTTGAGGAAGTGGTCATAGATTGTAGCAGTGTACCTAACTCAATTTTTGATTTTTTTGGATAAGACTATAACTATAAGGAACTATACGACTCAATTTCTTTTAACTTTGCAGGAAAATCTTCCGCTGCTTTCAAGTCCGAACTACCAATTTCACCTACCATTCTTACGCTGTGTAGTTGGGCCCTTGTTTTGAATTTGTGGAACCAACCGCGACTTGCATTGATCTTTAATTTCTTCGCCAGCCTTATTCTTCAAATCGTTGTACAAACTTTTTGCTTTCTCTTGAATTATTTGGGAGGTATATTTTTGTTTCTTATGTTACTTATAAATAGCCTTAAACTGAGCGCCTTTTCAATTTTTCTAATAAAATCGATCTAGCCTTTTTTCAATTGCAGCTGAAAAATTTGCGACGTAAATCGGGGAAAGGACGACGTAAATCGAGTTAGAGATTCAAATATTTCGACGACGTAACTCAGGGGTATTCCTGTATTTTAAGAATTTTTCGCGAAGAAACTATGGCTGTCTTCCGTAATATCACCCAGCATACTGTCAGCGCCCGCTTTAGCGATTACGCCGCCCCGGGCAAAACGACAAATTGCCGCCCCTTAAGAATAGATATTCACTGCGCGACAATAGCATAGGTTCAGGTATAAATATGGCGTTTTGCGATATTTTTAACTTCCCAGTAGGAAGTTATTGTAATCGGTCCGAAAATCGGATTCGAAATTTTCAATGTATTTACACATTTCAAGGTCCCAATAGCATTTTAAGCAAAAATTTGAGAAGAAATATGTGTGTGTGTGCGTACAGCGCTAAATAACCGTGACGTGGAACTGGTAGACAAATTCTGTTACCTCGATAGTATTATTACCGAAAACGGTGGTACAGAAGAAGATGTCAGTTCCAGAAAAAATAAAGCAAGAAGCGCATATGCATGCCTGTTTCACATATGGAGATCAACAGAGATCTCAATTAACACCAAATTGCGGCTGTTCAACTCCAACGTTAAGGCAGTTCTTTTGTACGGTTGCGAAACATGGAAAGTCACCAAATTCATCACAGGGCGCCTACAAGTTTTCATCAACAGATGCCTTCGTCGTATCCTAAAAATCCGCGGGCAAGATAGAATTTCAAATGAAGAACTATGGCGCCGTGCCGGCCAAGAAAGGATAGACGACCAAATCAGGCGAAGGAAATGGAATTGGATTGGCCACACCTTGCGACGCGAAGACAATAATCTAGCCAAACAGGCCCTTGACTGGAATCCGCAAGGATCCCGTCGAGTCGGAAGACCTAGAACAACGTGGAGGAGAACCCTATTATCAGAGGCCGGAACAACCGAAAGATCCTGGTCAGAGCTGAGAGCTGTCGCGCAAAACAGAGTCCGCTGGAGAGCAACTGTTTCCGCCCTATGTCCCATGAGGGATTAAAGGAGCAATCAGTTAGTGCGTACGTATGTGGTCATTTTTTATGCATGATTTCGCGCGAACCAAAAAAGACATCGACTTCGTTAAGGTGCCGTTCGAAGCGTGTAAAAGGACATATGATCTGAACAGATTTTCATAAAAATCGTTCGAAGCGTTTTTTTGTTTGAACGACGTAAGTGATTTTTGTATCATCACGATTTCGCGCTAGCCAAAAAAGATATCGACTTCGTGGAGGTGCCGCTCAAGCGTGTTAAAGGAAATATGATCTGAAAAGATTTTCATAAAAATCGGTGGAGTCGTTTTTTTGTTTGAACGAAGTTCGTGATTTTTGTACCTGCCCAATATCGCGCGAACCAAATATGATACCGACTTCGTTGAGGTGCCGATCGAAGTGTATTAACGAAGATATGATCTGAAAAATTATTATAACATTCGGTCAAGGCGTTTTTTTTGTTTAAATGAAGAGACTTCGGCAAGTGCGCCAAGTAACTTAAATCAATTAGTTTTGCTACTGCCTAATATACTCGTTGGAATGAAACCCATTCCAAATGAGGTTAACTTTTATGGATTCAGCCGAGCAATAGCTTCCCACGAAATTTTCAATCATTTGTCCATTTTCTGCCGTACATCTGCCTACACACACTTCACGAATAGGTAATTTATCGTGACTAAGTATTTTGTAACGTAACGTCCGCATGAGTTGTTAAAGAATTAGCAGAGTGGTCATTATTTTGCTAGATCGTAACTCCAATAGCGTTAAATAAGTTTTGGAATAACAACATATTCTTCATTTTTCATACAAGTGTCAATGTTCAAAGTAATACATTAATTTTGTTTTCAACTTCGTCATCCTAATCTTGTAAATACGCACATATCATTTGACAACCTAGCGAAAGTAGTGATAAACAAATATGACAAATGTTAGGTATTACATATTATATATTGATTATTGTTTATTTATTATTAAAATATCCATTGATAATATTCCACATTCATAATACTGGGAAGTTGATCTTGTGGACCGAAAGGGTCAAAACCACATCCCAACTACCCTGCAAACATTTTCTCGACTCGTCGTTTAAACGACTCGTTTACGAGTCGAGAATTGCTCGCCAAAAACTTGGTTCTCGACTCGTCGCTTTAACGATTCGTTTACGATTCGAGAATCACTCGCCAAAATCTTTGTTCTCGACTCGTTGCTTTAAAGTCGTCTTTACGATTCGAGAATCACTCGCCAAAATCTTGGTTCTCGACTCGTCCATTTAATCATAAACGGTAACCTTTACCGCAAAAATAGTTGGGATAAAAAATGTATCTGATCTTGAATAAACTTTTTTACATACGTTCAACGATCGGAATTTTCTTATATTTCATTTAATGACGTTTTTCCAGGGCTGAACGAATTTTAAGGGATCAGGGTTTTTCCGCGAGCAGCGTAGTCCGGTTTTATGGAGTTAAAAGTAGAAAGGATTCTAGGAAAAAGGAAAGGTTAGGATTCTAGAATGGGGGTGTTCTCACTCGCTTCCGTAACCAGTATTATGCCGAAAATAAGTGGACCGATTTTTTAGCGCTAATTGTCTCGCCTTTACTAATGCCTGAGAACAATTGATACAATTGATACTCTGGAAGTTAGTCGGGTAGAACCTTCGCTTTTACAGTTTTAGGTAGGTGAGAGTATTCTGCGTATACTGCTGCCTTATTCATGAAATTATGTCATAGGGTTACAAACATACAGGGTGATATGTAAACCTCTACAAAAAAAAATTCAAAGCGCCATAGCGGCTAAACCGTTACGATTCCCTCCCCCTTCCATACGATTTTTTGTTCGTCTATTCAAAACCTATCCACAGCCGGCCGCTTCGTAACTCTAGGTGGGACACCCTGCATAAAGAAAACAATATAAATTCGAAATAATTTTTCATAATTTTTTTCTTTACCCTCCATTTTCCGATCAAAAGTGAGGTTTTCCGGAAAAAGCTTATAGGAACTTTTTTGTCGAGATTTTTCTTAGCTTTATTTTTGTTCTCTTGACAATTTTGCAATTTCGACGTTTGTCCCGAGTTACGGCCGGGAAAGCGTCGGACAATCCGTTCAATCGAATTTTCTCTTGATTTTCACAAAGTATGGCCCGGAACTCAACGGTTACCTTTTCTCCTATTGCTAAACTCCCACCATTCCAAATTTCATTAACTTACAATTTTTTTCAGAAGAAATCTCTAGGAGCTGTACTATATATTTTTTCTACAATTTCTCCCCACCCATCAAAGAAAATGAATAAGGAGCTCTTCGATTTTAAGTCGCTACTACGAGTCGTTATCGAGTCGTCAAAGCGATTTGCTATAGCATTCCGTTTTCGTCTTTTACAAATCGATATCGTTTCGATAACGACTCTCGCCTCGAAGTCTTCTCAAAGATTTCGCGACTCGTTTTCGAGTCGTTCTCGGGTCGTAATGTTTGCAGGGTAGTTTAACATAAACTCATTAATGCCCGGTTTCACAGTGTGCACTTAAGCTTTCGCTCAGCTTTAAGCTTTCGCTCAACTTATTTTACTGTTTAACAGTAGTGGTTCTTGTGACTGTGACTTGAACTTGTGTGATTGTGACTTGAACTGAGTGACTAAATTTGGGCGCTTAAGCCAAAGCTCAGGATATAAGTGAGAGAAATGTCATTAATTTTACATAAGTTGCAGTGAACTTGTGTTTATTTATTGATTAATTACGTTGGATTTTGTAAGAAGAGAGTATTCTACTACAAAGCATGCCGTAAAGAGTGCGAATAGATGGAGAGATTTTTTATTTGCCGCTCTGAATGCTTCATTTTCACAGAAACCTGAAGAAAACTTAACAATGCAGATCGAATAAGAATCACCACTCGTGCACCATCTAAGACAGAAATAGCACCGGCTTTTCATACAATAGCCTATGGTAAAGCTGCTGGAAAAGATAGCATCCCGTCAGAATTGCTGAAAACTACTGCTATTAGACGCGATACATCCAAGCCTGGAACTAGCATGCAACACCTGTACCTTTCCGGAGGATTGGACGAAAGGTATCATAGTCAAACAACAAAAAAAGGGGATCTAACAATATGCGACGACTGGAGAGGCATCTGTCTATTATCTACTGGGGCAAAATCTTGTCCCACATATTATTATCAAAGATAAGAGAGACAGTAGACCGAACACTTAGAAGACAGCAATCTGGATTCAGAAAGGGCCGCTCCTGCATATAACATATTAACACCTTGGGAATCATAGTGGACCAGTTTACTGGATTACGATCCCCATTTACCTGACAAAATTATAGTATTGATAAACGCTCCATATAACAATTCCAAATACAGAGTTCCCCACAATGGAAAATTATCCGAAACTTTAAGGTGAGCTCAGAATTATGATAAGGATGTCTACTTTCGCCGTACTCGTTCTTATAGTAAACAGCGGCCATATCCTTTTCAAAAATCCTTACAACTAAAGATTAAAAACCAGAAAAATCACACAATTTATCAACCAAAAACAAAAAATTTCCCCAACTGATTCAACCACAGTGGCCTGCAAAATCCAGTGAACTAAGTTCAACTGAACTGAGCACAAAAACAAACTGCGAAACAGTTTTGACTTGAGCTAAAGCTCAAAATTACTGCTCAGGTTCACCTGAGCGAAAGCTCAAATCGACACTGTGAAACCGGGCATAAGTTTATGACTCCCACCTACTCAGGCAAAATGAAAATCTTTCAAGAATTGCCGATTTCCTGTGTCCTTTTTAATGGGATTTCTAGGATCTTTTAAAAAAATATACAGGGTTTTCCGCCACAAGTTGTACAACCGCTTATAGTATACGGTCTATTTTGACCAATGGGGTATCTTTGTTATCGTAAGGACTGCAGCTCTTATTTCATTAATAAAAATAATGGTGTGTGATTAGAAAATATAGAAATAAAACCGGTTAATTGTAAAAAAAGTGGAAAAAATTTTTTCTCACATATTGTGCACTAATTAAAAAAACTTAGTGCTCCTTTTTTCTGACCTTTTTTGGAGTTTACTCCTTAAGAAACGTTTCATATATAGTAGTCCAGTAAGTGAGGGTTTTTACCTACAAAAACTATTAACAGGCTACAAAGGTATATAAAAAATAGGAAATTTTCCGTAGAATTCAATGAACTATTTTTAAAACAAATGACGCGCTTGCGTCCTTTTCAAAATGGCGCCCAAAGTTAGCGAAAAACAGTTTTTTACGTTTAAAAAAGAAACTTGGTGTTGTACAAAAAAAAATCTAATGGCAAAGTTGTGTAACTCTTTAATACGGATCGAACTGCCGTGGTCCGGTCTCAAAATATTGCAAACTCAATTAGTAATTGCAAAAAAACCGCTAAAAATCGCTATTTTTTGAAATACCTGTAGCTCCGTGAAAAGACGATATTTTTTAACGAACCACGGTGAAAGCGTAGTTCAATGTAAGTCGAATAAAAGCGTTTTTACAGATTTGCAAAATATTGCAAGATTTTTGCAGAATTCGATTTTTTCGAAAAAAACGCGTTTTTTTCAATGTCCAATAGCTCATACAGGCCATCATATTTTTACACCCTACCGGTACCAAAATTTTCTTTAACAGTTGCGCTTACATGTGCAATTAATGCGCATATCAAAAAATGATCCCTAATATGTGCAAAATCAGTCAAAAGATCGATATTTTTTTATACCTCAAAAAACCATGAATATATTTGTGATTTTTAATTACATTGGAATGCCATCATTGCTAATCGAAAGCTGACATTTTTCTACAAATTTACAAAAAAAAATGTTTGCTCTCCGACCTTCTTGAGCCGAGATAATTTTTTTTTTTTGAAAAAAATCGTGTGGCGCCATCTTTTGAGATAAATCGGTGAAATTTGCAGGGGTCACTGCTGAATACTTATATTTTCAATAAAAAATTCCCGCAACTTTGTCGGCCGTTGCTGAGCATTGTAAAATCAATTAAACTCGCAGCTCTATGCTGCGGCGCGCATTAGCTGGCGCTATAGTCCGGTCAAAATAGACGAAAAAAGCTCAAGATGGGTGATAATTCGGAAGTTGCTGAAAATTGAGCCCTTACGAATATCATTATAAATAAAATGGTGAATCCCCCATCGATCGGTCGGTGCCAAATATTTTTATTCAAGGTCAAAAGGTCAAAATATCAGTTTTTGGCAAATATCTGCTAAACGGTAAGTTTTATCACAAAAAAGTTTCCACCAAGTTTGTAGATTATGCGATTATCCACAAAAATAGATATTATACATTTTCCTGTACAAATTGCCATTCATGAGATATCGCCGTTTTAAAGATTTAAAATACTCATTCGCGACTTGTATAGGCATCAGACGTTCAATAAGTCCTTTGTTGGACTACCAGGAATCACCCCTGATAATATTAGCCACGTAGAAAGGATTTATTGAACGTCTGATGCCTATACAAGTCGCGAATGAGTGCATATGAGTATTTTAAATCTTTAAAACGGCGATATCTCATGAATGGCAATTTGTACAGGAGAATGTATAATATCTATTTTTGTGGATAATCGCATAATCTACAAACTTTGTGCAAACTTTTTTGTGATAAAACTTACCGTTTAGCAGATATTTGCCAAAAACTGATATTTTGACCTTTTGACCTTGAATAAAAATATTTGGCACCGACCGATCGAAGGGGGGTTCACCATTTTATTTATAATGATATTTGTAAGGGCTCAATTTTCAGCAACTTCCGAATTATCACCCATCTTGAGCTTTTTTCGTTTATTTTGACCGGACTATAGCGCCAGCTAATGCGCGCCGCAGCATAGAGCTGCGAGTTTAATTGATTTTACAATGCTCAGCAACGGCCGACAAAGTTGCGGGAATTTTTTATTGAAAATATAAGTATTCTGCAGTGACCCCTGCAAATTTCACCGATTTATCTCAAAAGATGGCGCCACACGATTTTTTTCAAAAAAAAAATTATCTCGGCTCAAGAAGGGCGGAGAGCAAAAATTTTTTTTTGTAAATTTGTAGAAAAATGTCAGCTTTCGATTGGCAATGATGGCATTCCAATGTAATTAAAAATCACAAATATATTCATGGTTTTTTGGGGTATAAAAAAATATCGATCTTTTGACTGATTTTGCACATATTAGGGATCATTTTTTGATATGCGCATTAATTGCACATGTAAGCGCAACTGTTAAAGAAAATTTTGGTACCGGTAGGGTGTAAAAATATGATGGCCTGTATGAGCTATTGGACATTGAAAAAAACGCGTTTTTTTCGGAAAAATCGAATTCTGCAAAAATCTTGCAATATTTTGCAAATCTGTAAAAACGCTTTTATTCGACTTACATTGAACTACGCTTTCACCGTGGTTCGTTAAAAAATATCGTCTTTTCACGGAGCTACAGGTATTTCAAAAAATAGCGATTTTTAGCGGTTTTTTTGCAATTACTAATTGAGTTTGCAATATTTTGAGACCGGACCACGGCAGTTCGATCCGTATTAAAGAGTTACACAACTTTGCCATTAGATTTTTTTTTGTACAACACCAAGTTTCTTTTTTAAACGTAAAAAACTGTTTTTCGCTAACTTTGGGCGCCATTTTGAAAAGGACGCAAGCGCGTCATTTGTTTTAAAAATAGTTCATTGAATTCTACGGAAAATTTCCTATTTTTTACATACCTTTGTAGCCTGTTAATCGTTTTTGCAAAAAAACGCGATTTTTTCGACAGATTTACTGGACTATAGAGCCCGGTATGAAAAATAGATGGGGAGTAAAATCAAAGCGTTAACAAAAAAAAACCCGTTAACAAAAAAAAACTTCTACTTGATTTTGACCCACTTCCATATAACCTATCAACTTCAAATTTTGCACATATGTGTAGCTCGCGTGTAACAACAGTCTGACCATTTTGTAAAAGAATCAAGATGGCGGTTCCAAAATGGCGGCCGATTTTTGCATTTGTGTTCCCCGACCCCCGACATGGGTATCAAATGAAAGGGCATGACAGGTAGAATACAAATAGTAGTGTAGCGTCTTCAAAATGGCGCCAACACAAAATGGCGGAACACATATAATAGACTGAAAAGTAGAAAATTTAACCGATTAAGTTCATATTTGTGTACAAAAATCAAGATGGCGGTCTAAAAATGACGGCCGATTTTTGCATTTATGTTCCCCGACCGCGACATGCGAATCAAATGAAAGGACATGACAGGTAGAATACAATTAGCGGTGTAGCGTCATTCCAAATTCAAAATGGCGGCCAACACAAAATGGCCGAAGACATATTATAATAGACTAAAAATTAGAAAATATATAACCGATCAAGTTCAAATTTTGCATATATGCGTAGTTTGCTTCACAATGCAACGTGACCATTTCGTAAAAAAATAAAGATAGCGGTTCCAAGATGGCGCCCGATTTTTGCATTTGTGTTCGCCGACCCCCGACATGGGTAGCAAATGAAAGGGTATGACAGGTAGAATACAATTAGCATTAACAATTAAATTTTTTATGGCGGCCAAGATAAAATGGCGGAAGAATATCTACATATAATAGACTAAAAAGCAGAGAATATAACCGATCAACTTCAAATTTTGCACATACGCATAGTTCGCCTGACAATTCAATCTGACCATTTTGTAAAAAAATCAAGATGGCGGTTCCAAAATGGCGGCCGATTTTTGCAATTGTGTTCCCCGAGCCACCGGCATGGGTATCAAAAGGCAGGGCATGACAGGTAGAATACAATTAGTTGTGTGGCGTGATTCCAAATTCAAAATGGCGGATTACCTTTTTCTTCACAACCCCCTCAATATGGGTATCAAATGAAAGGATATGACGATTATACTACAGTAATTTGTGTGACGTCAATTTAAATTTAAAATGGCGGCCACAAAAAAATGGCGGAAGACATGTAATAGACTAAAAGGTAGAAAATATAACCGATAAACTTCAAATTTTTCACATATGCGTAGTTTGCTTGACCATTTTGTAAAAAAATCAAGATTGCGGTTCCAAGATGGCGGCCGATTTTTGCTTTTGTGTTCCCCGACCTGCGACATGGGATGAAAGGGCATGACAGGTAGAATACAATTAGCAACAACAAAATGGCAGAATATGTACCTATAATAGACCAAAAAGTAGAAAACATAACCGATCAATTTCAAATTTTGCACATACGCATAGTTCGCGTGACAATGCAATCCGACCATTTTGTAAAAAAATCAGCATGGCGGCTCCAAAATGGCGGCCGATTTTTGCAATTGTGTCTCCAATTGCGTGGAATGACGCCACACAGCTTATTGTATTCCACCCGTGATGCCCTTCCAATTGATACCCATGTCGGTGAGTCGGAGAACACAATAGCAAAACCGCCATCTTGATTTTTTTTACAAAATGGTCAGATTCCATTGTCACGCGAACTATGCATATGCGCAAAATTTTAAGTTGATCGGGTATATTTTCTACTTTTTAGTCTATTATGTCTTCCGCCATTTTGTGTTGGCCGCCAATTTGAATTTGGAATGATGCTACACAGCTAATTGTATTCTACCTGTCATACCGTTTCATTTGATCCCCATGTGGGCGGCCGGGGAACAAATTACAAAAATCGGCCGTCATCTTGATTTTTATACAAAATGTTCAGATTGCTTTGTCAAGCGAACTATACATATGTGCAAAATTTGAAGTTGATCGGTTATATGAAAGTTGGACAAAATCAAGTTGCAAGATTTGTTTACATACGAGATACAAGATACAGGTGAAACTAAGATAAAGCGTTTAAAAAGAGACAGAGGCAGAGGGAGAGAGTGAGAAAGTGAGAGGGTTGCCCACCCGGCTGTGCTGTGCACTCGCTTGCTCGTTTGTTAGGCTGCTCGAATCTCGATACTCGCACCACACACACAGCGCACTCGCCTGGTCGTTTGTAGGTTGCCGGGCTGCTCGATACTCGCACGCATACACACAGCGTATCGCATTTTCTTACGTGACGATTTCTACCAAGTCACTCTACACGCAAGCCGCGTAAAGGAACGGCGGATCACCTTTTTCTTCACAACCTCCTCAGTACGGGTATCAAATGAAATTTATAACGATTATAATACAGTAATCTGTGTGACGTCATTTTAAATCTAATATGGCGGCCACCAAAAAATGGTGAAAGACATAATAGACTAAAAAGTAGAAAATTGGAGTTTATTGGAGTTATGGAAAATTTGATGCTCTTTCCAATGGGCTTGGTCCATTTCGCGTCAGACATTTCTTTCACGAGATATATACGAATATGTCGAGATGTATACGGATTCGAGGGAAGCACTTGGATTCAAGAACCTCTCGCTCTAAAAGAAAAGAAACAACCATATGTTCATAGGTTTTATGCAGATCCCGGACAGAGGCGTACCGAAATTCGTTCGCGTTTGCTCCAAACATTTTCAGCCAAGTGATGTGTTCTCATTTGGATGGTTACTAAGAAACGCAATCCCCTCCCGGTTTTTGACTAAATATGGTACCGCCATTGTCCGGGATCTGAAGAAATACTATGGGAGTGCTGTGCATATGTGTTGCCGAAATGCTTCCCCGATTAATTAATTGCGTTTCCTTCTCTTCTCTATTCTAAGTCCCCGACCTACCGACATGGGTATAAACGGAAGGGCATGACAGGTAGAATACAATTAGTTGTGTGGCGTCATTCCAAATTCAAAAGAGCGTATTACCTTTTTCTTGAAAACCCCCTCAGTATGGGTATGACGATTATAATACCGTAATCTCTGTGACGTCCTTTTAAATCTAGTATGACGGCCACCACAAAATGGTGGAAGACATATTATAGACTAAAAAGTAGAATATAAAATTGATGTAATGTATTTTATCAAATCAATATAAATCATTACTTTCTTTGCCTGTTATATATATTTTAAGTCAATCGTCTTTCAGGAGTAAACTCCAGTCTCGAGTCGGAGCTGACACGCACTTATTTTTTACATTTTCAAAAGTTTCTACTACTTCATCCTACTTCAGGAATAAAATAAGTGCATTTAAACAAAGCTACAGTAATAAAGATGCTGGGAGTTTGTACAAAGAAGTAAACATGAAAAAGAAAGAATACAAACGCACCTGCATCACGTTTTTTTAACAAGGGAGTGGTGAGAATCTTACGTCGGGCTAGCAGCAGGGAATGTGTGAGACCGCCTATTTAAGGTAGGGTTTCTCATACCGAATAACTTGGAATCGGATTCGGCGAATCTTTCCCCCGGGATTCGGAATCGCGATCGGTTTCTGAAATTCGCCGAATCCCGATTCCCTGATTGCTCGATATGAAATTCACTATTAAAATAAATATTCTTGATTATAACAAAAAATACAATTAGTTGTTACATCTGTTAGAAACTTTGGTAATTAAAAGTAACAACTTGACTCAAAATTTTAAAATTTGAAAACATTAAATCTTAGTAAGTTTTGGGTCTTTGGATTTTATATGATTAAATTTTATTGAAATTTTAGGATTCTCGATTGATTTAGTTTCAGTTTAATTTTTCAAATTCAAAATTTGTTTTAAAAAAAATTACTTACAAGTATAAATAATTATACCTTTTAAATTGAAGTACATATTCTATAATTAATATAACCTTAGCTATGGCAACTAAAAGATCTAAAGTTTGAAATTATTTTACCGTCGAACCAACAACTAGCAATTCAAAACAAGCAAAAGTAATTAGGTAGTACTTTAGTACTAGTATTTTTATTTGCAAGAAATGTTAATTTTATTTAGTACATAATGTTAATTTTATTTATTACTGAGTTCTCTTTAATAAATAATATATATTTTTTGTAAATCAAAATTGCGAGTTTTTACTTGGAATCGGAGTCGGAATCAGCGGTTCTCAATTTTAAGGATTCGGATTCGGCGAATCCAAAAAAGACCGGGCTTTGAGAAACCCTAATTTAAGGTCCATGCCTAGAGGAGACACCGCTAGGGGTCCGCACCCAAACGGTAGTGTCAGATTCCTACTGACTAAACTCACCAAATCTTTGCATGGTGTTTGAGTTATGACCGGTACGAACAGCAAAGGCTTTACTTCGCCCTAGCTCAGGAAGCAATAATGAGAGAAGCAAAGCTTAACAAGTAAAATTTTACGAGTCAGTCTTCACTTTTCAGCGCCTCCGTGTCCGCACCGCATAAAATTTGACTTGTTTATTTTCTCTCCGTGTGTCGTCCGACACACGGCCCTGTTGCGGTGCGGATATGTGTGTCCCGGGCTTAATACGAAATTCGGATACCGCGAAAACCTTGACCTGTCCCCACCATTTCGTGTTAACCGATTGCACTGTATATTATATAAGAATTCAAAATAGTTGCTATGATTACTAAGCTGTTCAAATCTAGGCTCTAGTGCATTTAGTGCTTGATGGATTGTGAATTAAAAAAAATCTATTTTATATTTTTCTTTTGGATCTTAGATCGGTTCATTTTGGACTTCGTATGAGAAATTCCTTTTTCTTCTTCTTACGCGGTGTCGTGTTATTGTTGATCCAAAATTAGCCTTCACGTCAATTTCGGTAACAAGTTCCTTTGCATCAATAACAGTTTCATGGAAGGACGATTGTGAAGATTCTAGAAAAATATTTTGCAGTTTTTTAAAAGATCAAGTGCAGAGGCTAGGATCAAAATCTTTTGTTTGCATCAATTTGCTTATTGAATTAATGCAATTTAGAATTTTATACCAAATAGATAACCAACACAAAAACCGTAATTTGTTAATACAATTTAATAAACCCGAGGCCTCGTCTCTTATTAAATTATCAATTTCTTGGTTTTTGTATATGGTTAGCAAGGCGTCGTATACGTCTCCCCAAAGGAATCGCAAAGGCTTTAAGGCCTCTAGCCTGCTCTCCCATCTGGTGCCACTCAATGGTAAATCTAACTTTGAAATATCCGTACAATTACCCCACGTGACTCTATAAGCATGTTCAAACAAGTTCAAACAGCGCCCTTTATAAATGATACAAATGTTTCTTTTTCGAAATTATAAATGTAAATTTTTAGAGAATGAAGAAATTGATATGTGAAATTTTCTATTACATCAATATTTTTTCACACTTAAGTCAATATGCCGCCCCCAAATTTTGGCGCCCCGGGCAAATGTCCGGGTTGCCTCCCACTAGAGCGGGCCCTGACACTGTCCAGTAAGAAAGGGTAAATTCAAGCGTTTACGCTGTGATTAACAGCAGCTCACATGAAAGTTTACATCTTGAAACTGTTTCAGACTCCAATCTCTTTTATGTTTGTGATTACTAGTATGTACTTCACAGCGGTTCAGACAAGTAGAATATGGCACCAATAATGACGTCATTAGCACTGCCCTGTATACTAAGTCTAACCCCCCACCTTTCAAAAATAGATTTTGTACTAAATGATTATTTTTCTTAAAATCACTTTCAAACAAATCTTGGGCTTGTTGTGCTATATATTTTGGTTGAATCTATTTTTGAAAAGTGCGGGGGGAGGGGTAGGCTTCATCCAAAATATATATTTTCTTTGCGAAAAATTCTTAAAATAACACGAATTTTAAGAATTTCCCTGAAATGGAAAATGATATATTCTTTGCGAACAATTTGACCCACCTTACTGTACATACATCGAGTGATGGAACGTCGCATAGGATGCAAGTACTTGTACGCAGGAGTAAGATGGTGGATGTTCTTTGCGAGTTTGATGATCGAAGATCCGGCGGTTATCTATTAAGAGAACATTTTTACTGGCTCCATATGAAGGACGACGTCGAGGAATGGTGTCACAAATGCACGATCAGCACCGCAGACCGAGGCCCGTCGAGGAAACTGAAGGTGAATTTACATATCCGACGTTATTTTGTGGCGCTGCTCTTTTTTAAGATTTCAACCAATCAGAAACAATTTGATGTCGCAGAAATTGTTTCTGATTGGTTGAAATCTTAAAAAAGAGCGGCGCGACAGAAAAACGTCAGATAACCTTCAGAGCGAATATGCATCAGTACAATGTTGGGTCGCCATTCGAAAGATTGATTGACGATTGACGTGACGGGAGCATTCCCAGCAACAGATAGGGACAACCGTATTTTGGTCATCATAGACTACTTCAGCAAGTGGCCGAATCGTGAAGTTGTTACGGTTGCGGATGAGTTAGTAAGCAACTAAATCAGTAGATATGGGGTACCACGTGAATTGCATTCCGACCAGGGAGGAAACTTCGAGTCTCAAGTGTTCGAAGAGGTTTGCAATATACTCGGTATACGGAAAACGAGGACAACACCGCTACACTTGCAATGGAACGTTTCAACCGCACCATTGGTGAACATCTAAGGAAGTGATTGGGACAGCTAAGTACCGCTCTTATGAATGACCTACAGGAAAGCTTTCCAGAGTTCTACCGGTCAGACAAGGATGATCTTCGGGAAAAAAATTACGCTGCCAGGTGATATAAAGTTTGGAATCGTGCCAGAAACAAGCCAACCACGAGACGATCCGGGGGAATCTGCAATCAGCGACAGGATGAAGATCCGGTACGACCCTAGGGCGAACGGAGCTAGATATAGGGAAGGCGATCGGGTGTGGCTATATAATCCTCGACGAATAAAAGGGAAATCACCAAAACTGCAAAGGAAGTGGGAGGGCCCCTACACCGTCATCACGAGGATAAACGATGTTATCGCATCCAAAAAGGTTCGATCGGTACGAAAAAGGCATCTGGACCGGCTGTATCGCTGGGAAGAACAGGATCTCCATCTGAGTGAGCTGTTCTACGACCATATACTACATTCTCGAAACCTTTTCAAAGACAATGTAAGGAAGAAGAATAGTAAGTATTTGTACACCACAAATTGCTACGATTCTATGTCCCCAGGCTCTAAAAGGCCGGACACTGGTTCGCAAAATAGTTATTTCTAGGGAATAAATCTGCATAAGTATAAACAGTTTATGTACTGAGACTATATGAATGTTAACAATTAATGCCATTATGACACCACGAATTAGAGGAGGGATTGGGTGTGTCCTTGAAACACGAATTATATCATGGCACGTGTAGATCTCGTATGAAGAAGCAAATAATCTTACAGTCTTTTTATGTGAAAGGTGCGGCAGAATAACTGGCAGGCTTATCACACAGCCCTTAGTTATTACATAGGCAATAACCATATCCACGTTATCTATAAATTTAAATTTTGATGTTCTATTCTTGCTTCGCATTGTTCTACTATTTTGGAGGATGAGCGATAGTCAGAAAGAAACTAGAATATCTTTATATTCAACAATATTATCGTAGAACTTTTCAATGAAATAATTTAATAATTCGCTTGCATATACTGTAAAAACTACTAAATATTCGTAAGTTTACATCTGTTCTATTATAACTAGGTTTTTTTAAATTGTCTATTTTCAATTAGAGCGTGATCGAGAAACATATGAAGCACGTAAAATATGAGTGATTTTATTATATGATTTTCTGCGGCTTTTGCGGTTTTATTGTCATTAAGATACGCAGAATATATAATCCATAACTTCCAAAGGTAGAAGTTCCAGTAGAAACATTTGCTCCAGAAACAAATCAAGCTTGGCATGAATTTACTAAAAAAGTCAATGCAATAAGTTGCTATAAAAGAACCCTTAGCGGTGATATCAGAGCTCAAACAATATCGAATGACTCCAAAACACGCAAGCAACTAATACTTATCTGCGTTCGCAATGTGCACAATAATATACCTGCTACTTAGATTTTAATTTTCTGTGTAATCAGAAGCCTCCCTTATCTCTTATAGGATAATTATCTGGTTATTATCAATGTTCATTTCATTTTCATGCATCTCACAAAATTTTTACACGTCCAGCGGGAGCCCCGCGGCAACGAAGTTTTTCTTCGGGGGGTGTCTGGGTAATATCCTCTCATCATCATATTGTGGCTGCAGACAGCAATAAATTTAACAAAGAAAACAGAAAAAGGGAGTTAATGCATATAACTGCTAGCACTATATAACATGCTTGGAGCTAACGATTGCAGTTTCCTTTTTTATGATTGGCTAATGTCAGACTCATTGATGTATCCAAAGAATTCGAGTACTTGCGGTCTGCGAAATTGCACAACGAAGCCGTTGCCAAAGAAGACAACTCTGCTCCGGTGGAACTGACGCATGTTGCTCAAATCTAATCTGTGGTTACATAAACGCTACACAAACGATATAGTTAATACCCTCATTCCGGCTCAACTGCAATGATGCAGTTCTATTCTGAAGCTGCAAATTCCAGTTGAGTTATATGCAATTTTTCCAATTTGTGGGGTGAAGTCATGTCGTAAAATCACTGCGCGTCACTCCAGGTAATTCACTATTATCGAACCTAAACAGGCAGCTATGATTGCCCATCTGTGCAGCGAACAGGGCCACGCAAACATATCGGCAGAGTGAATTACAAAGATAGCTGAAGTTATTGCCCTGTGATTGCGCAATTGAATATTAATAGCAAAATAAACAGGCGGGATGCCGGCCGGAGATGTACCTATATAACAAATTATATTAGCAAATTATTTGAGATTGAGTAAATAAATTTTAGTTCATTGGCCATCGCTGTAATTGATTAAATAAATATAAAAACGTATTTCTTCCCGTGCGATAATTGGTTTAGGGCTGCGTCTAATCTTTAATGGGGTTGCGTACTGTGCGTGTTTGCGATTTTGTAATATTTTCTACACGGCAGGCGTATTCCTTGGAAGAACAAATATTATAACTGTCAAAACTTTTAAAAATTGGTTTATTCTAAAAGTGCCTCAAAAGTGAAATAAACGAAAAAATTAAAAATCAACACAAGAAGATAATAAAGAACATAAAACCTTAACAAAAAAGTGAAACATAAGTGCCATGTATGAATGTATGATATCGCTTCTACAAGCAAGATACTTTTACTAATTTTACAATATTGGCGCTCCATCGAGGACAACCCGGACATATGAGATGCAATGATAAATCCAAATTAAAAAATATAAAATATTAATAATTGAAGTAATATTGTATAAATTATATTTTATAATAATGAAAAATAAAACGCAGGAGGGCCACGAGCACGACGTAACGTAACGTGAACTCTACAAACTCCGCAAACCTAAAACTCAATTTGAACGGGAATACTCCCAATCGTACTGGTATTTAAAGGACGGTGTCCGTCTTAATAAAAGACGGCATATAACCGAGCTCGCAAAGAAAGGCGGCAACAGTAGGAAACAGTAAGGTGCTGTACCAAATTACTAAACAGCTCTCGGAAGGTACTCTATTAAAAAGCATACGGATGGAAGGCAGATGTGCAATGACGAGGAGCAGCTCCAAAGATCGAGAAAGTATTTCATCGCATTTTAACAAGACCCTGAATAAACCAGCTACAATGCACAGCAAATAAGAATCCCAACTTGTGCCCATCCCAGATAGAATACAATAGTATCAGCAACTCATACAAAGGCCAATGGCAAACCTGCTGGAAACGATGGCGTCCCGCCAGAATTGCTGAAAGCCGACTCTAGGCTCATAGTAGATGCGATCCACATCTATTCCTGGAAATAGCATGAAACACTTGTATCTTTCCGGAGGATTGGAAGGAAGGTATCATAGTCAAAATACAAAAAAAAGAGGCGTCGCTGCCTCCCGGACTATCAACTTAAACGGGAATACTCCAAATCATACTGGGAGGTAAAGGAAGGTGTCCGACTTGATAAAAGGCGGCAGACAACCGAGCTCGCAGAAAGTAATGATTTCGAATTTGTTTGTATGAAGCACTTATTGGAGAAAGCGTTCGACTATATGACAGGCTTTATATGACAGGCACTACGGCAAGGTGGACTGCCTGACAAAATAACAGAAGTGATAAAAGCTCTACACTGTAAAAAATGTCTGTGGTAATTATACAAAAAAAATACTGAAAGTTCTATTCACAAGCAGTTTTGTAAAATTGCAATAATATATTATTAGGAACTAGTGGGGCCCCTGTTTACACAAAAATTAAAAAAAATCAAACACAAAACGAAACTCTCTTCCGATCAAACAAAACAACAGAAAATAAAAAAATTCTCTTTTGAAAAAAATTCTCGTTCGATTTCTTGGAAAAATGTTGAAAGTGGCACAACTAGAATCTATATAATAAAAATGAATGTCTGTTGGTTTGCAATGCGATACTAAAACTCAAAAACTAGACGGCCGATTGAGCTGAAACTTTCACAGAATGTGCGTTTTGACTAAATCTCGGTAAACCGCATGGCGCAAATACGCTCCGGTAGATGGCGCCCAAGGAAACTAGAAAAAAGGTAATTGCAGAGAAAATTTTTGGTACAAAAGAAAAAAAAAGAAGCGAAACGCGCCCTCGCAAAACAAACAGTTCTTAAAGTTGCAAATAACGAATTTGTGATCAGAACTTATAAATTCAAAATGGCCGCGCCAATATGGCCGACGAATTTGCCAATTGTGTTCCGATTCCAATGAAAATCGATATCTGGGGTTTTTTAAGCTAGCAAATAACGAATTTATGATCAGAACTTATAAATTCAAAATGGCCGCGCCAATATGGCCGACGAATTTGCCAATTGTATTCCGATTCCAATGAAAATCGATATCTGGGGTTTTTTAAGCTAGCAAATAACGAATTTATGATCAGAACTTATAAATTCAAAATGGCCGCGCCAATATGGCCGACGAATTTGCCTAATAGTTTCACATTTTGTTATTTGGAATCAAAAATACCAAAAAATTGCCTTTTTTGCAAACTCTCCTACTGTTTATTAAAATTCATATCAACTGATTACTCCTATTGGATTATGGGTGCAGCATAGGCGCGCCGGGTCCCAGCTAGTATTATTATAAAATATTCCTAATCTACTTTACGCATTTTTACCAACTGTGTAGTAAATATACATTACTTATGAGATGTAAAAATACAATCAGTACTGGAGCTTTCACTTCATAGTTTTGTAAATTTCTAAAACTTTTGTGTTGTAACTTTTTACCAGAGAGAGGAACAGGAAAAAACGTATAGCTCAAGATTCCCGCCCTGTGCCAATGTGCTTGGCCCTGCTTGAAATATTTTCAAGCGCCAAATTTTATTTCCAGTTTATCCAGCTATACATAGCATTTTGCTCACCACGCCTTGTTAGGCATGTAACACGTGAGGCAACGTCTATCAAAATTTCTTATCTGTTACAATAACTGCCCAGACCCTGATCAAAGTCAAAGGTCTGGCCTTAACTTAAAAACACTTGGGTATATATGCTAGTTATTCTATTGTTCCTTGTGAATTATATCCATGAGAGGAAAAATTTAAACCTTCCATTCCAATAACCAATTTGTAATTTTACTGAAAATTTATGTTCTAGAATTACGCCTCTTACTGTAAAATTACAGTACAAAGTGTTAGGATTTTTTTAGTACATAAGATTGATAAATATACTAAGAAACATTGTAATTTTCCTACATAAACGATTTAGAAAAATAAACAACATTGTGTAAAATATACGTCACATTCATGTAATCAATATTTACGTTATGCAGTATTGGAGGTTCTCAATTTATTTATGTGAAGTTACAAAATTTATAGTAGAATGACAATAATTGTAAAGTAAATTATTCGATATCACGATTTGTAATTTTACTGTACATTTGCACTGTGAATTTACATATTTTTTTACAGTGTATACAACCATTCCAAGTGCAGAGTTCTCCATTATGAAAAACTTTCTGACAGCTTTGAGGTGAGCTCAGGAGTACGACAAAGATGCCTAGTTTCGCCATAACTCTTTCTCATAGTAAGGAACGACATCCTTGTCAGCGCTCTAGATATTAGAACAAGTGGCATACAATGGGGATTGCAACACCGCCCTCAGGACATTGGCTATGCGAATGACATCTTCTGGTTGGCCAACATTCATCAGAAACTTAAAAATATGTTAAAAAATTTAGCAACAGAAACCAGCCCAGCAGGCTTAAGGCTAAATCCGATTAAAACTAATTGCGGATAAATGCGAATACCATTGAACGAACAGCGCTGAATAACCGCGGCGTGGAACTGGTAGATAAATTCTCTTACCTCGGTAGCATTATTACCGAAAATAGAGTAGCAGAAGAAGACGTCAGTTCCAGAATAAATAAAGCATGAAGTGCATATGCACGCCTGTTTCGCCTATGGGGATCCACGCAGATGGTTGCGAAACATGGAAAGCCACCCAATTCAAGCTTCAAGTTCAAGTTAGAGCACCATGGTTAGGCTTGTTTTCTTAGGTAATTCTGTGTTGTTTTATTTGGACTGTATACGAGCTAGGTCATTCTTGTATATGTAACTTTTTTTAGGTAATTGTTTATGCCTCAGAAACGCAAGAAAAAAATACGGTTAATAATGAATTTTTCTAAAAGAAAAGCTAAAAACGAACAATTTTGGATGATTCAGATGCAAAATATCGAATCTTCTAAACGGAGCAATATGCCAAATAAAACAATACAGAATTACCTAGAAAATATGACTAGCGCTGTTGCTCTATGATAAACGCTGTAGGAGTTATTAAAGTTTAAGTACATTGAAAATTTTCCAAAACGTCTTTTCGAAAACACCCTATTAGTAGAGGAGCATTAGGCAAAAAAAGTCCATTATCTCGGAACCCGTAAAAACTACTCCGATTTTGATGATTTTTTTTAAATGTCGGTAATTAAAAATACTTCAACCTCTACAATTCAAAAATTGACGCTCTTGTGTTGGTAAATATGTCAAAATTATAAAATATCAAAATTTTTATAAATCAATTTTTTTTCTTAATATTCCTGTCGAAAAAATTAAAATTAAAATATATTTCTAAAATTCAGTCTTTTAAAATCAAGATAATGCTGAAAAAAAGCTGCTAATTAAATTAAAAAAAAGAACAATTTGTAACTAATTCAGAACGTTTTTAATAACATGTACAATCCATGTTAAAAATACTTCTAATTATTTTAGGGGTTTTCGAGGTCGCTGATTACGAATATGATGTTCAAAATTCAAAATGGCGGATCCAAAATGGCGGGTTGATGGAACATACTATTGATATTGCGTCAGCCCATCTATAAATTTTCTAGCGTTTGCGTATTTATAACGTACTTTGATACATTTTTCGACGCAGCAGCACTGCTAACAGTTATAATAGCTTCAGCTATAGAATTTTATTTTAGCACAATTTTTGAAGAATTCCCATTTTTACAAAATCATGTTATAAACAATGGTTCAAGAATTATGTAAAATATCAAAGCAAGTCTACATTAAGAGATATAGACCCCAGTGATAATTTTTTATGTGTTTAAAGGTAAATTCTACTCTATTTTACACGATCTTCAAAGAACTCCACATTTTTTTCAAGATAATGTTACAAACAATGGTTAACGAATTATTTAAAAATTCTAAAAAAGCACATATTGGAAGGTACAGATCTCAGCTACAACCTCTATATATTTAGAAAATTAATCAGAGTTTTTTCGCTTAATAACAGACGGTTAATTGCACTAAAAAATTGCATATTTTTAAGGAATAATCATTTGACTGTTACTATTTCATAAATAAATCATTAAAATTTATATTTTTTGATAAAATAAATTATTCTATTGTAAAGTATGGGGTTTCAGCTATAAACTGAAAACCTACTAAATATCATTAAGTATTTTGCACCTATTGTTATTATTGATTGAAATTACTCATGGAAATAATAAAATGCTGGTTTTCCCGAAATTCGTGAAATAAAAGGTCCGCATTGAAATAACATGATTTGAAATTTTTTCAATACATACATTCTAATTATGACCATTTCAGGAAAACAATCCACAAGTTAAATTTAAAAATAATTTTGTTTTTTAACAATTTGCAGAAGATTTACTGAAACAAGTGTTATTTTGCCAATTATTAGTTAATAATAATTGTTTAAATATGTTTTTTATCATTTAAATACATGGATCGATTAAGCGCAGTATTTTTCTTCAATAAGTACTTTGGTTTTTTGCATTTGCTTTTACCAATCAAAAGTTATAGCCATTTTTGTACGGAGCTCATTTCTCATTTTTTGCTCATACACACATACTATGAAGCTCACAATTAGACCTGTATTAGCAAATTTGCATCTCCGAGGAATTTGATCGTACGAAAAAGTTTCTTAGACATTATTTTTGTAAAATTTCGTCCTCTTTCGAATGGCGTTATCAATTTTTTCGGAAAAAATATATTTTAAAAGCTTTTCGCGAAAAACCATAATTTAACACTTCTTTTGTTTCATAACTATTGAAGCGTAAATTTTTGAATTGTAGAGGTTGAAGTGTTTTTCATTACCTATATTTCAAAAAAAAATCATCAAAATCGGAGTAGTTTTGCCCGGTTCCGAGATAAAAGTGTAACGCTCCTCCACTATACAGTAGGGTGGAACTAAAAACGAATTTTCGAATTTAATATTGTAATAGTGAAAACTTGTTTTCTTTTTTACTCCATATAACGAAAATATTTTACTTTTAAATTTAAAATGATGTTTACCGGTTCCTCAAAGCCTGTGAATTTCTAGAAAAATTAGTAAAACGCTTAATTTGGATTGGCGTTCATAGTGTTTGACGGTGGCTTTCATAGTGTCTTTTACTTAAGTGAGAGTAAAGTGGCCCATAGACTAACTAACTAACTAATTGCTCCTTTAATCCCTCATGGGACATAGGGCGGAAACAGTTGCCCTCCAGCGGACTCTGTTTTGCGCGACAGCTCTCAGCTCTGACCAGGATCTCCCGGTTGTTGCGGCCTCTGATAATAGGGTTCTCCTCCACGTTGTTCTAGGTCTTCCAACTCGACGGGATCCTTGCGGATTCCAGTCAAGGGCCTGTTTGGCTAGTTAATCGTCTTCGCGTCGCAAGGTTTGGCCAATCCAATTCTATTTCCTTCGCCTGATTTGGTCGTCTATCCTTTCTTGGCCGGCACGGCGTCATAGTTCTTCATTTGAAATTCTATCTTGCCAGCGGATTTTTAGGATACGACGTAGGCATCTGTTGATGAAAACTTGTAGGCGCCCTATGAATTGGGTGACTTTACATGTTTCGCAACCGTACAAAAGAACTGCCTTAACGTTGGAGTTGAACAGCCGCAATTTGGTGTTAATTGAGATCTCTGTTGATCTCCATATGTGAAACAGGCATGCATATGCGCTTCTTGCTTTATTTATTCTGGAACTGACATCTTCTTCTGTACCACCGTTTTCGGTAATAATACTACCGAGGTAACAGAATTTGTCTACCAGTTCCACGTCACGGTTATTTAGCGCTGTCCGTTCAAGGGTGTTTGCATTTATCCGCATTTCTTTCGTTTTAGTCGGATTTAACCTTAAGCCCGCCGAGCTACTTCCTGTTGCCAATTTGTTTAACATGTTTTTGAGGTCCTGGTGTCTGTGGGCCAGCAAACAGATATCATCCGCGTAGTCGAGATCCTTAAGGCGGTCTAGCAATCCCCATTGTATGCCACCTGTTCTTCTATCTAGAGCGCTGACAAGAATGTCGTTTATTACTATAAGAAATAGTAATGGTGAAAGTAGACATCCTTGTCGTACTCCTGAGCTCACCTCAAAGCTGTCGGATAATTTTCCATTATGGAGAACTCTGCATTTGGAATTGTTGTATAGAGCTTTTATCAATTCTATTATTTTGTCCGGCAGTCCACGTTTCCGTAGAGCTCGCCATATAAAGCTCCTATTGACCGAGTCGAACGCTTTCTCATAGTCTACGAAAGCAAGGTAAAGGGGGGATCGGAATTCAGTAGACTGCTCCACTATGATTCTCAAGGTGTTAATAGACGACTATCAATAATATTGTGCAGTTATATTGAGCAAAATATTGACGGTTTCCTTCTTTTCCCCAGACATTCTTTCAATATCACGAACAAATCAAAATATTGCACAATATTATTGATAGTCTAGGGCCCCATAAGACTCATGATAGATTAGTTCGAGTTAACGTAAAGTGGTGTTTGTGAGTCTATTTGGTGCGACGGAACCGCTGTAAATACGGGACGTAAAAAAACCTTTACAATGCATAATAATATGCTTACTACATACGTATGAGCTCCCCTTCAGGTACTTATTTTAACGACTCGATGGGAAAACTACGGGACCTAAGAGATTTTCTGGGCTAATAGGAAAACAACTTGAAAAATGCGAAGATATGGAAATTCAGGATTATAAAAAAATTGAAACATGTGAATATGAATTTTGAGGACTTAAGTACGGACCAAACGTATTGTTTTAAATTTGACATGCAGTATCAAGCGGAATATTTCCAAAAGACTTAGCGAAAAGGAACCTTGGAAAACTCTCCCACTCTCGTTGGTTAACAACAGCCAACAGACTTTTGCATTTATATGTGTCGTGTAAAACACCATCTTACAATTTTAAGGTTCTTGCCGAATATATCATTAAAATTTACAGTCATATGTGGTTTAACATTAAAGTAAAACCTTTTTATAAGGATGGCTCTACTCATTTGTGGAAAATGATTAATTGTTCCAGATTAATGATGAACAAACGCAAGAGCAAGACAGGACTAATATAGTCTTCGCCTTGTTCTTGTTCAGTTGGTCTTGGTCTTGCGAGCGTACCTAAGGCTTGGGGTTGTCTTGGTCTTGCGAGCCCAGCTAAGTATTGGTCTTGTTCTTGTGAGATCGGTTCTTGTTTTTGCAAGACTTTTCGTAACAGTTTAGAAAAATTAAAAAATAGATATGATACTTATTGTACTTTAGTTTTATTTTATAAAAATTAATTCAATTGTTTATTATACATTCCTTCATGTAATAAGAATGCTAATAATAATAATAATAACAATAATAATGTCGAGCTTGAAGAAATCAAAGTCGAACCTTGATGCCGCAATGGTGTTATGTATGTTAAGAGTAACATTGGGTTACGTTCGTAAATACATATTTAAACGGAATCATAGTGGTACTCTCTTTTGTGTTCCGTGTCATTTATTTTTACGCGAAGACCAAACATCAGAATCTGATGATGATAGTGTTGTTGAGAATTTTGCTAAAGTCTTGGTTTTGGTCTGTGTCTTGTTCACTTAGTCTTGGTCTTGCGAGCAGAGCTGTCTTGGTCTTGCTAAATGTGCAATACCAAGACAAGACTGCAAGACCAAGACCATTTTTGCTCATCACTAAGGCCCGGATTTTTATGTATTTACATATTTTCTCCTAGGTTTTCTGATAGTCTGAAATGGTTTTTAAAAGAGGTTTTAGTGGGTTTTCAACCCAATAAACCCATTTTTATTTTACATATTTGTACATATTTTAAGTAAATTACATATTTTTACATATTTCGCTTGTTTTTACATAATTTTTGTCAATATTTCACAGTTTTCGACCATATAATTTAATTTGACTTTAAAACCCATTCCATTCTATGCGACTCTCCTTTGCCATAGTCAAATTCTAAGAAACGCACAAACGTAAAATGTGTTCCGTGTTAGTTTATATTTCTATGGTGTAATCTCTCCACAGATTCTTAGAATCTGCCGGCCCTTTGCTTACTACAAAATTTCTTGAAATCTCCCTCCAATGTGTATTCCCTACTTCCCTTCTAGATTTTCTTTTCTCAGTTTGCCTCGAAATATCAAGGAATAAACATGCCTAAAGTGAAGTCAACACCAAAAGATCTCGTGTCTAGGTACTTAAGCGAGTTTCCTAATGAACATTTTCGGGGTGATTCCAGTGTTTTGTACTGCACTTGCTGTGATCGACCTGTATCGATGTCTCAACGATTTCAAATTGTTCAACATATTGCAACAGCAAAGCATCAAGCGAATAAACAAAAAAAGAACACTTTAAAACAAGTTTTATTGACAGCACCTACATCAATTGCATCTTCTTCAACAGGTAACGAGTTATTTACAGATTTAAGCCGTGCCTTTATTCAGGCCGATATTCCTTTCCATAAATTAAATAATATCGGTTTAAGAAACTTTTTAGAAAAATATATTGGTAAAAAAATGCCGGATGAAAGTACCATAAGAAAAAACTATCTTCCTAGCATATATAATGAAACCATATCTAAAATACGCGAAATCATTGGTGAAGGACCAATATGGATCTCCATAGATGAGACGACAGATGTTGATGGACGGTACATAGCAAATATCATTGTGGGGAAACTACCACAGCACGACAGTAAACCATATCTTTTAAATATAGCCGTGTTAGAACATTGTAACCATGAAGAAATTGCCAGATTTTTGAACAACTCGATGGCAATACTTTGGCCTGGTGGTATTTTGCACAACAATGTTTATTTATTTTTGACAGATGCAGCACCTTACATGGTTAAGGCGGGACAATCAATTAAGGTTTTTTACCCTAAAATGATTCATGTAACATGTCTGGCCCATGGGTTTCACCGAGTTGCGGAATTTGTAAGATCGGAATTCCCTTCTGTTGATCTCATCATTTCCACAGTAAAAAAAATCTTTATAAAAGCACCAAGTCGTGTGAAGATTTTGAAAGAAAGCTACCCCGATTTAAGTTTGCCACCACAACCAATCATCACTAGATGGGGGACATGGCTGGAGGCTGCCGAGTATTACAGTAAGAATTTTGAAAAAATCAGGAACGTATTATCAAAACTAGACAGTGACACGGCAGTGTCTATAAGTAAGGCTAAAACTGTAATGGAGGATATGACACTACAAAATAATTTGGCATTTATATCTGCGAATTTAATTTTTATTGTCCATTCTATAAAAAAACTAGAAACGCAAAACATGAGTTTGTCCGAAAGCTTGGCAATTGTACATGAGGGCACCAACAATTTAAAAAAAATTCCAGGTGCTATCGGAAAAAAAATTATACAAAAATTCGAAAACGTTCTATGCAAAAATAAAGGGTTAAATGAACTTCGAGATATTTCGGCTATCTTAGAAGGGAAAATGTCCGACAACATCACCTCTTTTTTGCCACAAGAATTAGCATCATTCAAATACGCTCCAATCACATCTGTGGACGTCGAAAGATCGTTCAGTCGATACAAAAATATTTTGCGACCAGATCGCAGAAGCTTTAGTTTTGAGCATTTAAAAATGTATGTGGTGTCGAATAATTTTAATGATTAGATCTTTATATAATCGAAATATTGGCATTGTTCCTCAATTTTTTTGTCAAATATTTTTGTATTTTTTCCTAAATTACCTATTTTTGTATTTTTTCCTAAATTACCTATTTTTGTATTTTTTTCCTAACAGCATTTTTTCTCAAAATTATGTAATTTTGTTATGTTTTACACAATATATATCTATATTTGTTAATAATTAATAAATAATAAATATCACTTTTTGTTACATATTTTCAAATTTTTATTACATGTTTTCCCAAAAATAAGTACATATATATGTACATATTTTGACTTTTATATTACATACTAATCCGGGCCTTACTCATCACTATTCCAGATACCTTAAAAAACAGTATAAAGGCATCATCGATCCAGTTACCCAAAGAAATGCCTTCTGTGGTAATCATGAAAATATCCGTTTAACAATGTTAACTGATGCCCGGAAAGATATCAGAGACCTTGCGGTTAGAAGGATTATTGCAACTAGATCTAAACCTAAGAAAAGTTTTGAAGTTCCTGTTCTTAATTTTGAAGCTTCTGAATACATATTTCGATTTAATAAACTGGAATGATTTCAAGCTGACGGAACCTCCTGTCTTGTCAGACTTTTCTGACGAACAATTGAAAAAAATGGAACTAACAGGAGAAATACCTGATTTTCTATGTTTTCCTTGTCATACTGTCATGGAAGCCGCTTAAAGCGTGGGTGGATCAGAAGCTAGAGATGATTTTATCTTGGGAAAGTTGAAGTCCCGCAATATTATGTCAAATTTTGGAATTAAAAAGGATTATAAGCCACACTAGGCTGAATAACTAAATTAACAAAGGGAAGAGGGTGGAAGTCGACACACAGCCACCACAAATGGTAGTAAAAAACGCAGGTCTTACCACATATCTGCTTAAATTAAGCAAATATTACGCTTAATTTAAGCAGATATGAGGTAAGGAGCTGCGTTTTTAACTTCAAATTACTTTTTGTTTAAATTGATAAAACTTTGATCATCGTGAGGAACCGGAAGACGAAGTAATTACCTTAAAAAATTTTTACCGGTAGTTTAGGCATTCAAAAAGGAAAAAAAATATCACTATTAGATATCAAAACAAAAAAGTTTTTTTTTTACTATATACTTAAGTTCCACCCTACTATACAGAGTGTCCCATGAGGAGGGTCAAAGCGGGCGGCTGCACTGTAAAAGGTGTAACACACTGAAGTGTGTTTTTTAACACACAAAATATGTTGCTTAACACACCAAAGTGTGTTATTCAACACACCTAGCTGTGTTGTCAACA
The DNA here is from genome assembly GCA_963855945.1 of Thereva nobilitata. Taxonomy (NCBI): domain Eukaryota; kingdom Metazoa; phylum Arthropoda; class Insecta; order Diptera; family Therevidae; genus Thereva; species Thereva nobilitata. The sequence continues at coordinate 97,467,054 of OY979695.1, forward strand.
AAAAAGTGTGTTGTTTTAACACACTATAGCTTGCAATTGACACGCTCTTCCGTGTTAAAATCATAACACACTTTTTGGTGTGTTAAAAATAAGTAGTGAATTATGACCGGAAATCTAAACAACACACTTAAGTGGGTTGAAACAACACATTTTTGGAGTAACAACACCCTTTTGGAGTAACAACACACTTTTGAGCTATGAAAATAGAACACACTTTTTGGTGTGTAGAATTTAGATAGCTTTGATGAGGAGATGAAAAAACAAATTAATAAATACTATAATACGATAATTACGAAAACTCATACTTGTTTTTGTTGCAATTTATTTTGCTATTTACTTATCCATAAAATTCTGTGCGGTGGTGATACACTAATGCAGCGATTCTCAACCCGTGGCACGCGTACCCCTAGGGGTATGCGTTTGATAGCTTAGGGGTACGCGCGAAAAATTTAGTTATGGCGGATGTTCAAAATACTCGATACAGTTTCAGAGCGGTGACACACAGTGGACAAAAAAATATCCAAAACCTATGCACAGCTGGCCGCTTTGTAACTTTAGTAAATACACCCTGTATGCCTGAAATTAATTCTTAGAAACTGAGAAAGGCACGCACACTTCCTCGGTTCGAAATTATATCCGGTCGATTCATTCGCAGGGCAGTGAATTAGTTGACAAGTGAATTAAAGAAAAAAAAATAGGTAAAAAAACTTTTAAGTTAAATGGTTTTATTTGAAATCATAAGCTGTACCAAAAACTAGAAAATAATTAGAACACAAACATGGACCTTCTTGAGATTCCGACGTCTGGGAAGAAATCATGCAATAGTAGCCGTGCTGTTTTCTTATGTCGTATGCCAAGGTACCCTTTGTGTCGCTGCGTCAACGAATTAAGTAATATTCTGGGACTTTTAACAGACTAAAATAAAAACATGGGGCGCATTTGAAATATATTGGTGAACTTGGAAACACATTCTTCTAGACAAGTCGTTCTTATTTAATTATACAGTGGTTATACAAGTTTTTCATGCGCCCCATGTTTTTATTTTAGTCTGTTAAAAGTCCCAGAATATTACTTAATTCGTTGACGCAGCGACACAAAGGGTACCTTGGCATACGACATAAGAAAACAGCACGGCTACTATTGCATGATTTCTTCCCAGACGTCGGAATCTCAAGAAGGTCCATGTTTGTGTTCTAATTATTTTCTAGTTTTTGGTACAGCTTATGATTTCAAATAAAACCATTTAACTTACAAGTTTTTTTTCCTATTTTTTTATTTTCTAGTTTTTTAACCTTAAAAACTCCCCAATACCGATTTTCAATGGATTTAGGACGCATTTACAAAATTCTTCCGCCATTTTGTATTTTCAAATTTTGACCACAGAATCGTCATTTGTGGCCCTACAAACCCCTCCATACCGATTTTCAATGGATTCAGAACACATTGGCAAAATTCATCCGCCATATTGGCGCCGCCATTTTGAATTTTCAAATTTTGACCACAGAATCGTCATTTGTGGCCTTACAAACCCCCCGATACCGATTTTCAATGGATTCAGAACACATTGGCAAAATTCATCCGCCATATTGGCGCCGCCATTTTGAATTTTCAAATTTTGACCACAGAATCGTCATTTGTGGCCTTACAAACCCCCCGATACCGATTTTCAATGGATTCAGAACACATTGGCAAAATTCATCCGCCATATTGGCGCCGCCATTTTGAATTTTCAAATTTTGACCACAGAATCGTCATTTGTGGCCTTACAAACCCCCCGATACCGACTTTCAATGGATTCAGAACACATTGGCAAAATTCATCCGCCATATTGGCGCCGCCATTTTGAATTTTTAAATTTTGACCACAGATTCGTCATTTGTGGCCCTACAAACCCCCCGATACCGATTTTCAATGGAATCGGAACACAATTGCAAAATTCGTCCGCCATCTTGGAACCGCCATCTTGATTTTTGTACAAAATTGTCAGATTGCATTGTCACGGGAGCTCAATGTGTGGGCAAAATTTCATAAGAATCGGTTCAGTAGAAGTAGACGAAAAAGCTGTCGCAAGATTTGAACCAAACAAATATACGAGGTGAAGCTAAATAAAACCATTAAAAAGAGCGATTCTCAAGAATTCCCGTGAAATCTTACCGGTGGGCGGGATCACTTTTACGCCGGGGATCCCGCGGCCTGTGTTTGAATGGGGGCTTTTAGTCATAGTCAGATACCGTGCACACAATTCTTGCATCATTCGGAAGATTTCTATTGGCGCATTGCAATGGTTTTTGTAACAATCCTCGAAATCTTTTAATTTTCATCAATAAACATTCTGGGCATACTCTTGACACGTTATTGCTATTTATTTAGTATTAGAACAAGTTTCAAATAATAACAATTACGAATATTTAAACTATAAACATTTTTCTAATGTAAGGGGTACAATTTAGGTTAATGAACTGCGGAGGGGTACGCAAGCCAAAAAAGGTTGATAACCGCTGCACTAATGGGACAAATGTTTTACTTATATATTTTACTTAAATCATGTGGAAAAATCAATTTTTCAATATCAATTATAGACTTCTTATTGTCTACGGCCTTAATAACATAATATGCGTTTAATTTTGCTTCGTACTTCTGGGTCGTTAATAATGAGATCAAAATGAACTTTTTATTATTCCATATAAAGATTTCATCTATTTCCCCAAAGACTGGCATACTATCCTCAATACATTCTAATAAAACAATACTTTTTGATGCATATGTAACTCCGTTTTCAGTTTTCAACATTAAACATTCAGGTCGTTCAATTTCTGTTATAAAATTATAAAAAAGATTGGCATATGGAAGATTTACTAGATGAACTGTTGTTCCTGGAGTCACAATATCTAGTATAGACATTTTTTACAGGGCACGCCAGGACGTGAATTAAGTCTCGAGCATAACCGAGCTTGATGCCTATAAGCTAAAGTAAGAGCAACATTTTTAAAATTATGTACAACTGACATCAGACTTTTAAAATAGGCATGAGTACCTTCGAAACGAAAGCAACATTGTTGTCTTGCAAGTCCAAATAACTTAATGTACCTAGGGATGTGTATTAAATAATGAAACTTAGGCACTATATAGTCTGGATATAAATCATTAAAAATCATAATGAATGACTCAATCATTAGAGGGTGAGTTCAAAAACTCATCACTGCCGCAACACTGCAATATTCAGCTACAGACTTCCAATTGCTGAATTCTGCAGTGTTGCGGCAGTGATTAATTTTTGAACTCACCCAGAGCTAACAAGTCAGTTGTTATGCGAGGCATAAATTCACAATATGTAACATTCGAATGTAACAAGAATAGCGTTCTTCTAGATCCGAGTCTTCAGAAAGGATAATCCTTTCATCAATTATGAAGGGTAAAGTCTGTGCTAATGTCAATAACTGAGCCGCACTTTGCCGCAATGTACTTGTTGGTTCTAAATGATGCAATTCTATGCAAGCAGGTTAATCCTTCTTAAATTGTTTATAATTAAAATTTAATAATTTTTCGTTAAATTCGTTTAATGAAAACAGCTTCCGAATCTTAATGCAATATGCTACGTAAACTCGAATTACAATTTCTAACGGGCCTTCAACCAAAACATGCATATCATCTTGAGGAAGACAAGCTGTTATATCAAATTCTTCAATGTCCATTAATGGACTTCTATTATTAATACCATGATACTTTTTCCAAAATGCTTTAGCTGCTGGTGTTATTGTTTCGTCGTTAACAATATTTAAATTATCTTTATGACTTACAATAGTTCGTGCTACAAAATGTTTATCGCAAAATTGTAATTTCCATGATTCATGAGTTGCTGTACAAGATCTACAAAGTCGATATGCCGCAGTTCATTCTTTAAATCCGCCTAGTACGGCCAAGGCTGGAGTATCTCCAGCACAAAACAATAAGGATCCTTTATAAGTTACTGTTCTTCCGCTGCCTATGTTAACTTCAATTCCTGTTGTTCGTAGAGTGTTAATATCAGTGATGAAAGGCCATGTTAGGAATTTACGTTAAGAATAATTATGACTTACCTTTAAATACTTTATTTATTGAAGCAAAATCACACTTTGTAATTAACACGCTTCTCGTCATGTCACTAAGTTATCTGAAGGAAAGACGTGTTAAACTACAATACACTTTAAGGTGTGTAGAAATAACAGACTTAGGTGTGTTGTTTCAACACAGTTAGGTGTGTTGCTTCAACACACTTAGGTGTGTTGTTCCAACACACTTAGGTGTGTTGTCTCAACCCACTTAGGTGTGTTGCTTCAACACACTTGGGTGTGTTGCTTCAACACAATTTTCCGAAAAACGTGTTAAAACAACACGCTTTAAAGAGTGTTAAGAAAATAACACACTTTAAAGTGGATTAAAAGTGACTACAAGAAAACAACACACTTAGGTGTGTTGTTTCAACACACTTTACATTTGCAGTGTGTGGATAGGTTATGGATAGACGAACAAAAAATCGTAGGTGGGGGAGGGGAAATCACACCGGTTTAGCCGCTAGGACGTTTTGAAGTTTTTTTGGTAGAGTTTTTCATATGACCCTGTATTTTTGTAACCCTATAACCTATTTTCATGAATAAGGTATCAGTGTACGCAGAATACTCTCACCTATCTAAAACCGTCAAAATCGTCGTCAAAGTTGAAATTTTGGTTTTTTTAACTAAAATTTCAACTAAAACCACCTTTTTCTCCAAAAAATGCCTTGTTAACTATTTTTTTTTTGCAAAATTGGAAAGCTTGAACAATTTCCTATTAATAATGTCTAGACGATTTCAGCATTAAAATTGCTAATAACTTCAAAACTAAAGGCCCTAGCATAAAATTGCCTACCTAAAATTGATACCCTCATTCTAATACTACGTATGAGCATTTTTAGGGAAATTTTTTTTGTGAAAGATTATTATGTATTTTGCAATTCTCTACACAGCAGTTGAAAAACCATGAAAGAAAAAGTCACAACAAAACAAAATTCTATGGTCCTACTATATAATATAACTAGTTGGGACCCGGCGCGCCTATGCTGCTCCCATAAGCCAATAGTAGTAATCAGGTGATATGATTCAATTGAAATTGACATATAAAACAAATTTTTTATAGTTGGAAAATATTATTACATCCTGAAAGAAAAAAAAATAAAAGGATTATATCTACTAATTTCAGATTTAGAAATGGACTTTTGACGGTGATGGACATTATATGCTTGCAGTCACGTACTGAGGGGTGTGACTTCAGACGAATATTGTCCATTACCAGACATGTAATAAAATGCAGAAAAATTACATGTCTTGCAATTGCTTGGCCCCTGGGTTCTCATCTGCAATGTCACTGACTCAGGTTTTATTTGTTTCCCGTATTGCAGAATCCTAAACTTATACCTAAAAATTCAGAGGTGATGGGTTTCTTTCCTTCTTATCCGTTATACATAAATCATCCCACATTTCCGTTTCTCCTTACCATCTTTCCAAAAAAAACTTTGTTGATCAATTCTGAACCGATTGCTTAGAGAGCTTCAGGACGCACTATATTCAATGGTTTTCCATTTGTAGCTAAAATGTCAAGATTTTCCGATTTTCCAACTCTTGAACAACCTACATACAGCTAACCGGGAAATGTGACACTTATTTGGCAAAATTCTTCCGCCATATAGGCCCACAATTTTGAATTTATAAGTTTTGATCATAAATTCGTTATTTACTACCTTAAAAACTCCCATATACCGATTTTAATTGGAATCGGAATACAATTCGCAAACTCGTCGGCCATATTGGTGCGGCCATTTTAAATTTAAATTTTGATCATAAAGTCGTTATTTGCTATCTTAAAAAACCCCAGATACCGATTTTAATTGGAATCGGAACACAATTTGCAAATTCGTCAGCCATTTTGAATTTATAAGTTTTTACCAGAAATTCGTTATTTGCGACCCTAAAAACTCATAGATACCCACTTTCATTGTAATCGGTACAAAAGTAACAAAACTCGTCCGCCATATTGACGCGGCCATTTTGAATTTATAAGTTCTGATCATAAATTCCTTATTTGCTACCTTAAAAAACCTCAGATACCGATTTTCATGGGAATCGGAACGCAATTTGCAAATTCGTCGGCCATATTGTCGCGGCCATTTTGAATTTATAAGTTTTGACCAAATATACGTTATTTGCGACCTTAAAAACCCCTAGATACACACTTTCATTGGAATCGGAATAAAATTGGCAAATTCAACCATATTTCTGCGGCAATTTTGAATTTTGGTCATATTTCGGTGGCCATTTTGAATTTCGAAAATCGGGCGTCGAGGTGCATCATAGGAGACCTCCACGGACCTTCATGCAAAAATTCAAATCTCTGCGATGATTTTCAACGAAGCTCTCCATGACAGCGCCATCTAGGAGTGACTTTAGAAAGTAATAAAATAGCCTATTTTCTAAGTTTGATTGTAAATAGCACATGGTTAAAATTTCATTAAGATCGGTTGCACGGTGTAGGAGCCTATAGCGAACATACATACATACACACATTCATTTTTATATATATAGATAACGGTAAGTACTGCAGAAGAATTAAAAAGCAGTTTTTTGCTTCTCCTAAAAAATGAGGGTATCGATATGTTCTTCGCTATATGAATCCGTGCTCTACAAATCAGTTAGATGAGCCGTTGGGCCCAAAGCATTTAAAGTCGTTATATTTAAAAGAACTTTCTTTAATAACACTGTGAAACAGCATTTTTCGCATTAGGGTTTTGATTGCAGAATCGTCTTTACCGAATTTTTTGGGAGCAATCCCCGTAGGTCGTTTGTCATAATCAGTTTTTTTTAAAAAGTTATTAACAAATGAAAATTTAATTTTTTTTTTGGTTCAATTCAGTATTTTTTCATATGGTAGTGATTATAGCGATGAAATGGGGAAAAATTCCACCAAATTCTAAAACCGATCGAAGGAAATTACAGCGGAAAAAGGGTTATCAATATGCTGGGCGAATTCTGTTGGTCCATATGTCGGGACGACGAACCGGAATCGAAACGAAGAAAGTTGTTGTAAATCATTTTATAATATTAAGTTTCTTTGCATTGATCCTAAATGCTGAAAATAAATAGCCAATCCAAATTAAATAGAAGTATGACTAATTGAACTCAATTAATAACGAAATTGTAGTTTTTTGTATTACAGTCGCATTTAAATTCTCTTTCCAACCATATGAAAAAATACTGAATTGAACCAAAAAAAAATTAAATTTTCATTTTTTAATAACTTTTAAAAAAAAACTGATTATGACAAACGACCAACGGGGATTGCTCCCAAAAAATTCGGTAAAGACGATTCTGCAATCAAAACCCTAATGCGAAAAAAAAGTTTTCAATTTGTCGTACAGTGTAATCTGACTTAAGACCTTTAATAACTAACTAATTGCTCCTTTAATCCTTCATGGGACATAGGGCGGAAACAGTTGCCCTCCAGCGGACTCTGTTTTGCGCGACAGCTCTCAACTCTGACCAGGATCTCCCGGTTGTTGCGGCCTCTGATAATAGGGTTCTCCTCCACGTTGTTCTAGGTCTTCCGACTCGACGGGATCCTTGCGGATTCCAGTCAAGGGCCTGTTTGGCTAGATTATCGTCTTCGCGTCGCAAGGTGTGGCCAATCCAATTCCATTTCCTTCGCCTGATTTGGTCGTCTATCCTTTCTTGGCCGGCACGGCGTCATAGTTCTTCATTTGAAATTCTATCTTGCCAGCGGATTTTTAGGATACGACGTAGGCATCTGTTGATGAAAACTTGTAGGCGCCCTGTGATGAATTGGGTGACTTTCCATGTTTCGCAATCGTACAAAAGAACTGCCTTAACGTTGGAGTTGAACAGCCGCAATTTGGTGTTAATTGAGATCTCTGTTGATCTCCATATGTGAAACAGGCATGCATATGCGCTTCTTGCTTTATTTATTCTGGAACTGACATCTTCTTCTGTACCGCCGTTTTCGGTAATAATACTACCGAGGTAACAGAATTTGTCTATCAGTTCCACGTCACGGTTATTTAGCGCTGTCCGTTCAAGGGTGTTTGCATTTATCCGCATTTCTTTTGTTTTAGTCGGATTTAACCTTAAGCCTGCCGAGCTACTTTCTGTTGCCAATTTGTTTAACATGTTTTTGAGGTCCTGGTGTCAGATATCATCCGCGTAGTCGAGATCCTTAAGGCGGTCTAGCAATCCCCATTGTATGCCACCTGTTCTTCTATCTAGAGCGCTGACAAGAATGTCGTTTATTACTATAAGAAATAGTAATGGTGAAAGTAGACATCCTTGTCGTACTCCTGAGCTCACCTCAAAGCTGTCGGATAATTTTCCCTTATGGAGAACTCTGCATTTGGAATTGTTGTATAGAGCTTTTATCAATTCTATTATTTTGTCCGGCAGTCCACGTTTCCGTAGAGCTCGCCATACAAAGCTCCTATTGACCGAGTCGAACGCTTTCTCATAGTCTACGAAAGCAAGGTAAAGGGGGGATTGGAATTCAGTAGACTGCTCCACTATGATTCTCAAGGTGTGAATATGGTCTATGCAGGAGCGGCCCTTTCTGAATCCAGCCTGCTGTCTTCTAAGCGTTCGATCTACTGCCTCTCTTATCCTAGATAGTAATATATGGGACAAGATTTTTCCCACCGTAGATAATAAACAGATGCCTCTCCAGTTGTCACATATTGTTAGGTCCCCCTTTTTTGGTATTTTGACTATGATACCTTCCGTCCAATCCTCCGGAAAGGTACAGGTGTTCCATGCTATTTCCAGGATTGGCTGTAGCGCATCTGCTATGAGACTTGAGTCGGCTTTCAACAATTCTGGCGGGATGCCATCTTTTCCAGCTGCTTTACCATTGGCCATTGCATGAATTGCGGTTACTATTTCTGTCTTGGATGGTGCACGAGTGGCGATTCTTATTGGCTGTGCACTTAAGACCTTACATGACAATAATTTTTAGAATCGTTGGATGGGTTTTTCACAATCTATTTTTTGTTTTATGGAGTTCAGCGATTTGGAAACTGGCGGCTCATATACTTGTTTACTAATGTACAAACTAACTTAGTTACAATACTTAACAAAACTGTAAAATAAATATAAAATATGTAAAAGTTAAAATATGTTTTTATTTCTCTTCAAAACAAACAAATATATATACAACGTTTTATTATTCATTTTGCGTTAAGCAATATATTCTCTCGTCTAGTGGGTGTTGGGCAGTAAAAATAAGTAAAAAAAGTCTTTAAAGTGATATTTTTTTTGGAGTAATCTTGCGTTTCCGTCACAAGGTAGTTTTAAAACAAATCGCGAAATAAATCACCTGTTACCCATTTGAAATATATTGGTGAACTTGGAAACACATTCTTCTAGACAAGTCGTTCTTATTTAATTATACAGTGGTTATACAAGTTTTTCATGCGCCCCATGTTTTTATTTTAGTCTGTTAAAAGTCCCAGAATATTACTTAATTCGTTGACGCAGCGACACAAAGGGTACCTTGGCATACGACATAAGAAAACAGCACGGCTACTATTGCATGATTTCTTCCCAGACGTCGGAATCTCAAGAAGGTCCATGTTTGTGTTCTAATTATTTTCTAGTTTTTGGTACAGCTTATGATTTCAAATAAAACCATTTAACTTACAAGTTTTTTTTCCTATTTTTTTATTTTCTAGTTTTTTAACCTTAAAAACTCCCCAATACCGATTTTCAATGGATTTAGGACGCATTTACAAAATTCTTCCGCCATTTTGTATTTTCAAATTTTGACCACAGAATCGTCATTTGTGGCCCTACAAACCCCTCCATACCGATTTTCAATGGATTCAGAACACATTGGCAAAATTCATCCGCCATATTGGCGCCGCCATTTTGAATTTTCAAATTTTGACCACAGAATCGTCATTTGTGGCCTTACAAACCCCCCGATACCGATTTTCAATGGATTCAGAACACATTGGCAAAATTCATCCGCCATATTGGCGCCGCCATTTTGAATTTTCAAATTTTGACCACAGAATCGTCATTTGTGGCCTTACAAACCCCCCGATACCGATTTTCAATGGATTCAGAACACATTGGCAAAATTCATCCGCCATATTGGCGCCGCCATTTTGAATTTTCAAATTTTGACCACAGAATCGTCATTTGTGGCCTTACAAACCCCCCGATACCGACTTTCAATGGATTCAGAACACATTGGCAAAATTCATCCGCCATATTGGCGCCGCCATTTTGAATTTTTAAATTTTGACCACAGATTCGTCATTTGTGGCCCTACAAACCCCCCGATACCGATTTTCAATGGAATCGGAACACAATTGCAAAATTCGTCCGCCATCTTGGAACCGCCATCTTGATTTTTGTACAAAATTGTCAGATTGCATTGTCACGGGAGCTCAATGTGTGGGCAAAATTTCATAAGAATCGGTTCAGTAGAAGTAGACGAAAAAGCTGTCGCAAGATTTGAACCAAACAAATATACGAGGTGAAGCTAAATAAAACCATTAAAAAGAGCGATTCTCAAGAATTCCCGTGAAATCTTACCGGTGGGCGGGATCACTTTTACGCCGGGGATCCCGCGGCCTGTGTTTGAATGGGGGCTTTTAGTCATAGTCAGATACCGTGCACACAATTCTTGCATCATTCGGAAGATTTCTATTGGCGCATTGCAATGGTTTTTGTAACAATCCTCGAAATCTTTTAATTTTCATCAATAAACATTCTGGGCATACTCTTGACACGTTATTGCTATTTATTTAGTATTAGAACAAGTTTCAAATAATAACAATTACGAATATTTAAACTATAAACATTTTTCTAATGTAAGGGGTACAATTTAGGTTAATGAACTGCGGAGGGGTACGCAAGCCAAAAAAGGTTGATAACCGCTGCACTAATGGGACAAATGTTTTACTTATATATTTTACTTAAATCATGTGGAAAAATCAATTTTTCAATATCAATTATAGACTTCTTATTGTCTACGGCCTTAATAACATAATATGCGTTTAATTTTGCTTCGTACTTCTGGGTCGTTAATAATGAGATCAAAATGAACTTTTTATTATTCCATATAAAGATTTCATCTATTTCCCCAAAGACTGGCATACTATCCTCAATACATTCTAATAAAACAATACTTTTTGATGCATATGTAACTCCGTTTTCAGTTTTCAACATTAAACATTCAGGTCGTTCAATTTCTGTTATAAAATTATAAAAAAGATTGGCATATGGAAGATTTACTAGATGAACTGTTGTTCCTGGAGTCACAATATCTAGTATAGACATTTTTTACAGGGCACGCCAGGACGTGAATTAAGTCTCGAGCATAACCGAGCTTGATGCCTATAAGCTAAAGTAAGAGCAACATTTTTAAAATTATGTACAACTGACATCAGACTTTTAAAATAGGCATGAGTACCTTCGAAACGAAAGCAACATTGTTGTCTTGCAAGTCCAAATAACTTAATGTACCTAGGGATGTGTATTAAATAATGAAACTTAGGCACTATATAGTCTGGATATAAATCATTAAAAATCATAATGAATGACTCAATCATTAGAGGGTGAGTTCAAAAACTCATCACTGCCGCAACACTGCAATATTCAGCTACAGACTTCCAATTGCTGAATTCTGCAGTGTTGCGGCAGTGATTAATTTTTGAACTCACCCAGAGCTAACAAGTCAGTTGTTATGCGAGGCATAAATTCACAATATGTAACATTCGAATGTAACAAGAATAGCGTTCTTCTAGATCCGAGTCTTCAGAAAGGATAATCCTTTCATCAATTATGAAGGGTAAAGTCTGTGCTAATGTCAATAACTGAGCCGCACTTTGCCGCAATGTACTTGTTGGTTCTAAATGATGCAATTCTATGCAAGCAGGTTAATCCTTCTTAAATTGTTTATAATTAAAATTTAATAATTTTTCGTTAAATTCGTTTAATGAAAACAGCTTCCGAATCTTAATGCAATATGCTACGTAAACTCGAATTACAATTTCTAACGGGCCTTCAACCAAAACATGCATATCATCTTGAGGAAGACAAGCTGTTATATCAAATTCTTCAATGTCCATTAATGGACTTCTATTATTAATACCATGATACTTTTTCCAAAATGCTTTAGCTGCTGGTGTTATTGTTTCGTCGTTAACAATATTTAAATTATCTTTATGACTTACAATAGTTCGTGCTACAAAATGTTTATCGCAAAATTGTAATTTCCATGATTCATGAGTTGCTGTACAAGATCTACAAAGTCGATATGCCGCAGTTCATTCTTTAAATCCGCCTAGTACGGCCAAGGCTGGAGTATCTCCAGCACAAAACAATAAGGATCCTTTATAAGTTACTGTTCTTCCGCTGCCTATGTTAACTTCAATTCCTGTTGTTCGTAGAGTGTTAATATCAGTGATGAAAGGCCATGTTAGGAATTTACGTTAAGAATAATTATGACTTACCTTTAAATACTTTATTTATTGAAGCAAAATCACACTTTGTAATTAACACGCTTCTCGTCATGTCACTAAGTTATCTGAAGGAAAGACGTGTTAAACTACAATACACTTTAAGGTGTGTAGAAATAACAGACTTAGGTGTGTTGTTTCAACACAGTTAGGTGTGTTGCTTCAACACACTTAGGTGTGTTGTTCCAACACACTTAGGTGTGTTGTCTCAACCCACTTAGGTGTGTTGCTTCAACACACTTGGGTGTGTTGCTTCAACACAATTTTCCGAAAAACGTGTTAAAACAACACGCTTTAAAGAGTGTTAAGAAAATAACACACTTTAAAGTGGATTAAAAGTGACTACAAGAAAACAACACACTTAGGTGTGTTGTTTCAACACACTTTACATTTGCAGTGTGTGGATAGGTTATGGATAGACGAACAAAAAATCGTAGGTGGGGGAGGGGAAATCACACCGGTTTAGCCGCTAGGGCGTTTTGAAGTTTTTTTGGTAGAGTTTTTCATATGACCCTGTATTTTTGTAACCCTATAACCTATTTTCATGAATAAGGTATCAGTGTACGCAGAATACTCTCACCTATCTAAAACCGTCAAAATCGTCGTCAAAGTTGAAATTTTGGTTTTTTTAACTAAAATTTCAACTAAAACCACCTTTTTCTCCAAAAAATGCCTTGTTAACTATTTTTTTTTTGCAAAATTGGAAAGCTTGAACAATTTCCTATTAATAATGTCTAGACGATTTCAGCATTAAAATTGCTAATAACTTCAAAACTAAAGGCCCTAGCATAAAATTGCCTACCTAAAATTGATACCCTCATTCTAATACTACGTATGAGCATTTTTAGGGAAATTTTTTTTGTGAAAGATTATTATGTATTTTGCAATTCTCTACACAGCAGTTGAAAAACCATGAAAGAAAAAGTCACAACAAAACAAAATTCTATGGTCCTACTATATAATATAACTAGTTGGGACCCGGCGCGCCTATGCTGCTCCCATAAGCCAATAGTAGTAATCAGGTGATATGATTCAATTGAAATTGACATATAAAACAAATTTTTTATAGTTGGAAAATATTATTACATCCTGAAAGAAAAAAAAATAAAAGGATTATATCTACTAATTTCAGATTTAGAAATGGACTTTTGACGGTGATGGACATTATATGCTTGCAGTCACGTACTGAGGGGTGTGACTTCAGACGAATATTGTCCATTACCAGACATGTAATAAAATGCAGAAAAATTACATGTCTTGCAATTGCTTGGCCCCTGGGTTCTCATCTGCAATGTCACTGACTCAGGTTTTATTTGTTTCCCGTATTGCAGAATCCTAAACTTATACCTAAAAATTCAGAGGTGATGGGTTTCTTTCCTTCTTATCCGTTATACATAAATCATCCCACATTTCCGTTTCTCCTTACCATCTTTCCAAAAAAAACTTTGTTGATCAATTCTGAACCGATTGCTTAGAGAGCTTCAGGACGCACTATATTCAATGGTTTTCCATTTGTAGCTAAAATGTCAAGATTTTCCGATTTTCCAACTCTTGAACAACCTACATACAGCTAACCGGGAAATGTGACACTTATTTGGCAAAATTCTTCCGCCATATAGGCCCACAATTTTGAATTTATAAGTTTTGATCATAAATTCGTTATTTACTACCTTAAAAACTCCCATATACCGATTTTAATTGGAATCGGAATACAATTCGCAAACTCGTCGGCCATATTGGTGCGGCCATTTTAAATTTAAATTTTGATCATAAAGTCGTTATTTGCTATCTTAAAAAACCCCAGATACCGATTTTAATTGGAATCGGAACACAATTTGCAAATTCGTCAGCCATTTTGAATTTATAAGTTTTTACCAGAAATTCGTTATTTGCGACCCTAAAAACTCATAGATACCCACTTTCATTGTAATCGGTACAAAAGTAACAAAACTCGTCCGCCATATTGACGCGGCCATTTTGAATTTATAAGTTCTGATCATAAATTCCTTATTTGCTACCTTAAAAAACCTCAGATACCGATTTTCATGGGAATCGGAACGCAATTTGCAAATTCGTCGGCCATATTGTCGCGGCCATTTTGAATTTATAAGTTTTGACCAAATATACGTTATTTGCGACCTTAAAAACCCCTAGATACACACTTTCATTGGAATCGGAATAAAATTGGCAAATTCAACCATATTTCTGCGGCAATTTTGAATTTTGGTCATATTTCGGTGGCCATTTTGAATTTCGAAAATCGGGCGTCGAGGTGCATCATAGGAGACCTCCACGGACCTTCATGCAAAAATTCAAATCTCTGCGATGATTTTCAACGAAGCTCTCCATGACAGCGCCATCTAGGAGTGACTTTAGAAAGTAATAAAATAGCCTATTTTCTAAGTTTGATTGTAAATAGCACATGGTTAAAATTTCATTAAGATCGGTTGCACGGTGTAGGAGCCTATAGCGAACATACATACATACACACATTCATTTTTATATATATAGATAACGGTAAGTACTGCAGAAGAATTAAAAAGCAGTTTTTTGCTTCTCCTAAAAAATGAGGGTATCGATATGTTCTTCGCTATATGAATCCGTGCTCTACAAATCAGTTAGATGAGCCGTTGGGCCCAAAGCATTTAAAGTCGTTATATTTAAAAGAACTTTCTTTAATAACACTGTGAAACAGCATTTTTCGCATTAGGGTTTTGATTGCAGAATCGTCTTTACCGAATTTTTTGGGAGCAATCCCCGTAGGTCGTTTGTCATAATCAGTTTTTTT
This sequence comes from Thereva nobilitata, assembly GCA_963855945.1. Lineage (NCBI taxonomy): Eukaryota > Metazoa > Arthropoda > Insecta > Diptera > Therevidae > Thereva > Thereva nobilitata. The sequence goes on from OY979695.1 coordinate 97,482,380, forward strand.
TAAAAAGTTATTAACAAATGAAAATTTAATTTTTTTTTTGGTTCAATTCAGTATTTTTTCATATGGTAGTGATTATAGCGATGAAATGGGGAAAAATTCCACCAAATTCTAAAACCGATCGAAGGAAATTACAGCGGAAAAAGGGTTATCAATATGCTGGGCGAATTCTGTTGGTCCATATGTCGGGACGACGAACCGGAATCGAAACGAAGAAAGTTGTTGTAAATCATTTTATAATATTAAGTTTCTTTGCATTGATCCTAAATGCTGAAAATAAATAGCCAATCCAAATTAAATAGAAGTATGACTAATTGAACTCAATTAATAACGAAATTGTAGTTTTTTGTATTACAGTCGCATTTAAATTCTCTTTCCAACCATATGAAAAAATACTGAATTGAACCAAAAAAAAATTAAATTTTCATTTTTTAATAACTTTTAAAAAAAAACTGATTATGACAAACGACCAACGGGGATTGCTCCCAAAAAATTCGGTAAAGACGATTCTGCAATCAAAACCCTAATGCGAAAAAAAAGTTTTCAATTTGTCGTACAGTGTAATCTGACTTAAGACCTTTAATAACTAACTAATTGCTCCTTTAATCCTTCATGGGACATAGGGCGGAAACAGTTGCCCTCCAGCGGACTCTGTTTTGCGCGACAGCTCTCAACTCTGACCAGGATCTCCCGGTTGTTGCGGCCTCTGATAATAGGGTTCTCCTCCACGTTGTTCTAGGTCTTCCGACTCGACGGGATCCTTGCGGATTCCAGTCAAGGGCCTGTTTGGCTAGATTATCGTCTTCGCGTCGCAAGGTGTGGCCAATCCAATTCCATTTCCTTCGCCTGATTTGGTCGTCTATCCTTTCTTGGCCGGCACGGCGTCATAGTTCTTCATTTGAAATTCTATCTTGCCAGCGGATTTTTAGGATACGACGTAGGCATCTGTTGATGAAAACTTGTAGGCGCCCTGTGATGAATTGGGTGACTTTCCATGTTTCGCAATCGTACAAAAGAACTGCCTTAACGTTGGAGTTGAACAGCCGCAATTTGGTGTTAATTGAGATCTCTGTTGATCTCCATATGTGAAACAGGCATGCATATGCGCTTCTTGCTTTATTTATTCTGGAACTGACATCTTCTTCTGTACCGCCGTTTTCGGTAATAATACTACCGAGGTAACAGAATTTGTCTATCAGTTCCACGTCACGGTTATTTAGCGCTGTCCGTTCAAGGGTGTTTGCATTTATCCGCATTTCTTTTGTTTTAGTCGGATTTAACCTTAAGCCTGCCGAGCTACTTTCTGTTGCCAATTTGTTTAACATGTTTTTGAGGTCCTGGTGTCAGATATCATCCGCGTAGTCGAGATCCTTAAGGCGGTCTAGCAATCCCCATTGTATGCCACCTGTTCTTCTATCTAGAGCGCTGACAAGAATGTCGTTTATTACTATAAGAAATAGTAATGGTGAAAGTAGACATCCTTGTCGTACTCCTGAGCTCACCTCAAAGCTGTCGGATAATTTTCCCTTATGGAGAACTCTGCATTTGGAATTGTTGTATAGAGCTTTTATCAATTCTATTATTTTGTCCGGCAGTCCACGTTTCCGTAGAGCTCGCCATACAAAGCTCCTATTGACCGAGTCGAACGCTTTCTCATAGTCTACGAAAGCAAGGTAAAGGGGGGATTGGAATTCAGTAGACTGCTCCACTATGATTCTCAAGGTGTGAATATGGTCTATGCAGGAGCGGCCCTTTCTGAATCCAGCCTGCTGTCTTCTAAGCGTTCGATCTACTGCCTCTCTTATCCTAGATAGTAATATATGGGACAAGATTTTTCCCACCGTAGATAATAAACAGATGCCTCTCCAGTTGTCACATATTGTTAGGTCCCCCTTTTTTGGTATTTTGACTATGATACCTTCCGTCCAATCCTCCGGAAAGGTACAGGTGTTCCATGCTATTTCCAGGATTGGCTGTAGCGCATCTGCTATGAGACTTGAGTCGGCTTTCAACAATTCTGGCGGGATGCCATCTTTTCCAGCTGCTTTACCATTGGCCATTGCATGAATTGCGGTTACTATTTCTGTCTTGGATGGTGCACGAGTGGCGATTCTTATTGGCTGTGCACTTAAGACCTTACATGACAATAATTTTTAGAATCGTTGGATGGGTTTTTCACAATCTATTTTTTGTTTTATGGAGTTCAGCGATTTGGAAACTGGCGGCTCATATACTTGTTTACTAATGTACAAACTAACTTAGTTACAATACTTAACAAAACTGTAAAATAAATATAAAATATGTAAAAGTTAAAATATGTTTTTATTTCTCTTCAAAACAAACAAATATATATACAACGTTTTATTATTCATTTTGCGTTAAGCAATATATTCTCTCGTCTAGTGGGTGTTGGGCAGTAAAAATAAGTAAAAAAAGTCTTTAAAGTGATATTTTTTTTGGAGTAATCTTGCGTTTCCGTCACAAGGTAGTTTTAAAACAAATCGCGAAATAAATCACCTGTTACCCATTAGTCCAAGAGCTAGTGACAGAATTGCAAAGTGATTTTGTAGAGGATGGGCCTTTGATATAAGGTAGATTAGGTAAAGCACAACCGATTAAAAATATTCGCCAGTTCGAGTCTACTTAAGTTTTAATTTTATGAATTTTTGAACTTGTCGATTTTTTGACCATGAAAAAAGTGATATTGCAGAGGATGGGACTTGGTATATAGGTTAATTGGGTTGCCCCCAACACATATTCCGATTCCCATCTCGTTTGGAGGTTAGGTTTGACTTTTGGGAATTTTTGAACATGTCGGTCTGATCAAGATGGACAAAGTGATATTGGAGAGGATGGGGTTTGGTATAATGGTGAGATAGGCCACCAAGAACCCTAATTCAGCTGCCCATCTCATATGCAATCACGGTTGCGATTTTGGCGGCTTTTAATTTTGTGGCCATTTTCGGTATGACCCAAGTGATTTTGTAGAACCCAAGATTTGGACCATAGGCTCGTGGCATCTGCCAAATGTTACATTTTCAATCCCATCTCCGTTCCATCAATATTTTCCGTTTAATTGAGAAAAATTGGTTGATGGAAAAAAAAAACATTTTGATGATTATACAGGGTGTATACCTTTAAGCTTACAAAGCGGCCGGCTGTAGATAGGTTTTGGATAGACGAAGAAAAAATCGTATGGGTGGGGGGGGGGGGTAAATCTTAACGGTTTAGCAGCTAGGGCGTTTTGAATTTTTTTTGTAGAGGTTTACATATCACCCTGTATTTATGTAACCCTTTGAGCTATTTTCATGAATAGGATACCAGTGTACGTAGAATACTCCCACCTATCTAAAACTGTCAAAATCAAGGATCCAGCTAGCCAACTTCCAGAGCAATGAGTCGTCAAAGTCAAAATTTTGTTTTTTTAACTAAAATTTCAACTAAAAACAACTTTTTCTCCAAAAAATACCTAGTTAACTGATATTTTTTTTGCAAAATTGGAAAGCTTGGACAATTCCTATCAATATTGTCTGGACAATTTTTACGCTACGGCCTTTACTTTTGAAGTTATTAGCAAGTTTGATGTTAAAATTTGCCTTATTTGGTGCTTATTTGGTACTTTTTGGCAAAGCTTAGGTGAAAAGGCACAAAAAAGAGCCAATTTTAGCGTTAAAATTGCTTATAACTCCAAAAATAAAAGCCGTAGGATACAAATTGTCCGGATATTATTGATAAGAAATTGTCCAAGCTTTCCAATTTTGTAAAAAAAAATATTAGTTAACTAGGTATTTTTTGGAGAAAAAGGTGGTTTTAGTTGAAATTTTAGTTAAAAAAAACCCAAAATTTGACTTTGATGACTCATTGCTCTGGAAGTTGGTAAGGTGGAAAAAATGGTTTCTACAAAAGTTGTAGATCTTTTTATTACCTACAACTTTTATATTTAACTTTTTTCGATAGGAGGTGTACTTTCGCCGAAAATCGTCCAACGTTGGAAGCAAATATTCGAATGAAACGTTCACCGCATCGTGAAGAGCCGGCTTAAGCCCGGGACACACATTTGCGCACAGCGTGACGGCCGTGTGTTGGAAAACACACGGAGAAAAAGTAAACAAGTAAAATCTTACCAGTCAGTCCCCACATTTCCGCGTCTCCATGTTCGCACCGCATCAAATTTTACTTGTTTATTTTCTCTCCGTGTGTTGTCCAACACACGGCTGTCATGCGGTGCAGGCACGGTTCGGATATGTGTGTCCCGGGCTTTAAGAAGCAAACGGAGCCCGCAGCATGAGTGAAAAAGCTGCGCTTTTAAACAACCAGAGCGAATGGGAAACTCGTTTTCTTTTTATTTGGTTTTTCCTCTACATGGAACAACGGGGAATTCTCTTTAAAATTATCTTAAGGAAGATCGATTGAAGGAGCATATTCCAAATTAAAAATCTGAAATTTGAATACGTTATTTATTGATATCTCATACATTCAATAAAATTTTTTAAAAAACATTGGATGCAAGACGTCGAGTAATTAGTATTCAATATTCAAGTAAAGGTCGAGTGAAAGTGATATTAAACGTGGGAATTTATTGCACATAAAAATGGATAATTCTCCATAACTAGACGTCAAACTGCTTTAAAATTTTGTCAATAAATATAATCAGATTAGAATGTCAACTTTTATTTACAGAATAAATTTGACTTCTATCATGGGAATTTAATTTTACATTCTCTGTCCTTATATTATACTATTTTCAGAGATCGATCCTTCTTAAGTGGTTTGAACGTTTTCGGTTTATCGGTTTATTTTTAAAGGAGATCAATACATGTAATTGTTATGGCATTCTAAAAAGAACCTAGGTGCAAATGATGAAAATGAGTTCGATCACGAGATTGTTGTGTTTGCCGCCCCCTGAAAGTGCCGCCCGCGTGCGGTGCACACTCTGCACGCCCGCACCCAGCGGGCCGGGTTATAATGTATGTTTGTATATACAATACACAACTACTCATAATATCTGAAATATATAACATAAATATGCCACTACAGGGGTATATACATCCATTTTAACTCAATTTGCTATATAAAACTAGATTTTACGATTTTTCAACTTCAACTGGAGATGGCAAGGGTTTCTACAACTGGGAAAGAGATGGGCAAGTGGATATGTATTGTAGATGTTGTAACGAACCCTAATATTCAAATCCCATCTCCTACAAAATCACTTGGGTCATACCGAAAATGGCCACAAAATTAAAAGCAACCAAAATCGCAACCGTGATTGCATATGAGATGGGCAGCTGAATTAGGGTTCTTGGTGGCCTATCTCACCATTATACCAAACCCCATCCTCTCCAATATCACTTTGTTCATCTTGATCAGACCGACATGTTCAAAAATTCCCAAAAGTCAAACCTAACCTCCAAACGAGATGGGAATCGGAATATGTGTGGGGGGCAACCCAATTAACCTATATACCAAGTCCCATCCTCTGCAATATCACTTTTTTCATGGTCAAAAAATCGACAAGTTCAAAAATTCATAAAATTAAAACTTAAGTAGACTCGAACTGGCGAATATTTTTAATCGGTTGTGCTTTACCTAATCTACCTTATATCAAAGGCCCATCCTCTACAAAATCACTTTGCAATTCTGTCACTAGCTCTTGGACTACATGCTTTTTTATTTGCTCACCAAAAACAGGAACCGCTAACGATACCGGGCAGTCGTAGGGCAGGGCCTCGATGAAATAGGAATGTTCGCGAACAAAGCGATCAGGGTTATATAAGAGTGAATGGAAAGCGCTGGAGTGACACTTCCAGACCACAACGCCGGAGTTGCCTCGCCAGCCAGCGAAGAAAGTCAGCGACCATAAAGGTCAAGATAGGGAACAGATCATACGCTCACAGCCTACTCTCAGGTACTTGGGAGTAATTATCGTTAGGAGGTTAAATTTTGAAGCACACTTGGAGAGCATAGCGGATAAGACGTCGGAGTTTGAGTAGCGTTAGCAAGAATACTGCCCAAAGTGGGGAAAGCAGACCAATTCACCGCCTCCTAATGACGAGAGTGGTTAGCTCGGTTCTGCTATATGCTCGATGATAGTGGGCTCGTAAGAGCTGCTAGTGTCCAGCGCTGGCTTATATCCTCTAAGCTTACTCAAGAACTGAGTGAGATACAACCAGCCCAACCAAACCAGTTAAGAGAATTGTGTGGCATTATGCGAAGGACGATTGGCTGGGCTCACTTGTTTTTTCCAATATGTTGACTGGGACCTGTGTTTCAACAAAAACGTCAACTCCGCGTGTAACCGTGTCACCAGGAGTTCAGCAGCAATGTATTTGTTTATTCCACACTTTACCAAACCTGAGAAGCCTAGGCAGAGCAGAAGGTTTAATCGGAAGTACAAGTGGGACCTTTTACTGGGTCTGACAGAACAGCGCAACCAATGTTTGCATCGTTTTGGTGAGTTTTGGTTGCTCTAGATATCTCAAAGACTTAAAGTATGGCACTCACCTACACTGTAAAAAATTTCTGTGGTAATTTTACAAAAAAAATACTGGAAGTTTTATTCACAAGGAGTTTTGTAAATTTGCAATATATATTATTAGGAATATTCCAATTCTACTTTACGTATTTTTACCATCTGTGTAGTAAATATACATTATTTGTGGGATGTTAAAAAGCAATCAGTCTTGGAGCTTTCACTTCATAGTTTTGTAAATTTCCAAACCTTTTTTTTGTGTATGCCATGCCCTCTCCCTATACATAAAAATAGCATTTTGCTCACCATGCAAGGACCGCTTCGCAATGAAAGCTTCAAGCTTCAAGCGGCAAGCGTCAAGCTTAAAACTACAAGCTTCAGCTGAGTTTAGCTTTATTTGAGCACTGCAGCTTGAACCTGTGAATGTGAATCATTGTACAAACCCTTTCATCCTAATTTTTGAGACTTGAAGTTTGCTGCTTGAAGCTTTAATTGCGAATCGGCCCTAAAATTCAAAAATTATCAAAAATTTCTTATCTGTTACAAGAACTGCCTAGACCCTGACCAAAGTCAAAGGTCTGACCTTAACAATCGGGTATATATGCTTAGTATTCCATTGTTACCTGTGAATTATATCCATGAGAGAAAAAATTAAAACCTTACATTCCAATAACCAATTTGTAATTTTACTGAAAATTTATGCTCTAAAATTACTCCTCTTACTGTAAAATTACAGTATAAAGTTCAGTATATAACATTGATAAATAGGTAATACTAAGAAATATTGTAATTTTCCTACATAAACGATTTAGAAAAATAGACAACATTGTGTAAAATATACGTCAAATTCATGTAATCAACATTTACGTCATGCAGTATTGGAGATTCTCAATTTCTTTATGTGAAATTACAAAATTTATAGGTAAATTACAATAATTGTGTAGTAAATTAGTATTCCATACCGCGATTTGTAATTTTACTATACATTTGGACTGTGAATTTACATATTTTTTTTTACAGTGTATCTTACATACATTCCCAGCTATTTGTGTTGACTCAGTTATACAGAACTGGATTGAGGGTTTCCTTTCCGGCCTTTCAATCAAGGCAGTTGTTGCAGCCAATATCTATCGGTCGATTAAATTTACTCCGTTTCAAAAGGCGTAACACTTTGGCGAGAACAAGTTTTAGTAGCTCTGATGTTTGCGGCCGACCAAAAAAAGGCCAAAAAAATGTGGCGATTCAATCAGCGTAACTCAAATCCCGTTACAAAAATTGTTGTTTGGATCTTTGCAACATTCGCTTTCGTGCGAATTTTTATTTTCTGAAGTGCCATTTATTGAATTTTAAATTGGCAATTTTCGCACTAAATGAAACCCAAATATCACCTGAAGCCGTTTTGAGTCACTATCAGCTGCCAGTTTAGATATTAGTGTACAATCTCTAAGCCCATAGGGGTACTGCTAACTATGTGAGTAATGTCGTGGCTTTACCACAAAATACAAAAACGCACAGATCTAACTATCTTTGGCTTAAAATCATTATCTGTGTTCAAGAAAATCTGCTTCCTAGAGAAATCCTAACATAAGTAACGAAGCATCAGTAATTTCAATATCTGATATTATTTCCGAAGGTATTTTTGTATTCTTCACTTCTAAGCATGAAATAATTATTGTTGTTGGTGATTTCCCCCGTGTTCTTTTAATGAACTGGGTTTTGAGAGCTTTTGAGGAGCAGTTCCCATACAAAATCGAAGAACCAGAAGACCCAGATAAAACCTGGGTTTTCGATTTTGTATGGGAACTCAAAAGCTCTCAAAACCCAGTTCATTAAAAGAACACGGGGTTCAATGTTCACAAAGCAAACTGGCTGAATAACTCAAATGATACTAGTATTTGTGACAAACACGCTGAGCTTTTTGCAGCCACTAATAGGCCATTCATACACGAGGGAGCATGGTTCTGCAACCAAAAGCTTTGCTGCAAGTTTTCTGAAAATACACGGAGCAAGAGCGATGGAAGCAACTTTTGTGTTGCTACGTGATATTTGTTCGTATTAGTGAGATGTCAAATTTTTTATTAAAAACAAAATGGAGGTTTTTTCGCTATTATGAAATAATTTATTTGAAAAAATTCACTCACTCCCTTTGAATTCTCAATAATTAAAAGTTTTTTCTTATTATATACAAATTTTGACCAAATTTTACTGTTTGAAAGTTTTTTTTCATCGCCAAAGCATTGATTTCTTATTGGTGTGAGTGCATGCTTTCCGTGTTCGCAGGCCAAAGGCAGGAGCACAAAAGTCTCCATCGGAGCACGAAACTCTCCACTTATTGCATCTCCCCACGCCTCCCTTGCCCGAAAAAAGCTTTTGCTCCGGAACCATGCTCCCTCGTGTATGAATGGCCATAAATCTACACCCTGCAAACAATTTCTCGGAGGCTCGCTTTCTCGGACCATTCTCGATTCGAAAAATGCTTGCGAAGGGTAAGAGAAAAAGATTCAAAACGCAAAATGAAAGCTTTCCTGGTTGATTTGTTTCTCCCAAAGCCTTCATGCTGTAGAAAAATATTGAGAGCCGGTTTTCCCTGGATGGGACTTCAAATCTCCAAATTACACTAACAACATAACGTCATTTCACCGATTTGAAGTCCTATTGAGAGGAAATTTTGAGAGCCTTTGGTTTCTCTTCAACGATTTGTTTGGAAAGTTTGAGCTTTTGACTTGTTTTGCTCGGCGGAGTGATTTTCGGCGCAGAAGCGATTTGCTATCGATACGAGTATGCGATTCGTTATCAGCACGAGAAAGCAATTCGATCTCTTGCTCCGCTTTTATTGCCTTCGAATTCGTTTACGAGTCGTTAACGAGTCCGAGATCGAAGCAAGCTTTCGCTTTTGGCAAATCGTTCTCGAATCGTTTCCGAATCGAAATGTTGGCAGGGCATCAAATTGTAGATGACCCCACGAGAGTTCTTGGTGGTGTATGCAGGTCAAGAAGCCCATATCCTTGATCTATTACTGCTCATCCAAAGAGAAACTCTGCCGAAGTGAATTCACTACTGGGTAGTTCGGACGACTGTCTAGTCAGCGCTAACTCTCATAGAAATTTGCCACCCCAAACAAAACAGCTAAAAGAATTTTGTGGTAATTATGTGGACACCAATTGAATGAGGCTTACTCATTTTTTCCAATTCGCTTACTGGGGGCTCTGTTTTCGAAACATAAAAAACGTCAACTCCGCCGCTATCCGTATCACCAGGAATTCAGGAAGGAGGGGATGTGTCCATTCTTTATTCTACCAAATCTGTGAAGCCTAGGCCGAACAGATGGTTTAATTAAAATTAAAGGAGCCGCCTTCAGTGGGTACACAATTTCCGCGAGTGAATTGCATCGTCGTGAATACATCATATTCAGAAATTCCAGTAAGTCCACCAAACTCTGGTTCAAAACTAAACTCGCAACAAAAACTTCTGGTCCTTGATAAAGTCTATCAAAAAGAATTTTACTGCATCTACTACACCTTCCTTTATTTTCAACGGGAAGTGATAACAGACAGGTTTAAGTAAATTCAAAACTTTTCTAAAGGTTTGTCGTAAACATCCTGTATCTTAGTGGATAGTTCTCTAGAACCAATTTTTTTCCTCATAATTTTTTTTTACTGATTTTTGATAAATTTTTAATTTTCTTCTTCCTCAGAAAACTCGTTCCTTAAGATATCTAAACGTAATTAAATAAGAATAACAATAAAGTCACTCTCCAAGAAGCATTAGTGCATCGTTGAATGCGTATTTCACACACGATATTGATATGTGCAAACATTGTTTATTTCGCTCGTATCAAGTTGCAGTTGCGGCGTTCGTTAAAAGTGTCTTCTCCATTGCGTCTATTATTTTCCCATGAAATAATATCACCTCTCTACATGGTCGAATAGTAGAGTGTAATCTCAGCTGAAAAGAATCGCAGCTATGCACGAGAAATTCCTTTCTTCCTCCGGCAAAAATTACAGCGGGAGTCTTTACGATAGAAGAATAAAGGTGACAATATGCCATTTTAATCATTCCTCGATAAATAATTGAAAATAGTAAAATTAATTCGAAACAAGTAGTAATGAGTGCAGAACGTCAAGTAATTCATGTCGTCCCGCAAGTCCCGTAGGTACTATTCACATATTTCTTTTGTAATAAAAACAACCAGGTTGTGCATAGAATCATAAAATTTTCAACTCTTTTCTGATGTCGACGGCTGTTCAAGAGCACCGTAAAAAAGCGTTCAGTGAAATGCATTTTTCATGAAAGTTTGTATGGCTGCAGTTTATTAGGCCTCCATTTATGGAGCCACAAAGTGTTGACTTTATGTTGCCGTGTATCCTCCTGCACATCCCAACCAGGTCTGTGTTCTGTGCTGATTGCATGCTGCACCAGTGCCTTCACCAGCTGCTGATTGTCTGGATAAACTGTTTTTTGATTTACCGTGCCAACAAAATGCAAATCGCAGCAAGCGTTGCAGATGATTGGCAGCCTTTTACTCATTGTAGGTTGGGAAATTCTCATAAATTGTGCGTTATACATTCTGTAATTTTAATTGAACTGCAACGAAGCAACAATGTTGCCTTTAGGTGACATCATGTGTGGCATCGATCGGACCGATCCAGACTTTATGCTTTTGTTTACTTTTTGAGATTTTGAAGGTAAACGACTTCACCTGAATGGTGACAAAGCAAGTCTAAAACCAAGAATTGTTCTGGTAATGCAGCATTGTCTACTTTTTGTGGATTGCTAGGCTGAGTAATCAGCGTAAGAATATATTGGCAATCATTTTCAACTAATTTAATGTTACTGGACAAAATTGGTAGTTGCTGCATGCTTGAATATACTGCTTATAATTGATACATTTTTTCACAAGGACGGTTATGAGGAGGAAATTTGTTATTACATATTTTCTTTGAATACTAATGCAAAACGTAATTGCATACTTCTTTTGAAACTTCATGTTGATTCATTGTCGCAATTAATTCACTTTAATTTTAGAACTTACAGTTTGGAATTTTTATAAAATATATTAGATTAATGGTACTGAAATTATAATATTTTTTGCTGCTAAAGGAAGTTACTAATAGCTGTGGTTTTTCCGAGTTTTTTTTAAATTTTTGTTTATAACTTTGTGAATTTTTTATAAATCAAAAATCCACCAGACAAATTAGTTCTATATTAAATTCTGAACATTTTCCACTTTATAAAATTAAAATCGCTTGAAAACTCGCGCTGTTATTACGCTTAGAAGTTGATAAAAAGTTGAAAAAAAACTTTCGAGATAATTGTCTTTGAAGTGTGACGTTCCGTTGTTTCTACCTGGAATAGCTAGAATTTGATCGGCTCGACCAATCGACATGAAATTTTGTGTGAACATTGTTGTTATCGAGTAAACAACAAAAGCGTTCTTGATTGTTTATAAAAATTGTTTTTTAACAATATTTTTTTTAAATAACAATTAAAAAAAAGTCCGAGTGGCGTACGCAGGGTGCCGAGGGCTTTTCGACGCCATGCACGCTATTGAAAAACACGAAAAAAACATGTTACACCTCTTTTTTTTAATTCTGAAAACGCTAAATGATAGAGGACATTTCAGTCCATCAGAATATACAATAAAAAAATCGTCAAAAACTCGATTTTAGACCAAAAATCATTGGATAGTCCCCTTAACACGTACACAATTCGGCTTCGCCTACTATTCTTACTCGCGGGCAGCAAGTATAATATATCGCCACACACACAGATATCTCTGTGTAAAGACAAGAAAGTTACTCGCGATGAAAGAATGCCAGTGTAGACCTAGATTAACTTGTAAAACCGGTTCTGCTGCTGCTAAAGGAATACTAGTGTAGATATCCACATTATCTAACAGTGGAGTTGTTCTATTTAGAAACGAATTTTTAATTAGTAGAGAAAACCTAAAAGAAGGCTGTAGGCAGAGGTGACTTCCTTGCCAGAAGTTCTAGTGCCATTCAAATTCAAGTAACTCAACCAATTTACATTGTGAACATTGGAAAATCCCGCAACAATTATTTAACGCACCGGATCGGAGGGTTAAAATCTGGCGATATGTTCAGAAATAACATCAAAGGCTGAAGTAGAGGCTTCGTAACTTATGTTATTCCTGCTCCTATATAAGAAGCAGAAGAATATAACGTGGTTTCAGAAGATAATTTTAAGCCAGCGCCAGTGGTAAGCCATGTAATTCTTTATATAGATGGTAATACTCCTATTAGTTCAGTGGTTGACGCTTTTTAACTCCGAATTTTTTCGGACAAAACCCATTGACATGAAATTTGAACAGGAAGTAGGTAAAAGCTCAAGGAACAAGAGTTATATAGTGGCGATATTTTGAATAAACCATAATAATATATTTGATATTTTTAATTTATGACAAATGTCAAAAGTCTCCGTAAAAAGGCGTGTCAAAGTGAAAGATATATTTTCGTTATTCCAATAATTTCAAACCAGCCCTCACCAGCAAAAGTGTAACTTTAAATATTCGATTTGGAGGCATTCTATTCGACACAATTTTTGCGATCCCGAAGAGATTACCTTGCATTATCAGAGTTGTTCATGGTTGGAAGGGACGTGCAAGCCGTATATAAAGATTAGAATAATTAAAAGAGGTAATAACATTGATCGCTGGGAGCATCGGATGAGTATCTATACGTAGAGATTATATTTGATCTCCATCCAAAACGAATTGGTCTAATTACTTATAACTGAGTCAATACCAACAGTTAAGTTAACAGACCTGATGTTATGCACGGCACACTGTACTGCTCATTTTTTAATATTTGGCTGAATTCTAAATATTCCTTTAGCTTTTAATTCCCGAGTAAAAATAATTTAGTTGGTTAATTTTTTCAAAGCATATACGCGAACGTAACTAGCACGCATAGCGAACAAAGGCGACTGCCACACACGCTCCCGCAACAGACATGAAATTCTAAAAATGCGCCTTCCAGAGGTATGCATGCCTGCACAGATATGAATGTATTCGTAATGGAATATTCCAAATGCGAAGGTCGTTTACGAAGCTGTCCCCCAACTAAGTACTAAAAACGTCCAATACTGCTTGACCTACCAATCGAACGAGAACCGCTCTACTGAGTATGATAATGGCACCGTTTTCGGTCATCAAGATAATTGCCGGTTTTCTTCGTCCCATACAATTTTGTAAGCCAAAATTTTGCTCCCGTTAATCTAAAAAAGCCTACTATAGCCTGTCAAGGCTCTTCAAAACCAAGCATCTAACCATAACGACTAAACTTTTACTATATAAGACGATGGTCTTGCCGGTCCTCACATATGCATCCGAAACGTGGGTGCTTAGCAAAAAGCACTATAACCTCTTGGCGGTGTTCGAGAGGAAAATACTTCGGAGGATTGTTGGCCCCGTATGTGAGGAAGGACGATTCCGGAGACTCTACAATGACGAGATCTACGAGCGCTATCGCGACATAGATGTTGTGAGGAAAATAAAGCTCGGTAGACTCCGGTGGGCAGGACATCTAGCTCGTATGAGTGAAGATGAGCCTGCTCGGAAAGTTATCTGCGGTAAGACTTATGGGGTGCGACAGCGAGGGAGACCCAACCTCCGCTGGAAGGATGGCGTAGACCAGGACGCTCAGAGCATAGGGATGCCAAACTGGATGACATTCGGCTCAGAATCGGGACCGGTGGAGAGAACAGTTGCGAGAGGCCAGGATCGGATCCCGGTTGTAGAGCCGTTAAAGAAGAAGAAGAATCTAAAAAAGTATGAGCATACCATGCTTCGTTTGTACTATTCTGTGGGCCTTTTATTGGTACGGGTCTGTAGCGGGTAGCATTTGCAAAACTAGAATTTTTAGTCAGGCTTACCGGGCCTGGTTCGGGTGTCATGCAGGCGTTTTGACGCTGTGCGCGCCTGTTGCAGACTAATAACGGGATAGTCTTACTTTTACTCAGGCGTGCCACTTATACTTGTATTAGGCATAATGGAATGTGATCAATTTTTTTTAACTAAGATTTGTCAATTCAGTTTAGACGATTATGACTAAATTATAAAAACTTTGATTGCACACTTGTTTCACACTTGTAAAATGTGTCGCCTCTTTTAAATTATTCCTTTCTTGTTAAAATTCTACGACAAATAAATTCCATTTTGTTCATAATGATTACATTAAAAACAATTTTTATTGTGAGCAGAATCTAAAGGCTTCCGGTTAAATATATCTTACAGAATAATTATTCACAAAATTATCATATAAATTCCCCATAAATTAAGACGGTTAGTCCTCCTCGATGATCATAAAACTACGAAACTGTTGATTTTATGTAAATTTTTATTGATATGAAAATTCCATTAAAAACTTCCAAATTATTCCCCAGACTCAATTTTGCAACAACCAATTAAAGCACATTTTTTACAAATACCGCCATTTCACTACTGACATAACCTTCCGATAAAATCAATTTATTTATCATTTGCAATGAGCGCCGGCTGTATCCATAGTCGTAAGCAGTTATCTGTACGATTAATACTTAAAGTTTGACATTTGTGAGATATATTGAAAATTTTAATTGATTCGTTCCCAATTAAACTAATGATTATGGGAGACCATGCGTGAAAAGCCGAATTGAAATCTGCTGACTAATAGTGGCGATACGTGAAAATAAATATGACTACAACTTTAAAGGTAAAATTTTGAGTAGTTCATTGACCAAAGAGTCACGACAGTTCATTCTGATACAAATCCCTGATATGCATGTCTAATTAGCGCTCACTGTGAGGTGAAGCTCGGCACGTTTAATAATCTAAGCAGGCTCGATTTTGTGTAGAATAATTTTAACAAATTGAAAAAAAAGATATGACCATACATATATATGTATATGTACAGCAAAACATGTCAGCGCAGCTAGTGCAAAAAGATACGCTTTATCCCGTCGCTAAATCGCCGGGCGATTGCCAAAAAGCATGCTAAGAGCGGCGGTGAGTTAGCATCAATGTATTACCTCCGCTAAAGTAGCTTTATCCTAAACGCGACCTATGCCATCTAGAATAAATTACGAATTTCCCGTGCAAATACGAACACTCTCTGGGTGTTCAGGTGGAATAAGCTTCAGTTACACGTGCAACTTTCTTGAAATATATTTTTGACAATGAATTTATGTTTTTTTGAATATGAATGATATATGATGGAAAATAGTTGGAATGTGATAAAACGGTAACCTCTGTCTGTATGTCTATCTTTCTGTCATAAAATGATTAATTGAACAATTCATGAGTCAAAGTTCTTGCAATTTTGACGAAAGTAAAATGGAAACATTTAAGACGATCTTGGACTAATTGCATTTAACAGAGTATAGTATACTCAAGCGAAGTGGAAAATGGGTATAAAACAGAAAAAGAGTAAAGAATTTTAACATTTCACACACAACCACCTACTCCAAACCATTTCTATCGCGACTCTGGCATCGGGGTAACGAGAAACAACTCTCTGGAGTGTTATGCCTCCTGAAACGAGTTGAATCCCATCATCCAACCGATGGCATGCGCTGGTGGAGCGGGGCAGTGCTAGGGGAAGACTATGACAGCGGGAAAGAAGAAAGAAGGTGGGAAAGGCGAAGGACCGTGATGCTACAGAGATTCGAACCCGGAACCTCTGGGATGGTAGCCAGGCGTCTTACTCCCTAGACCAGCGTTTCCCAAAGTGGGTTCCGCGGAAACCTGGGGTTCCGTGGACTGATAGCAGGGGTTCCGCGAGCTTTTTGTAAATAAATAATTTATAAAAAAAAAGATTTATAAATAAAGATTAATAAATAGTTCTCGATTTTATTCGATCCAATTTAAAATTCTTTTTCAATTCCATTGATATTGCCTTCAAAAATGCATTTCCATTCTATTTCATATGTGCCAATTCCATTTCATTCACTATATAAAAACTAGATCTGGCAACATTTGCATTGCGCGAACAATCTTTTTATTGCCGTTATAGATTTTAAAGTCAATAAAACAAAAAAGGGAAACCACACTTTTTTTAATTATAGTATAAAAAAACGAAAATATGACATCAGTTATTTGTCGTATGGATTTACAGGTATAGGAAATAAAGACACCCCTAAAGCGCAGTGTGTTATTTGCAATAAAAAATTGTCGAACGCTTCTCTTGCACCAACTAAACTTAAAAGACATCTGGTAACGAATCATCCCGACCACAAAGATAAACCATTAGATTTTTTTAAACGAAAATTTGAGGAATTGGAAAAAACAAAGTTATCCATGCTGAAAATTGTAAAAACAAACAATGAAAAAGCAAATGAAGCTTCGTACAAAGTAACCCAGCGGGAAATAGAAGCATTCACTGATGCATTAAGAAGCTATCCTTGGGCATCTTAGAAGTGCTTCCCTTCCGTATCCCTATCCATATCTTTTTTGCCATTGCATGTCATTAGCAAGAAGCAGTTTGTTCGATTTTCTTATAATTAGCTTCCTGGGAAGCTATTTTGAAGATATAAGCTTTACAAGCAGTAAAGCTTTCATTTTTGCTTCTTTGGGAGAAGAGAAAAAGGTTTCGCTCAAAAGAGAAAATTTACCAACAAAGTTGAAAATAACTTTTGTAGCTCGTATATGTACAGGAAAATATTCCAAAATGCTTCTGAAGCGCGACAAGGAATCACTTCCAATTTGATTCCAGAGGAAGCTGCTTCCACTTTTCCCGCTGGGAAGCTACCGTATAGCCCTCGCTGGTAAACCACACACCATAGCAGAAACACTTATTATACCCTGTGTGAAAGATATTTTATTGTGTATGTTTGAAGATGAAAAATCTGTAGAAAAGATTGATATGGTGCCATTATCAAACAATACAGTTGCCCGACGTATTCAAGATCTTGCAGATGATATTGAAAAAGAGCTTATTTCTCGTCTGCATTTGTGTGACGCTTATTCGTTACAACTCGATGAATCAACTGACGTAGCAGGGCTCGCCGTTTTGCTTGTTTTGTACGTTATAATTTTGGCAAGTCAATAGAAGAAGATTTACTTTTATGCAATTTTTTAGAAACCAATACAACTGGCGAAAAAATTTTCAACAGCATGAACAATTTTATGAAAAAACATGATATTAATTGGCATAAATGTATTGATGTTTGTAGTGATGGAGCAAAATCAATGGTTGGAAAAACTGCGGGCGTTATATCAAGAATTAAAAATATTGTACCAAATTGTAGCAGCAGTCATTGTGTCCTTCATAGGCACGCTCTTGTATGTAAGAACATTTCTATTGACATGAAAACTGTTTTGGATGAAGCTGTTCAAATTGTTAATTTTATTAAAGCGCGACCACTGCAGTCGAGGCTCTTCAAAATTATTTGTGAAGACATGGGAAGTCAACACACCGTTATATGATAATCTTCAAAAATATTTTCCTGCATCCAATAATGAATTCATGTGGGTGGGTTGAAAATCCCTTTATCATTAACGAAAAACCTGATGTTTATCAATTTCGGAATATGAGAACTTGATTGAAATAAAATCCGACGAACAATTAAAATGCATTTTCAACACTGTCCACCTGGCAACATTTTGGGGAAATCTAATTTCGGAACATAAAGTTTTGGCTGAACGTGCAATACGGGTGCTTTTACCATTTTCTACTACGTATTTGTGCGAAACTGGATTTTCTTATTATACTTCTACGAAAACGAAATATCGTAATAGATTGAATTGCTCGTCAGATATGCGCATCCAATTATCAACAATAAAACCAGATATATGTAACAAGGATTTGCAAGGAAAAAAACAACAACACTGTTCACACTAATAACATTTATAAGTTTATTTTTTTTTATATTATTAATCAACAATCGAATGAATTTATTTTATTTTTTGTATTATTGTTATTTTTTTTAATAAATAGGTACTATAATTTTCTGTAATACTATAGCTCTTATTAATATTCCCGATATTATAATTCTAATATTTTTGTAAATAGGGTTCCGTCAAAAATTTGAAATCAAAAAGGGTGCCGCGGTGAAAAAACTTTGGGAAACGCTGCCCTAGACTATCGAGGCCCCAGAAGTACACAATTTTACAATTTTCGCTGCTAGTAATCAGGTTTGGTTACTAAAGATATTTCCAATTTACATTTTCGTAAAAGGCTAGATTTTCTTGATGTACTTTACAACATAAATTTTACATTATTCCATTGATTTCTATAATGTGGGTAAAATGTTACTTTTTTTTTTAATTAAGTTAGCTTATGGGTCATTCCATATCAATTCGATCAATTAAAAAGTAATTTTGGATCTCAAGGACTTCAAATCACCCATTTTTTTATATTTGTTATTCTGGTAAAAACAAAGAAAAATGCAAATTTTGAGATTTTTTGGAGTTCTAATATTTTAGTTATTAATTTTCCAAAAATCCCCATATTTTGGCAATTTTTTCATAGTCTCATTAGTAAGAACTAAGAATTAAACTTTCGGAATTTTGAATTATTTTTTTTAAAACTCAAAAACATATTTTTTTAATATTTTTAAAAAATTATATTTTGAGAATACACTCTTGAGTATATTATGTTTACTAGCAAAAAACCCGCATGCGTTGCAACGCCTTCAAACAACAAAAGATTATATGCGCACTGCGCAGCCCGCGTAGGAAAAAGGTATAATGAAAAAAGAACAAATCTGCAAAAATTGAATTTGGAAACATATAAAAATTTAGAGTTGCCTATAAAAAAATATAGATTAAAAAAACTAAAAATTACGCTTTTATTTTAAAATGAACTAAAAAGTAAAAAATTATTTTGAATGTAAAGTTTTTATTGCTCCAGTTAGTATATGGAAACAACCATTGCATTTGAAGTTGATCGGTTATATGGAAGTGGGTCAAAATCAAGTTGCAAAATTTGTTTACATACAAGATACATGATACAAGATACAAAATACATGTGAAGCTAATATAAAGCGTATAAAAAGAAAGTGCGTGTCAGCTCCGATGCGTGACTGGGGTTTACTCCTGAAAAACGACTGTCTTAAAATATATACAATAGGCAAAGGAAGTAAATGAAGCCATATATTTATTTATATTGATTTGATAATATATATAAGATTACGGTATTATAATTTGATACCCATACTGAGAGGGTTGTGAAAAAAGAGGTAATCCGCCATTTTGAATTTGGATTGACGCCACACAACTAATTGTATTGTACATGTCATGCCCTTCCAATTGATACCCATGTGAGTGGGTCAGGAAGCACAATTGCAAAAATCGGCCTCCATTTTGGAACCACCATCTTGATTTTTTTACTAAATGACCGGATTGCATTGTCAGGCGAACTATGCGTATGTGCAAATTTTGAAGTTGATCGGTTATATTTTCTACTTTTAAGTCTATTATGTTTTCCGCCATTTTGTGTTGGCCGACATTTTGGATTTGTAATGACTCTACACCCTAATAGTATTCTAGCTGTCGTACCCTTTCATTTGATACCCATTTTGGGTATCGAGGAAGACAAACGAAAAAATCGGCCGCTATCTTGGCACCGCCAGACGGAATTCGTATAACTATAGAATGTCTTTATATACAATATCAATGGTGGTCCATATCTGAGTAAAGGGTTAAAATTTTTATGTCTTGTCATTATACGGTAGCAATAGTAGTTCATGCATGAAACCGTTTTACGTAGAAGTGTTCCACTAATCGGATCAATTTTAGAAACATTAATGGCATATCTATCCCCTGCATAGCATCAAAGGACACTGTAAGCTGTCGTAAGATTTGTGCAACTCTGAAACTGTTTGCAAATTGTCGTCACGGCTACACAATAAAATATCTCTTTTATCAAATGGTTGTCCAGCTATCACAACTGTTACTTCACTCGTAGATGGGGCGTTATAAGGTCCGGTGTGTTCTCCAACAGGCACTTTATTTGCATGGATTGCGACATTGAAGCCGGATGTGTCTAGTGGAACGCTCTCAATAGCAGTTTTTAAAGACTGTATGTAGTTGTTATAAGAATGTAACATATCTTGTATAGATCTTACGAAACCACTATTAATTGGCAGTGCGACACTGTTACACCGCGTAGATGCTTGTGTTTCTGGATCTGAGATAAAATAAATTTGCCGGAATTTATGATCATCGGGTTGATATGGTACCAAGCTCCCTGCTTAATGATATACTTGCCCCTGAATTTTAAATGTGGGCATAAAAGAGGTCATTTGAAATGCGTTGTTATATCGGCGTATATTGCGCATGAATTGTTTAGATTTAGGATGCTCACCCGTAAGAAAGAGTGTAGTGGTTTCCGGTGGAAGAAGAAGTTCCTGCTATTTTACTATACCCTGTAAACAACACATACCTTTAGATTCATCCTTCCATTTTAAAGTAGAGCAATATTCACAGACAACAAGCATTGTACCTATTGAAACGACAGGATCATCCTTGTATTCAATAGAAGAATCGTAATTCATGGCAGAATTAACTTTATTTGACCACAAATTAAGAGCCCTCGTGAACCTGCGTTCAGACAGTTCTCTGGCTCTGTGAGATCTACTTATGTCTATTGATGTCACGACTAAGACGAACTTCACGTTCAATGGAGGATCCTCTAGCTCTCTGTGACCTATGTCTATTTCGGTCAATACTAAGAGGTATTTCACATTCAACAGACGCTTCTCTATTTCTTCTCAAAGAATTACTTTTTCTTCTATTAGACAGCCTGATTTCTTCTTCTTCTTCGGTTTCATCATTAAGGCGTAAACGTTTTTTTCTTGCATACCTGGAACTACGACCTAAATTTGGACGACTTCTTCGCGGCATAATTGAATTGGGAACAAAATGTTTAGGTACATACCTACAGAAAAGCAACCAAAGCCAATATTCGCAATACTTTAAATGAACACAATAACGTTAAAAGATATCAAATAATATCAACTGAAAGGGAGACAAAATAATAATAGAGCCAATAGTGTCGCGCTGAAAAGCACGGTTTGCTGAGTCGCGCTATTAATTAGAGAGCTCGGTATATGTACGTGTTATAGGCTAAAAAGCTTCGTTCCTTATGTAAAAGATAAAAATGCTTCCTGTGGGTTATCCTTAGAATCGCAGACTTTTCTGTAGCTCTTTTTAAGATGTACAATTCCGTAGTACATTATTTTCATCTATCTCGTAAGGTTTAGCCAGCGTTAGCAATGTTAACGCCCAAATCTTTGAAATTCTCCGCTTATCTCTACTATAATATGCATGTATTGTACATATAAACCTTCCGCAAGAAAGTCTCTAAATGATAGTGAACACCGTATCAAAATCGGTTGCGTAGTTTAGAAGAAGTAAGCGAAGAAACAGACAGACAAAAACAGCGACTTTGCCTTCTAATATTTAGAGATAATAAAGAAGTATACTTAAATAGAGATCGTGTCTTATAAATATTACACTTGGAATCGGAGTTTCACAATTAAACAAAATTTAATAAAGTTAAATTTTTCGTCGAGCAAATCCTGTGAACAATTGGTTTAGAAGTAAACAATATCTGCGATTCACTATTGGGAGTAGTGAAATACTGTTGCTATCTATTCGAAACTACCCTTGCACTTGTTTTAGAGCATTTGACAATTCTAACAATTAATTACAAACGCAGTTCAGTTCAGCAGGAGTTTTTTTTATTGAATTCCGATTCCACCAATTGACTACAAAAAAATGAACAAGTTTTCTGAACGACGTATCCAGGTTGCTCAGATCCGGAGAATGAAAAAAAACAAAACAATCTTTTTATTTTTCTTGTCAGCCGGAAAACCTCAACCGCAACAACGTTAAGG
This sequence comes from Thereva nobilitata, assembly GCA_963855945.1. NCBI lineage: Eukaryota > Metazoa > Arthropoda > Insecta > Diptera > Therevidae > Thereva > Thereva nobilitata. The sequence continues at coordinate 97,504,686 of OY979695.1, forward strand.
GGGTTAGACAGAATTATTCGGTTGGCACATGAGTCCTATAGTTCCAAAACGTGTCTTTTCCACTTTTCTTACTTTTTCAGAAATGAGGAAAAACTGTTTTTCTTATTTCATATTTATATGACACAGTTTGGAAAAATACCCAGTTTTGTTTTATTAAAACGGGCAGGAAAAAAAATTTTTTTACACCCTGATTTTTCAAAAAGTTGAGGAAGTGGTCATAGATTGTAGCAGTATACCTAACTCAATTTTTGATTTTTTTTGGATAAGACACGATTTGGAACTATAGGACTCACATACATGGAGAAAAGACGTTAACTAGAAACATCCCCTTAACATTTAAAAACAGCGAGCGAGATTGAATTTAAAATTTATAAACATATGTTGCTTGTGATTTTACTAAGTAATTATCCCAAATGCGTAAATCCTAATCTTCTGAATAGTTTTTAAGCAAGTCCCGTATTAGAATGAAAGCATAAAAGGTGCATTGCCTTCAAGGTCGCTTCGAGGAACAACTTTACCCATAATTAACCATAATTCGAAGTTTTTTTGCAAAGAACATATTTACCATTGACTGTTGACCTAAAGATCTTTGGAACGCAGAAAGAAGATACTTTTTTCATTCGTATCCATAAGCAGATGATTGATTACTTGAGATGCTGAGATGTCTACAGGTGATTTTAGAAAATTAGCAACCACTGCTTACCAACCGAGTTCATGGTAATTTAAGACTGCTGTTGAGAATATTATTTCCAACGGTCACTACTAGAAAGTAATGATTTGAGACGAACTATTTATTTTTAATGAATGTGAAGCTGTAGAAAATAGATAGCAATAATTTTCTGCAGAGCGGCGCTCAGTTATGAAATTGTTGCCAACGATTTTTTGTCATTGCAGATTATAAGTAGATAGTAACTTCAATTTACCGTAATAATAAATGTAACATGTCTTGGCATACGGGGGGCAATAGATATTTTAGATGCAACGACGTTTTGCCGATTCATATCTTGATTATTATTGACGTACTTTCAACCGGGTTAAGGATAAAAAGTGAATTATATTTATATTATTATAAAAGTTTTGTATTAAAAGCAAAATGGATGGCGGTGCTTAACCCACTTAGTTGCTTTAGGCTGCGGTTACTGAACACACAAGTAATGCTAGCACTAGCTAGTACTAGCTGGCGCCAGCAAATATAATTCATGTAAGCAGTGCGTGCTGGTTATGAACTCACTCGCGAGGTGGCGCTAGCTAGCACTTCCTCGCGCTAGTCATATTCTGCAATGAATTGAAAAATTGATACTAGCGTGAGTGTTTGAGAAGTACCTTTCAGTTGTAATTCACATTTTACTTTGGTAAAGTAGTTAGTAAAAATGGGTTGCGGTCGTTTTTTTGCTTTTTCTGAAAGTGCATATTCTCAAAAATATGAAGAAAAAATTTTAATTCACAAATGGAAAAATTGGCGAAATTATAGCCGTTTACGTGGCAACAATTTTTAAATTTAACGTATATTTGCTTCATTGTCTTAAACTTTTAAACGCGTTTTTCTCGAAACTACTTTTCTCAACCTGGTAGACATCCTAGCACGCGCTACAATTATCCGATTTTAAATTTAAAAAAAAAGGAATTATTTGTAATCGCAGTGATAAACGTTGTACGTTGGATTTTTTTTATTTTAAATTTAGTTTTTGAGCTTCCGGAAAGAGGTAAATATAGAGTAAAAATTATGCCAGAAGGGATTTTGGGTTTGAACACTCGCTATTTTGTGAAAAAATTAAAACAAAAAAAAACGCTACGACTAACGAAAACTACAGTTATATAAATTAAAAAAATGTTTGAATTTTTTTTTCGGACCAACCATTTTCGAGCAATCGATGCGACCGTTGGACAACTTTTTTTGATGACTAATGCCAGCATTCATTATAACTTTGTTATTTTTTTTGGTTTTTCAATAAAAATTTTTATACTATAACTTCAATGTATGCTTAGGGCCTGTGCGAATACTGGCTAAATTGCGGCTAAACTAAATTATTGGAAAGGTCGGTATTGCAGTGTGATTTAGTCTTTTTACGGGGACCGTTTTAATTAGTGACTCTGTAACATTTGTACCCCGACTGCAAAAATACAGATTATACATATACGATAATTGTGTGATACTTAACAAAATAACTATTTAAAGTTAATATTTTCTACAGCAGTTAGACAATATCTTATATATTTATTATACACACATTGACTATACTAAGAGAACAATGTCTTCTATATCTTGTTTCTGTCTTACATTAGTACTTAAAACTTTTTAGTTCATTCTTTTGTCACAGAGGCATCGTGTTTTTTAATTTTTTAATTATTTTGTTTTTTATTTTATGGTATTTTAGTGATTATAATTCGTTAACCAATGTAGTTTTTATTAAGCGATTTCATTTTACTTCTCATTATTATAGGACTTACAACTATTGAGATACAGTTTTAATGCGAAAGTAAAGTTATCGAAGTTTGGTTTATTCCAGCTAAATGTAGACACGCCGACAGATTAGGCAAAAGTGGTGCTTGGATCAATTAGGATATAGAGATGTTAGGAAAATTCCATTGGCTCCCATTGGCCGAGCTTTCTGAAAAGATCTAGTTAACTCTTTGAGTGATTTTTTATCATGACGCTCGTGAATAACTTTACAAGGATCCAAATAGCTAATAGCTAGACCTTCTAACTTCCTTACGCGACTGAGCCCGACATAAGTGTGCCCCTTGGTAAAAAATTTTGAGCCTAGATTACAGCTCTATCTAGCCCAATCAGAAAAAAAATCGAGTGTGACGTAAATTGCGTCTGACGACCGCCATATTGTTATTTTAAAAATTAATCTTGCCTATGTTAGTCGGACTCATTAAACGATTCTAGCCGTACCCCAACCATCTAAATCCGTTCAGGCGTTTAGAAGTTATGGTGGTAGAAAGCAACGTACATAGACGCAACAAACCTAAACACATTACACTCCTTTTTTTGGGGCAGTCGTGTAAAAAAAGCCTAGTGCATGTTTTATTTTCAGTTGTAATATTGGTTGGCTCCCGATTTTCAATTATGGATTTTTTTCCGTAAATGAATGCGAGCTGAAGGATTGTTGCAATAAATCGTCAATTATGTACAAATGCTTACCATCACTTTCTACATTCAATTAACCCCAAAACTTTGATTGCAAAATTTAAATGCAATTTCAAAAATATTGAACAAAATCACATCCATGGATGGAATTCATCTCCAATCGAATACGAAAGTTTTTCAATAGGAAAACTTGTCTCCACTCCCTTCCCTTGAAAAAATAAACCCACATTGTTCTTCCGCAAAGCTGAGAGAACCTCACTTGGATGCAAAATTTCAACTGCTTCCCTGACACTGTTCCCAGGAACAAACATTCGTTGAGACTCACCATCTCCACTTCCCTCTTTATCCACAAATTCGAAAAAACTGGGTTCCTACGAACAGTGTAATACTAGTCAAGGGAAGCAATTCAAAACGAGCTCTTTGAAGTTCGTTTGCATGTTTCTTTGAGTATAAAGAGTAGTTTTCGTATGCGTATAAAGAGAGAAGTGGAAGAGAAGTTTCGCTGAAGGATGATAATATTAAATATTGCTTTCATTGTGGGGTGTTACACGGAGACTCAAGAAGTACGAAAAAACCGGTTGTATAAGAAAGAAAGGAGGGAAAGAAAGACGTACAAGACGAAACTTCATAGAAAGAATTTTCATCCAAAAATTCAATGGTTGAAAACTAACTCATACGCACATTTCTTTCTTTTCTCCCTTCTCAGCTGTAATACACGATCAAAGCTTTCATGTAGGATAAAGAATTATTCTAAGCTGATGGCAGCCTCGCGTAGCATTAAATGGCGAGACGCAAATCTGCTTTCGACCGACTTCTTGAATCTCCGTGTAGCACCCCACATTCAATTTTGCATTTCGAGACGATGATAGTCTAGGCTAGAAAAAATGCCAAGCAATCAGATAAATGTTATTCTGAAAATGGTAAAATAAAAAAAAATGTTTGTAAGACAAAAGAATAACCCTATACTACAGCTGCTACTGGATTCGAGTCTAACAGATTTGCTTAAAGAGAGGTCTATGTTGGCTCCCAAAAGCAGCTTGCACCCAAGGACACAGGTGTTCCAGTGCAACCTACAAAATGCAGGACTGCCGCGGCAGAGCTATTACCGGGAAGGCCACCGCGGTAAATACCTTTTTGATTATCCCTTAACAACTACTAGCCAAGAAATAATAAATCTGATCTGACCTTTCGACAACGGTAGGACACGAAAACTATCGACATCACAATGGCCACTCAATGGGTGGTGTGAATAAAAACTGAGTGCAAGTGTTCACTCCATTTTTTGGAGTGAACACTTAGTTTGGCGTGAATAAAAATAACCTTCGTTAGGTTTCGTTAAGTACTTCACTCTGTCATTTCCCCATATAGAGTGAACGCTTCATTTTGATGTGAATAAAACAAAGTTTTAACGTTTGCCTATGAGTGAACACTTGTAAGATTTGAGGCTGGTTGCGAGGACTTTTTTCATTCATGTTAATAAAATTAATTAAAAAAACTTTTAAAATAAATAGTTTTTATAAATAAAATGCACTAAAAAGTAAAAAATAATTTTTTCTTTGGCAGTGATAGGTATACAGAAGAAAAGTTTTATTGCAAAATAAGAAATGCTACAACTCAGGCTTATCTTAAAGTTTAATGTGTATTAACAATTTTAAAATTATATTCTCGTTTGACTTTAAATGTTTGAACTCTTATCAATGAATTGTTTAAATTTACAGCATTTCAAGTGCATTAACAAGAGTTTGGGCATGAGTTGCAGTTAGACAATTGTGATTATAGTTATGGATGTCCAAACTTTTATTAATGCATTTGAAATGCTGTAAATTTACACAATTCATTGATAAGAGTTCAAACATTTAAAGTCAAACGAGAGTATAATTTTAAAATTGTCCTATCACGGCCAAAGAAAAAATTATTTTTTACTTTTTAATGCATTTTATTTATAAAAGTTATTTGTTTAAAAAGTTTTTTTAATTTATTTTATTTTTTACTTTTTATTCACAACTATACATAACTAAGAAATTTTTAAATTGATCCATTTTAAAAAGCAGCAGGTAAGTTACTGCATGGTTTTTAGCCTGTTAATTGTACTACATTTATATTTTCAATTTTCAATCCGTCTAAAGATCTTAGTATACTCAGCATTACATAAATGCTTGACCTCGAAACAAAACCACCTTTTGGCCAAACTAAAACCCTCAAAAGGCAAATTTTTCCCACAGAACCATCTTTTGCCCTAACTAAATCCCCAAAAGCGGATTTGGCAGCAAAACTACCTTTTGCCCAAACTAAATCCCGCAAAGGCAAATTTTTCCCATAAAACATCATTTGTCGTAAATAAATTTTCCCCAAGTAAAACTCCATATAAATCCATCCACGTTTTCTAGCCTACTAATTTCACAAAAATCACGTTTTCCTTTAATCCCAAAATTTCCCATGAGTGAACTAAAATTTCCCATGAGTGAATAGTATTTGAATGAGAGAATTTTTATTCACACCAAATCGAGTGTTCACTTTTAACGAATCACTCCACTCAGGAGTGTTCCCTTTAAGTGTACACTTAGTTTTTATTCACTCCACCCAATAAGGTGCGAATTTCATTAGTAACTGGCTGGTCTCACAGGAGCTACCACGGCTTTCATAATGAAAGACAAGCCAGATTGCGTCGTCTGTACAGGGGTTTCAAGGGCTTTTGCATAACCAAACTCTTGCACCAGCCAATCGCACGCGCCGAAATCTGCCCCCCTAACTGGGATGTCGTCTTGAATATAACGAGATTATTTAGACGGAAGCAGCAAAACAAAGCAGCAAAGTGCAACAAGTTTAACTTGTTTTTGGAAAATTGTAATATCCAAGCGGCGCAGCCCTACGCTTCGACAGTATTCAAATACAACTGCTCATGATCTGGTATATTTTCAGAGAACTGTATTAGAGGCCATAGGTTTTACGATCGAAATACATGCCACCCAGCCAAAATTTATAATTGAATCCACCATTTTTACATGCCAGAGCCAGTTGTTAAGGCTTTCATAGGGCTTTCGCCGCTTGCCCTACTGTAATCTGTCAGGTAAAAATGGCAGGCGCAGTTTTTATTGGACTTACACCTTTAGAACACTCCACACGTATATTTTATCCTCTGCCTATCTTTTTATTTGAGGTTACTCCTAAATATTGCGCGACATGGCACCGCTAGTACAAAGAGTGATTCCTAAACTTAGTTCCGTGATATAAAAAAAATTATAACTTAAACATTTTGAACAAAAGAGTTATCAAGATAATGGATGTAATCTATAATAATATTCTAGTAAGTACCCAGCAAACCAAATTTTAAGATATCTTAACGAATTAGTTACGGAAATTCGTATATTTTTCCCGAATTCGCAATCGATTTCTGTACTAATTCGGAAAGAAAATTATATGAAGGGGTTGACACGACTTCGTTAAAGAAATTCTTTTCGAAAGCGTTACGAAATTTAGTAATAATTTAGCAACGCTTTTTACCCCTAATAAAAGCTTCAGATTCATTTGCTTTTTTGCTTTAAAATCCTTAAAATGAAATAAGAAAGGACATGGACTCCATTATAATATTTTAATATATTTATTATATTATAATTCAAAAACACCCAAATTAAAATTACTTATAAAATTCACAAATGCACTTGCGCACTTCACTTATACACGATTTGACAGTGGAAGTTTGATAGGAATATGTATTCCGATTTCTTTCCTACTTCCTTAAGAAAATTTGTTACCGGCTTCTTCGTGACATTGTTGCGATTTGTTTTCCGAATTCTTTTGGAATTAGTTTCGGCTAATCGCCACATACAAAGCCTTCAGTTTTTGTTGTTGCATTGCTTCCGAAAATCTTTCGACTTGTAGGAATTCTGAAAGTTTGGTTTGCTGGGTAATAATCAAACTACACTCACATAGCTGGCCTTGCCAGCCTATGCATTGAAACACTCGACTACCATTTCAGACACAACGAAATTTTTTTCCTTTTCCTTCTTCCCTCAAATAGAAACCTTCTTTTTCCCTGCTTGCGGCAATTCATTGACCTTTCTCCTGCTATCGCTGTAACCACAATAAGCCAGTTAAATTACCGAAGTAGCGTTCTGTCGGGAGAATATCGGATGGAAGCCGGTGTAGTAAAACCAGTGTGACAGTGGCAGTCTTATCTAAGTCTTTTCCTACTATGTTCCCGACTACCGCTTACTTTTTGGCATTTCACTTTATGATAGAATCGTCAACAGTATAAAGAGAGCTACCTCTTAGCTTCAGCCTTTCATATAAAAAAATTGCAAATTTACAATACTCGCCTAATGCATAGTGCTAATTATCCAACTACTGTAAATACTACTTAAAAATGAACTCATTGGTCACTAAATCCAGTGAACGCAGATTTTATGATATAATCTTCGACTCTAATATATGTATGTATGTAAGGTAAAATTTACTCACCTTTAACTCATATGTAAAGTCTGTGTCGTCTAATAATACAATCCTGACGGATAAAGTCTTGGAGGGCCTGCAAAGACAATTCATTGTGCACATGAATCTTATTAACGTTTTAGCACTTCTCGTTTATTTTCTTTTTGCTCTTTTCTTTTACTTTTAATCACTTCTGTAACTTGTTTATCACTTCTTATACTTCATGTCTTCACTGCAAATTCACACATGTTAATTTAATTTGAGTTCAGCACAAAGCATATGCGGCACTGATATACAGAGATATTTCACCATAAATCATATCTCCCCTGGAGGAAACACTCACCGCACAAAACACATTTCGTTAGAAATATGTTCAAGAAAATGGAATTCTCACCGAGTGGGACACTTGCTTTCACTTGGCGTGTTTCCTTTAAGGCAGCTTGAGCTCTTCTTTCTCAATTTACTTATCTGTGCACCCCTGCTTTAATGCTGCACTTCCACTAGATCTGGATACCCATGAAATGAGGGAGTAATGCCGTTCAGCAACACCACTTCTCTGAATAAGCATCTACCTTTGCTAGTTGCACGTAGTTGAGCGACGGGGATGAGGAATGCATCATTCACCTTCTGCAGACGTGCTCGTGGAAAGGCCTGCTTGGGCTGGAAGTCGGGCTAAATTCAGGCAGCGCTAGACATCGTTCTTAAGGTTATACGGAGCTTGACTTTTCTTATTCAAATCAAGGAAGATGATAAAAGTTCCTCCCTCAATGCCGTCGTCGCACGGTGTTGCTTTCTGACGTTTCTAAAAAAATCAGACGATGATGAGAATTTCGACGTCTTATTTGCTCCTTGGTGCCACACTATTCAAGGAATTTCTTGTCTTTAATCATCTCGGCCTCCGGCAACCTGCAAGTTGGGGACACAATCGCGTACGATGCTTCTGCGAATTTTTCATGCGTTCATCCTGAAATGAAAAATTACGTGTGATACTTTGCCATGATAATGAACATATGTTGATGTTTTATCTTGTTGATAATAATTTGTCTTATCTGCAAAAAATAATAGCACTACCGGAGGCCCGACAAGCTAGGCTGATACAGTCAAGCTGATCTTGATAAAGGAAACCCTTCATAAGCATAAAAGAGAACGGAGTGAAAGCGGTGAAATGTTGATTTCTTGTATGCATCAAAATATTTTGTTTACGCTTGCAGAACGTGCATACTACGAGGGTATAATTGGTGAAAATTCGCTGTCGCTTTCGCATATGCAGGGTTTTCATCGCAACCTTTTTAGGTTACATTATGCAAATAGAAGAGGATTCTAGAGAAAGAGAACGTTAGCAAAATGAATTAGACACGGTAATTATTCTGCACAAGCTATTTTATTCAAGCATGAGCAGAGATGACATTCTATTCGAATTGTATGCAGGAATTGAGTTAAATGTTGTAGGATTATATACAACACCCAAAAAGGTCTAAAAATTGCAACTAATTAAAATATTTTGAAGTAATTAAAAACAAATTAATTTCCATATAAAAAAATTTATTTAGTCAAAATGTTTAGTGCAAGACATAAAGGTTTCAATGCTCGTTTGATCAACTCACGAAGTACACGACCGAAAATTGAAAAGTTGAACGAGATTTTTTAAGAGCTGAGCGAGACGTGTTTCTCACAAACGAAACGATATCGACCCTATTAATTTTCTGAACCAAATTTCTCCCTAGTCACGCTCCCCTTGAACTATCCAGTGCTCCCAGTGACTTACATTTTTTGCGTTTTTCTTTTTTCACTGACCGTCACTCTCAGAGAGCAGTTTATTGTTTTTTTTCTTTTTTTTTTGACTTTAGTTTGTAGTTTCCTTTGTTTTTGTTTTTGGCATAGTGTTAAGTGCGAGTACTAGCGGCATGGCCCAATAACAATTCACCACGATGACACCAAACCAAAAAAGAAATATCGTAAACGGAAAAATATTGATAGTGAGTTATCTAACCTGACATCAGGCACAGAATTTTTCCGCGTCAGCGAAGAAGACATCCTGGAAGGACTAAAAGAGGATAATCCTACCGTCAAAGCAGTAAAGTACTATACAAGGACAATAAGAAATTAAAAGGTAAATACTGGTACAGAATACAGAAATTGTCCAATCTTCCCTAAAAGGAAAGGAGATTACTGTGATTCAACTTAACCGCCATTTAAGCAGGTTCGAAGCCAGAAAACAATGTTATGAAGAACGTGCGCAAATCAACGCTCACACACAGGAATCCTACGTAGGTACGAAGAACGGTAAAGAGCAACCATATACACTAACAATCAGGCGCGGATTTAAGGGGGGTCACGGGGGTCATGACCCCCCCAAAAGCGCTCGCTGTTTAAAAAACAAAATTGATCCAACTAAAAAAACAAAAACAAAAAATAACCAAACGTCCTAAACCGACCCAACTTTTTTGCAAATTAAAGCAACGACCTTAAAAAATGACCTTCAAGGTCAACTACAGATTGATCTATACTCTTTCTATATATTTTGATTTGTAAACTCTGAAGTTAGCTGCACTCACAAGAAAGGGCTCGTCTTCATCAAAAACACATTAGGGCACGTTTTCTGCCCTATTCCGCTCAAATTAGGGACAATTAAAGAAATTTTTCCCACAGCTATGAGACCGGTGCCAAGTGAAGGATATGGGTTGTCTAAGGATGATTTTCACAACCCGCAGTTCGAAAAAAGGGTTGTTTTTGAGAAATATGTGAATTTTATAGTTTTTTCGGTCAAAATATCAAAAGAGCAAAGTTGAGGAGCTGGGGAACAAAACCGGACTTGTCCCAAAAATTGATTTTTACACTAGAGCAAAAATACTGAATTCGATAGTTGCACATTAGTTAAAATTTTTGCGTTTGAATATAATTATAGCTTATTGTATAAATAATCAATGGCCTAATTTTTGGGCACAAAAATTCATGTTTTCTATTTTTTTTGAATTTTTTTTGAATGGACAAGTCCGGTTTTGTTTCGCAACGATGGATATGTATGGGACATCTCCGGTTTTGATTCAAAACCGTCATGGACAAGTCTAGTTATGAAACAAATTCCTTTGAATTTTTTCATTTTTTAACAGGACAAGTCCACTTATGAACCAAATCAGTATTTTTAAAAATTTTTTTTTGTGGGTTTGAAACATTTTTGGATGGAAATATTTCAGGGGTCTATAGAGGTGGGCTTAGAGAGTACAAAAAAAATTTAAAAAAAAAACCGTTATCGTGGACAAGTCCGGTTTTGTTCCCCAGCTCCTCAGTTATAAGGCATAAAATTTCCTGCAAATTTTGCCTTCACTGTAGAGCTCGTTTTGCGCCTTTTTTCAGACTCTGTTGATAATCAAAGCGTCCAAAGAAAGGCCGTTGAAAAACTACAACTACTATTTTGATCTCATTTAATTTTTCATACAAATGCATAATTTTGGCTCAAAATCTAAAAATGGCGCAAAACGGCCTCCATCGCGAAAATATGCGGAGTTGGGAAAAATTGTAAAAGTAAAATTTGTAGGTAATTTTATGCTCTCCACCTTTGATATTTTCACCAAAATGCATAGGTTCTCCACAAAATAGAGACTTCACTTGGCACCGGTCTCATAGTTGTGGGAAAAATTTCTTAAAAACGGCGATTTTTTGACTAATTTGAGCGAACTACGTTTGTTTTTAATCCATGAAAAAATTCGGTTAGATTTGTTCGTTTTGTTAATTTTGTGTTTGTCCCTAAAAAAGCCTGTTTAGACGCTTCGCTCCCAGGAACGTTCCTCACGAACTTTGTGGATGAAGGGAGAGGTGGAGTGGTACCCCTCATCAACCATACTACAGTGCCGCGGCCAGATAATTTGGGGGATTTGGGGAGAGTCCAAAAAAATTTCGCTCGCTCCGCCAGCGCATTTCTCTTCATACAAACCCACCCCCTCGACAGAATAATGGCCCATATGCTGATTTCTGTGGCTAATACTCATTTGTATGGCCCATTCTCAATGAAGTAAAAATGCAAATAAATGAATTCAAATGATTTTTATTCCAAAATAATTTTTCGCTCGCCTCGCCAGCGGGGCCCCTAAATCACGGGGCCCTGTGCAGTTGCACATCCTGCACATATGCCAGCCGCGGCACTGCCCCACTACCTCCTTCATCCACAAAGTTCGTGAGGAATGCTCCTGTGAACGAACCGTCTAAATAGGCCCTTAAGGCCCGTCCTCACTACGCGGACTTAGATCCCACGCGCTTTTGGCTGTACGGCCAGGCAAAAGCGCGCGTGATCTTTTAATTTTCTGAGTCATGAGTGAGAAAAAATCAATTCCCATTTGAAACGGCGTACGCGCTTTTGAAAAGCTCATAGTGTGTGGACGCACAATGTACCTTTTTAAGCACAGCCTTTTGTCCGCGTTGTTTGGCCGCACGGCCTTTACCATGGACAAAGTCGTAAAAAAGTCGTAAAAAAGTCATAAAACTCTATATGAAAAAAAAGGCAAAAGCGCGTACGACCCAAGACCGCGTAGTGTGGTCCCACCATTAGGAGTAGACATTTTTTTCGCCACTTTTAATTCCGTGACAGCCTCCAAAATAAAATTCTAGATCCGCGCCTGCTAACCATATATACTAATAATATCGTAGCAACTACCCAGTAGGACTTGTAAGCTTACAGAAGTACTGAAATGAGCCCTCACTAGTAAGGGGTAGGCCTTACCATACCCCTTACAGAAGTACTTATTTTTACAGACGATGTCATAGGAGGTGAGGCCTTACTTTTTACTACATCGATGAGCCCTTATATAACGCATTACAAGAGAAGGCAGATGGTAAGGTGTAATCCAGAATTCGACCCAACGAAGTTAGAAATTTACCCGATGACTCATCTGTTTTCGTATTTTTGTAATGGTATTTGAGTCATCGGGCAAATTTCCAACTTCTTTTGGGTCTAATTCTGGATTACCCCTTACCATCTGCCTTCTCTTGTAATGCGTTATATAAGGGCTCTTCTAACACCTAAGAAAATATGAGTACCCCTTACCAGATGACTACTTATATCAGTGCTCCATCGGTAAGTGCTACCTAGAATTCCTACTGGGTAACAACAATTATGGGGGTACAAAGAATACTAACACGGAGTAACAATACTAATGGAGTAACAATACACAAATTACAAAAATAATTACAGAATAACTAACCAAGAACAACTCAGACAAAACAAGTAAATCAGAAAATCGTGACCATTTACTCACCTTTCCCTAATACACAAAAACCCAAATAAAATTCACAGCACAAAACAAATCTACAGACACATCGCAATTAAATCCACTACTATCTCTTTCGTTTAACACATCTAACATAATTTCAGCAGCCGGCAAAGAACACTCACCAATAAACACACCAAACATACCAAAAAACACATTTGAAAACGAAAATGATTCAGATATTTTTTTTTTTATGTGGAAGATTAGAGGTATGGAACTATGGAAATTCAATCCACTAATGCCAAAAAATTACGCGACAGTAAACAATAATATGGCATACGCAAATCACCAAGGGCAAGATAGACATACAAACATTCCCAATAGTAACAAACTAGCAATAGTACAGTGGAACATTTCAGGAATCTATACAAACTCTGCTTCACTTGACATAGAATACCTAATACTTAACGACTGATCACCGTCAATGTTTACAATCGAGCAACCTAGAAAAACGGACCAGTTTCCAATCATTTTTCACATTAATCAAACCAAAGAACATTTAAAACATATCCCACAATTTGTTCAACGACACGTCGATTGGAACAAATTGCAGTTAAAAGTCGAGGAATATCTCCTTCAAAAAGAGCTGAGCCCCAGCATCAACATGGAAGTAGCGATCTTAACAAGAGCTTTTCGCAACCTGCTGCACGCCATCAATTCAACGCGCCAAGAAAACTGCCCCTACTTAGTTCACACAGTGAAATTCGCCAGCTGGTTCGACGTAAGAATCATGCTTTTAAAAGATCTCCTTTTGCAGAAAATGCAATTTTTTATCACTCCGTTAATGCGCAAATGCGCAGAATGATTAGAGAAGAAAAACGCAACGCTTGTGAAAACTTTCTTGATGCTAACCCCAACAATTCAGTTCAAGACAACTGGCGCGGCGGTGTTCGGAAATAGAAAAGGCACTTTCCCAGTAGGAATTCTAGGTAGCACTTACTGTTCGAGCCCCAAAACACTTGGCCAAAACCCACTGGGCAAGGTCACTTTGAATTTTATAAAATTAAATAAATGTAATTGAGTTGAGTCGGCGTATGAACAATACGTCTGACATTGTTGTAAAATAAAAGTTTTAGTTTTCAATTGTAATTTAAAGGAATCAGTCATCATTACTCGTGCTCATAATTATATAGTTTTCAATTCAATAAATCATTCGAACATATCCCATCACAATTTATTATTTGGTCCTTCGAGCCCATCCCCCACATTTTGGTCCTTCGAGCCGGATCCAGCGGTCGAAAAGGAATTTAAAAAAAATTGAAGCAAGAAAAGAAGATCGTGAACAAAGAAGAAAGAGTTAGAAGAAAGAAGAAAGAATTAGAAGAAAGAAGAAAGGAAAAGGAAGTGAAGAAAGGAAATGTTAAGTTGAGTACATACTCGTGGAGCTAAGGTTAGTTCAATAGTAGTATTTAATATTTTTAATAAAACATAAAAAAAACTTTGGTGTTTTAATTCATCAAATGTTTTAAGATATTGAACTAAATTTAATATATACCTTACACTTACCTAATCTCTATTAATTAAATATACGAAAATAAGTGAGAAGTGCGCGAAGTAATTTAACATAAAAAAAATGATTAGTGGTGCGGTAGTTAACGGCGACGAGGAAGCCACGAATGCCCCTTCGATTATCCAAATAATAGCAGAACAAGCTTGCTTCAAAAAAGAAATAGAAACATGTCGCGCCAATTATATCAAATTGGCCAGAGATAGGCGTACCAAAGGTGTAATAGTCGGTAAAATAGAAGAGATAAAAACAGCGTGGAATAGTTTTTGTAAAAATAACAGAGTCGTCGAAATTAATGCAACCGATGAAGACAGACAGAGACGTTATTTCGCGGAGAACGTTTTTGCAACAGTGGAAGCGTTGTATTCAATTTTTTTCGGGGAACTCAACGACGCTTTGGATAAGTTCAGGTCGACCGTGAATGACGATTATCCAAATTTTAATACCGCCACCACCCAACCCTCCACATCTGAATTAGATAATCCATTATCTGTCCCTGTACCCAGATCTACACAGCTCTCAGCGTTGAAGTTACCGCGTGTTGAAATACCGAAGTTTAGTGGTTGTTACACAGAATGGCAATCGTTTTCAGATTTATTTTTGACACTCATTCATGATAATGTGAATATCCCTCGAGTGCAGAAATTATATTTTTTAAAAACAAATGTAATTGGTGACGCCGCACAGTGTGACGAAAGGTATTGAAAATTGGAAATAAATCATTTTTCACGAATACCAATGAAATGTCCTGAACTTCTTTCACATATACCCAATGTACAAAAGTAAAGTGATAATTCCTGGAATATCCCTTCCAGGACCGAAAAATTCCAACTGAAAGTTGTAGTTAAGGTCGCACGCAAATTCTATTTCAATCAGTTAGAAATTTGTGTGCGAAGGTTCAACAAGTTCTGTACGAAAACAAAGTGAAAGTAAATTTTTTATCATAATGAATCCAACAGTTTATGGTATGTATAGTATTATTTCATTAAAATTATTTAAATAAGACTGATATATAACAATTTTGCTGAACATTAAAAAAATCATATAAAAATTATCACTTTTAATTCAATCGCAGAAGTTCCTTTAAGTTTTTAAAAAAATGGTAAAATATGGTACAAATGTGGTCTTCTACACATTTTAGTACAGCTAATGTAGTTTCCAATAACATATAGTGGTGCCTTCGCAAACCCTCGCAAATTAATTTTTTTTAATATTTTTCAGAATGCGTCGTTAAAATCAGCGGAAAAGATTTCATGGAGGCACGTCGAAATTCATCGAAAAATGAAGCTGTGGAAGATTTGTTCACCAAAATTTTGACCCGAATACCTGAAGGTTTTGTACTGGAGGATACGTTCGACGTCCAGGACTTTATACGACTTGAATTTTTGAATTTAAATAAGAAATTCATCGGGTGTGGCAAACATTGGGATCGTTTTGAAGAAAAAAATTCTGATTATTTGGCTAAGGTTTTCAGTTTCACTTTGAAAGGCGATAAGGACGAGATGGAGGATGAGGTGTTCGAAGATCAGGACAAACAGCCCGGTCCGTCGAAGCGTGGTCGTCCTCCAAGTGGTGAATTTAGTTCCCTCAGTGATCGACAAAAAAGGAACCGTCTGCGAACATTTAAAAAATTTGGATCGGAAGAATTGTTATCGGCGTCAAGAAAATCACTTCATGCGGAAGGTGAACTTAGTGCTGTAGATGTGTTGGATAAGTTGGAAAACTCACCGACTAAGGGCAAGACCATGAGTAGGACCCTTTCGAGCTGCCCATCAGCCGCATTCACCGAAGAGACTGCTCTAACTATTATGTACCATCTTGGTCTAAGTGTCGAAAAGTACAACTACCTCCGAAACAAATGTAAAGAGATCGGACATGATATATTTCCCTCTTATTATAAACTGAAACAAATGAGAGAAAGTTTTCTGCCAGAAGATAGCGAATTTACTATAAGTGAGAAATCAGCAGAATGCAATTTGCAAGCACTTATGGATAAAACAGTGGAAAGTGTCGTAAAAATAGTTGACCTGCGCGATGACGACAATCAGGACTTAACACTAATTTCAAAATGGGGATGTGATGGCAGTTCTGGGCACAGTATGTATAAACAAAGACTTGGTGACAGAAGTGGAACCGACACCAGCCTATTTATGATGTCGATGGTCCCTATTGAACTGCAATATTCGGACGGAACTATAATTTGGGAAAATGCTACACCGAGCTCTAGAGATTATTGCCGGCCCATAAAATTTATATTTGAAAAGGAAAGTGAGTCATTGGTTCGCCAGGAGGTTACTGCAATAGAAGAAAAGATTCGGCTTCTTCAGAATACGATAATTGCCGGTAAAACCATTAAACATAATATGTTTATGACCATGGTTGATCAGAAAGTCATTAACCATATTACCGGTAATAAAGGTTCGGCTAATTGCTACGTTTGCGGAGCTAAACCAGGTCAAATGAACTCTATTGTAACTGATGGCCGAGTCAGGTATCTGCAAAGGAAGATAATTACCGATACGGATTATCCACACTTCATGCGTGGATTAACTCATTCCAGTGCCTACTTCATATTAGTTACAAACTCGAGTGGCAGGTGTACAGGAAGAACAAGGATAATAAAGCTGCGATCGATGATAGGAAGAAATCCATTCAGGAAGCGTTTTCTAAGGAAATGGCGTTGAATGTGGATAAACCTTTAGCAGGATTCGGTAATACCAATGACGGTAATACGGCGAGAAAGTTCTTCTTGGAATGGGAGAAAAGTGCAAGAATTACTGGAGTTAATGCTGAACTAATTAAAAATTTCAGGACCATTTTATTGGCATTAACATCAGGACAACCAATTAACATCAGAAAATTTGAAGCACTGACTAAGGATACAGCAAATCTCTACGTTAGCCTGTATGACTGGTACCCCATGCCTGTAACTGTGCATAAGATACTTATGCATGGGTCAGACGTTATAAAGCATTTTCTTCTACCAATTGGAAAGTTTTCTGAAGACGCACAGGAAACTCGTACAAAGGATGTTCGGCGATTTCGACTGGAACACACTCGGAAAACAGGTCGTATAGCTACTAATGAAGATTTGATGAAGCGACTGTTCCTCTCTTCGGACCCATACATCAAGTTTTTAGGCGGGGCAAAGGCAAAGAAGGAAATTCCGAAAGATGAAGACGTGTTAAATATCTTAGATTTAGATGAAGATTATACAGATTCTGAGTACGAAGACGATGTAATTGATGTTGATTTTAATCCATATTGATTGTAAATATTATAATATAATAAAATGTGTATACAGAATCATGAAATTAATTTTTTACATTATATTTGAATACAAAAATTTTTTCTTCTAAAAATCGCATTTGAAGTTTTCAATTTTCATATACTCCCATACAAACTTGGTATGTATAATTAATTATATTTCCTTAAAGTTAATATAATCGACAAATTCTAATGATTGTATATGAAAGTCCGTCCATTAAGCTGTCTACAAATGAGAATATCCTTTTTTGGTCCTGAATCCTTTTTCGTCCTTTTTCGCAAAATGCATGAAAATTATTTTTAGTTTGCAAGGATTATGGTTCTAACATTCAATATTCAATCCCATATATTTTTCCGTTTTGTCCCATAGCCTCGTCACACTGTGCGCCGCCAGATTAATTAAACATCTGGATGTGTGTGAGCGAAATTATGAAACAGCTTGGCATTTATTAGAGCAACGATATGATAACAAACGTGTAATAGTAAATAATTATTTGCAGATTTTAACAACACAACCTGTGATTCATCATGAATCTTCAGAAGCTCTCAAAAAGATGTTAGACACAACTAGTGTTTAATATTTCTCGGCAGTTTCTCTTTCTCGAGAAAAGAGAAAAATAAATTTTAGTTCTCGAGAATTCTCATTTCTCGAGAAATATTGTGAATTTGTAAAAAGTTCATGAAATAAAAATTAAAATTCCATTTTATTCATAACACAAAATAAATCTTTGTAAGAATTAAGTAATAAGAAAATAATAAGTATAAATATAAAGATTACAAAATAAGGTTTAATGTGATTTGAAGTAATTTTTTAAAAAATCTAACGCATCTAATGTTCCATTTGATAACACTAGTTTACAATTTTTTCTTAATTGCGGGGGTACCTAATAGGAAAAATGTTTTTTAGTCTAATTTGAGGTCGCTGAAAACGAAAATGACACTCATTTATTTTCCAAAGAACCGTAATCGAGGTATAAGCAAAACGGTTTTTTTTCAATTATTGCCAGATTCTTGAGAACCAAGAGTCTAAATGAAAAAATGCACTTTTTTACGCCGAATCTAAAACTGTAAAAGTGAAGGTTCTATCCTACCAACTTCCAGAGTAATGAGCCATCAGTACTGAACGCTGGAGGTCCGCGCCTGGATTGGCTAACTCTAAGCGGTTCCTGCCTGGACCGTCTCCTAACACGGCCAAGAAATTGTTAGGGCGCAGTAGAAACGATGTCAGGACACTTGTTGGCTTGATTACCGGACACTGCGCCCTAAATTACCACTTATGGAGGATAGGAAAAGCGGAGGACCCCACCTGCAGGCTTTGCCTGGAGGAGGATGAGTCTGCTCTCCACGTCCTCTGTGAATGCCCCGCAATAGCGAGGAGCAGAGTTTCTTTATTCGAAGAGTCCCTGCTCGATTATTCAAGTCTAAGCGACAAGCCACTAGGCAGACTGCTGAACTTGTTCAAGCGGTCTGGCTTAAAAATATGAGGTATAGGGGTGTAGTACAATAGGCCAAATGAATGGCCGCAGTACCTATGGACCCAGCAACTCACACAAGAAAAAAAATTAGCCATCAATGTCAAAATTTTGTTTTTTTAACAAAAACATCAACTTTAACTACCATTTTCTCCAAAAAATACGTAGTTACCCAATATTTTTCGTCCCAAAATTAAAAAGCTTGGACAATTTCCTATGAATAATGTCCGGACAATTTTTGTGTTACGGCATTTACTGTTGAAGGTAGAGGAAAAACCATAAAAGAAGACAACCAACAGCTTTCCATTAGCTCTGGTTGTTTGAGTGAACAAGCTGCGCTTTCAAACAACCAGAGCGAATGGGACACTCGGTGTCTTCTTTTATCGTTTTTACTCTATTAGCAAATTTTGATGTTAAAATGTCACATATCTTATTTTTCTTCTATTTGACAGCACATTTGGAGGGTGGTAATGGCATCGTGTAGAGCCGGCTTAACACGAAACACGCATAAACCTGCATTAAAAGAATGTATATATAAAAAAGGGCCGCATAAAACAAATATATTCCAACTAACTTAGTATGTATGCAAATAAAAAAAGATGTATGGATATGAGAAAAGAGTAAAAATTTTAAAAAATTGATTAAAAAATAGTCATAAATTTCTCGCGGAAACAACATTCAATTTCTCGAGAAATGAGAATATAAAAATAGTTTTATTTCTCGAGAAATTCTCGAGAAAGAATTCTCGAGAAGAAACACTAGACACAACGAATGAATGCTTACATTCATTACGAAATTTAGATATCGAAGTAGACAAATGGGATGCAATGATGATTTATCTCCTCACACAGAAGCTTCCGATTGAGAGTCGTGATTTATGGGAACGTTCATTGACGAATGCGAAAGATATACCAACTATAGACGAATTGTTAACGTTTTTGGATACTCGTTTTCACAATTTGGAGATGGTAAGGAGTGATTTCAGTCAGAATCGTCATGATGGATCAGGATTTAGAAGAGAAAGCAGATCTTCGCATGTCAGGCAGTCGTTTTCATGCCCCTTGTGTAGCAAAGGACATTCATTGCGTCAGTGCGAGAAGTTTATGAATATGAACTCACAGGCCAGGATGAACCTTCTGTTATCCAAGCAAATTTGTAAAAATTGTTTAGCACTCAGCGTCCCACGCAAGGATGCAGCAATCCAAGATCGTGCTTTCATTGTGGACAACGACATCATTCATTACTTCATGGGGCCTTCCAAGGATCTCCAGCACAATCATCTCAACAAAGAGTTAATACTAGACAACAAGTACTCGAACCCCAAGCAGAACATCGTCTCACATCTTTACATCATTATCCATCGCCGACACCTTCGGATTTGTTGTTAGCTACCGCTTTAGTAAAGTTAGAGACTGAAACTGGAGTTCACATATTACGCGCTCTCATAGACTCAGGCTCTCAAGGTTCATTTATAACTGAGGAAAGTGTCCAAAGGTGTCAATTACAGAAAAGTAAAACCGCAATAAAAATATCTGGCATTGGAACATCCGTCTCAGGGGTTTGTTCCGCTCAAGTTGTGGTACCAGTAAAATCACTCGTTAACCAATTTTCCTGTCCCATCACAGCTTATGTTTTAAAGTCACTTACCAGTCTTCAACCCACAAGAACTTTTCGGAGCTCATCATCATGGTCCCATCTCAATGGAATACTGTTAGCTGACCCAACCTATAATATTCCCAAGATTGATATTTTGCTTGGAATTGACGCATATACTCAGATTTTAATGAATGGGCTTAAGGTACTACTACCGGGAAAATTTTTCAAAAAATCGATTTTTTTTTCTTTTCATTTTACGATTCCTTATACTATGAAGAATAACCTACTTAATTTTTATAAAGAAATTCGTAATAGAAAAAAAGTTACAGCACTGTAGGGTACTACTACCGGGAAAAATTTCAAAAAACTTTTTTTTTTCCATTTTTCGTTTCCTTACACTATGAAGAATAACCTACATCATTTTTATAAGGAAATTCGTAATAGAAAAAAAGTTACACCACTGTAGGGTACTACTACCGGGAAAAATTTCAAAAAACCGATTTTTTTTCATTTTTCGATTCCTTATACTATGAAGAATAGCTTAGTTCATTTTTATAAAGAAATTCGTAATAGCATAAAAGTTATAGCATTTTATAGTCGACCGCCTTCGTAGTGTAAAAACCATAAAAGAAGACAACGTGTGTCCCATTCTCTCTAGTTGTTTGAAAGCGCAGCGTTTTCACTCAAACAACCAGAGCAAACGGAAAACTCATTGCCTGCCATTTGGAGCTAAGATGTTCTTCCATTTGGAGCTAAGATGTGAAGATTTTCAGATTTTCCAACTCTTGAACAACCCACATACAGCTGACCGGAAATCCGGAATTTCGGTCGAGGTGCATCATGGAAGACCCCCACGGACATACGTGCAAAATTTCGAAGCTCTGCCATGACTGGTGCGCCAGCTATAGCGAACACATACAGAACTTTCTTTTATTAATATAAGATATATCTCCCGCCATTTTGTGGTGTCCGCAATATTAGATTTAAAATGACGTTATATAGATTACTGAATTATATTCGTCACACCCTTTCATTTGATACCCATACTGAGAGGGTTGTGAAGAAAAAGGTAATCCACAATTTTGAATTTGGAATGACGCCACACAACTAATTGTATTCTACCTGTCATTCAGTTCCATTTTATACCCATGTGGGTGGGTCGGTGAACACAATTGCAAAAATCGGCCTCCATTTTGTAACCGGGATCTTGATTTTTTACTAAACGGTCAGATTGCACTGTCAGGCGAACTATGGGTATGTGCAAAATTTGAAGTCGATCGGTTAAATTTTCTATTTTTTAGTCTATTTTATGTATTCCGCCATTTTGTGTTGGGCGCCATTTTGAATTTGGAATGAAGCTACACCGCTAATTGTATTCTACCTGTCATACCCTTTCATTTGATACCCATGTCGGTGGTCGAGGAAGACAAATGCAAAAATCGGCCGCCATCTTGAAACCGCCATCTTTATTTTTGTACAAAATGGCCACATTGCATTGTCAAGAAAACTACGCATGTGTGCAAAATTTGAAGTTAATCGATTTCAAATGGTGGGTGGCATTAATAATTTTCTACTCAATAATGACAGACTCCCATACAAACTTTCATACCCTATTTCAACCCCTTAAAGCCTTTGTTTCGGGAGAAACCTTCTCCAAGGTCTAATCTATCTCTGTACCAAGTTTAATCAAAATCGGTTATGCGATTTAGGCGCGAAAGCGTAACAGACAAAGAGACAGAGTTTATAATATTAGTAGGGATAAAGCGAACCAAAACATTAAACACGTTTTTCTTGAAATTGCATTTTTTCAGCTGAGTGAGAATTAATCTCAGGATCTACTGAACCAATTTAAAACGCGTTTTTCTTGAAATAACATTTTTTCAACTAAGTGAGAGTTAATGTCAGGATCTACTGAACCGATTTTAATAAACTTGGGTGCGTTTTGTTTGTTAAGGTATACCCTTTTGTAATTTACCACATTTTAGAAAAAAAATTAAGAAAAAAAAATTTGGGAAGTGAAAAAGGGTGAAAAAAATGCAATTTTGTCAAACTTTTTTTCAAAGTTTCACCATTTTTTTTTTGTTTTTAATTTTTAATTAATTGTGGTAAATTACAAGGTAAGAAACTTTCCTTTATAAAATCCCGTTCGAATTTTTTGTTGCAAACTTCTCAATTCTGAGATTATCTCTCACTCATCGGACTATCTCTTTTTTGAGCTCTTGACTTCAGCGCCCCCTACCTTATTGGCAAAAAATAGAAATAAACTAAAACATTTTTTTTTATAACCTTTAAGGACTAATAATGTTATAAAAAAAATTTCTTGATAATATCTAACATAGCGGCTGAGAAAAAAATTATTAAAAAAGTGCTTATTTTTGGTCGTTTTTCCGGTAGTAGTACCTTAAAAGAGGAATCAAAGAATCACCCATAGCACAAAACACCCAGTTGGGGTGGATCCTGTTTGGAGAGGTAGACAGTGCAGACTATAGGAAATCCCAACCAGAACTCAAAATTACCGTGTGCCACAGTTCGTTACAAACGGATGAATTACTTCGACGATTTTGGGAACTCGAAACCATTGAGGACAACCGAACACTGACCCAGGAAGAACGAGATTGTGAAGAGTTCTTCGAACGTACACATCGCAGATTATCGGACGGCAGATATGAAGTGAAGTTGCCCTTCGTAAAATTCCAACGACCGGAACTTGGTGAATCTCGAAAGGCAGCATTGTCGAGACTTTATGGATTGGAAAGAACGATTGGAAAACGCCCAGAAGTGTTTAAACAGTATGCGCAATGTATCAACGAATATTCAGAGTTGTCACACATGAGACCAGCAGTTAACACTGACCACGTATTTAGAACCAAAGAAGGAGCAGAATGTTATGGAGTTCACTATTTAGCACATCACGCAGTATTTAAGTAAAGCAGCACCACCAGTTTACGAGTAGTTTTTGATGCGTCTAATAAAACGACGAACGGTATTTCATTAAATGATAAGCTAATAGCAGGTCCAAGGTTACATGATGATTTAATTTCAATAATTTTACGCTGGAGACAATATCCGGTGGTGTTCATGGCTGATATCAGCAAAATGTATAGGCAAATACGTGTGGCGGAGGAAGATGTTCCGTATCAACGTATTTTGTGGAGAAACACGCCTCTAGAACCTGTCCGTCCATTCGAATTACAAACCGTGACGTTTGGTACGTCATGTGCACCGTATTTAGCTATAAGAACACTCAGACAATTAGCAGTTGACGAAAAGAATAATTTTCCTCTGGCGCATCCGATAGTTCTTCGGGATTTCTATGTAGACGACGTGATGTCAGGGGCAGATACGGAGGATGAAGCAATACAGACTCAACAACAACTCCAAGGTATGTTAGCCTAGGGGGGATTCGTGTTGCGGAAATGGGCTAGTAATAGTAAACAAGTATTAGAGAACATCCCAATAGATGAAAGGGAGACACATACGTTATGTACTTTAGATGATGATGCTTTAATTAAGGCGCTTGGTTTATATTAGAACCCGACACAGGATTGTTTTTCATTCAAGGTACATATCAAAGATAAAAATTCGCAGCTCACAAAACGGAGTCTCCTGTCGCAAATTGCGCAATTGTTTGACCCAATAGGATGGTTAACACCGATTATAATAACAGCTAAAATTATGATGCAGCAATTGTGGTTGGTTGGCATCGATTGGGACGATCCCGTTCCAGGGCCCCTCACGTTGCAATGGAATCAAATGAAAAGGGATCTTAAAGGACTCGAATGTTTGAACATTCCTCGATGGTTGGATCTTCGTAAAGGTTGTACATCGATACAGCTTCATGGATTTTGTGACGCGTCAATGGTTGCTTGGCAGAATAGAAGAGGTGTTTCCCGGAGATGATGGAATGGTTAGGGTGGTGGTAATAAGAACTAAATCTGGAACTTTAAAAAGAACCATCACAAAGATCGCATTGTTACCAATTCCGGAAAATAATATCTCGCAAAATTAATATAAAATTGAGTTGACATGAACTAAATGGAAGTGTATAACAAAAAAATAATAATAATATTTTTATAATAAAAACTAACTATTAATTGCAAATTTCTTAGCTCCATGCGCTCACATGTATGTACTCAACGCAACCAAGAATCAACCCCAGAAATTTCGATATATCAGCAATATATCAAGGCGGCGGAGGATGTTCGAGCCCCAAAACACTTGGCCAAAACCCACTGGGCAAGGTCACTTTGAATTTTATAAAATTAAATAAATGTAATTGAGTTGAGTCGGCGTATGAACAATACGTCTGACATTGTTGTAAAATAAAAGTTTTAGTTTTCAATTGTAATTTAAAGGAATCAGTCATCATTACTCGTGCTCATAATTATATAGTTTTCAATTCAATAAATCATTCGAACACATCCCATCACAATTTATTATTTGGTCCTTCGAGCCCATCCCCCACACTTACCGATGAAGCACCGATATAAGTAGTCATCTGGTAAGGGGTACTCATATTTTCTTAGGTGTTAGAAGAGCCCTTATATAACGCATTACAAGAGAAGGCAGATGGTAAGGTGTAATCCAGAATTAGACCCACAAAAGTTAGAAATTTGCCCGATGACTCAAATACCATTACACAAATACGAAAACAAATGAGTCATCGGGTAAATTTCTAACTTGGGTCGAATTCTGGATTACCCCTTACCATCTGCCTTCTCTTGTAATGCCTTATATAAGGGCTTATCGATGTAGTAAAAAGTAAGGCCTTACCTCTTATGACATCGTGTGTAAAAATAAGTACTTATGTAAGGGGTATGGTAAGGCCTACGTCTTACTAGTGAGGGCTCATTTCAGTACAGCTTACAAGTCCTACTGGGTTGATTTTCGCACTAGAACATGAAAATAGGACAATTATCGAACAATTATGAAGAAACTCTCCAAAACCTTCCTCCCTCGCCCTTAGATAAGCAGATAATCTTAAGAACACTCCATGATGTATTGGACTCTTACAACGGCTCAACACCGGGTCTAGACAAAAAATCTTATGAGATGATGAGAAACGCCCCATCACTCTATTTGCAGAGGCTCTATACTAAGGTGCAGAACTCGGACTAATTTACACAGGCCCGGAAATTGGAAGAGGTCCACAGGTCCACAGGTCCAAATTTTTGTTTTAAAATATTCATTTTTTCTTACAGCGTTCATTCGACGCCATTTTTATTTTCAAAAACAGCGATTATGAAATACGCGATATCGGATTTGCTTAGGCAAATTTCCCGTTTAAAATAAGCGGAAAAATTGTTGCGGATCACAAATCCGCAGTTGCGGCGGGAGTGTCCGAACCGGCGGATCTGGGAATCGAGACCAGTATACCGTAGGAAATATAAAAAAATATGAGTGTGCGTAGGACCACACGTTGGAAGTGAAAACTTCTATGCCCGCCTAGTCTATATTTCCAAATCAATCTTAATATTTTAGGAGGATAAGGATCAATAAATTTTGTTTATGAATATTCCATTTAAGTACTTATAAGGAGTAGCAACTTGCTCTCTTTCAGGTTACAGCAAGTGGAGATAAGGCATTACATTTGCACGGGCGAAGTCGTACGCGGTAACCAATCGCCTCCATTCTGCATGACATAGAACTCTCAAACTGCATTACATAGAACGCTCAAATCATTACTCCTTGGATTACTTTTATGTGGAAGTAATGCAGCAAGGAAGGACTTTTCAAGAATAAATACCTCTTATTTTCTGTAATGAGACCTAAAGCTCTAAAATTAATTCTGCATGTAATTTCTTGCCAGTTTCCCTACTGATATAATATAACTTACTAACACAGATAAGTAAAATATAGATGCCCAATCGAATAGACGAAACGCAGTGGCCCCATGTTGCCGAAAGCGTTAAATCCAAGCAAAATGTTTCAACATTCAAGCAGCTGGATGGCAAACTTTGGTCGAACTCTAGACACAGCCAGAAGCGCGAGATCCTACGCTGTGCGAAGCAAAATGAAATGATAGCGACGTCTTGATAGTGACGTCTGCATTGCAATATTGAAACGCAATCCTTCGCACTCCTCGTAGCTGCTCGTTCGCTTCTGTGTGTTGCTGGAGTTTAACCAAAAGTTGCCTCGCTCTACATTTAAGATACATGGCTACATTTCTTTGCTACACAAAATTTAGCTGGGTATAGGAGGGAAAAGCTGAGCGAAACCCTTATTTATGTATTTAATTACTTCAGTCCTGATTTTACTACAAAAAGGTAATCGGTTGAAATCTAGTTACATAATACAGAATCCAGAACAATAACAAGCCATAAGAACTATTAACTTTTTGCATTACCTGGTAGTGCAGAGGGTAATGCCTTTATTGTAGTAATCTTAACTGGTAATGCAAAAAGTAATAGCTCTATTACATTTCTTTTGGTTCTTTCTCCATTTTACCAGTAATGACCTATGAAAGGCCTTCCATGGCTATGACATTTCTATGTTAATTGTAATTAACAAAATAACCCAGCTGGTAATGTATAATATTTACAAAATCAGGCATTCAGCTTTAATGAAGAAGCTCTTCCTTCCCCGACTGGGTTTATACAAACTAAAACTCTCGAAGGCAAATTTTTCCCACAAATGTTGCTGAAAGTGAGTGCGCAACAAGTGACGCGAATTTTTAGTTTAGAATTTTTCACTTCAAAAATCAGCGTTTATACTATGTCGTAAGTAGGTGCCAATATTTTGCACGTTTGCTATCTGTTATCTATCTGCGGTAAGACCTATGGTGTGCGACAGCGAGGGAGACCCAACCTCCGCTGGAAGGATGGCGTAGACTAGGACGCTTAGAACTTAGGGATGCCAAACTGGATGACATCGGCTCAAAATCGGGACCGATGGAGTGAACAGTTGCGAGATGCCAGGACCGGATCCCGGTTGTAGAGCCGTTAAAGTAGAAGAAGAAGCTATCTGTCATCTGTTAAAGCCACTGCGGCTCAAGGTTCTTAGTAGCCAAACGTTGTTACTTGCTGTAGTGTCCTTACAAAGAAAAATTTTCAGAGTTTATACTAAGACGTGAGTCTGGCGTTCACGCGCTTTTGGACTATAAAGGCAGTAAGAATAAATTTTTTATTCAAATATAGATACATTATAATTAAATTGTATTGTGGGTTTGTAAATGTCAAAGGTATATAATTGAACTTAACTTAAGTGCTTGATATAACAATTTCCACAATACAAAATTGTACACTGCGTTATGTGACCTGGAAAAATAATATGTCTACCAGCGTTCGCTTAGCTTAAAACAGGTTTTCCTCTAAGCTGGTGTCTTTCAAGTACCAAAACATTTGTATAATTGGTAAGCTCTAAAGTAATCTTTAACCATTGGTAAAATATAATCAGGCAGAATTAAAAGCGAGCAGAAATATAAGTAAATCGCTGCTGGATTTGCTAGTTTTTATTGCTCAGATTGTGTAGGATTATCCCTTGCGGTATTGAGGATTTTACCTCTTAAGGATGATTCAAGGTTCTCCAGTTTAATTTCAAGATGCCCCATATGAAAATTATAACCATCAAAATCATTAAAATGGATGCCAAATAGCAGCTAATAATGTGCGATGTTAAATCTAATGTTATACCAATGCCATGTCTGATATACAAAATATCTATCTACATAGTAAACAATTATTACAAATACATAAAATGGTTTTTCAATTGCTAACAACTTGTAAAAAAATAACAAATATCATATAAGAACTTGTATACCATATGTACCAAAGCAGTTTTAAATGATGAGAAGTCCGTATTCTTCCACGTATAACAAACACTGAAGAAAATCAATAATTTTCACAATTTTTGCTCAGAAAAGTCTTGCAAAGGACAAAGAAATTAAAAACTGAATGCTAAAAGTAAGTTGTTGTAGCTTTAAAAAATTCAAGAGATTGAATTTCACAATCAGCACAAATTTTTCAAGGAACTTTCTATCAAACTCGCTGAAGATTTTAATCACGTTAATAGTAAACTTTAATTTTTGTTGCTTTATTGAAAGCTACTCATATTACCCAGTCTAATTAATACATTTACTATACGAGTGCCTGATGTTCGACGACTAGTCGTCATTGCAGCGTTTAATTTTAGTGAATTAATTGCTGAGGCGTGTTTTTTGTCTTTCTGCTTTCATAGCAAACTAATTAGTTTAAGTGGACACAAATCTGCCAAGGAAAGTAAATTAATACCACGAAAAGAGGAATGCAAAAATCATAAACATTTTTCTAATTTGTGTCCATAATACGGAATTGTAGTTTAATTACTTTCTTTAAAGCAATTCTTGCCTTCTGATATTGGCTATATAATACCATTCCCTGAGGCACAAAGCTCCCAAAAATGATGGACAATCTCCAGGCTTCAATAAAATTAAAGCCCTCGCGAATCTGGAAGAATCTTAAAAGTGAGGGTCAATGGGCCCTCGGTAATTTATTTTATTTTATATACATTTTTTTTAAATCAAGGGTACGGCCCACGACCAAGTGGTTTAAATTAATTTTTGACCAGTCCATTAAGTTTCCAACTTCAGGTGGGGCTTCAACATCGGTCTTGTACCTACTAAGGCTTCGTAATTCGTAAAATTTAATTTAGATGAAGAACTGCAGCACCCGAAACGCCTTACCAGACTAATTGACGTAATTAATGCTTTTTGGGGTTCTCTTAAAGGGTGCCCAAATAGGTGGAGTATCAAACTGGTGCCCGGTGATAGGTGTTTAGCGAACGAACTGATGGGGTTTATATGTAATTAAGTTCAAAGAATGTGATTGCATTAGAATTGACCTACCCTGGTTTTCATTAAACGGAACTCTGTTCTGTTTTTTACTTTTTTGAGCCGTTGTAAAGTGTAAGAGCTACCGTCTTTTTTTGCCAGTCATACAAGTAATTACGTTTTCAAAAATTAATTACTATTGTTGACCCTCGTTTTCGCTCGATGCCAGATCATTATCAAGGTTAATCTGATGCATTACCAAGCAAATTTAATCACATTATGAACAAAGGAAAATTCTATCGTGTTTGGTCGTATGAGAATGCCCGAGGGTATATTTTTAGTATATAGTCTCAACACAATACTTAAAGTAAAGTTTTGAAATTAAGTAAGTATTTATAAAAAATTGGAAATATGGAAACCGTTCTTAGGTTAGGCTAGGCATAAGGCTGCCTCCAGTGCGCCGTGTGTCTAGGACTCAGAGGTTGTTTGGTCGTCTGTGACGGATGTCGAAAGCCATCCTGTGTAATTTAGGAAGGTTATCAGTGATCTGAGATCTGGAGATTTCTTTTAAGACTTCCAGATCCTAACTGCCACTCTCTTCTTGAGCGTACTTCAACGGGGAAGTCCTTGCTGAAGGTCAATCTAGGGGAAGGTAGTCCGTGGTAGTAGCGACCATAAGCACGGACCCACAGTCTGAGGGCACTGAGGGTGTTTGATGTGAAGGTCGCGAGGGTTAGGGCGTTGGTGAGGCATGTTCTCATGTTGCCGTCGTCTGGACCATTCCCAACTTTATGATATTGTAGGTCCGGTCGGGGCTGACCACCATAATAGCAAACCATACGTGAGAAATAGGCGTATTGCGGCTGTGTACATCCACAGGACCATCTTTGGCGTGCGACCCCATCTCTTGCCGAAGATATTTTTGTAGGTGTAAAAGGCTAAGCAGGCTTTCTTTACCCTTCCCTCGTTGTTAGACTTCCAGATAAGTTTTGGGCCAGTATTAGACCCAGAAATTTCACTCTAGAAGATAAGTTGAACTGGGGAGGTTGAAGTTGGCAAAATTTCATTTTTCCTGTGAATAGCTCAGTTGAATGCCAATTGGATTTAGGCATCCTTGCATGATTCCACTAATCACTGTATTCTACTACCTTAGCTCCGCTTCTGTCTAGCTTTTGTAGTGTGCTATTGATCCTTACTAACCACAGTAAAGAAGAGATCTTTCGAGTCTTTGTGGTGTACTTCTGTTGACATATTTGATTACAGTCTTGGCTCCCAAACCTGCGTGGATTGTTCCTAGCTAACCATTGCCTAGACTTGCTTCTACGTTTAGGGCTATGAGAGCTTCTCGAACAATTCTTCTTCCTCACGCTCCTTTAATCCCTCGTGGGAAATAGGGCGGAAACAGTTGCCCTCCACCGGACTCTCAGCTCTGACCAGGATCTCCCAGTTGTTGCGGCCTCTGCTAATAGGGTTCTCCTCCATATTGTTCTAGGTCTTCCGACTAGACGGGATCTTTGTGGATTCCAGCCAAGGACCTGTTTGGCTAGATTGGTGTTGGCAATCCAATTCCATTTCCTTCGCCTGATTTGGTCGTCTATCCTTTGTTGGCCGGCACGGCGCCATAGCTCTTCATTTGAAATTCTATCTTACCAGCGGATTTTTAGGATACGACTGTTGATGAAAACTTGTAAGCGCCGGGTGATGAAATGGGTGACTTTCCATGTTTCGCAACCGTACAAAAGAACTGCCTTAACGTTGGAGTTGAACAGCCGCAATTTGGTGTTAATTGAGATCTCCGTTGATCTCCATATGCGAGACAGGCATGCATATACGCTTCTTGCTTTATTTATTCTGGAACAGACGTTTTCTTCTGTACCGCTATATTCGGAAATAATACTACCGAGGTAACAGAATTCATTTACCAGTACCACGTGACGATTATTCAGCGCTGTCGAACAATTCAGTACGTACATATCTACATTGTTAAAGGTACCTTCTATGTCTAGGAAGGCTGCCAAAGTATATTTTTTGAAATATAGGGTCTTTTCAGTAGTTGCCTCACCTCGTGTAGAACTGTATCGGTTGATCTACCTCTGAGATAGGCATGTTAAGCTAGTGACCGTAAAGTCACATCTAGCGATTGGCGTATGTGGGAGTCGATGGTCCTTTCCTGTGTCTTAAGCACGAACGATGTCAGCCTAATCGGCCTATAGTCCTTCGCGGATATGTCCAACTCATGGGACGTAGCTGAGCCATACGCATCTGTTGAACTTGACCAACAACCATGGTACTATTACCTCAGGAATATTGTAATTACTCGCGTTGCTAGCGAAATAGTTTAAAAGGTTGAATAAATTCATTCTTTTAGTCAACAACAAAATGCATTGATTATCTTATTAACCAAACTCCCAACTGTTTAAGCCAAAAAAGTTACTGGAGGAGGTGATATGAGAAGGGAAAGAGAACGGTCTTTGCTATACTATTAAAAAAAGATTCGATGAAAGATATTCACGAAGATTGCAAGAAGAAGATTCACGATGCTACTATGAGTAGAGAACATACCGCCGTCTACTGGAGTCAGCTGAAAGCTCGAAACTGAATACTGATGACATGTTTATGGCAAAGCTTTGGAAACCTATCTTCTCGAAGAGGAAGAAAAGGGTTTTGCAAATAACATCCCGTTAGGCCAATTTCATTTTCAGTATAGAAGTTTTGGTGTTATGTCTCACATGATGAGGGTAATGTTTGGGATAAGAGTAGTTTCGGAAACGAATACGTCTCTCAGTCAGTTTTGGTCGAGTAATTGTCATGCAAGGGGTGTTTAATTATTTCAAAAATGCTGAGGAGACTAAAGAGGTCAACATAGTCATTAAAACCAAAATAAAAGTTACAAGACTTTTTCGACTCGTGCTCAACGCCACAGCGTCTACTACGAATTATTAAACTAATTCAATCCTTCCCAGTTCATTGCGGGTACATATGGTACACTGGCAAATGAAAGCATGCGGCTTTACGATCCCGAGGTGAGCCCAAATCGAGGGGCGGCAGATACCACGCTGCCAGTCCATTTCAGAAGGAAAAGGTGGAACGCTTTGTACCCCTAGACTCATAACAAATGTACACAAATGGAAAACGACACGACGGAGCGTAAAAGTATACTATGATCTGAAATAATTCCTAAGTGGGCATGGAGGTTATACAGCCGGACGATATACGGCCTTTATCACTTTGGGCACGTCAATAGGGCGTTTTGCTCGAATGCTCTACTGTAGCAGAATAATGCTGGCTATCTTCTTCCAATGACAAGGTTCGGTTTGCAATGTCTTAAACACGTACTCACTACCCAGGCAATTTCACGAGAAATTATCCTACTTATTAAGTTCAGTGAGAATAGATGCGGCAAAAGAACTACTTTGTTGATTAACGGGTTTTATTGAAACGAACACTTACCATAGACGAAAGAACATTAATCTTTAACAGAAGCATCCAACTAGCAAATTTTACTAGATGGTTTCGGTAGTTTGAGAAGGGAATTTTACTAGATGGTTTCGGTAGTTTAGGGTTAACTGACGTATTTAAATACCACAAAGAGACCCCTCATCCACTTCAATTTTGTATTTTGGTTGCTTAGTAATACCTCGTTGATAAATTATCTTTATAGTACAGGCTGAGAAAGTTCAGATCGAAAAAAATAACCTGGCTGGTTTTTCATCGGGATAATACTATATAGGTAAAAGTACTAGTACTAAATACTTTGGAAAAAATCGGTTTGTAGGAAGTTATCGAAAAAAAAACGGAAAGGTGGAAAACCGATATAGCGGAAAAAAACAGGGCATAAAAAATTTTAATGGAAAAACAAAAAATAGTAGGTTGTAGCGTGAAAAAACCGAAAAAAATGATAGTTGTTGAAGTCAAATCCGTTAGAAACTTTACGAGAAAACACGCTTTTATCTCCAAAAAATCGCGATTCTTTGTCCTTCATTTTCTCAGCTTGTGTGACTCGTAGGAAATCCGTTCGGGGCTTAAATTATAGCTTTTAATACTGTTTTTTTGTAAAAAAAAATTTCAACGCAAAATAATATTAAGTTTCCGCACAATTTGCGAAAATGTAAAAATAGCTGCTTCGGAAAAACCGTGCGCGATCGGTAAGAAAGCATCCTATGATAATTTAAAAAAGCCATTTTTTTCGTTGCCCTACAACCTCTGCATAATTATCTCCCAGATGCATGACAGAGCCGTGAAAACGCAAAGAAAATCTAGCGATTTTTTCCGCGAGCGCGGTTATTTTTTTCGATCTGAAGGAATTTTGCGCCGCACAGCCTGTACTATTACCTACTCTTCACAGAATATAAGATTTTTATAATCATCAATGAACTAGTACTACGGAATTTTTATTCATTCTAAAGTAGCAGTAAAGTAAAGTATTAAGCAGCCTAGGCAATTTCATCTTAGTGACGAATTACAGAAGCCGAATTGAGCTCAGTTCCCATTAAAAAAACCCACTCTTCTTATTCAAATTGTAAGCATGAAATTTAACTCAAATTTAACTGTGTGCATTTCCAAATTGGCTTGAGAAGAAGCTATTATGATTACATCACTGACCATTATCTAAGGATTTTATGCGCTCTTAACTGCCCCATTAAAAGCTATATATTTACTGGCCAATTGCACGGTTCAAGTTAACCATTTCTGTATTCTTCAGAAAAAACACTCTCGAGACTATTTTGACAAAAGTAACTGATCCGATTTAACTTGAACTTGTTCACCTTGTTGGATGAGCTTGTGATCAATTTAATCAAATTAAGAAGAAGTTGTAGAAAATAATTATCTCATTAAACTAATCCATATTGAAGGACATTTTTTATGCAATTTTATATTAGAAGTTCGATTTAACAGTTGAAAATTTATCATTGCCCAAATTCAGTACGAACTAATAAGAATCTGCGGATCAACAAACCAGCTTCAGATTCAATTATTTAGTCTTCACTCCTTCCACAGAATTAATACATATTCCGGGTAGTAACAAGCCTTCATTCTCACTCAATAAGCAAAGTTCAGCAACCTCAGCGTTGTCAAGAGTTACAGAAATTTAATCGCTGCTAGTTTGCGTTTCCACCGCCACTTTTTATTTGTTGTTTTTCTTGTTATAATTGCTCTGGTTCGATTATTCATTATTCACATTCGCACTTTATGCCATGTCAGTCAGTCGCTTTGAAGAGCGTGCGAAGTTTTGACAAGTGTATCCAAATTACTGAAACAATAGCGAAAATAATTAATCACAGCATGAATTGACTGCAGTCACCTTCATTCACCATCGTTTAAATGGATGCAATAAACAAAACTTCACTGGCAAAAAACACCTGACTGACATGGTGCGGATTTAATTATAAACAAAGGTGGGCAGGGATTACGTGGCTTGGCTCGGTCGGCCGTTCGACCATAAACTAAAGCGACGGCATAAGTGAACATATGAACATGCGGTATACTTGATCTATGTTTTTTGTTTTTTACTTAAAAGGTGATAATTCTTTTCAGTGTATGCATATCCGTTCGACTGAAACGGAGTGGGTGGGTGTTGTGTGATATCCAAACTTGAAGTTGTTCTCTTTCTCTGAGGCTTTTCTGTGTTTTAGCTTGAAAACTATGATCGACTAAAATTCGAAGATGAAAGAGCACAAATGCGGTTGTGTTAGCACGTTTCCTTCACGTGCAAAGATATCATATAATTCGGAGGGCAATCAACCAAATACAATTGGAATTGCGGCGATAATCTGATGCACAAACATCAGATTATTGTTGGAATGCAAACAAAACTTGGCGAAGTGATTTTTTTATGTGAAAGTCTAAGCTCAGGTGCCGCGCTTTATACTACCAGTCCGTCATGGTGCAAGTAGTAAGCATTCCTCAAAGGATTAAAAAGCATGTGCAATTTGAAGTTGATAGGTTATATGGAAGTGGTTAAAAATCAAGTTGCAAAATTTGCTCACAACGAAGCTAACATAAAGCGTATAATTAAGTTTGCTCATCCATCGAGGTCAGTGCTATTTAAACACACATGTTCGTATCTTAGGAAACGTTACGTCTCATTTTGGTTCAGGCTATAGCTGGCTCGTAAATTGGCATACAATCTTTTTCTGGCGGTTTATTGGAAACTAAATATTTTTTTATCTAGATTCCACAGCGGCGAGCACACGTAAAGAAAAGATAAGCAACACTTTTTTTTAAAACTCTGAATCAAAAATAAAACGCAGGAGAGTCCTAAAAAATAAAGTGATTTCTACAACCGATCCGGAAAGACGTCACTAACTTGAACCGGAATACTTCCAATTATACCGGGAGGTAAGAGAAGTGTCCGGCGTGATAAAAGGCGGCAGATAAGCGAGCTGGCAGAAAAAGCGGAAAACGCGGCAAACACAGGCAAGGTGCTGTACCAAATCACTAAATAGCTCTCGGGAAAGCACTCTAGTAAGAAATACCGAGAAATATAAACACATTGTCATCAATACCGCTAAAATAAAAGGTTTACCTCATGTAAACCACTAAGGTAGACAAGTATACCAGAACAACGAACGGGAGAGACTTGCAGCTAAAGGTTACATCGATTATTATTTTTTTATCCAATATTGGTACATTAAGTAAAACTATTTTATACCACGCCTGCATAGCAAAAACTAGGTTTCCGTACGGATTTCAGGTTGGAAACTGAGCGATTGCCCACAGGTCAATTGCACACTCTCCAACCTTAAACCCGTATAGAAACCAGTAGCCTGCAGAAGAAGATTTTTAAAGAAAGTCTATTAATTATCTTTAATTTAAGTCCTTAGATACCTAAAATAAAAGTTTCGCCAAATTTATATTTTTTTTTCTTTAAATTTTGTATACCCAATACCGTGAATTTCGAAAAGGGCATATCTCATAAATTTAAAATAACTAAATGTACATATATAATAACGTTAACATCGAAATCTTTTTGTAACTTTCCACTGCTAATTGGCCCCAAAATGTAACTCAAAAATAAATTTTCTTAATATTATACTTCTTTAGAAAATAATTAGTTTTTTTCATTTCCTGAAAAATTTAAATATTCAGACATGTGCCCTTTTCGAAATTGCATATTCAATTAGAATAAAAAGAGTTGGCGGCGGTATATTAGTTCTGTAAACTTTCTTAATATATTTATAAAATAAATGTGTAAAAAATCGGGAAGGTATCCATTTGATAACAGATAATAGAACTTGAAAATTTATGAACTTCAAAAATATACGGTTTTCAGTCATGTTATTAGATAGATAGTGTCAAAAAAAGCCTTTAGCATTAATTAAACGACTAGGCTGGTCTCATACTGCAGCCGATTCGGCCGAATTTTTTACGGCCATAATCAGCCGAATTTTTCATACAATTATTTTGCTACTCTCATTCGCACATTATACCCGTTGTTTTCGGCCGTTGACGTCCGTAGGTTTTATCCGATCAAATTCGTTCGATTATTCGGCGGAAATGGATACCGAAGAGTTGATAATGCAAGTACGCTTCCATAGAAATGTTCATTAATCTTCCTTTTATTTTATTTAGGATATACATATTTATATGTGTGACCATTTCACATGACACAACTAGCATTTAAGATGAAAACTGACCCTTAAAGTTCGGCCGAATTGAAAGTTGAAATTCGGTTGAATACGACTGTAAAAAATTCGGCCAAATACGGCCGTACAAAATTCGGCCGAATCTGCAGTAGGCTGGCCGCACACTGCAGCCGATTCGGCCGAATTTTTTACGACCGTCGTAATCGGCCGAATTTTTCAAACAATTATTTTCCTATTCTCATTCGCACATTACACCGTAGGTTTTATCCGATCAGATTTGAAGTTGATAACGGTAGTGCGCTCCCATAGAAATGATTATTAATCTTCCTTTTATTTTATTTAGGATATATTTATATGTGTGACCATTTAAGATGAAACAACTAGTATTTAAGATGGAAACTAACCCAAAGTTCGGCCGAATTTAAAGTTGAAATTCGGTTCAATATGGCCGTAAAAAATTCGGCCAAATACGGCCATAAAGAATTCGGCCGAATCTGCTGCAGTGTGAGACTAGCCGTAGTGTGAGACCAGCCTAGAGACGAACGTAAAGTTAGCAAAACAACTTTCAGAAATTAAAAAAATTGTTAATGGATAATTTACCGCTTTTTAACCGCTATTTAATCGTGGAAAAACGAAATTTACCGCTCTTCATTTAATATGAAATTTGGGATGTTTTGCTAACTTTACGTAAAGTTGGCAAAACAAGTGTCCAAAAAATGCAAAATTCTTATTTCTCTCGCGCTGAGAATTTACCGCTTTTTAACCGCTATTTAATCGTAGAAAAACGAAATTTACCGCTCTTCATTTAATACATACATAAATACAAACATACAGGTGAAGCTAATATAAAGCGTATAAAAATGCTCGCACAAAGTAAGCGAGTTTTGTATGTTAGTTTTGGCGGCAAAAATCCACACAAACGATTATTTCCTCTGATTCTCATTCGCTTCACTGAAACAGCGTTTGTGTCTATCGTAGCTAGGGCTTTCAGTCTCTCTATATTAACATGTCCCGGTAAAAAAAATCGATACTCGGTCCGGTCTCGAAATTCCCAGGAAAAACGAGACTTTCGAGACTATATCAAAAATAGGTTTGATACTCATAGGGCGGTATTCACAGTCGTTACTTAGCATGGACTTAAGAATTTCTTAACTAAGTTCGCCTTATTTAAATAAGGCGTACTTAAGATATCATGTATTCACAGTCATGTCTTTAGGTGAACCCTGTTAAACAATTGCTTATTGAGAATTTGTTATTTTAAGCAAATGCTTGAGCATTTCCCATGTTTTCTTCCAGTAATTCCATATTATTATGTCGTCTCCAAGGTTACTTAAGAATTTCATTTTATTGCAGCATGCGCAGTATTGCACAATATATCTTTGATATTTAATGATGTTTTCGAAGATAATAAATATGATGAGTTTGCTGATTATGACCTTCATCCTAATTTTCTAAATGCGAATAATAGAGATGGATTTGCGGTACGTGATGCGTTTGTTGCTCGTATGTTTGTTTAAATAATTACCAAATATTGCGGGAAGGCTTTAGATGCGATTCAAATGTGTTGAATACATTTATAAACGGAAATATTGCAAATTTATAAAGAATATTTATACAATATCGCCGCCTGATTGTAAGAACTAGGTAACTCCAAATTTTGTGATTATGAGTTATCATAGTTTCATGTAGTCAAATCGAGCAGTATTTAATGCAAAGATCCGGTAACTTGTTAAAGCAAACTAGCGACATCTATTAAACAATGTAAAAACTGGACAAATGAAAATACCGCACTTATTATCATGTTACGGATAGGTAACTAGAGAAATTTATTTTTTACAGAATTTTGAGTTGCCTAGTTCTTGCACTCAGGCAGCGATATAATAAAGTATATGAAAATTTTTATTATTTTTTCATTTTATATTAAATATTACATTTAATTTTTGTTTAAGAGTTAATAGTTTAAATTTCGACTTGAATTGATGAAAGTTTGTTGTTTTACTTGTCTTTACTACTTGATTCTACTAGAAGTAATTCGGAAAGAGCTGCTGATGCAATGTCATAAATTCAAAATGTTAAATTTGAGGAGTATAAATTTGTAATGAAAAATCTCTACTCTGAAGCTTGCGCTTGCATAATACCTCAAACATACAAGCAGCTGCAATTCTGGTGCAATAGGTAAACTCCGATTATTTATTCCAGCAATCCTTCATGAATTTTTGGCAACTAGCGTACGGAATCTTTTTTAAATCTAAACCGCTTTTTAAATTCATTATTATCGTAAAGCTCAAAAGGATTTTGTCTGTCACGCAAAGATCTACGGATACATCTACCATTACCCTCTTCACCATCATCCACGACACTACTACCTTCAATATCAGTAACCGACGAAAACAAGTTCATTTTTTCACACTATTATTAAAAAATCATCTATAGAAACAATTTCTTAAGTCACCTTTGGAGACGACTTAAAAAATATATTCATTTTAAGGGTAAATAAGATCGTCTTATATGACAATTTGCTTAAGCGTCAACTATAAATACTAACTTGAATAAGGTTTGCTTGATTAAGTTCATGCTTGAGCATTTACTTAAGGCAGTGCTTAAGTTGCGACTGTGAATACAATCGACACCTTAAGCACGTGCTTAAGCACTGACTAAGAATACCGGCCTAGGCTAGGCATTTAGGCAGTCAATACAAGATATTTCAATAAAGTACTTTATTAATCATACTGTTACAAACTCAAATACGAGTAAAATTAACAATTATTTATGAATTTTTTTTTCATTTTTATAGTGGGCAGCGCACGTAAAAAACAAAGAGCATTTAATGTACTTTCAGACAGAGAGGATCTGATTTTATTACAGAAGTAACCTGCGTTAGAAAAAGCCCTTTCTGCTTCTACACTAGTATGGGGATAGATATTAGATAGTTATAGTAATGGTTTAAGTATTTCCCTCTGTCGTCGCCACCATTTTCAAAGAAAGGTTTTTCCACATGCAAGGTGTTTTGCACGTCATGGATAGACACGGAAGTTTTATTCTCTGCTATGTCTTGTTGAGGTTTTAGCAAATAATTAAGTTCATATTCTATCTGATCTTTTGTCGTTAAACTCGTGGTGAGCTCCGCAATCGTCATATCATTTGAATCACTGATATTTTCTGGATAACTGTCAGTTGGTTTTTCAGTTGTAGATTGATTTAATCTTGCGAACAATATTTTTAATGATAGTGTAATTTTATCGTTGCTTAAAGTTTAAAAGGCTCTTGGATCCAGCTTTTTTTTAAAAAAAACTGAGAAGGATTGAGTAAGTATTGTAAGATACTCGCCTCAATCAGCCTATTTTCTTTAAGTCTCGAAAGTCTCGTTATTTCCGAGACTGGAGGAAGCAGTCTCGAGTCTCGAAAATACGAAAAAAACGGCGAGACTCTCGAAATTTTTGATATCGAGACTCCCGGGATGAAAGCCTTAACGCAGCCTACTCAGCTCTACGTTGCTGCTTACAAAAATATTCAAATTTGCTAACGGCTTTTTCAAATTAGAAAAATTAAAATCGCTATAACTTTTTTATTAGTGAATCGATTTACTTTAAATTCCTTATTACAGAACTATTCCATAAAAATAACCTTTTTTGAAAGTTTAAACGAAATCGGTTCACGAACAAAAATCCTTAGCGTTAACAAACTTCTTGTTTGCGTATTAATATATAGTTATTAGTAATGTAATTTTTTTTCTTTGATGGACAATTTCTTATACTGTGATCAATATAACAAATTCGTTTCAGGTCATTTCAATCCGCTCGAAATAATAATTAAAAAGAAAATGGGAATGAATTTTTCTTTCATAAAGAAGCCGAAGAACTTTTCGGACAATACATGAAAAATGAGCATTTCCATGCCTGACCTACTATCATTTCTAATATTGTGAGAAGTATAGCAAATTCATTTCAGGCCACTTCAACTACACGAAAAAAAATTTCCTCTGTTTTACAAAAATGTATTTTCCCTGGCATTAAAATTGCCCAAAAAGGAATTAGTTATATCTCTCACAGTATACGAAACTACAAGCCATACATGAGAATTGTCATTTCCGATGTTCGACTCAAAAAAGTTTTTCAACATCCTCCATTAAAGAAAACATGATTCCTCATTTTGTTTAAAATTTATTGCAAGGAAAGTGTAACGAACAGAAATGAATTATATACATATGTATAATATATATTAGGGTGGCCCTTATTTTCAACTTTTTCGATATTTTTGCAAGTCCCCCCTCAAAATATTCGAATAGATGAAAAATGGGGAAATGTGAAGTTTGAGGCCGATCCGAGGATATTTAGAGGTCGCACACGGCGGTCAAATTTAGGAAAAATGTGACTTTTAAAAATAACGGGAAAATTTCCAACTGGATATTTCGACAGCGGTTAATTAACGGTAAATTCGCAGCGCGAGAGAAGTAAGAATTTTGAATTTTTTGGGCAGTTGTTTTGCCAACTTTACGTAAAGTTAGCAAAACATCTCAAATTTAATATTAAATGAAGAGCGGTAAATTTCGTTTTTCTACGATTAAATAGCGGTTAAAAAGCGGTAAATTCTCAGCGCGAGAGAAATAAGAATTTTGCATTTTTTGGACAGCTGTTTTGCCAACTTTACGTAAAGTTAGCAAAACATCCCAAATTTCATATTAAATGGAGAGCGGTAAATTTCGTCTTTCTACGATTAAATAGCGGTAAATTCTCAGCGCGAGAGAAATAAGAATTTT
Organism: Thereva nobilitata; assembly: GCA_963855945.1. Lineage (NCBI taxonomy): Eukaryota > Metazoa > Arthropoda > Insecta > Diptera > Therevidae > Thereva > Thereva nobilitata. The sequence goes on from OY979695.1 coordinate 97,546,399, forward strand.
GCATTTTTTGGACACTTGTTTTGCCAACTTTACGTAAAGTTAGCAAAACATCCCAAATTCCATATTAAATGAAGAGCGGTAAATTTCGTTTTTCCACGATTAAATAGCGGTTAAAAAGCGGTAAATTATCCATTAACAATTTTTTTAATTTCTGAAAGTTGTTTTGCTAACTTTACGTTCGTAGCCTAGAGATATTTTGAGTTGAAGACAAAATTTAAATAAATAGTCAACTATCACTGGCTGTGGCTAAATAATTCGCAAGATTATTAAATTTAAGTACCTCTTCCTAGACTCATACGCAAATAAATTAAATAAATTAAAAAATGCTCGCGGAAATTTCTTCAGGGTAATTGAGACAATTTCCTCAACAATTGTATAAAAGTTTTTTTAATTTAAAAAAAGGAAGCCCCGTTACGACACTGCTATGACTCCCAGAGCAGAAGCAACCTCCTTTCCCACAAATCTGCCAAAGATGGTGGCAATATTTTAATAAGAAGATCTCCAAGAACATGAAACGCTTCTACTGTTAACCGCACAGCTGTAGAAGGGCACAAGTGAAATTGGAAACTGCATTCGGTACCATCAGATAAAATGCTGCAAGTTTAAAGATATAGCTTCCTGTCTGCCACTAGAAAAGTTTATTGGAGTCGAAAAATAACATTGCCAGTAAATCTCGGATACCATTCGATCTGTCAAATATCTAAAGGGCGATTGTGTAAGACCTGGCCAATAAATGGTGGAAGCCTGTTCCTCACCAAAGCAAATAACTTTATAAACCTACAATGCACGTAATCGAAGCCCTTAAACCACAGCCATGACATCCAGGCAGAAGGCAAGAGTTTACAAGTTAATCCGTCGTCCCTGCAGTTGATTCTGCACCGACCTTTATGGATATATTGTACCTTTTAGAACGCAACTTATCCGCTGATACGGGCCAAGCAAGAAGGGTAAAGATTCCCCGATGCAATCGCAACATACTCATTTTATACAAAAGCAACAAGAAAAGCACCTTCCTTTGTTTATTTGTCGCCGTCGTTCGGCGATTCTTCTTGTTCTAGAGGCGGCGTGGTAGTCGGAGTGTGTTGCAGCTTGCACCTAGGTAAGATATTAAGTACAGTTTGCAGGACGTGTTTACATGGTCCTAGTATCGTGTCCAATCTCAACCTCGATATTGTTTTTATTCTTCTAAGCAATTCTTGCCTTAGTTCTTGCGGCTGGTTTACGGAAACAAAGCTTCAATTAGGTTTTACGAAAAATTACTAAAAGCCGCTAAATTGAAGATTCTGGTTATTTTGCTTGTTAGTAATGAATTTGTTTTCCTTTGTCAATTACTTTAAATTGAATTGTGCAACTGGAAACAACTCAACAATTAAAAAATCCAAGACGAATATTATCTTAGGAAAAACTTATTTGATCTATGACGACCCACGGTAACCGTAATAAATTGTACTCCACGATAACAGATTTGATAATTAAGCTCTTGTTCGATCTTGTTATGGGTAAAGAAAAGGACACTACGAACTCGAAAGTACGATAGTTATACACAGCGCAAAATAGGTGTTTGTGAAAAATTTAAAAGAAAAGGCATTCTATAGAAAATCCTCAAAATATGACGAAACACAAGATCCTCCACAATTCGGTAATTACAATAAATTGGATCTTGCGAGTGTAGCAATATCGGATGTAGAGCAATTAAAAATACATTTTAGCAACGTGCAGGACAAAAATACAATTTTTGCAAAATTGGAAAGCTTGGACAATTTCCTATGAATAGTGCCGAGGCAGTTTTTATGCTACGGCCTTTACTTTTAAAGTGATTAGCAAGTTTGATGTTAAAATTCGCCTTATTTGGTACTTTTTGGCAAAGCTTAGGTGAAAAAGTAGTAAAAAAGTACGAAATAGCTCCAATTTTAGCATTAAAATTGCTTATAACTCCAAAATAAAAACTACAGGATAAAAATTGTCCACACATTAATGATAGGAAATTGTCCAAGCTTTACAATTTTGCAAAAGAAAATATTAGTTAACAACCGTATTTTTTGGAGAAAAATGTGGTTTTAGTTGAAATTTTAGTGAAAAAAACCATAGTTTTGAATTTGACGACTTTTTTCTCTGGAACTTGATAGGGTAGAACCTTGAGTTTTAGATAGGTGGGAGTATTCTGCGTACACTGATACCTGATTCATGAAAATAGGCCATAGGGTTACAAAAATCAGGGTGATATGTAAAACGCTAAAAAAAACTTCAAAACGCCCAAGCGGGTAAACCGTTACGATTCCCCCCCCCCCCTTCCATCAACCATACGATTTTTTGTTTGTCTATCCGTAACCTATCCACAGCCGTCCGCTTTGTTACTTTTCGTAGTACGCCCTGTATATGTCAAACTAGAAAAACGTACTTCTACTTTAGTTAATATAAGCATCTCAGATTAGTTATATATGTTGTATACTATGTATAGGTAGTTATGGAGCACTATTTTCAAAATCAAACACAGTTTTTTCGATGAAAGTACACAAGAGTAGTTACCCTTGTCATCGTCAGAATAATGCAAGATAACTCAAAATATTGAGTTAATCGAGTAGCCGAGTAATTTTATACTGACATAATGTAAAAAATTAAATCAGGAATAAATGAACTTAGACCGAAATCGGAAGCATTTTAATTGAATTAACAAACTTCAATATAATTAGAATTGGTCACTTGACAAATTCTCAGAAGTGGGATTTCATATCCAAAAGCCGAGCCGTATAACGAATTTAGCCATCTTTTAATTTGTACCAGATCCCGGAAAAAAACTGATACGGAAAGAAAAAAAAATTACAAAATTTTTTTCACACCGATTACGACGTACACACGAAAATTATCATCTCCTTAGCGAAAAGGAAACTAACTCAACATAATGCAGCTTAAAGATTTAAAGGTGGCTGAACTCAAGCTGATATTGAGCCATTATGATTTGCCAGAAACGGGGAATAAAGGCGAACTTATTGCACGGATCAAGGACCATCTCGGAGCAACAGAGGTAAATAATGAATTAAGACAAATATTACAATTCCCCTCGTCAACAGAAGACAGAATCAACATGCTGTCAGATGAAATCACATCTATTAAAGAAATGCTTGTAGAATTGGTTAGCCATACCAGAGGACAGCAAGCCGTAGGACAAGGACATAACGAGCAATCAACATCTGTCCAGGGAGACAGCGCATCAAGGCCACAATTAGAGATAGCACAAAATGATGGAAGGGAAGATCACGATGCGCGTGGAAACAAGTTTTCATCTACCCAGGTACGTGATATTGCAGAAGTCCTACCAAACTTCGATCCTACTAGCCCGACATCGCTAAACAGTCGGCAATTTGTGAAGAGAGTAGACAAATTACAAGAAGTCTACAAATGGGACGAACGAGTTTTATTATTTGCCGTACAAACACGACTAGAGGGATATGCAAAGGCGTGGAATGACAGCCAATCCGAAATATTTACCGATTGGAATACTTTTAGTTTGCAGCTTATGCGAGATTTTCCATCGTTTGAAAGTGAGGCCGATATCCACATCGGTATGATGTCTACAGTACGTCAACCGGCAGAAACAGTCACGGAATACATATATAAAATGTGCGCTAAAGGGCGTAGAGGAGGTCTCGATGATATTTCTATTATTAAATACGTCAGAAGCGGATTGCAACACTCAGGTTTGCAAAATTCAATCGCCAGCGTACACTTTTCAACCGTAAATGAAATGTCTATAGCTATACAGAGATATTTAACGAATAATGTCTCGACGCAAAGATTTAATGGCCAACACGATTTTAAAGCAAAGACAATCGTCAAAGAATACCCAAAGCAAAATCCTAATGCATGGAACGGATCGCACGCAATAGCGAATGTAGGTCAAAATCTACTGACAAATAATGTACACAACCAAAATATCGGTAAGACGAACACGCATATAAGACAAGCCACAAGATTTAACAGGCAGCCAGTGTGTTACAATTGCTTCGAACCGGGGCACATTTCGATAAATTGCCAAAAACCACAGAGGCGCGTTCGATGCAAGAACTGCTTCAAGGTAGGACATACGGAAGACGCATGTATGGCCTCGAATTTGAAAGGCTTTCCAAATAACAACATTCGTCAAATACTGGACACAGATCGTTTTACCGATATAACTAAATTAGTGAAGCTAAACGGCCACGAAATCAATGCCATCGTAGATCCCGGTAGTACGAGATCACTTATCCGACAAATTGACGCAGAACGAACTGGTAGCGAATTTCTCGCCACAAATCAAACTTTGAAGGGTTTCGGAGGAAGCATCGTGGACATTGAACAAAAGATTAGACCATGGATCGATATTGATGGCAGAAGCATGCAATCAGACTTACTTATTGTTAAAGACGAAATGCTGAATACACCTTTATTACTTGGAACGGATATCCTGTGCACCGAAGACACTCGTCTAGTTATAGAATCAGGAAATTGCCGTCTCGAAGGAGCCAATCGGAGGAAATTTCCGTTAAACGTGAATCCTGAAATTATTCCTGAGGTCGTCGAAAGGCTAGAGGATATTGTAGTCGAATATGAAGATTGTTTTGCTGAGACGTATCCAGAGTTGGGCCGCAGCAAGACAACAACGATGAAAATTGATGTAACAACATCGGAACCAATAGCAAAACGACCATACCCAATTCCGTTCGCTAGAAGGCAAATTGTTGATGATATCACGCAAGATCTACTAAGCAATAACATTATCAAGCCAAGTACATCGCCTTACTCAGCTCCAGTAGTCCTCGTGAAAAAGAAGAATGGAGAGCACAGACTTTGTGTAGACTATAGGCTATTAAATGAACACACAATTAAGCAAAAATTCCCTATGCCTATCGTAGAAGAACAACTAGCTATGCTTGCTGGAAATAAGTATTTTACAATCCTTGATTTAATGTCTGGATACTACCAAGTCGCCATAGAAGAAGACAGTAAGCGGTATACGGCATTTAGTACTCATCAGGGCCACTACGAATATAATGTTATGCCGTTTGGACTAGTCAACGCCCCGAGTGTTTTCCAGCGCATGATGAATGAATTAGCTAGCAAAATGAATCGGAAGGAAATACTTATCTACTTTGACGATATAATAATCCCAGCCGAGACGATTGATCAAAATCTAGAACGACTACAAAAGTTCCTAAAGATAACTCGTGAAGAGGGACTAACCATTCGACCAACTAAATGTCAATTTCTAGCTACGGAAGTAGAATTTTTGGGTCATCACGTAACCCAAGATCAAATTAAACCTGGAATTGGAAAGACATCGTGTATCGAAAATTTTCCGACACCCACCAACATTCACGAAGTCAGACGTTTTCTTGGATTAAGCGGATATTTTCGAAAATTTGTAAATAAATTTGCACATGTTGCAAGGCCATTGTTTGATTTATTAAGGGATAAAAATAGAGAAAAACCGTTTGTCTGGACCTCAGATCACGATGAGGCATTTATTTGTAAAACTGAAACAAGCCCTCTGTACTGAGCCAGTCTTGCAACTTTATAACCCGGAGAGAAGACATGAAGTCCATACGGACGCGAGTTCGAGCGGAATTGCTGGGGTATTACTGCAGGAAGATTTGAACGGAAATGTCGGGCCAGTTTCTTATTTCAGTCGCAACTGCACAGACGCTGAGAAAATTTATCATAGCCACGAACAAGAAACGTTAGCTATAGTCGAGTCGTTAGAGAGATTCCGAATTTACCTTCTAGGTAAGTCGTTCAAAATAATAACGGACTGTTCAGCAATTGCAACTTTGAAGGCTAAAAGTATATTGAATAGAAGAATCGCTCGTTGGCTGTTAAGATTACAAGAATACGACTATACCATTGTTCATCGATCAGGGGAAAAACTTCCCCACTCTGACGCTTTAAGTCGAGCTCCTTACGAAGAAGCGAAAACAGCAAATAACGTTGCTGAAAATATTCTAAAAATCACAGTCACCGAAGGCACAGAAGATTGGCTTGTGTCCATGCAACTTACAGACCCACGACTTCGGCAAGTCTGCCACGACTTGAAGGACCAAACTAACACGCATCAAAGGAAGCAGATGCGAAACGAGTATGATATCAAAAACGGACGTCTATTTAGGAAATTGGAAGGAGCAACAGTTTTCGTCCTACCATCCGCTGTTCGTTGGAGAATCCTTCGGCTATACCATGACGAAAGGGGACATTTCGGAGTAGAAAAAACTTTGAAACGCTTACAACAAGATTTTTGGTTCCCGAGAATGCGGCGTTACGTAAAGTCATACATCGCATCATGTATCGAATGCGCGTATAATAAAAGGAAAGGAGGTAAGGCTGAAGGACAACTGCATTACGATGATCCGTTGCCTATACCGTTTGCAACGCTCCATATTGATCATCTAGGACCGTTTATAAAATCTAAGAGAGGAAATCTCTATTTAATTGTAATTATGGACGCATTCACCAAGTACCTACTTGTAAAAGCCGTCAGAAATACCAAAACACAGCCAGTACTACAATTCCTGAATGAAGTATCAACCTATTTTGGACTGCCTACCCGAATAATTTCTGATCGTGGCACTGCATATGCGTCAACAGCTTTCGAAGACTACTGTATTAAAAATCATATCGTCCATATAAAAACAGCAGTGAGAACACCTCGTGCAAATGGTCAGGTTGAAAGGTCCAATCAAACCATACTCAATTATTTGAGGACGACAGTAGAAACGACAAACGAATGGGATCAAGGCATACGAGATTTGCAATGGGTGTTAAACACCACAAAAAACGAAGCAACGAAATTTTGTCCGAACGAAATTATATTTGACTTCGACCTACGAGATGTAATACCGAATCGAATTCTTGAAGCTGTGAACAATGATTACGAACTTGATCAGAAGAAGCTAACTATTAATGAAAAGAGACAACTAGCCCTCCAACGCATACAAATAGAACGAGAAAAATGGAAGCAACGGTTCGACCGAAAACACAGAACTCCGAAAGTATACAAAGAGAACGACCTAGTACTCATCGAGCACATCCCACCTGCTACGGGCATGTCACGGAAACTAGAGCCTCTGTACAAAGGTCCATATAAAATCAGCCGAGTATTAGGTAAGGATCGATACCTTATCGAGGACATTGAAGGACAACAACGAACTCAGAAACGATTTTGTTCTATCTTCGAATCAGACAGGATAAAACCATGGTGCAGTTCATCGCCAGAACTGTAAAGTGAGGAAGAAGACGATGCACATGAGAGCGATGACCATTTAGAAGAAGATGAACCCGAGGGCGTGTCCAACGTCAGGAATGGCCTAATGTAATCGTCAGAATAATGCAAGATAACTCAAAATATTGAGTTAATCGAGTAGCCGAGTAATTTTATACTAACATAATGTAAAAAATTAAATCAGAAATAAATGAACTTAGACCGAAATCGGAAGCATTTTAATTGAATTAACAAACTTCAATATAATTAGAATTGGTCACTTGACACCCTAAAGTTAGGTTACTTAGTTTTGTTAACTTGCCTTGCCCTCCAATAAAACCTTATGTCTCCAATACCCTCCAATAAAACCTTATGTAACGTGTTGATTTTTGGAGTGCTAATTTCGATAACCCTGCTTTCGTTGAGACATCGCGGTGCCACCAAATAATTTTTCTTTGTCGATTTAAAACCTGCAAGCTTTATTTTTTATATCATACTTGGGGCAGAAATCAATAGTAGCTCCAATATCTATCTCTCCAATAGGAAGCAGCGTGTAAAAATTGATTCGTTTGAGTCTCGCATGATTTACCCCAAGGAAGTCATTTGGGTCCACTTCTTTTCCTAATTTTTATTAATGATATTGTCAGTGTTTTTAAATTTTCAGAATGTCTTTCATATGCTGATGAATTAAAATTTCTAAATCGGTCACAAGTTATCAGGATTGCCTTCAAATCCAATCTGATCTTGATGGACTTGCTTTGTGGTGTTCTAAAAATGATTTTTATCCTTAAATCCGATCAAATGTTATAGGTTCTCTTTCCATCGAATTAGTAATCCTGTTTATTTTGATTATATTGTTGACAATGTCACAATTGCGCGTCCATCTTTTATTAAAGATCTGGGCGTTGTTTTTGATTCAAAACTTGAGTGTGTAATATTCATGTTGATTATATTACGTCCAAAGCGTATAAACTTCTTGGCTTTAGGTATTAGAAGAAATGGCCCCGAATTTCGTGATTGTTATACGCTAAAGACTCTTTATGTGTCGCTTGTTCGATCTGTTTTAGAATATGCTTCTGTTGTCTGGTGTCCGCATTTAGCGATTCATATGAAGCGTATTGAGTCCATAAAAAAAATTTTACTCGCTATGCACTGCGCGCTTCTCGTTGGAGTCATTCTCCTTCCTATTTTTCTAGATGCCTTCTTCTTGGGCTTCAAACGTTGGAGTCAAGAAGGAAAGTTTGTTGTATTATGTTTGTCAGGGATGTTTTATGTTTTGAGATTCGCTCGCCTGAACTGGTTTCCTTATTTAATATTCCTGTTCCTGGTACTTCCTTAAGATATTATAATCTTTTACATGTTCCTTTTCATAGAACTTGCTATGGCCAGCATCCAATTACTCACTGTTCTCGAACTTTTAATAATGTCTATAACAGTATTGATATTTGTGTTAATCGAGATGATTTTAAAAGGCTAGTGAATGGGTTATGTAGTTAAGATTGGCATAATTTACTTTTTATTTACTTACTTGCAAGATGTTAATGCTTTTGGTTCTTTTTTGTTTTTATTAATTACTTCTAGTCTGTAAGAATTTTGTTTCGGTAGACTCAATAAATAAATAAATAAATATAGTGAAGTCAAAAGCTACCTTCGCCGAGTCTTTTTTAGCAACATGGAAACGAATCAGAGTTAAATTTATGTAGTTGGCAACAAAGTTTTTTACGTGTCCAATTGTTGTCAACATCCATATCCAAATTCATCGTGTAAATTTTACCCTACTATGGGCGGTATTCACAGTCGTTACTTAAGCATGGACTTAAGAATTTCTTAACTAAGTTCGCCTTATTTAAATAAGGCGTACTTAAGATATCATGTATTCACAGTCATGTCTTGAGGTGAACTTTGTTAAGCAATTGCTTATTGAGAATTTGTAATTTTAAGGAAATGCTTGAGCATTTCCCATGTTTTTTTCCAGTAATTCCATATTATTATGTCGTCTCCAAGGTTACTTAAGAAATTCCTTTTATTGTAGCATGCGCAGTATTGCACAATATATCTTTGATATTTAATGATGTTTTGGAAGATAATAAATATGATGATACTGCTGATGATGACTTTCATCCTAATTTGCCAATGCGAATAATGCAGATGGATTTGCGGTACGCGATGCGCTTGTTACTCGTATGTTTGTTTAAATAATTACCAAATATTGCGGGAAGGCTTTAGATGCGATTCAAATGTGTTTAATACATTTATAAACAGAAATATTGCAAATTTATAAAGAATATTTATACAATATAATAAAGTATATGAACATTTTTATTATTTTTTCATTTTATATTAAATATTACATTTAATATTTGTTTAACAGTTAATAGTTTAAATTTCGACTTGAATTGATGAAAGTTAATTGTTTTACTTGTCTTTACTACTGTATTCTACTAGAAGTAATATGGAAAGAGCTGCTGATGCAATGTCATAAATTGAAGATGTTAATTATATAGGGTGCAAACTTGCGCTTGCATAATACCTCAAACATACAAGCAGCTGTAATTCTGGTGCAATAGGCAAACCCCGATTATTTATTCCAGCTAATCTTTCATGAATTTTTGGCAACTCGCGTACGGAATCTCTGTTAAATCTAAACCGCTTTTTAATTTATTGTTATCGTAAAACTCAAAAGGATTTTGTCTGTCACGCAAAGATCTACGGATAAATCTACCATTATCCTCTTCATCATCATCCACGCCACTAATACCTTCAATATCAGTAACCGACGAAAACAAGTTAATTTTTTCACACTATTATTGAAAAATCATCTATAAGCAATTGCTTAAGTCACCTTTGGAGACGACTTAAAAAATAAATTAATTTTAAGGGTAAATAATATCGTCTTATATGACAATTTGCTTAAGCATCAACTATGAATACTTATTTGAATAAGGTTTGCTTGATTAAGTTCATGCTTGAGCATTTACTTAAGACAGTGCTTAAGTTGCAACTGTGAATCGAAAGGACACATTAAGCACGTGCTTAAGCACGAACTTTGCAATAAGCACCGACTAAGAATACCGCCCTATGATATACATACGAGTATGTCACAATTTCTCTTGTGACGGAAGACATTCCCTACCCAGCATTTCCGCTTTAAACACTTTGAAGTTATTTTCTATTTTTTTATGCATTAGGAACCCTGGGATGAGGCAAGAAATAATCTTACTCAGAGGATGAATCTATCACATACCCCAACATAGCAAAAATTATTATTACCAAAAGACCAGACGGACAGAGCTTCTAAAAAAGGATATACTACATAGATGGAGTAAAGGAATATTTTCGAACCCTATTCAATTCTGTTTAAAAATATACCCAAGCATGCAAAGTAAGTATGGCGTAATATTAATGACTCAGTGAGCGCTAAATACCAGTCTCAGTAGTAGTCATTGCAACTTTAAAAATGTCGAAATTAATTTGTTTTTCTTATTCGCAAATATCAGCTGACCCGACAGACAGTTGTCCTGTCCAAGTTTCATAAAATTTGTTTGTGATCGTTTTGGGAATTTGTGAAAAGCTATTGGGAATATTTAAACAAAGTGAAAATGAGAAAAAAACGTATTCCTGATTGATTATTGCATCTATTAACGATTGTGGCCATGGATATTCAATTTGAGGAGGAGTACCAGTACATCCAGAAGTACGCCAATGAGAAATTTTCCATGCCATGAAATGCTGGATATGTGAGATGTGCCTGGCATGTGATCGATTTGTAACCATGCGGTTTAGTTCTAAAATTTAAGTCACAATTGAAGTCAGTATTTTTTGTCAACCTAATGATTTATTTTCTTCCATTAAATTTGAAATCAAAATGAAACTCAAGGTGTTTTATTTACATTTCGACCGTTTTGTCATTGCGAATGAAAGCCGCACCGGAAACAGCCAGCGGTTCAAGTCGAATGGCATTTCAGACAGAATCATTGGGTTGCGTGTTATAAAAATATCTTCTCCTTTGTGCTTTCTTTAATAATGCTTCGATGACGTTGTTTATCAGTTCCTTCACCGCAAGCCGGCGTCATTACAAAGACGTGATAGATTTATACTCCGCAACTCCAGCGATTTGTACGTCATCATTTCGCCAGCAATTTCACCTTGAATTTTAAAAGTCAATTCGTCGACATCAAACATGATGTTTGTAATTTTGAGCAATGTGGAGCACTTCTCGGATGAGTTCGGTCATTGATTCGGCGAGCTGGCAAAAACCGACGGGGAATGTTATGAAGCCAGTCGAAATGTCGATGGGGATTTGCCATTGCCAATATCCAGCAATTGTTTTGAAAATACTTCGCCAGATTAGTCGTTCTGTAATTCGGCACGCATGTTCATACTTAATTTGAGTGTCTGGACATGTTTCCACAAAACAGATGACTTCAAACACGCATGAAGTTCATAGGATGGCGTTGACCATGGAATCACTGCCAATGTTTGGCGAAAATCTCTTGCCAACAGAATAATTGCATAACCAACCCGGTTTTAATTGTTTCGTAGATCTTACATTTATCGGTCTAATGCCTCCAAAGACGCAATATGCGTTGCGAAGAATCATAATTCAACTGAAAATAGAAAATTGATTCACTTTGTTGTTACTGTATAACCGTTTGTCACTTCAGAACTCAACGTATTTCGTAGGTGAGATAAAACGACTAAATTTACTTTATTTCATGAAACGATTGCGATGAACTTACAACACAATCACAATTCAACTGAAAATAAACAACTGAATCAATTTCTCGTCACTATATAAACTATTGGCTTGATTCACTATTTGTCAATCAGCTGTCAAACGACATCTGCGCACAGGGCCGAATTTATATATTGCGGGGCCCCAAGCACAACATTGTGATGGGCCCCCTAAAATGACAACATTTTGAATAACTTCACATAAATAAAACAGTGCTTTTGGTATGGATTCGATCACATCATTTTCTGTCTGCTCTTCTCTGCAGAAAATTGGTCGATGATGTCCTGGAACTGAAGAGATCGCAGCATATCATGTTCCATTCTCATAATACTCAAGTCCCCTAACATTTCCTGGGACATAGTCGTTCGCAATTCTTAATTCGCTTCAGTATTCGGCACAGACTATGAACTAGCGTTCACTGGATCCCATCAGTTCCTAGTAGCGCCACGGTAGCGCTGCTACTCCTTTCTAGGTAACCATTGCTTTGAAAGTTTGAAATGTTCGTAGTTACATTTAGTTTTACATTTATTGTTTAAGTCGCAAAGCTATCACGCTTGTATATGTGATTCGCAAAAGAATATTATGCAAGCAAACATTATGGCCAACAACTTGAGGGTGGGGGCCTACCACTGATATATAGATATGGACTGCTAAATAAGCAAAATCCCATACAAAAAAGTGGCACCAAAAACTATCGTTGTCTCGTTCCCCTTCAAAATCCTATGAACTTTAATCGGTTTTAAAATAAAAAACTGTTCAGTGCATGTCAGCGATATAAACATAATTAGAAAAAACTAGACAGCTATAGAGTTTTTTCTTCTTTCTCTATTTTCTTTATTTTTAAAAGTTCGTTAAACAGAGGGAAAAAACCCTCACATATTTAAAAAAATACATTTATTTAACGAAAAAACTGCTACTAAATAAAAAATAATGATGGAAAATTATTTCTATCAATTATAACATACATCTTATTACTTATTTTCCTCTAAATTCGAAAAAAAAATTGTTGTTTACATAGAAAAGGTCTTCTTCTTCTGGAGAAAAATGGTGCCATTGAAAGTTGTCAATTAGCAGTCCATATCTATATGTCAGTGGGGCCTACAAGCAATTGCTTGTTTTGCTTGTTTGTAAATCTGGCACTGTCTGCGCACCTAACGAAATATATTCGAATAAAACTAATTTTTTTGACAGATCGCGAAATAACACAAAAGTAAAAACAAATGTAATTTAATTTTCATTTAGGCTGGAATGCGTTTTCCTGATTTTTCCCCACGTCTTTAAAATATATTTTTCAATTTAACACATTCAATTGAGATATTTCCATCCCGAAGCATAACGAACAAAAACAGTATCAGCCAAATACAATATATTGTTCAAATCGTTAGCTAATGCTGTTATGACACTTACTTTTTTTCAGTGTCGAATTTTTAAGTATGAAAAGACAAGGACATCTTGATGTGAGCGAGAAGGCGGCTTTGCATTTTCGTGCAGTTTCGATTGTATAATTAGCCAATTTTAAATAATAAATACTTTTTCGTATCTAATAACAACGTAATATTATCATATTCGCATATTAGTTATAGTTTTCATATATACTTTTCTTTTCAATTTCACTGTATGTACACAATAATTAATCACTAATTTTGAATACTATCAACAATGAAGCCAGAAATGTCAAAAATTAAGATTAAGATCCCGAAAAAGTATGAAAAGTTTATATTTTTCTGGCACTTTTCGAGTTAGCTGAACTTTTTCGCGTAGATTAGCTGCAATTTTAAGCATATAGCTAATTCTTCGCACTCATGCCAAATCTCCGTGAGGAATTTTCGTCCCTTTCTAAACTTGCTAAAAAGTGTAAGATTCGTCTGAAAAAAAGTAAGTGTCATAACAGCATAAACATTCAATTTTCCCGAATTTTCTAATTTTTCGGCAACTTTCCAATTTTTCTTTCCCTAAAAACCTTATTAGGATTATTGCGAAGACTTTTAAAAAAATTTGTCGAATCGGTCCAGCTGTTCAATATATTTGTTTACACCAAAAAAAATGTTCATTGGAAAATTTAAATTTGTTTATTATATCTCGATAACAGCGCCACTTATCGGGTCCAAACGTATCCCATCTTTCAAGCTGGAACCAACCATATACATTCACAAAATTTTATTGAAATCGGTTGGGCGGTTTCGGAGATTAGCGTGTACGAACATCGTGACACATAATTTTTATATGGTGGTTATTCTCGTTGGCGAGTGACGTGACTACGAGGGACGCGGTGGAGTGAAACTGTCGATACCTACAAACGTATCGAGGGAAACATCACTTCACACACCACCTTGCGACAATTAGAATACGACGTTTGTAGATTTAGTCGCTAGGAATCTCTTAGATTGACAATTTGAATACCAATTTAAGGTCGAAGTGACATCTTTCACGTCACTCGACAACGAGAATAAGGCTGTACCCCGGCCGAGCTGCGCAAGTTCGAGCAAATTAGTCTACTGAGCTTCTATTTTTGCCTGATTTTCACATTTTGAAGTCAGGAAAAATAAAGCCTGATTTCGCCCAACAGAACATGAAATCAAGCTTGAAAGTAAAAGCTCGCTTAAAAGAAGTAATCAGCTGGAATAGTGAAATGCCATTCCAGGGAGCCTTTGCATTTCTGACTTCTGGCGAAAAAGCAACAACAATTTCAAGAACTGAACTCAACTTCAGCCGGTGAAGCCACTTATGTGAATTGAATTGAATATTATTGAACTCAGACCGGTGAAGCCGCGGCGGATGTATTAAGATAAAAAAAACATTCATTCAAAACCTGCTCAGAAATTATAATCAAACTCCACTTCTTATATTATAGCTAACCAACCTTCAATGTACTAATTCAAATATTCAACACTTACTTGTTTTAGCGGAAAGTTTGCAAATTATACCAATGTATAGGTAGTTTGATCGATCTGAAAGCAAGATAAATTTCATGTGTTAGTTAACCCAACTTGTGTAAAAATGCATGTGCGTGTTTTTTAAAATTAAGATGACATAGTTAGTTCCACCAAAGGTGATTATGGTATATTTTGTACTACACACAAATTACATTATATAAGGCCATTTATGCGAGTGCACTGGATAAAATAGTGGACCAGCTTTCCGCCTCCAAGTTTATGTATGGATCAAAAGTAACTGTTCTGTGATATGCAACGCTATGGTAATTACTGACAGAGGTTTTTTTATGCATCATGAATCACCCTTTGTACTAACAGTCCGTTATTTCGTTTGTCACGTCATAGTGCAATGTCTAGCAGTAAGCTTAGTACCAGGGATAAATAGGCTAAGGGTTATGAGGGTTCGAAAAGGTGTTGGAGAAGGTAGTGATGACCCCCGCCTTTGAACTCTTGGATGTTGTAGGAGCTCGAAAATACTGACTGCGAAAGGTTGTTCCACAGTCGAGTTGTTCTATTTGGAAACGATTGGTTTAAATGTATAGTGAAAAATTAAAACAAAGGTGTCTAATAAAATAAGGGCACGTGACGAACGGGTAACAAAGACCTCGGAAGGTGGTGGGACCCGAAAGAAACCGCAAAAACGAAACCGAAAGCCATAGAAATGGCTACGAGTGAGACTATATAAGGCATGTTATACCTTTTTAAGGCTTCTGTGGATGTACCATCTGGAGTTGGAGCGTTATGACTTTTAAGTTTTGCTGGCATTCGCAACTTCTTCTATTGTGGCACATCGTTTTCTGGTTCATCTGAAGTTCGCTTGTCTGTTTTTCACTGTATAAAGATTTTGCTCTGTTTGAAGAAATATCTAAAGTATTTCTCCCACTCCTCGAGTCATCGATAATACCATCCTCTTATGGTGCTGGTTGGTTTACATCCTTTCTTTATCATGTTTACTACTTTGTAGATACTCCTAGCATATTTATTACTGCAGCTTTGTTTGATTGCACTCATTATATTTCTGAAGCCGTCTCTTATTTTCCTGCTTAATAGCTTTTTCGTGCCCATTTGAGGTGGTACGTATTTTTCTTGATTTTTGCTTGTCAGTCTTGTTACCTGTGCCTTCTTTCGTTGTTTTTTGTACGCAATATATCGTTGTTTGTTGCTGTACTTCTTGTTAGTTCCTCATACTTTCATGATTACATTCTCTCATATTCCTGTTTTGTTTCTTCATATATCGATTTTGCTATGTGCCACTTAGTTCGACTGCTGTCGTTTCTTCTATGTGTTGTCGTTCATTTTTTCGCCCTCAATTTTCCAAAACTTAACATGCAGTATGCTACTACCATGTCTAGTATTAAGTATATCATGGTTAATTTGGTTATTGTAGCTGCCATCTGGTAACGTCCAAGTCATCTTGTGAATATTTTATTATTATAGACCGAGAGCCTATAATGACAAATTATCTGAGTGTCAGGTCTATAAATAAAAATATAAATTCGACGGCGGACTGGAAGGTTTACGTTAATTGGTATTTTTTACTAATTTTCTAATCAGACATTTTTCAGATGACACACGAAATTCATATCAACTCCTTCACACTTATTGCGTTATTAGATTATATACTAAACGTTTAAAGTGACAGACCGAGGAATTTTAGTCAATTCCCCCGGCAGACCCAATTCACTAGTTTTGTATATCACCTACATTATCAAACTACGATGTTCGAGCCAGGGCACATATTATCTGAATGGCCAGTCTCCTCTTTGAATTTAGGTTTAATAGTTT
Organism: Thereva nobilitata; assembly: GCA_963855945.1. Taxonomy (NCBI): domain Eukaryota; kingdom Metazoa; phylum Arthropoda; class Insecta; order Diptera; family Therevidae; genus Thereva; species Thereva nobilitata. Next base: position 97,563,080 of record OY979695.1, read on the forward strand.
TAAATTATACTAAAAAATATAAATTCGATTTGATATGAATGTCGTGTGTCACCTGAAAAATGTCTAATTAGAAAATTACTAGAAAATACTAATTAACGCAAATCTTCCAGTCCTCCATCGAATTTATATTTTTTAATATAACTTAAACCTATTAAACCAAAATTCAGAGAGTAGACCTGACACCAGATAATTTGGTACATGGCTCTTGGTCTATTATGTTAAACTTTATTGTTAAACTTGTTGCGATGACTAATGCAGCATTATTTTCATAATAGTCATCCTTTTCTTCGATGGTGCCACACTTGATCCGATCGTTAACTGGGGTGAAATCTATGACGTTGTTTATTAAAGATTTGAGCACATAGAAACCTACCCGAAAGTTCCTTTTTGTGTCATTACTGCTGCTGTAGAATATGGTGCCTACCAGATTATCAGCTCAAAACTTTCTAAGAAAATCGTCATGTAAGAGTTAATATTAACGAATGACGTATTTAGTCCAGTCTCCAACCGTAAAAATGGGGTATTACCTCTACTTTTTTTCGGCGGCCACCGAATTTGATGAAATTTTATATTTAGGCTCTACTTACCACCCTTTTCAAAGTCTACCCTGTGCCGAGGTGCGCTTTTTATTTTAAGGGGTGAAAACTACCCCTTATCGTAAAAACTCAATAAAACTCAATAAATGGGTCATAAAAACGATTAATAGGCCTATATATCACCTCTTAGAATTGTGTACTATTGCAATAATTTTTTAAGAAATTTTTCAACCCCTAAAAGTATTTCGCAATACCTTCCAGCTTCTAGAATATCTTCTTTTTTGGAGGTACTGTTGTAAAATGTTTATTAAACCTATATACCAAATGTAGCATGTATGGATACGTGAAATACCGTAATGTGCTCACAAGAGCTCCGAAAATCATTTGCTCCGAAAATTAAAAAAAAAGTCGTTCGTGTTTTTTTTACTGTAGCGAGGTCAATTTTCAAGCTAGAGTGTCCATTCAAAAACCATTTTGTAGGTAATTTCACTGGCAATAAACCTGTGTTAATTGTATTATATTAGAACCCTTAATTTTCAAAACGTGAAGGGTCAAAGAAAGGGCTAAGCAAAGGCGGTACTTACACTATAAAGCAAACTTCAATCCGTTATATCTCCGTCAGTTTTTAAGCTACAGCAATACATAAAAAACCAAAATTGTTGTTAAAGAAAAATCTAAATTTTGTTACTCAACAGTTTTTTACGTATCTTCAATAATTTTTGAGTTTTTTTGAAATAAACGCAGAAATCTGTAGAATTCCTAAAATCCCCTTTTCATTTTGATCGTACCCATTTCGAAAAATACACCCTGAAAATCGCTCAAACTATATAGATCCGATAGATATCTCTAAAATAAAGTGAATCCTACGTAGAACATGATAAACTTGAATTTGGGTGGAAGTGGTATTAGTTTTATTGATCATTTTTTTAAAAAAAAATTTGAACGCTACACCTTCTCATAACTCATTGATTTTACATGCAAATGACTTTTATCAGTGTTCATTTTAAAGGTCTTTTCAAGCACTTTAAAAAATGTAATATAAATTATTCTCGAAAAACGCATCAATTTTCCGTTATTCGACGTTAAATACAACGTTTTGAGTATTTGGTTTGAAATAGGTCCCCTTCGATCAATCATTACTCGCTTTGTTTTATACCTAGAGCATTCACTCAAAAACCATTTTCTTCGGTTTTTTATAAGCTTTATTTTTTGTCATAACAAAAATTTTGATAAAACGCTTATTTTTGGACTTATTGACCAAAAACTGTTCGAAAACGTGGGGTTATAACCAAAAAAATATCAATTTTACAAAAAAAATTTGTACTACATTTTTTGCTTAAAATTAGCCTCTCTATCGATTAACGGGGTTATTTTGACCAAAAATATTTCCACCCACGAGTTGGAGTGGGAGCCACCCCAAAAGAAAAAGCGCACATTGGCATTTGGTAGACTTTGATTTTCGAGTCATTCCCTATCTACTGTTCAAATTTCAAGTAAATCGGTCGCCTCTGAAAAAAAGTAGAGGGGACTGGACTAATTAGAACGAACGAAGATCTAAAAGAAATGTGGACTACGATATTCAAAATTTCTTACACAAAATTAAAAACCGCTAGTAAGACGTAGAGACTACTGGAATAAGAGAAGCCTATGATCCAACAAGGACTGTTATGCCATTTAATACGAGGATATGTTTATACATCACATCACATCATAAAAAAATCGCGGTGCGCTCCACATTTTGAAAATATCCGGCGGTGCATAGATTATAAATGTATCATTATAATACTCTATAACTTATATTTATATATATGTACTGTACATACATATATAGAGTCATTTCTTAAAAATATTATTTGCACTTGTGGCATTTCATGTTTGATGCAAACTTTCCCCGCAAAGTTTTAAAAAATAATTGCCCGTATCGCAAGGCAGAGCCTGTACAATTTTCCTTGCACCTTTATTTTATTTTCACTGCACCTCAACCACTCTAGGAGTACGACTTTACAACTCAAAAACTGTTTGCCCAACACAACTGTGGCATTTCGTTTCCACTGCAATAATTGGTAACTACCAGTCAGAAGTTATAATTTAATAAAATTTAATTTAATATACCGTTACTACAAAGAACCAGCAGAAATGATTAATCATAAAAACAGACTTCACCGTAGGAATTATATTTCAATCCAGAATGAAAATTAGCCAAGTATGCAAGTGGCAATAAATATTTAAAGGCCAGGAGATTCCTGGTATCGTGTGCTACCAAGCCCAAACACGGCGGGAGTTTGCAATTTCCAATTTTTATTTATTAAAAGTTAATGACAATGAAATTTTAATATTGGAAGAAAAAATATTTATGTTTTAAAGGAAAAAATATATGAACAAAATATGTGGGAGTATGAATTTTTATTAATTTATTAATATTCCGAAGAAAATTGATTTGTTTTTTGCTATGTGTTATAATATATGGTTTGTGGTGGTGTTGTTGTAGTTTTTATTACTTTACTTACTCTATCGCTCTATTAGTCTACTCGCTCTATTTAGCTCTCAGCTCCGTCCAGCATCTCCCAGTTGTTGCAGCCTCTGTTAATAAGGTTCTCCTCCACGTTGTTCTACGTCGTCCAACCCGACGGGCCAATTGCGGATTCCAGTCGTGGGCCTGTTTGGCCAGATTCTCGCTTTCCCCTCGAAAAGTGTGGCCAATTCAATTCAATTTCCTCCGCCTGATTTCGTCATCTAATATTTCTTGGCTGGCACGGCGCCAAAGCTTTTAATGTATAATACTATGTTTTGCAACCGTACAAAAGAACTGCCTTAACGTTGGAGTTGATCAGCCGATATTTGGCATTAGTTGAGATTTCCGTCGATCTCCATGTGCGAAACAGGAACTTCGTGCTATATTTATTCTGGAACTGACGTCTTTTTCTGCCCCGCCATTTTTCGTACTACTTCTCCTGAGGTAACAGAATTTATCTACCAAATCTAAGTGACGTCAATGTTAATCAAATGAGTGATGTCACATTAACACACTTTAAGCCTGTTCAAATAACACTACTTCCAAAGGCCAGGATTTGCAGTATAGCCTCAAATTTTACAATGACTACTAGCCCAGTTGTCAGAGACTTTGACCTCACACAAAATGTGATCTCGGTGAAAATTGGGATTTAGGTACTTTTTTGGGTGTAGAAAACGATAACAAAATCTTTACGGCTCTAAAGTGTATGCTAAGTTCACAATATCGAAAACAAATTCGAAAATTTGGTTTTTGCTTTATATATCGAAAAATAAAAATGAATTCGAAAAACTAATAGCGCCACGTGAAAGAGCGGAAAATTTTACTAAAATCTATATTATAACTTATTTTAAAAAAAATTGCTTTATTATTATAAAAAAATTTTAAAAATAAGAAGCAAATTCGAAAAATATAAGCGGACCAAAAAGCTGAATACAAATTTTCTAGCGAGGCGTTCGGGGAAAAACTAAAGTATCCTTGCCTAAAATGTACGCAAAAATAAAAATAAAAAAAGCATTTTAAAGAGGACACAGTAGGACATGTAATAAAATTAAAAAGATAAACATTGTCTCTGCTTAATAAAATTTATGTTGTAAAATACTCATTTTCATACGCTTTATATTAGCTTCACCTGTATGTATGTGTGTATGTATATATGTATGTATGTGTGTTCTATGTAAACAAATCTTGCAACTTGATTTTGACCCACTTCTATATAACCGATCAACTTCAAATTTTGCACATATGCATAGTTCTCGTGACAATGCAATCTGACCATTTTGTAAGAAAATCAAGATGGCGGTTCCAAGATGGCGGTCGATTTTTGCTATTGTGTTCCCCGACCCCCGACATGGGTATCAAATGAAACGGCATGACAGGTAGAATACAATTAGCTGTATGGCGTCATTCCAAATTCAAAATGGCGGCAAACAAAATGGCGGACTACCTTTTTCTTTACAACCCACTCGATATGGGTATCAAATGAAAGGGTGTGACAATTAGAATACTATTATCTGTGTGGCGTCATTCCAAATTCAAAATGGCGGCCAACACAAAATGGCGGATTATCTTTTTCTTTACAACCCACTCGGTATGAGTATCAAATAAAGTGATGTGATAATAGAATACTTTTCGCTGTGGGGCGTCTTTCCAAATTCAAAATGGCGGCCACCACAAAATGGCGGTTTACCTTTTTCTTTACAACCCACTCGGTATGGGTATCAAATGAAAGTGTATGACGAGTATAGTATAGTAAGCTTTGTGATGTCGTTTTAAATCTAATATAGCGGTCACTACAAAATGGCCGAACACATACATATAATAGACTAAAAAATAGAAAATAAAAAATATAGTTTAAAAAAACTAAAAAATACGCTTTTATTTTAAAATGAACTAAAAAGTAAAAAATAATTTTGAATGTAAAGTTTTTATTGCTCCAGCCAGTATAAGAAAACAACCTACCTTTCGAAATCTAAAAAAGCGTGGGGCGCTAGCTAAAAGTTCCGGTGTTAATAAAATAAGAATATAGAGAGCCCCACGCTTTTTTAGATTTCGAAAGGTAGGTTGTTTTCTTATACTGGCTGGAGCAATAAAAACTTTACATTCAAAATTATTTTTTACTTTTTAGTTCATTTTAAAATAAAAGCGTATTTTTTAGTTTTTTTAAACTATATTTTTTTTTCTTACAGAATTCATTCGACGCCATTTTTATATTCCAATACAGCCGGCACACAAAATATAAAGAAGAAGAAAAACGCGCCCGGCCGCCGGCAGTCTTTGACTTTTCTCGTTTAGTGCCGGTTGTTTTTGAAAATAAAAATGGCGCCGAATGAATGCTGTAAGAAAAAATGAGTATATTACAACATAAATTTTTTTAAGCAGAGACAATGTTTATCTTGTTAATTATTTTTACATCAAAAGTAATTGTCTAGTGATGATAAATGTACAAGGATTTTTTTGTACGCCTCTATTAATATATATCTTCAATTTTAGAAACATGAGTGAGCATTTTACAAATTATAACTTCCGTTCAAGTTTTCTATGAGAAAAAAAACAAAAAATTAAAACCTAATGGCTTCCTTAGAAAGCTTAGAGTGTCCTCTTTAAAATGCTTTTTTTATTTTTATTTTTGCGTACATTTTAGGCAAGGATACTTATTTTTTCCCCGAACGCCTCGCTAGAATATTTGAATTCAGCTTTTTGGCCCGCTTAGATTTTTCGAATTTGCTTCTTATTTTTAATAATTTTTTATAATAATAAAACAATTTTTTTTAAAATAAGTTAAAACATAAATTTTAGTAAAATTTTCCGCTCTTTCACGTGGCGCTATTAGTTTTTCGAATTTTTTTTTATTTTTCGATATATAAAGCAAAAACCAAATTTTCGAATTTGTTTTCGAAATTGTGAACTTAGCATACATTTTAGAGCAGCAAAGATTTTTTTTATCGTTTTCTACACCCAAAAAAGTACCTAAGTGCAAATTTTCAGCGAGATCACATTTTGTGCGAGCTTTCGGTCTAAATTTGGCTCTGACGACTGGGCTATACAACAATAAAAAGAATTAATATTGCCGACAATATTCCGAAGTTAAATAAGATAAAATACATTTCTTCTGCTATCCACCAAAATTTAACTTTGTTCAAGCATAGACGGACTTTGATTTTTTCTTCGAATGCGCATAAAGGGAATAAAACTCAATCCAATTCCCTCACCTCTCCGCAATAAACCCATCAACTTCCTTCACAATAATCTGCTACCAATTTAGCATTCTGAAGAAAATTTTGGTACTATGGTAGCAATAGTACCCAGCGATGAGGGAAGAATAAGATAAATGTTGGACAAATTTTTATTCTAGGTGACTCCTCTATGTGTTGCATATGCTTAGTGATATTGAAGAGGTTGATTAAGTTGAAAACAATGATCAAAAAAACAATGTGAAATATATTAAGGTCAGGCAATTTCCAAACAATCATCAGGGGATCTTATTGTGAAACTACGATTCTCGGTAAATTCCTTATGGCTTGAGCCAGTCAAAAGACCTCGTTTCATAAACCTGGAGTGCAAGCTATTCAGAGATCCTAATTTAACCTGCCATCCCAGAAGTTCGTTGTTCGAATCCACTCCGCGGCAAGGGCCTTCGCTTTCCATTTTTCCGGCATGGATAGCTTTTCTTCTTTTTTGCCTTCTCTCTTTTCAAAAAATGCCCGGCCTTTTTTCCCGGCCTTATGGGATGTGGAGCTCGTGGAATAAAACCGTGTTTTGACGTGGTCAGGTCTTTCGCTGTCTGTCCTTGGCATAAAAAATATATAGAATTCATGGACGAATATATTCGATTAGTAGCCCAGTCGTCAGAGACAAATTTAGACCGAAAGCTCGCACAAAATGTGATCTCCCTGAAAATTGGGATTTAGGTACTTTTTTGGATGTAGAAAAAGATAAAAAAATCTTTGCTGCGCTAAAGTGTGTGCTAAGTTCACAATATCGAAAGCATATTCGAAAATTTGGTTCTTGCGTTATATATCGAAAATTAAAAAAAAATTCGAAAAACTAAGACACACACAAAATATGATGAAGAAGAAAGACGCGAGCTTGGCCGCCCCCAGTCTTTCACTTCTCTCCTCTGGCGCCGGCTCTTTTTGAAAATAATAATATAATATGTATGCTGTAAGAAAAAACTAATATTTTAAAACATAAATTTTATTAAACACAGACAATGTTTATCATTTCAATTATTTTTACATCAAAATCAAATGTCTAATGATGATAAATGTACAAGGATTTTTTTTTCGTACGCCTCTATTAATATATATTTTCAATTTTATAAGCATCAGTGAGAATTTTAGAAATTCTAACTTCCGGTCAAATTTTCTATGAGAAAAAAAACAAAAAATTAAAAACTAATGGCTTCCTTAGAAAGCTTCGAGTCTCCTCTTTAAAATGCCTTTTTTTATTTTTATTTTTGCGTACATTTTAGGCAAGGATACTTTAGTTTTTCCCCGAACGCCTCGTTAGAAAATTTGTATTCAGCTTTTTGACGCGCTTAGATTTTTCGAGTTTGCTTCTTATTTTTAAAAATTTTTTATAATAATAAAACAATTTTTTTTAAAATAAGTTATAACATAAGTTTTAGTAAACTTTTCCGCTCTTTCACGTGGCGCTATCAGTTTTTCGAAATTTTTTTTATTTTTCGATATATAACGCAAGAACCAAATTTTCGAATTTGTTTTCGATATTGTGAACTTAGCATACACTTTAGCGCAGCAAAGAATTTTTTAACGTTTTCTACATCCAAAAAAGTACCAAGGTCCCAATTTTCAGCGAGATCACATATTGAGCGAGATCAAAGTCTCTGACAACTGGGCTATAGGTCATATTAAGGAAATTAACATCGATAATATTATAACAATTAATTTTTTCTCTATTCACCACTGTGTACTCAAACCAAACAGTAGCAACACCAAGCTAAGAGACGACAAGTCGACAAAGACTTTATAAAACACCACATGAACGGCTAACTATAGAATGATGACCCAACCATATAAGATAATGAGTTAGCTATTCTTTTACAATTTCAGCTGCCTAAAATCATATAAAAGTACATATACATATAGTCAAATCCCACAGGAATAGGATAGGATATATCATCTAATACTATGGACCTATAAAGTCCTATCAATTACGAATCCTCACTAACGTGACTTCATCACTGCGCAATGCATCTAAGCGCACTATCCTGAAAATTGCGGATTTTAATTTACGCAAATGTGCCAAATCATCTTCGTCTACTGCAGAATATCCACCAACAAGAATTTTTATCTTTTCTGTCAGTGAAACGAGAATCATACGTCATAATACCAAGTCCAAGTGAACTTGTAGTGCCAGCACGCATTTTATTATCTGGATATTTTTAATCGGTCACTCTTGTTTGGTACCGGGTCATCGTGGATTTGAAGCCATTGAAAAGGCGTCTCTACTGGGCAAGCAGGTCTTTGGCATTGCATTTATCGGTTCGGAATCGCCTATTGGGGCATCAACCACAACACTGGAGCTCAGTTTATTAGTCACTGGCTTGATCAATTTCAGGGGGTTTATTTTTGAGCCGTCTAGCAGCGTGGCCAGACAACTGTAGGGGTCCAGCAGGATGTCAGGTCGCTGACTGCCACCTATCCCGACATTTGCCGCGACAGACCAGACAGCAGACAGCTGAGCCAGTTCAAAAGGTCTAGTTTCCAAATTTCAAGGGTAGAGTCTGTTTAAAAGAACAGAAGCGATGTATTTTTATAATTGTTATTAATTTCTTTTTTCCTTACACTTATTTTATTGTAATTCGAAACATTCAAAATAAAACGAGAAACCATTTTCGCAAGAATAAAAATGCTAAGAATGCAAATAGTAAAAATATTGTTGTTCGTCGTAAAAGTGCTGCTGATACTCAAGGTTACCCCGTAGTCAAGTCGTAGTCGATTGAGCTTCCAAACACGGATTTTACGATAGGAGTCCTTTTATGCGTATCGTTCGTTCTCGATGCGGCGGGAAACGCCCCCACAATTAATTGCAACGCGTTAAACATATTTTATGTCTTCGGCGAAGGGTTACCTAACCATGATACTGATAACGCGTTACCTGAGCGGAATTAAAAAAAAGAAAGAGAAAAACAAAAGAAGGAAAATTTCTTTCTACCGCATTCGAAAATATCACTTCTGTACGTTGAATTTTATTTTGTGGTTGCGCCGGTTGAGATTCAGGTACAGAGAAATTATTGAACTCCTCGGGTGTTCTACACGTTACTCATCCAAATGTCGCCCGTTTTTCATGTCTATAAAGAACAATGGAATCACGTAGCAGTGAGGTGTCCTGAACACACGATGAATAATTGAAAGGCTTTTGATTACTTTCCTCCTTTTTCTTCTGTTCTTGTTATTTTTTTCCTTTTTGCTCTGTTCTTTCTATGGGCATGGTTTTCTCATTTACCATAAATATCCTATGACTTGCATATGAAATCGTAAAAACAATCCGCGGAAAAATGGTAGGTACGTGTGTTATTGGGAGCGTCCTGAATCTAGACCCAATATTCCCTTTTTTGTTTACATAATTAAGATTTACATTAATATTAAGAATTTGCATATGATTTCCACTTAACTTACATATTCATAGTACCGTTGCCGCTTTATAGAAATGGAATTCGTGCATGAAGGTGAGTACATGCGAAAGAGGGTAATAAACCCGAGTTGAAATTTTCAGGGCCGGTTTGGGTTCTTCAGAATAACATCAATGGCTCAGTGTTTCCTCCTCTCTGCTGGGGAGAATATTATGCTTTTTTTATTTTATACCTTTGACGAGATCTTATTATGCCTCGACTGCATTCGGCACTTCATGTTTCGCTCCTCGTAAGCTAATTACCCAGAAGAGCTGAAGTTTATATTATATTTTTAATGGTTTATGTTTTTGTATTTTATTCCTGGAGCAAAATGAAAAAGCTTTGCCCTGGTAAACTTGCATTTATTCATATATGAAGATATGGAGTTCAACGTTAGCATAAGAATGAAGTTCTTTAGCTTTGTTATTGTTATTAGGTTGGTTAACCCTTTGCGGTCTCGAGTTTTTGTCGGATTTGTTTTAGTTTTATCACATACTTATGTATACCGCTTACTAACTTGAATTGTGTTTTCATATATTTACATGCAAACACAATAAAAACGAAAAAAAGTAAAATTTTTATACGAAAGAATTATAATGCAATGCTAATTGAAGCGTGTACAATAATACCTCGTGCAGAATAATAAAGTGCTAATTTCGCATGGGAACCGTATGAAAGCGCAACTTTCCATCTAAATGCATATACCAGCACTGCTACATTTGAAAAACTGACAGCGGAACCGTTGACATTTGTTTAATCATTGGATTAAAGGCAGCTTATTTTATTTTAAAGCAGGGAATATTGCACACCGTAGAGTACTTCGTTTTGGGTTGAAGGCTGATATCAGACCTCAGGATCCCGTAGCTTCCAAGGCTATGGGGTTGCAAAAACTGAGTAACGTCTACTGAACTTACAACCACAACTCTGTCAGCCTAGTCTGATTCACCACGTCCACGCCGTAAACCACGGGCAATGCAATTTAATTGTAGCAGGGGTGAAAGGGCGAGCGCGAGTGCTCGGAGAGTAAAAACTGAACGTACTGGTTGGGTTGCAGGCTAACAATCTGTTCATGTAAAAAATAGACTGTTACGAATCCTCTAAATTGCCCAACACATGAGCGCTCCATTCGTCCAAATTACACTACGCCACGCCAAAACAACAACAATTTGTATGCATTCGAAATCCACAGCCAAAGATTTGGATAATCATTTGATTTGAAATAGAAATGTTCTTAGGCAACAATAGAAATGTTCTTAGGCAACAAGTGACGTGAGATACAAGACGTGCTCATTTATGAGCGCAATAAAATAATGAAATTCATTTTTAGCCATTATCCCTTTATCGGAGGGAGATGCAAGTTTTGTGAAAACAAAATTTAATTACTGTGTTTGTGGTAACCGACTGCAATCGGCTCTGGAGTTATCGTGTGTGTACCCTAATTTTGGACCGGCCCAATGGACTGGTAACATTGGAGTGTCGCCATAATGGGGCGCTCGTGTGGGGGACCTTAAGAAAGCCTCGCTGACCGGACTGATCACACAACTAAGGCCCAAGTAACGAAATGTTGATTTTGTTTTCGCACACAGTAAACTGCTGAAATCTCGAGCAATACACCGAAAGACGAAGTTTACACTATATGTATAAGACACTAATTCGCCCTGTTATATGCTACGGAAGTGAAACATGGACGCTCGCACAAAGGATAGAAGACATGATAAATTCCTTCGAAAGGAAGATTTTGACAAGCATAATAGGCCCAATTTGTCAGAAAGGGACATAAAGAATCTGATATAACAGCGAGTTATATTAAATCTATGACGACATAGACTTAGCGACGTTCATAAAACTCAACTCAATAGACTTCGCTGGGCTGGACAGTGGACACGTCGAACGCATGCCAGAAGACAGAGCAGCAAAGAAGGAAAAGCCGAGGAAAAGCTAGAAGGACGAAGTAAGCCGGCATAAGCTTCCAGCATTCCAATGGACAAAACAAGAAACAGAAACAAAAACTGTTTTTGGTAACAAAAATTTCAATGTTTTGTAAAATTTGAACAATTTTGAAAACATTTTTGTAGGAGAATAGTGTTTTTATAAGAAAAACACTGTCCCATCTCGAGGGGCCGGCTGTTGATAGGTATTGGTGAGACCAAACGGGGGGATTGTAATGGTTTATCCGCTAGGGCGTTTGGACATGTTTTTGTTTAAGTTTTGCATATCACCCTGTATATTTGTAACCCTATAACCTATTTCCATGAATAAGATACCAGTGTACGCAGAATACAATTTTTATTTGGGAAATTTTTAGGAATTTTTCACCTCATTTTTTAGTACTTTTCCACCTAAGCTTATGTCGAAAAGTACCAAATAAAGCCAATTTAACATCAAAATTGCTTATAACTTCAAGAGTAAAGGCCGTAACATAAAAAGTGTTCGTACAATATCCCAAGCTTTTGGAAAAAAAGTATAGGTTAACTACGTATTTTTTTGGAGAAAAAAGTAGTTAAAGTTGAAATTTTAGTTAAAAAAACCGAAATTTTGATTTTGACGAATCCTAACTCTGGCAATTTTAGATAGATGGGAGTATTCTGCTATCTTATTCATGCAAATAGGTTATAGGGTTGCAAAAATACAGGGTGATATGTAAAACTCTAACAAAAAAAATTCAAATGGCCCTAGCGGCTAGACTAAACCATTAGGATTGCCCTCATGCAATTTTTTGTTTGTCTGACCAAAACCGTTTTGTATGCTTAGTGTATATACCTTGTATATAACTTCCGAGATTGTCGAAATCTGTCAAAACGTGCTCTATTTTTTGGCTCAGAGGTACAAGATCACGCTGCAGTGGGTACCGGGCACAGGAGTATTGAGTGTAACGAAAATACAGATGGATTGGCCTGAGTAGGAGTAAATAATGAAGACATATCAGTGAAGAGTGTACAATAGCCAGAGATATCACCACGCGCTTCCTTTGAATGGCAGGCTCCAGATGTAGAATTTTAACATCATTTGCCAAATCTAGACAACAACATCTTTGACTACAACAAGTAGAAATCACGCGTTGATTCATCGAAAGGACATCAGCAGAACCCTGTCAATTATATCAGAAAACTGGCTACTTACCAAGGATGGTGGGCTCCTCCTCGTAGGGGAGAAACAACCGAAAGAGACAATCACGACATTTTCTTTGCAGTTATCAGGCTCCGGCTAGGGTCACACTCCGTGCAATTGGTAACATTTTCTTATAGGGTTTGGAAGAGGTTTCGAAGCTCAAAATAGGAGATATGACCCGGTACCTAACTGTGACAGGTTGGATCTAAAATCTCTTCGCCGCCTTCACCTACGTACCTACCTTAAGATGTACCTACTAATATAATCGGCTTTGGCCACATGGTATATAAAACACTCAAAATCCCCTTCAATTATTTAAAAGAGGATTAAATTACAATTTGAGGTGCTCAAGACAAGAACTACCAAATTTTTCGAATTTTGACACTTTTTTCCGAGATGGGATATTTTTTACTTGAGATTATTCTTTGGGAATACAATAGTGCATAGAGGCAGAATTTTTAAGTTTTGAAGAACAAAACACCTTTGCATCACTGACTGCAATGAAAGCCAAACAAAACTTAAATCGATTATCTATTATAAGAAACGGAAAATCTTGTTGCTTGTGAACCATTTTCAGAATTTCAGAAGTAAAATCAAACAAAAATATACAACGTTTGTAACTACTCTGCGTACCCAAATATACCAGAATAATTGCAACAATTAATTAGGCTAACACTAAGCTTCAATTTTTAAACTTAGGTCATTTACCGCAATAAAAAAATCTGATTTGTTTGCCCGTTACCTGCACAGCAAACATAAAATTTACACCATTCTTGATGGGCGTGCACAACTTAATTGGGAGGCGCTGGAACGTAACTAATTAGAGGCGAACTTTGAAAGGCTGATCATAAAAACCAGAGTTCTGATAACAGCCGATCTACGATGACCATTGGCCTTATAAACCCCGCGGCTCGTAATTTACTAACCACACGGGCAGCTACCTCACGACGGAATGCGGACTCGGGCCGGTCAGTTTTCAGCAGTTTCGTTTTTGTTGACCTTTCTCTGGCTTTCTTGAGATATCTGGCATGCTTATTTCGAGCGGGAACAGAAGTGTAACTGGAGTTTCCTGGTTACCGCCATTCAGATGTTGCATAACCAGCTCCGAACAGTAGTTCGTCTGGCAGCTGCTAAGCAAAAAGCTACGCAGAGAATCTTGCTCGGAAGAAAAAGTCCTCAACAGAAGATCTGGACAAGAAAAGCCAAGATGATGAGGTAATGCCACAGAGCAGAAAACTTTGTACCGGTAGACAAACTGTAGTTAATCAAAAAGTAACAGTAACTGCCCCTGCCGTAGCATTCATTAAAGTTTTACCATTTCTTTCGTTGAGTTACGTTCAAATGATGAGCAGTTAAAGGCCGCTGAAATGGATTTATTTTCAGGTTGAAGTCCTCCACGAGAAAAGGTAGGCAGTAGACATTTGTATGTATTATCTTGACCTGGTGCACAGTGCCGGCACTCTTTGGGCCGCGAATTATAGGAGGGAGAAAACCAATTATAATAGGAAAATATTTCGCTTAGCTTAAAAAATGACACGAAACCTTTCCTGTCAGCCCTGAAAAGAATTCACATTAATTTCGTTCAAGAAACTTTTGTCTGCAGTTTCGGTGAAGTAATCTTTATTTTTATTGCGTTGCGTGGTAAGATAAATTTAAAAAGCTTTTATTGGCACACCTGCAAAGGTGAACGTTAAGTAGTCATTGAGTTCAACAACAAATTTCTAGACAATAATTCATTGCAAATGAAACATTCTTGACAGATTAGGACACTTGAGACAAAATTGCTAAATAAGTGTTCGCTGAAAGATAAATTCTGAAACACAGAAACAGCGCATATTACAAGAGTGGGTGTTAATTTTTGTATTTTGGTTTGAAGGTGCACTTTAGAAAAAAATTTATTGCTAGAAAAATAACCAAAGTACTTCAAATGTTAGCAATGCATTAAGGTGAAAACTGTTATAAAACAAGTGGAAGTACATAAATATCTTAAGGTTTGGCTATCTCAAAAGCAGTTTTTCGAGGGAAATGTGAACGCTTTTCTTGACAAAGAATACAAGGCCTTTACATTTCCTTTATGCCGGGTTTTCATTAGTAGAATTACTGGTAGAGTATACTGAGCGAGTACTAACTATCCTGAGAACTCGCCTAATGAAAACGTAAGTGGTAGAGTAGAGTACTTGGTTATAGTTGAGTAGAGTGGGATAGCACGGTGGTAAAGTTACCGAAATCACTTGCCGTTGGCTTAAAAGTACGCCAGTTACTCTACCACTAATTCTACTAATGAAAACCCGGCATTAGGGTCAAGAAGGCCTACTATCAAACGTTAGTTGTGCGACAAATATATAATTGCCTCATATTGGAGTAAATTACACTATCCATCACTCTGTGCTCATCTCAAACAGGTTTTTGTATAATTGAAGCATGTAACTATTGTAATGGCTACGTAATTAGAGAATAGGCGACGAAAATCACAGACCGTCAAGTACGAAATTTTGTTTGGGTTGGTGTGATCGACAGTCCGAAATTTATTTTTGAAGTACAAGAGAGGCAAGCGGCAATATTAATGAAATTAATTCGAAGTTATATTGTAGTGAAATTATGCAAGGATGCATAAATAAAGTTGGCAGCTGCGGTCTGGCACTCAACCTGGGCAAAACTGAGCTAATGCTACTCACGGGGAAGAATAGTGGGAAGAAAGCATTAATATTATACCTACACGACGCGAAAGTCAGAATATATAAGGGAAGTTCTACAAATCAAGGAATTTGGGTCAGCTCGGGTCGTAGAGTCACCATTTTTCAAGTTATGTCCTTAAAGTTAAATTCAAATAAAGGTTTACATCCGTTTCTAATTGCGAATTGAAAATTAGTTATCTCGAAGAAATACTAGGTGGGGTCAAAAGTAACCTCCTTGGGAATGAAATTTTTATTTTAAATGTTTTTTTATTTTATTCAATATAGTCCCCTTTTACCTCGATACACTTTTTCCAGCGATTTTCCAAATTCTTGATCCCGTCCGAAAAGTAATTTTCCGGAAGGTCTGCAAAATACTCCTCCGCGGCGTCGATGATTTTCTCGCGTGAGCTGAATTTTTTATTGATGAGCCATCTTTTGAGGTTTGGGAAGAGATAACAGTCCGAGGGAGCTCAATCGGGCGAATACGGTGGATGCGACAGCAATTGGAGCCGTAATTCATTGATTTTAGCCGTGGTTGCGATGCTCTTGTGCGCCGGCGCATTGTCTTGCTAAAAAAAAATTTTTTTCGCTTCTTGTGAGGACGTTTTGCAGCGATTTCGGTCTTCAATCGCTCCAATAATGCACAGTAATACTCGCTGTTGATGGTTTTTCCTTTTTCGAGGTAGTCCACGAAGAGTATGCCATGACAATCCTCTGTAATCCTCGGTAGTAGTGTTGCGGCCACCACGAAACTCTCAAAACCAATATTTGACGGAGCATTACCCCCATAATATTTATCCAACTTTTCTTTTGTTTCCTTCTCCGTTTTGCCTCTCAAAAAATAATGTCGTTTTTGTCCATACTCAACATGATGCCAAACGCCAACAATCAGCTGTCAAAACAAAACTAAAGACAGTATCGCACTGAAATTGGGCATGTCTGCCTAAATATGAACGGACTTCAAGGCACCATAACCTTTTTTGCAGTAGCAGCGCATTCTGGCGGTCAACGAGGTTACTTTTCACCCGACCTAGTATTTATAGCTCAAAACTACCTCTAAATAGTCAAAATTATCACTTCCCTGTAGGGCGATATTGCAAAATCCAAAATTTAAGTCCAAATGCTGACGTTCGACAAGCAGTTTACTTAAAGAACCTTAACCTTAAAACCTTAATTATAAGTGTTTATTTGCCTGAAAAGTTATAGAGTTTGTACAGTTTCATTTTTTCGCCTAGATTTTCTTCAATTAACAGAAGCAACAAGAATTTACATTTCAACAACATATTTAATATTATTTAATTTGAATTAATTGTACGTATTTTCTTCAATTCCACGGATCACTGGTAGGTAATATATTTGTAATAAAATACAGCATTCTTATGGATTTGAGACAAAACCATTTAAAATGTCACTTCGCTGGATCTACATAGATGAATTCGAGCATTCCCGAATCGGTTTTGTAAACTGTTGTGCAAAACGACGAGCAAAAGCCGACGATATACTTTTTTTGAAATATTGGGTACAAAAGTACCGCGGCCATTTCGTCAACCGAACACCAATACAACACCCCTATACCTCATATTTATTGGCCAGCCGGCTGGAACTAGTTCAGCAGTCCGCCTAGTGGCTTGTCGTTTCCACTTGACTGTTCAAGGTTCAAGGGTTCCCGTCCAAAGTCCTGCCTTCGGTCTGTTCTCGGAAGGAGTTCACGAAAGCGGGCTCGGGTATGCTCCGTGAGCTCCCCAATTCCACTCCGGCCCTAATTGCCCCTTTCGGTGAGACCAGAACCTTAGGGCAGAACGACGGCGGTGTGGGTCTGCTTGTTGTCCCAGTACGAGGCTAATTCCACTTTTATTTTTTTAATTTATTAATTTACGATGATGGGAGTGTTCCTCTTAGATTATATGGGAGCTGGTGCTGGAAGCCAGTGCGGGGCTCGGGTGTGCTCCGTGGGGCTCCCCAATTCCACGACATATACGACACGTGCGTATTTAAATATTTAAATGCACTACATGCTGCCCCCTCGCTGATGACTGACCACTACTTGGGGAATAAGTCTCAGAAATAAATAAGGTTTCAAATAAATAAAACTTAACATTTGCTCGAGTTCTTTTTCTATACTAGCTTCATTCCCATGGTAAGCATTCTTGTACATATTTAGCTTTTTATTCTCAGAAATTTTAATGGATTTATCACTTCAATCCAATACTTACTATAATGTTTACCGAAAAATCTCTTTTAAGTAAAAAACTCGTCACTTTCCAGTGTCTATTCTCACTTCCATATCATCCAAAAACTTAAAAATGCTATAACTTGAAAAATTTCAAATATTTTGACTGACCCATTCAAATCTAGAACACTATCAGTAATCTTCGTTAATCCAATTTACACTTATTAAATGCAGTAAACAAAACAAAGGGCCAAAAATAATTCAGTTTTATTCCCTTGTTAGTATAATTAGCCGTAAAACATTAATTCGCCCAGTTCTATGCTATGGGTCTGAGGCTTGGACAATGACCAAACAAATAGAAAACCATCTCAAAATCTTCGAAAGGAAAATCCTAGAAGAATATTTGGTCCTGTAAGGCCCTCCGCACACGAGTCGACTGTTTCACAATAATCACGCACAGAACTAGTTTGCAATCAAAATGAAACCTTTGTCCACACACGAACGCAACTGATTTTGGATCAATCGGTGTTCTGTGTCCACAAAGTTGTTAGTCACGAACATTTGGCAATATGTCAAGTAGTGTGCGGGCAATGACAGATAGAATAGAAGTAAGTATGTGTATTCAAATGCGAGCTAACGAAATGTGGCTTGAGCACTACGCACACACCGCGTAAGTTGCTTTCCTTTCTACTTTTTGCGCGTTGCCGCGGCTTAAGGGGTTAGAAAAACTACAAAATAACTCGAGATTACAAAAACGGGTGTTTATCATACATATCAGTGACTGTATACAATAATTTTTTTGAAGCGAATGAAAAATGCGGTCTGTGCAGTGTTTTTGCGATGACGTCTCCGTTTTTCCAGGGTCCACGGCCGGACTCATAACTCAGGCAATTTTCAACCGCTTCACTTGAAGTTTTGAATGTATCTTTAGAAATACATTGTCTATAGAAGTACATAAGATTTTTTCGATATATTGATTTTTGGCCAAATGGCGCACTTCTAAAGTGAAAAGTGGAAAATTTTCCTAAAAAAATAGTCGAAAAATTGGTAATAACAAATGAAATATGCAACATAAAAAAAATCCTACGTACCTCCATAGGCGATGTATTTCTAAAGATATATTCAAAATTTCAAGTGAATCGGTTGAAAATTGTCTGAGTTACGAGTCCGGCCAACTTGAAAAATACAGTTTAGAGATAAACGCGTTAAAAGTATTGATAGTAGAAAATCGTGAATACTTGGCTATGCCTAACTGACTGAAACAAACGTTCGACGACTATTTGTGAGACGAAACTTGACAAAATATAAGTCTAGACTTGTCTATACTAGTGAGGTAACAAATGATTTCAATAACATCTGCCGTATACCTGCTCTAGGCCCCTAAAGTACCTTCTCCTAGCTGCCGACCAGGCGGCCTTGTACTAAAATACGGAAACCGAATACTCAAAGATTTCTCCCGGCCATAATCTTTTGGGGCACCATTTTTGAGGTCCTAAGGGACCATTTAAAAAAAATCAATTTTTATAATTTTTAGAGTGGCCTAATACCTTAATGTGAAATAATTGTTTGTGTTTTGAGTCGTGTGTTAATGCAAATCTTTGTTTAATGATCTGAGAGTAGGATAAGATTTCCGGGAGGCTGGCATGGACATTTATTATTGCCTTTACAAATACTCTATCCTGAAAATTTTATTCTTTCAAAAATGTCCTCCAATTTTTGACTGTCGCCACTCGGGCTATGAAGGATTTTTATTAATTGTAATAGGTGCGTAGCTAACCCGATTTCGGTAAGATTATCAATATTTTTAGTATTGCAGTATTTTCTTGGACATATTTTCACTCGATCAAAAAAATATTTTATTGATAGAGACGGACGAGCCGTAATTGGGTGTAGGAATCAAATTTTATTAAAATAAAGAAATAACAAAATTATAAGTAAGTACCAACACATTTTAGATCATAATAAAAGGCAACTTTCAAAATCTCAATTGTAGTAACCAATTTAGAAATATTAAAAAAGGAAACAATGTAAAGGCAATAAAAAAACAAGTCGTGTCCCATTTACAAGTAAAAAAGTAAATCTTGAGGTATTGTTTTGGGTCGGAAATTAGGCATTACAGGAATAGAAATAAAATAAATAAAAGGGAAGGGAACCTGTTTTTTGTGATGGGCTGAAGAGGAGTCTATGAGTAGTGTTATTAAATCAAGGTTCTACGAATTATTGTAACGGTAAGTAATATTCAGACGGAATACAATAATAACCACTTAAAGTTAGTGTGTTCTAAGAAGAAGTGAAATTGGTTTGCATTGTAGCATATAATGAAGTGAGAAAAAGAAAGTGGAAATTCATTTTTTTGAGTGATTTGGCTACGATTGTAATAGGTACGTACTATTACATAAAATCGTTAGCCTTTGTAATAGGCGGTGTCATATATTTTTGTAATTTGAATCTATATTTATTTGAGTTGAATGCCTAAAAGGAGACGACCGTGTTCGACATAGAGTCTCCCGTACGGTGGAAACAGCCACATCTAGAGTATAGGGTTTAGAAGACAACCGTGTTCGAAATCGCGTCGCCCGTAGCCAAGAAACAGACAATACTAGAGAGCAGCGTTTAGAAAACGATCGTAATGACATGCAATGTTTAGGTCTAAGGTAACAGAATGCGAACACCAAACACAATTACAGTTCGATCGCCAATAGCAGAGACTAATTGAAAATCAAGAACATGATATTTTTGTTGCGAAAAAATGCGATCGATATCATATATTGCAACAGCAAAAAACAGCCACTTTAGCCCAACACAGTGCAAATGTCAGCTTAATACGGCAAGCAGAATCAGACGAAGATACGAGATATTGAAAGTGTTGAAAATAGACAACAACAACCAGATGCGATGAACTAACTTACATAGCTTAGTATGGCGAAACAAACATCTCAGCGGTTTTAAATATAATCCTCGCATAACATATACTGCAGCTTCAGAGATAAGTCCTATGAATATGAGCTTGCAACCACTGTAAAACTTTGAGATGGAAACAGGAAACAAAAGGTATTTGCTGTTTATCTGGGGAAGTGCACTTGGATTCAATTCAGCAACCACCAGAACTAATTAAATCCCTATCCACCAGCCTAAGTGGTGATCATGAAAAATCTAAGCATTTTCTTAGCAATATAAAATCTTTTAATTCCGCTTCTCAAATGACCTCATTTGGGTCGAAAAAAATTCATGACGGAGCTTTCATGCCAACGTTTAAAGTTCAGGGGCAAGTTCTGCACAGGGCGTCTAATCCCCCGGACGACTTTGAATATGTTTAGCTAGGTGTCGATTGCGCACTTAGTACAACATTTTTCACCATCGAATCTTAAAAAGTCGTAACAAATTTTTTTAGGTGACTCTAAGTTTTTTTAATTATCCAAAATGAATTTTTGCAGATTTGTTTTTTTTTTCATTATACCTTTTTCCTATCCCGGACTGTGCATACATAATTTTTTTTATTAAAAGGCGTTGCGTTTGCTAATTAATAATAAAATAAATTTACAACTAAAGAACTTTTATAAGAAAATGACATCATCGGGACATAAATTTTGTGATTTTAAAGCTGCATTCGACAATAAAACTTAATTAAAGCCTACTAACGTACTAAACGTTCTCCTAAAAATTATCCTTGTCCACGTATTTCCAGAAATTTGATAGCTACAATTGCGAATCACAATCTTGCATTTAGGAAACATATAAAATTTCTCGTAGTTATGGACCAATTTCGTTACCCAACGAAAGAATTTATTGTACCTACATCCCACGCCTCCGTGCGGCAGTTTCTCTTGTAGTCAACCTCTCGTCTTTTACTTCCCTCGAACATCCGAATTGTTTCCGATTTCTCTACGCCTCATAGAATGCTCACGTCACAAAGGCCGGCAAATTACTCACAAAGGGCTTCGCCTAAGGTTTTAGCACCACAGTTGACAATCAAAGCAACCTTACGCCTTACCACATGCTCCATAAAGATATAAATTCGACACCTCAAGGGTAACCAGTGTTTTAATTTCAGTGGAGCATTAAGGGGAAACGTGCGATAAAAATTTATGTGCAGGCAACAAATTGAATTAAACTGACATCTATCAAGTTATTGCCCTCTCCCTTTGTGCCCAACAGTTGGCCATGGAACTCATCAGGCTGGAGGGCCCGGGGCAGCACAGAGACCCGGCCACAAGACCCGAGATGTCTAATTGTACGTCTTGAAGGTTTGCTGGCGTGCAGCGATAATTGCCGTTTCTTGTTGCTGGGATCAAATGGTCACAGTGTGTGGTGTTGTGTCCGATCGTGTTGTAATACCCTGAGCCCCAATCAGCGCAAAATGTACGATTTCTCAAGCGATTATTAAAAACTTTCATTTTCAGCAACTAAGCAAATCCGTCGTCGTCAATATAGCCTGGAATTTGCTCTGCTGTAATCGATATCGCATAACTAGAGTGAGCTTTTGTATCTTTTTGCGCGGCCATAAGTTCAACTATTTCAAACTACATTGAAGAAAATCTCTTCTCGCGTAGGTGTCTAATTAGAAGATTATGGAATCGTCATGAAGGAGTCCCTCATAATTTACGTGGAAAGCGTAAGCACAGATAAAAGCTACTTCGACTAATTGAAACGGATTACCAAAGGGTTATTACATAAAGTTTTAAAGTTGATGATGGCGATTAAATCATTGGATATAAAAAACGGTTTTATTATTTCTTTTATTAAAATTGCGATTGTTCAAAGAGAGCGCAGTCACTTTATACAAAAAAAAGCCAAACCTCTAAAAAAATTCAACTGTAGATTTTACAACGGAATTCTATTTATTTTGGGGTCTCAAATAATTTCCCAAAAGTCCATAAAGCCAGCTGACCGGCCACTCAAGTTACGGAAGGTCAAAGGTCACGAAAATCAGTTTTTCTCAAATATCTCGTAAATTGTCGGTTTTACGTAAATTATGGCTAAGTAAAATTTGTTCGTGAGGTAAATCTGAGTAAAAATGTCCTATACCAAATTTACGTAGAACCAATAGTTTTCGAGAAATCTGGGTAACAAGCTGTAGAGCAACGCATACCCCATTATCCTATACGAGTGCATGTGTTTGCTGTGTATGCTTGTGGCAGCGTTATGAATAAGATCCCAGACGCTATCAGATTACAACCCCATGAAGATTTTAACAGTTTAAGGGCCGGTTTCACCGCTGGCTGATAAAGTTTCAGATAGTTATCTGCCTTATAACAGTATCTAACAGATAAAGGTTGCTGATATGTTTTTTCAGTTTCACCATCAAACTCCCTGATAAACTAACTGGCAGATAAATATATCTGCCACTTAATTTAGCAGGGTCACTCAATCTTTGCTTAATACGGGAGTCATTAAAAATAGTTTGTTTATGACATGATCAAGGCAATCTGGCAACTATGTCCACGATTTAATTTGGAGTCCCAGTTAAAAAATATCGGAGAGTTATAAGCAATCGTTGCATAGGTGGAATTGCAAAGTTACTGAAAATCAAATCACTGAAAGACATTTTTAGTTACCACAACCACAATATTACTAAAAATTTTTAATTAAATACGGCATCAAATAAATATATTTAGTTGTCGTTATTGAAAAAAATGCTTCTCATGACCAGAAAAAATTGTTGGAGTAACAAATAATTCCACTATAGTCGTAGAGTAATAGTTCGCGAGAGCCCAGGCCCGCCAAACCTACGTCATTTTGTTAAAGCTGATATTTCGTATATACATAAGAAGGTATGGACACTCGCTAGCCCGGAGAATGGACCCTCTTGTAGAGAGAGGGGTTGGGGGTAAAAAAGGGGTTAAAATTGAAAAAAATTCTGTCGTTGCGTATATAGGTTCTACCAATAATCTAATAACCGTTAAATACTAGTGGCAGAAATTTTTTAATATTTGCACTCTCCTCAAGCTAACCATAGCTGAATTTGCCATTTCGAAAACACACCCCCCAATTGGTAAGCCGGAATCAAATCCTAAAATCGAGTGATTCAAAATAATTTGGGCAAATTACTCGGTTCCTACGAGGTCGCGTAATATGTTCGTAATATTCATCAAATTCGTCTTCTAAGGCTGAACCCACACTGAACCAGTCAGAGCAAAACAAAAGCAAAGAATACAATTTTTCAGAATTTTCAAATTTAAATCCTCACGTTAGAATTAGTGCGCCCCTACTAATTCACACAAGTCAGAGCAAAACAAACAAAACAGTTTTCCAAAATGTTCGCACCATAATTTGTATAAAGTTTAAATGAAACAACCCCCACTGAGTAAAGCAAAACGGTAGGAAAACGCAAAGCATAGCCAATCCCACACAAGCACACACAGGCACACAAAGCAGTCAAAGCAAACAGACAAAATATACACGCATTCCAAGGAAGCAACCCACACTAAACCAGTCAGGGCAAAAAAACGAAGGCAAGCAAACAAAGCATGCCTGTGATGACTGCTTGGTTTTTGCTTTGCCACACAGTCAGTTTGCAACTTCGATCCAGTGTGCTACTCTGGATCTTTCATTTAAATGATGCACCCAAAACTTTCTTTCCACTTTTTCACTAAACATGACATAGCCCACTCGTCTCACTCCTTCCACCTGCAGCCTGTATTTTCTCGCACTCTACAAACGAGTAATTCGTTTCTAAATAGAGCAACTCGATTGTGGAACAACCTCTCTCAGTCAGTATTTCCCAACTCCTAGAACATCCAAGAGTTCAAACGCAGGTTTCATCGCCACCTTCTCCAACACCCTCCCGAACCCTCATAACCCTTAACCTTCTTCTCCCGTACTAAGCTTACTGGAGTGCATTCAAAAACCTTACTATGGTAAACCACGAGGTAAGCTTTGGTTATGCTGCATCACTTCACTTAACCACGAAAGTTTATGTTTAACCATGGAGGTTTTTGAACCGACCGTGGTTAACTACGAGTTGAAAACACAAAATAATTTTCCATAAAATAATCTCCGCTATTTGCTTCAATTATTTGTTATGGGTCCATTAATTATTTATTTGCAATATATAGGGCCTGTTTCACCGCTTGCTGATAAAGTTTCAGATAGTTATCTGCCTTATAACAGTATCTAACAGATAAAGGTTGCTGATATGTTTTTTCAGTTTCACCATCGAACTCCGTGATAAACTAACTGGCAGATAAATATATCTGCCACTTAATTTAGCAGGGTCACTCAATCTTTGCTTAATACGGGAGTTATTAAAAATTGTTTGTTTATGACATGATCAAGGCAATCTGGCAACTACGTCCACGATTTAATTTGGAGTCCCAGTTAAAAAATATCGGAGAGTTATAAGCAATCGTTGCATAGGTGGATTTGCAAAGTTACTGAAAATCAAATCACTGAAAGACATTTTTAGTTATCACAACCAAAATATTACTAAAATTTTTAGTTAAATACGGCATCAAATAAATATATCTAGTTGTCGTTATTAAAAAAAATGCTTCTCATGACCAGAAAAAATTGTTGGAGTAACAAATATTTCCACTATAGTCGTAGAGTAATAGTTCGCGCGAGCCCAGGTCCGCCAAACCTACGTCATTTTGTTAAAGCTGATATTTCGTATATACATAGTGTGATACGCAGTTAAGAACGTAGGCACACTCGCTAGCCCGGAGAATGGACCCTTTTGTAGATAGAGGGGTTGGGGGTAAAAAAGGGGTTAAAATTGAGAAAAAAATTCCGTCGCTGCGTATATAGGTTCTACTAATAATCTAATAACCGTTAAAGGGTGCCTTCCATTTAGACAAAGAAAGACAATTGTGTCCGACACAGCGTGTCGCTCTGTGTCGTTCTGTGTAAGCCCAAATGGAACACATAAGTTCATGAAAAATCCGCCACGGCGCACTTTCCTCGTTTTTATTTTTGTTTGGCAAGTAAATCGTAAATTTTATGTTGATGATTTCTTTAAATTAATTACCCGACAACTTATAAATGCTGGGTATCTTAAAAATGAAACAATATTGTTGTAATTATAAATTAACGATCACATTTCAATTGGCGAGGGTTGGTAGCATTGTCTTAGTTGTGCCCGGCTGTGTCTAGCTGTGTCGTTGATGGAACACTTCTGTGTCGGACACAGTGTAACACTGTGTCTCTCTGTGTCTAAATGGAAGGCACCCAAATACTAGTGGCAGACATTTTTGAACATTTGCACCCTCCCCAAGCTAACCATAGCTGAAGTTGTCATTTCGAAAACTCACCCCCGGCAAATTGGTAAGGCGGAATCAAATCCTAAAATGGAGTGATTAAAAATAATTTGGGCAAAACTCGGTTCCTGCGAGGTCTCGTAATATGTTCGTAATATTCATCAAATTCGTTTTCTAAGAATTCAAATAAATCCATCTGGAACCCTTTTGTGACCGCAGTCTACGATTTTTAACGTAAAAATGCTTAAAGAGTAAAAAAAAATTTTCTAAAACTATCTCTATCCCCGCTACTTGCAACATTTTTTTATTATCTTCCAGATAAAACTTTTAACAGGCACTAGAATCGGCTGATAAGTTACCAGCAACTTTATCTGCAAGATATTTCTATCCAAGACCTGTGAAACCAAAATTTGTAGTTTATCTTGCAGATAAGTTCTGAATAGGCTATCAGGAGCTTAATCAGCAAGTGGTGAAACAGGCCCATAATCTAACAAATCCATTGTTTACCATTAAAACAATTGAGTTGTTTTTATTCTTCTTCTTCTTAACTATCGCTAACCATGCTCCCGAACAGAGTTAAAATTTAACTACACCATGGTTAACCACGAGAGTTTTGTGGTTATGTTGTAGTAAACCACGGAGTTTTTGAACGACAAAAGTTTACCATTGTTATGCATGGTTAACCAGAGTAAGGTTTTTGAACGTGTTCCTGCTAGACATTGCACCGTGACGTGACAAACGACATAACGGACTGCTAGTACAAAGGGTGACTTATGAGATTGGAACTACCACATAAAAAAAAATAAGTTGCCATTACTACATCACTTTCTTCTTCCGATTCCGATGACATTGCCGCATTGACTGGCTACAACCCACATTAAATCAAGCAAGTCAAATATGTTTTTGCTTTGTTTTTGTTTTACTCGATTTGATGTGTTTTGGGAGCCAGTCAAAACAATCGCGTTTTACTTGTTTGTGTGTTGTTCGGTGCAGTGTGGGCTTAGCCTAAGGCTTACAGCTTACCTCGTGGTTTACCATAGTAAGGTTTTTGAATGCGCTCCAGTAAGCTTAGTACGGGAGAGGAAGGTTAAGGGTTATGAGGGTTCGGGAGGGTGTTGGAGAAGGTGGCGATGAAACCTGCGTTTGAACTCTTGGATGTTCTAGGAGTTGGGAAATACTGACTGAGAGAGGTTGTTCCACAATCGAGTTGCTCTATTTAGAAACGAATTACTAGTTTGTAGAGTGCGAGAAAATACAGGCTGCAGGTGGAGGGAGTGAGACGAGTGGGCTATGTCATGTTTAGTGAAAAAGTGGAAAGAAAGTTTTGGGTGCATCATTTAAATGAAAGATCCAGAGTAGCACACTGGATCGAAGTTGCAAACTGAACTGTGTGGCAAAGCAAAAACCAAGCAGTCATCACAGGCATGCTTTGTTTGCTTGCCTTTGTTTTTTTGCCTTGACTGGTTTAGTGTGGGTTGCTTCCTTGGAATGCGTGTATATTTTGCCTGTTTGCTTTGACTGCTTTGTGTGCCTGTGTGTGCTTGTGTGGGATTGGCTATGCTTTGCGTTTTCCTACCGTTTTGCTTTACTCAGTGGGGGTTGTTTCATTTAAACTTTATACAAATTATGGTGCGAACATTTGGGAAAACTGTTTTGTTTGTTTTGCTCTGACTTGTGTGAATTAGTAGGGGCGCACTAATTCTAACGTGAGGATTTAAATTTGAAAATTCTAAAAAATTGTATTCTTTGCTTTTGTTTTGCTCTGACTGGTTCAGTGTGGGTTCAGCCTAAGAATTCAAATAAATCCGTCTGGAGCCCTTTTGTGACCGCAGTCTACAATTTTTAACGTAAAAATTCTTAAATAGGAGTATTATTATACCAAAAAATGCTCTAAAACTCCCACTACTTGCAACATTTTTTTTACTATCTTC
Source organism: Thereva nobilitata (assembly GCA_963855945.1). Classification (NCBI taxonomy): domain Eukaryota; kingdom Metazoa; phylum Arthropoda; class Insecta; order Diptera; family Therevidae; genus Thereva; species Thereva nobilitata. The sequence goes on from OY979695.1 coordinate 97,590,841, forward strand.
CAGATAAAACTTTTAACAGCCACTAGAATCGGCTGATAAGTTACCAGCAACTTTATCTGCAAGATATTTCTATCCAAGACCTGTGAAACCAAAATTTGTAGTTTATCTTGCAGATAAGTTCTGAATAGGCTATCAGGAGCTTAATCAGCAAGTGGTGAAACAGGCCCTAAGCCTTCTTCGGTGCATATAAAAGGCTGGCCATCTGTTAGTGTCTTTTTGAAATTGTTATTAAAACTACACCATTCAATATTTTTCAATGATTGCTAATTTTTTGAAGAGAGTATATCTTCCGATTATTTATGTAAAACAATTTCACCCAAAATGGATGCAGCGGCTGGCTTGACAGTGGTCCATTCTGTTATCTAAATTTTGTTTGTGGTCTTATTTCACGAATAGCTCAACGGATATTTTCCACAAGTGGGTCAATTGTTAGTAGATCGTTGGAGTAACAACGGTACTTAACATTTACCTATAAAAAAGTCCATCGAATAAATGTTATTTAGCCAAAAATTAACATAAAACAGATAATTTACAAGATATTTAAAAAAAACTGATTTTTGTGACCTTTAGCCCTCCGTACCTTGAGTAGCCGGTCAGTTGGCTTTATGGACTTTTGGGAAATTATTTGCCACCGCAAAATAAAGAGAATCCCGCTGTAAAATCTCCAGTTGGATTTTTTTAGAGGTTCATGTGTAAAGTGACTGGGCTATGAATTGTGTTTGTAGTATTTTTATGGTCTAGCGCTGTTATTCATAGAACCAAAAAATATCCAGTCACACCTTTTCAGCAAATGAATAAAAAAGTGAAGCTAAACATTTTTGTTACAATGCAGATGATGAGTTGTATTAAAAATATGAATTACAAATAGGAAGGACTTATTTACCACTTACCAAGATTATGGAGGTGAAATATCTGCTATCAGCAGAGAAACTGCCTTAAGGTAAACCAAAAACCAAAATGTAGGTTTTAGCGAGACTAAAAGTGACAACAGCAAGTTTCTACATTTGATTTTAAAGTCGCAAAAGCAAGCAAAAAATGCATCTAGAGAAAGTTTTAACAATGCAAGATGTACACCAGTGCAGTTTTCATGTTATCATCAACCTTAATTAAGATAAAACTAAAAATATTGTGGTTAAATCGGTAAATTAATCGATTCTAAGAATAACAGAACTGAAAAAATACACTGAGTTGAGGATGAGCATAACAAAATTGCAGGATTAACTTTAACGTAAAATTTATAAAATTTAAAAAAAAAAAAAAAACCAAAACAATATTTCGAATAATTAATCTCAGTGTAAGCAAAGCATGCATGCTACGTGGGTACCTCACATAAGTATATTTTATGTAGAAAACTAATCGGTTTTTGTAAATTGAACTTTATATTTAATAATATTGAAAAAAATAATGGTCAATTACAAATTATACAGGACTTTCCCGTTTTGTCCTTTTTTGAGTTAAGAGAACACAGCTTCTAAGGATCCAGAATCTCTATCAATTTATTAAGAATGACATAATTAGCACTACATTATTTCTACCCTGCCTGATTACATATGAATGGGTTGCCAGATGGTTAGTGATTAAAAATAAATGCTTTTTGATTGTAGGAACAAAAATGGCAAGCATCTCTGTCAATTTGACATAGATGGAAGTATGTTTAAGGTTTTGTTAAATAAAAATGTAGGAAAGGTTTTTGATAAAACTTAAGATTCAACAACACACAAACATCCAAAAAAATAAACGCAGGGTTCATCGTCATCTTCTCCAAGATTCCTTCTCATAACCCGCAGTATACCTCGAGCTAAGACTTGATAATGATAATGAGCTCAGAATTGTTATACTTTAAAAAAATACCAGGTGGCTTGATATAGGGCTGATTCCTGTGTGACCAGAGGTCTAATAAAGCTTTGTCGAACCGTTTCAATGCTACAGATCGCATATTTCAGATTTCGTGGTTTTTTGAATTTTTAAGGGATTCCTGTGCAATTTCGGAAGCTCAGCAATGCCCCGACCCCTAGTCCGTATTTCTGTAAAATGTAAGAGTTTCAATACACCTTCAAAAAGTTCTTGCGAACTCTATAAAGAAGAATATAAACAATTCCACAATTCAGCCTTTTATTTAAAATAGCGAGGTTATAACAGAAAGCAGAAAGGCCGATTTTTTAGCTTCTCTGTTCCCCTGGAATTTTTCTTACCTGACCCTGATTTGAACCAGCCCGTCTCTGAGCCTGACACCCATTCAGTGGACGGAGTTTTTTCAGGACTAGTGATGTGTAATGCATTAAAGAGCTTGACCTTAATAATCCTTCTGCCTGCTAATATTCCCCTCTGGTGCTTAAAAAAGCACGTCACCTTTGGCTAAACCGCTGCTTGCCCTGTTATAATTCTCCGGAGTTAATCCTTACTCTTGGCAATTAATTCTTGTTTAGCCCATACGGAAAAAAGGTGAGTCTAACAACCCCTCTAACTAAAGATCGAAATCAATTGCTTCTATTCTCTCCAAAATCATAGTCAATAATTTATAAACGGCTTATGGAATATCTCGAATTTAACAATACGTATATTAGACGACAAGCAGTACGGGTGCAGACTAAAAAGCGCCAGTAGATCTCAGTGCTTAACAGAACCCCTTTACCAAAGTATTCATCGTTTCTGGATATCCCCAAGGCTTTTGACAGAGTATGACAACCCGCTCTGTTCACTAAGATCTAAGCATTGTGAAGTTCTAAAGAACGGGATCGATATCTTCCTTTATTGTAATTGGACATATATGATTGGATGGGGCCGAATCTAAACCCTTCACCATCTCTGCCTGGTGTTCCCCAGTGGTCAATCCAATCACCCATTCTTTCCCTAATTCTTAGAAACAACCTGCCCTTCAACACACTTCGCAGCTTTGCTGCTGACGATACTCTGCGTTGCTCTTATGGCTTCGATAATGTAAGACAAGCACGCGAGAGGGCTTGACTTCAAAATCGTGAATTCATGACAAATTCAATCAACAGCGTTCTCATTCTCAAGTACGTTCTTACCTCTAATAAGACCTGCACCAATCTTGCTTCCGTCGCTGTAAACGGTGGGGAATTCCGACGGAGTCATCCTTATCATCCTAAGCATAACATTAACTAATCAATAAACACATATCTCAAATCGCTAAACAAGCATCACAATGCTTGGATTTCTTTAAGAGATGGAAACTCCTCCTTCAACCACTAGCTCGGTGTGTACATTCGACACTGCCTTGACTACAACACGTTTATTTGTGCTGGGGCCCCAAAACGTGGCTAGCTAGATAAAGTGGAAACCGTTCTCATAAACTCATGGTGATAATTCTTCCATACACAAATTAAGCAACCGTAGGAATCTGGTAGCCCTGGTAAAATTGTACCACAATGACTGTTGCACAGAAATTCACGGTCTTCTTCGTCCACGCCAATGTTTTTCCCGCAACACAACACTAGCTAGTTCGTCACACTTACACAGGCTTTAGTCCTGCTTTTCGATCCATTTTCTCTTCCTTTAACCAGTGTTTTTCTCTCTCGTTCGTGATGGGCTGTTATTCTAGCAATATCTCTCTGGGGTTTAGGAGGTCTATTATTCTTCTTTTGTTGTAAGTGAGCCAAGTCGTCCTAGTAGTCCAGGAGGGATAGAAAAAAAGTTGAAATAAATCTACCCTGCGATTTTTCGACGCTATAATTAAGAGAAAAATCGTAGGAATTCAATGAATGTGTTTTGGAAAAAATCGGTCCAGGAGAACAGGTGGAAAAAAGCTAATAATGGTAGCGAAAACACGTTTTTCAACGTTTTAGGCGCGAAAAAAATTTGTTTTTGGAATACAAAAAATAGTACGTATAATAGCGCTTAAAAAGACGAAAATTACGAGTTTTGGGCAATTGAAATCGGTCAACAGGTTTTTGCAAAAAAAAATAAAAACCGCGAAATATGGCTATTTTTTGACATTTAATTACAGCGACTGTAATTATCGTACCACCTTGTTTCATGGCTTAAATTGTGGCTTCTGTTAGTGCCTATCTACAATAAAAATTTCATGCAAAAATAATTACAACTTTTCGTGTAAATCTCAAAAATGTAAAAACATCCGTTTCAGGAAAAAAGTTTGAACAAGGCCTACGGTTGTGCTAGAGTTATTTTGAAAAGCCTTATTTATTCTCGAAGAGTTGCTCTACGAACCCATTTTCAAGAAAAGTTGGTGAGGTTCGATTTAATACCTCATAAACGCGTTTGAAAACACCTTTAAGCGAAGGGGAAGTGAAATATGGTGTGGATTTCTATTCAGTAGATTTCGGGAAATCACATTTTTTTCCTGTCAGGCATATATGAAAACGCTCGAAATTTTCCATCGCAGGAAGCTCGGCCGACAGAAAGCTTGCCCACACCATATTTCACTTCCCCTTCGCCTAAAGGTGTTTTTTCTGAAAATCAAGAAAAGTGCCTGTTTTCAAACGCGTTTATGAGGTATTAAATCGAACCTCACCAACTTTTCTTGAAAATGGGTTCGTAGAGCAACTCTTCGAGAATAAATAAGGCTTTTCAAAATAACTCTAGCACAACCGTAGGCCTTGTTCAAACTTTTTTCCTGAAACGGATGTTTTTACATTTTTGAGATTTACACGAAAAGTTGTAATTATTTTTGCATGAAATTTTTATTGTAGATAGGCACTAACAGAAGCCACAATTTAAGCCATGAAACAAGGTGGTACAATAATTACAGTCGCTGTAATTAAATGTCAAAAAATTGCCATATTTCGCGGTTTTTATTTTTTTTTGCAAAAACCTGTTGACCGATTTCAATTGCCCAAAACTCGTAATTTTCGTCTTTTTAAGCGCTATTACCATAGACAAATAAAAGGAAAGATATTCCATTTCATACAAGAAAAGTGTGCAAGTTCTTGTTGAGAGAGCTTTCCTATTTCCTCCATTTAAGCTTCCTCCAAGCGAAAGCTGCCCCCGCTAAATCTTTATTTTCGGTGGCACTGTCCAGATATTTGAGTAAATCTTATCTGAAGAGAGTAAATGGAAAGAAAAACGTCGGCGATGCATGGGAGCAGGGTTCTTTTAGAGCTATTCGCGTTTGCGCTTCTTTTTTTACAGGTTTTCTCATTTATGAATGGCATATTTACGAATGTGTATATTGTATTCTAGGTAAATTTGATTAAAGGGATTTGTTGGTGGAAATAAATGAAAATAAGAAGGAAGCTGTTTGTTTGATTTTTTGTTTAAATGACAAAAATCAATTACATATTTTTAGAAGTTACGATTTTATTTTTTCAGGTCCGACTTTTCGGTTTCTACTTTGCAAAAGTTAGTAAAACCGTGATTTTTGTGCGAATTTTGATTTCGTTTTGATTTATAACAATCATTTCCGCAATGTGTTTATTTTGCAGATTTGGAAAAGTTTTATTTTGGTCAAAGGTTCACAAGCAAATTATTGCGTTTTACAAGGATTTGAAAATGTAAAATATCAAATCATGAATAAATTTAGAAATATGAAAAGTGGAAATTATTTCTTTATGGCTATTTAAGGACATTCTCACTTAATAGTGCAGCCAATATAAGAATTCTATCTAATGGCCCTATAAAAAAATATCCAAATAACTTGAATTTTTTTTATCTTTATTATGATGTTCTACTGACATCCTGGAAAGTTTTCTTCTATTGGGGTAAATTTTAACTTGGCGAAATTATATCGAAACCGTTTTATTCGTAAACGGGCGGGAAAGTTTCGGTGTCCCTCTAATACTAGTATTTTGTTAAAAAAAATACTCCTTTCCACACCACCGCAGGGGTAGAGTAATTGGCGCGTTTTTTTAAAGTGGTGTCCCCAGTAAGCCTAATCCACAAAACAATTTTCGGCGTTACATCCCTTACAGGCATTTATTTTGTCTTCATTGAGTAAGTCCGACATAAAATGTTGGCAGACGTAAAAACGGAGTAAGCTTCGATATAGTTTTGGCAGACAGTTTATTCTATACATTATTACAGAATAGAGTTCAATTATTTCAAGGAAAAAGGATTGTGTGTTTCTTTATATATAATATAAGATAAGGACACAACATAAAATTGTATTTGTTGTTGAATTTGCTATTCACGCTACTACTCCTAAGAATTTGATGAAATTAACAACTTCCCCTTTTAGGATTGTATAATTTTTTGCTTGGAATAGTTTTTTAATGAGCTCTTATCTTTAAATTGATGTGAATGCCACAAACAAAATTTTCGAAGAAGAATAAGGATCAAATAATCTAAGATTTGTTTGTGGTGATCGTAACATTCTTTTTCTTTAGCTAACCAGTTGGAAAATTCAGATTTTTTACTTATTGTATCCATACAATGTTCAATTATTTTGCTTTTTAAACCTTTTATTTCAGGAGTACTCTGAACAAATTTAGCGAAGATTTTAACAAAGATTTTACAAATATTAAAAAAATAATCTGTAGGATTTTTAAGTGCACCAAAATCGGTACTTTTTGAATAATTTTTAAAATAAATAAAACTTTCCGAAGGTTTTGAATACTTAACAGTTTCGTTTGGGTTTCTCACAACCTTATCGCATAACAAACACTTTTCTTTTGTTGAAAAGCGGTCAATTATGAAACCTCCAAAATACCTTAAAGAAGTTTCTTCGACAGAAATCGAATCTTCATTTGCCCCACATTCCAACAAATCAATTGACTCGATTATGTTGCTAACTTCGTGACCCTCATTAGTGACATCACCAATCGTCCGATCCTCAACAGTAAAAATACCATGATCGTTATTATTATTTATGGTTTTGCCATCACTAAATGAGTCAATAGCTATAAATTGCTGACTATCTTCGTCACAATTCTTCCTATGGGAAGATATAGACAAAATTTTGTTCGAAATAATTTTGCAAATAAAACTATTGAAATTATATATGGATTATTACTGAAGCCCCCTCTTAATCTTTCTAAGGAAAAAAGGTTTTCAATTGGGTCTTGGTTAAATTTCGAAGTCAGAACGAACTCTTTATTGGGAAACTCGTTTAATATTTCATCAGTTAAAAGAATAATGGATTTTAGAGTCAAAATCAATCCCCCAATCCAAAATGTTTTGTTTTTGTTCTCAAATGAAATTGATTGAATGTAACGTAACATTTCAGAAAGATATTTCCTTGGAGTATTTGTTTGAGTTAATCCACACTTATACCAATTTCTACTAAAAGATTCTTTACTATTGAGACAATCGAACAAGTTATTGAGTTTTGAAAAGAAATCGGAAGTAGAAAGAGTAACTGATGAAACATTAGGGCTAAGCAAATTTAATTCTAAAGCAGTTTTAAGAGCAGCACAAACTGTGTTACTTAAAACTTGAAGAGCATAAGAAACCTTCATCTTTTCCCAAGTATTTGGCCATACATGTTTTGAAGTTAACTTCGACACCATTTTAGTAGAACCATTTTTTTCTAAATTATAGAGTTCTTTAACACAGTTCCAACTTACTGTTCCATCTTCACAGTGAATATCTTTTACCAATCAAGTATTACGTATTGATTTGAACAAATGCGGAACATCGAACATTGCAGAAATCTTTTGATTATTATAATAAAAAAAGGGTCCTTTTCCGTTACTCCGAGAGATCTAAAGCAACTGCGATTGTTAGAAGCCTGATCTGAGGCTATACTTCGGATTTTAAGACCAAGTTCACAACAGTAGTCTAAATTCAGCTTCATTTTTTCGGCTAATACTTTACTGTTAATTGGTTGATCGATGGCAAAAAAACTAATAATAAATTTTCAATTAGAAAATAAGCCTCGAACCATAAAAACAGAAACATACTTTGCTGGTTCTTTATTTCTAAAATCACCTGTATCGACAAAACCAACTATTTCATCTGTTACCTGATCATTTATGTTAACTCTCTTCTAATATTAATTTCATCAAATATCAACACAGCTTGTCTCATTTCTAAATCCCATTGTGAAACAATCTTCTTAAGGTTTTCTGTAACCGTGTTATTAAAACCAGGTTGAATATTTTTAATAAGTTGCCAACGATGCAGAGAGCTCAGAGATGGTAAATTTATGTTTAAATTATCTTTAAAATACCTGTAAGTTGTAGGAGATTTGTAATGGAAATTTAAAGCTAACGATCTTTCGTCATAACTCCATCTTTTTTTATTTTTCTTGTTAGAAAGTATCATAGTGCAAAAAGTTTTTGAATTTTTAGTCACATAGGGCGCGGAGGCAATTAAAGAAGTTAGCGGTGTTTTGACTATTCTACTGAGATAGTTGTTTCGACATATCCTTCTTTCTAGGTTCACTTTCTTAGTTCTATTTTCCTTGCTGCAGCTCTTTAACTGTTCTATAAGTTTTTTATATTTACTTAATAAATTTGTATATTTTGAGCGGTAAAAATTTACCGATTTCGCCGATTTTAGACAAAAGGAGCAGGACAATTCCATTTCGACAGAAGCAAATGAGGGATTTGGCTCTAGTTTAGCTAAATCTATGAGAGCTAGATCAGGGTTTGTTATTTTATTTGAGTTTTCATAACACTTACCAGAAAAAATAGCTACATAGAAAAAATAGAACATCGCAATACATAAATGATAAATGGGCCTATGAAACAGTTCCTTTCTTATTTCATAAATTAATTTATAACATGTACCTAGAATTAATATGTTATAACAAAGCCTGTAAAAAAAGCGCAAAGGCAAAAATCTCAACCATGCTCGATCCATCGCTATCATTTCTCTTTCCACAGCCTTCGTCTGGAGGAAACTTAAAGGTAGAAACAGAATGGCACGGCGACCGTGGCGGTGGCCGCCGCTCAGGTGTTTCCCATACATTTAATTTGTCCGCGACGCCTGGGGAGAAATTAAATGTATGGGATACTCTCTGAGCGGCGGCCACCGCCACGGTCGCCGTGCCATTCTGTTTCTACCTTAATGGAGGAAATAGGAAACCTCTCTGAAGGGAAAAGTGGACACTTTCCTGAAATGGAACATCTTTCCTTTTATTTGTCTATAGTAAAAGAAAAGAGAAACAAAAATAATAGCTTATTGGGGAAACCACTTTAAAAAAACGCGCCAATTACTCTACCCCTGGTGGTGTGGAAAGGAGTATTTTTTTTAACAAAATACTAGTATTAGAGGGACACCGAAACTTTCCCGCCCGTTTACGAATAAAACGGTTTCGATATAATTTCGCCAAGTTAAAATTTACCCCAATAGAAGAAAACTTTCCAGGATGTCAGTAGAACATCATAATAAAGATAAAAAAAATTCAAGTTATTTGGATATTTTTTTATAGGGCCATTAGATAGAATTCTTATATTGGCTGCACTATTAAGTGAGAATGTCCTTAAATAGCCATAAAGAAATAATTTCCACTTTTCATATTTCTAAATTTATTCATGATTTGATATTTTACATTTTCAAATCCTTGTAAAACGCAATAATTTGCTTGTGAACCTTTGACCAAAATAAAACTTTTCCAAATCTGCAAAATAAACACATTGCGGAAATGATTGTTATAAATCAAAACGAAATCAAAATTCGCACAAAAATCACGGTTTTACTAACTTTTGCAAAGTAGAAACCGAAAAGTCGGACCTGAAAAAATAAAATCGTAACTTCTAAAAATATGTAATTGATTTTTGTCATTTAAACAAAAAATCAAACAAACAGCTTCCTTCTTATTTTCATTTATTTCCACCAACAAATCCCTTTAATCAAATTTACCTAGAATACAATATACACATTCGTAAATATGCCATTCATAAATGAGAAAACCTGTAAAAAAAAGAAGCGCAAACGCGAATAGCTCTAAAAGAACCCTGCTCCCATGCATCGCCGACGTTTTTCTTTCCATTTACTCTCTTCAGATAAGATTTACTCAAATATCTGGACAGTGCCACCGAAAATAAAGATTTAGCGGGGGCAGCTTTCGCTTGGAGGAAGCTTAAATGGAGGAAATAGGAAAGCTCTCTCAACAAGAACTTGCACACTTTTCTTGTATGAAATGGAATATCTTTCCTTTTATTTGGCTATGCTATTACCATAGCCAAATAAAAGGAAAGATATTCCATTTCATACAAGAAAAGTGTGCAAGTTCTTGTTGAGAGAGCTTTCCTATTTCCTCCATTTAAGCTTCCTCCAAGCGAAAGCTGCCCCTGCTAAATCTTTATTTTCGGTGGCACTGTCCAGATATTTGAGTAAATCTTATCTGAAGAGAGTAAATGGAAAGAAAAACGTCGGCGATGCATGGGAGCAGGGTTCTTTCAGAGCTATTCGCGTTTGCGCTTCTTTTTTTACAGGTTTTCTCATTTATGAATGGCATATTTACGAATGTGTATATTGTATTCTAGGTAAATTTCATTAAAGGGATTTGTTGGTGGAAATAAATGAAAATAAGAAGGAAGCTGTTTGTTTGATTTTTTGTTTAAATGACAAAAATCAATTACATATTTTTAGAAGTTACGATTTTATTTTTTCAGGTCCGACTTTTCGGTTTCTACTTTGCAAAAGTTAGTAAAATAGTGATTTTTGTGCGAATTTTGATTTCGTTTTGATTTATAACAATCATTTCCGCAATGTGTTTATTTTGCAGATTTGGAAAAGTTTTATTTTGGTCAAAGGTTCACAAGCAAATTATTGCGTTTTACAAGGATTTGAAAATGTAAAATATCAAATCATGAATAAATTTAGAAATATGAAAAGTGGAAATTATTTCTTTATGGCTATTTAAGGACATTCTCACTTAATAGTACAGCCAATATAAGAATTCTATCTAATGGCCCTATAAAAAAATATCCAAATAACTTGAATTTTTTTTATCTTTATTATGATGTTCTACTGACATCCTGGAAAGTTTTCTTCTATTGGGGTAAATTTTAACTTGGCGCAATTATATCGAAACCGTTTTATTCGTAAACGGGCGGGAAAGTTTCGGTGTCCCTCTAATACTAGTATTTTGTTAAAAAAAATACTCCTATCCACACCACCGCAGGGGTAGAGTAATTGGCGAGTTTTTTTAAAGTGGTGTCCCCAGTAAGCCTAATCCACAAAACAATTTTCGGCGTTACATCCCTTACAGGCATGTATTTAGTCGTCATTGAGTAAGTCCGACATAAAATGTTGGCAGACGTAAAAACGGAGTAAGCTTCGATATAGTTTTGGCAGACAGTTTATTCTATACATTATTACAGAATAGAGTTCAATTATTTCAAGGAAAAAGGATTGTGTGTTTCTTTATATATAATATAAGATAAGGACACAACATAAAATTGCATTTGTTGTTGAATTTGCTATTCACGCTACTACTCCTAAGAATTTGATGAAATTAACAACTTCCCCTTTTAGGATTGTATAATTTTTTGCTTGGAATAGTTTTTTAATGAGCTCTTATCTTTAAATTGATGTGAATGCCACAAACAAAATTTTCGAAGAATAATAAGGATCAAATAATCTAAGATTTGTTTGTGGTGATCGTAACATTCATTTTCTTTAGCTAACCAGTTGGAAAATTCAGATTTTTTACTTATTGTATCCATACAATGTTCAATTATTTTGCTTTTTAAACCTTTTATTTCAGGAGTACTCTGAACAAATTTAGCGAAGATTTTAACAAAGATTTTACAAATATTAAAAAAATAATCTGTAGGATTTTTAAGTGCACCAAAATCGGTACTTTTTGAATAATTTTTAAAATAAATAAAACTTTCCGAAGGTTTTGAATACTTAACAGTTTCGTTTGGGTTTCTCATAACCTTATCGCATAACAAACACTTTTCTTTTTTTGAAAAGCGGTCAATTATGAAACCTCCAAAATACCTTTAAGAAGTTTCTTCGACAGAAATCGAATCTTCATTTGCCCCACATTCCAACAAATCAATTGACTCGCTTATGTTGCTAACTTCGTGACCCTCATTAGTGACATCACCAATCGTCCGATCCTCAACAGTAAAAATACCATGATCGTTATTATTATTTATGGTTTTGCCATCACTAAATGAGTCAATAGCTATAAATTGCTGACTATCTTCGTCACAATTCTTCCTATGGGAAGATATAGACAAAATTTTGTTCGAAATAATTTTGCAAATAAAACTATTGAAATTATATATGGATTATTACTGAAGCCCCCTCTTAATCTTTCTAAGGAAAAAAGGTTTTCAATTGGGTCTTGGTTAAATTTCGAAGTCAGAACGAACTCTTTATTGGGAAACTCGTTTAATATTTCATCAGTTAAAAGAATAATGGATTTTAGAGTCAAAATCAATCCCTCAATCCAAAATGTTTTGTTTTTGTTCTCAAATGAAATTGATTGAATGTAACGTAACATTTCAGAAAGATATTTCCTTGGGGTATTTGTTTGAGTTAATCCACACTTATACCAATTTCTACTAAAAGGTTCTTTACTATTGAGACAATCGAACAAGTTTTTGAGTTTTGAATAGAAATCGGAAGTAGAAAGAGTAACTGATGAAACATTAGGGCTAAGCAAATTTAATTCTAAAGCAGTTTTAAGAGCAGCACAAACTGTGTTACTTAAAACTTGAAGAGCATAAGAAACCTTCATCTTTTCCCAAGTATTTGGCCATACATGTTTTGAAGTTAACTTCGGCACCATTTTAGTAGAACCATTTTTTTCTAAATTATAGAGTTCTTTAACACAGTTCCAACTTACTGTTCCATCTTCACAGTGAATATCTTTTACCAATAAAGTATTACGTATTGATTTGAACAAATGCGGAACATCGAACATTGCAAAAATCTTTTGATTATTGTAATAAAAAAAAGGGTCCTTTTCCGTTACTCCGAGAGAACTAAAGCAACTGCGATTGTTAGAAGCCTGATCTGAGGCTACACTTCGGATTTTAAGACCAAGTTCACAACAGTAGTCTAAATTCAGCTTCATTTTTTCGGCTAATACTTTACTGTTAATTGGGTGATCGGTGGCAAAAAAACTAATAATAAATTTCCAATTAGAAAATAAGCCTCGAACCATAAAAACAGAAACATACTTTGCTGGTTCTTTATTTCTAAAATCACCTGTATCGACAAAACCAACTATTTCATCTGTTACCTGATCATTTATGTTAACTCTCTTCTAATATTAATTTCATCAAATATCAACACAGCTTGTCTCATTTCTAAATCCCAATGTGAAAAAATCTTCTTAAGGTTTTCTGTAACCGTGTTATTAAAACCAGGTTGAATATTTTTAATTAGTTGCCAACGATGCAGAGAGCTCAGAGATGGTAAATTTATGTTTAAATTATCTTTAAAATACCTGTAAGTTGTAGGAGATTTGTAATGGAAATTTAAAGCTAACGATCTTTCGTCATAACTCCATCTTTTTTTATTTTTCTTGTTAGAAAGTATCATAGTGCAAAAAGTTTTTGAATTTTTAGTCACATAGGGCGCGGAGGCAATTAAAGAAGTTAGCGGTGTTTTGACTATTCTACTGAGATAGTTGTTTCGACATATCCTTCTTTCTAGGTTCACTTTCTTAGTTCTATTTTCCTTGCTGCAGCTCTTTAACTGTTCTATAAGTTTTTTATATTTACTTAATAAATTTGTATATTTTGAGCGGTAGAAATTTACCGATTTCGCCGATTTTAGACAAAAGGAGCAGGACAATTCCATTTCGACAGAAGCAAATGAGGGATTTGGCTCTAGTTTAGCTAAATCTATGAGAGCTAGATCAGGGTTTGTTATTTTATTTGAGTTTTCATAACACTTACCAGAAAAAATAGCTACATAGAAAAAATAGAACATCGCAATACATAAATGATAAATGGGCCTATGAAACAGTTCCTTTCTTATTTCATAAATTAATTTATAAATCGTACCTAGAATTAATATGTTATAACAAAGCCTGTAAAAAAAGCGCATAGGCAAAAATCTCAACCATGCTCGATCCATCGCTATCATTTCTCTTTCCACAGCCTTCGTCTGGAGGAAACTTAAAGGTAGAAACAGAATGGCACGGCGACCGTGGCGGTGGCCGCCGCTCAGAGAGTTTCCCATACATTTAATTTGTCCGCAACGCCTGGGGAGAAATTAAATGTAAGGGAAACTCTCTGAGCGGCGGCCACCGCCACGGTCGCCGTGCCATTCTGTTTCTACCTTAATGGAGGAAATAGGAAACCTCTCTGAAGGGAAAAGTGGACACTTTCCTGAAATGGAACATCTTTCCTTTTATTTGTCTATAGTAAAAGAAAAGAGAAACAAAAATAATAGCTTATTGGGGACACCACTTTAAAAAAACTCGCCAATTACTCTACCCCTGCGGTGGTGTGGATAGGAGTATTTTTTTTAACAAAATACTAGTATTAGAGGGACACCGAAACTTTCCCGCCCGTTTACGAATAAAACGGTTTCGATATAATTGCGCCAAGTTAAAATTTACCCCAATAGAAGAAAACTTTCCAGGATGTCAGTAGAACATCATAATAAAGATAAAAAAAATTCAAGTTATTTGGATATTTTTTTATAGGGCCATTAGATAGAATTCTTATATTGGCTGTACTATTAAGTGAGAATGTCCTTAAATAGCCATAAAGAAATAATTTCCACTTTTCATATTTCTAAATTTATTCATGATTTGATATTTTACATTTTCAAATCCTTGTAAAACGCAATAATTTGCTTGTGAACCTTTGACCAAAATAAAACTTTTCCAAATCTGCAAAATAAACACATTGCGGAAATGATTGTTATAAATCAAAACGAAATCAAAATTCGCACAAAAATCACGGTTTTACTAACTTTTGCAAAGTAGAAACCGAAAAGTCGGACCTGAAAAAATAAAATCGTAACTTCTAAAAATATGTAATTGATTTTTGTCATTTAAACAAAAAATCAAACAAACAGCTTCCTTCTTATTTTCATTTATTTCCACCAACAAATCCCTTTAATGAAATTTACCTAGAATACAATATACACATTCGTAAATATGCCATTCATAAATGAGAAAACCTGTAAAAAAAGAAGCGCAAACGCGAATAGCTCTGAAAGAACCCTGCTCCCATGCATCGCCGACGTTTTTCTTTCCATTTACTCTCTTCAGATAAGATTTACTCAAATATCTGGACAGTGCCACCGAAAATAAAGATTTAGCAGGGGCAGCTTTCGCTTGGAGGAAGCTTAAATGGAGGAAATAGGAAAGCTCTCTCAACAAGAACTTGCACACTTTTCTTGTATGAAATGGAATATCTTTCCTTTTATTTGTCTATGCTATTACGTACTATTTTTTGTATTCCAAAAACAAATTTTTTTCGCGCCTAAAACGTTGAAAAACGTGTTTTCGCTACCATTATTACCTTTTTTCCACCTGTTCTCCTGGACCGATTTTTTCCAAAACACATTCATTGAATTCCTACGATTTTTCTCTTAATTATAGCGTCAAAAAACCGCAGGGTAGATTTATTTCAACTTTTGAATACTTTTCCGCTATCTGTCCTGGACTATAGAGATAACGCAGGTCTCCAGTGCCCTCCACATTTGGCTAGCGAAAAGCAGGTGGCCATCAAAAATATGGTTTTGACCCCTCGTATGATAACAATCTCATTCTCCGATCGCGGAAAGAATCCCCCGTTTGTAGATCTTTCCTCGATGTTCAATTTCCAGTTGACTTTTGGGTCTCCCAGAAATTTCACCCAGAGATATAGAGGTAGCGTATAGAGAAGTTGAAGGCGGAGGTTTTCGTTTTCCCCGTGAATAGCGTTAGCTCGCCTGGGTTGACAGCGAGGTCGAAGTCGGTGGACTAGATACTGGGCTTAATTGTTGAATCCGGCGGATTTGGAATTCCCGCCGCTAAAGAGTTTCACTTTCACTTGTCGCTGCGATTGTTCAATCCGCCGGGCGCAACTGCCATATGAATTGACATATTTCATCTTCGAAATTCAAATGACAATCGAATGGACAGTTCGCATTGGACAACTCCAAACAAGTGGTTTTTTAGTTTAACTTTCGGCTGTGAAATTCTCATTCACTTTCCCGCCAGGGGATTCAACAATCAGAACCTGTCAAATCCGCATTCACTTCCCTGCCGGCGGATTCAACAATAAGGCCCACTAACTTTGTTCAGGCATCCTTTTACAATTTCAGGGTTGGAACATTCCTGATACCATCATCACTAGGCCTTCGTTTGCGCCTTAGGTCCACTTCTATCAAGTTATGGTCTTTATCGTCTCTAGCTACAATAAGGGGAGATCGCTCCTCCTGAGGGTGTACCTCTGTTGTCGTGTTTGGTTAATATTTTGGTCCTGCTTGGATTATTATGGCGCGT
Organism: Thereva nobilitata; assembly: GCA_963855945.1. Taxonomy (NCBI): domain Eukaryota; kingdom Metazoa; phylum Arthropoda; class Insecta; order Diptera; family Therevidae; genus Thereva; species Thereva nobilitata. The sequence goes on from OY979695.1 coordinate 97,607,120, forward strand.
AAAATGGTTGCACGTTTTCAAAAAGTTCAAATTTAAAGGAAAAATCTTTTAAGCAAATGCTACAATCGATCTTTTAGAGCAGTTACTATGTCTAGTGGTCATATTCTAAAAATTGTGTCTTTTGTTAAGTTTACCAAACCAAATCAATCGAACTGCAATTCTTGCTTCGCAATTCTTTACATAGCTTTTGGTAATCTCGTGTTTCAACCATTGTGAAAGTTAGGCGTGTATGTTGGTTACTTGAATATAATTCCGTTATTAATTTCAGGTTTGTTTTATGATCCTATTTCTAAAGAACTCAAAAGACCAACATTTTGCCAGTGTAAGTATAGCATTTTTTTGAGTCAACGAATCAGAAAATTTGTTATTAAATTCGACTAACCGTTGCTGCTTTTAGATAGAAGAACCGACATTATGGCCTTCAACGATACAATAAAAGCATCTATAGTAAATGGACTATGAAATATAAACCCGGCCGCCCTCTCAATCCCTAATTAGGTATTTACCTGGATCATCTCATCCGTGGAATATTCTTAGTAACTGTGCGCTCATCCGTGAAGATTTAAAGTCAATAAAATATGGGAATCGAAACACAAAAATGCAAATGTAGAAGGAAGTATCCATTCGGAGCTGAAGATGTTTTGGTATGGCAGGAAAAGAACGTTTTCCAACTGCTTTTGTTTTATGCCCAGATGCTATTCTTCCGATTCTCTGTGGAACTTCGCCATGCTCTGGCTCCATTTCCATGGGGCTGTTTTTATTTCCTCATAGATTCATGCATACCAAATTTTCCCATAGGCTTGTTCTTTGAATCCCCCATTCCATTCTATTGTGGCTCTTATACTTGCTCCACTTTATGTTGGCATCTTCGGGTGTATTCAAACTATGCAAACAGGAAATTTTCTCGGACGGAATTTAATTGTATGAAAGATAAGACTTTTTAACAATGGTGGAGTTCCCATAGGATTACTGAGGTGAAAATTCGTACCCCGTTTAGTAAGTTTGTTGACTTTATTAATGCACCGCCAACCCAGAGTTCATTAAACCAGAAGCGAATGGTAATTAGCTCATCTAGGTGTTGAGTTGAATGGCTGCGATTTTCGGTTAAATTGGTTTGGGATATAATAGCGACTAGTGAAATTTATGGACCTTATGTATTTAACAATTTCTGATTAATATTTTTAATATCCAGAGTGCCTTCTTAATCAAGGATTATTTTATATACCATGAAACATATTCTGTGGCTTTAATAAAACCAACGCACTACTAAAGTTCAGCGAAAGGCGTTGATTATTTTTTATTATCTTATCAAGGCAAGCGGTACTTTGCCGAGTTCGTAAGGGGAAACAACTAAAGCCTTATTTACGCCTAAACATGGCAAACTCGAGTGTTTTTTTATAAAATTTTTATAAGCACTATAAGTAATTTTTCATTTGTAACCGATAACCACAATACAAATAATTAATTATTCAATGAGTTTTTTTTCCTATCCTTCTTCGTTTTCTTTATTTTTACAATTTTTGCATTTCGAAATGAACTTTTTTTTCTCCTTCAGTCGAATTATTTGATCAAAAGTGGGTACTCAAAATTATTCCATCAGATGGCGTTATAAGTTATTTCAATTGCTCAATCAATGAGATGGCGTTACTAGTTAGTCTAGTTAGCATTACCAATCATTTCGATGATTAACAAAAAGCGTTCATATAGAAGTGGTTAGTCCCAACTATGGTGTTAGATGACGTTAGGTATACTAGATATTTACCTGAACTTTTATGATGGAGGGAGTCATTTTTGTTATTCCCGATTGCAATAAATTTTGAGTTTTCGCTCGAATTCAAATTTTTTGTTTGTGTTCCGTTTTGTACATGCGGCTTTTGTCAGATGTTTGCAAAATGAAATAAATGGCCATCTCAAGAAGGCGAATTACCATTTTCTTCACAACCCGTCAACATTGGTATCAAATGAAAAGGTATAATAAGTAGAATACAATAAGCTATGTCGTTAGATCCATGGCAGCCATCTCAAGAGGACGGATTGCCATTTTCTTCTCAAAACCCTCAACATTGGTATCAAATGAAAAGGTTTAATAAGTATATTACAAAAAAGAGTGATATCTCACAAAAAAAATCCTTAAAAAAGTAAATTAGAAGTTCGTGGGCGCGGAGATGATTTATTGGGACAGTTTAAAACACACTTATAACAAAAAGATGTAATATGAGTTAGTCAAGATGAATCGTTAATAGCATGAAATAATTAAACACGTGTATTAACGAACGAATTCAGTGTGGCTCAGTCTATAGTGTTTCTAATGAAATTTGTTACATTTATGCCCGGTTTCACAGTGTCGATTTGAGCTTCTGCTCAGCTGAGCCTGAGCAGTAATTTTGAGCTTTAGCTCAAGTCAAAACCGTTTCACAGTTTGTTTTTGTGCTCAGTTCAGCTGAACTTAGTTCACTGGATTTTGCAGGCCACTGTGGTTGAATCAGTTGGGGAAATTTTTGCTTTTGGTTGATATATTGTGTGATTTTTCTAGTTGTAAGGATTTTTGAAAAGATATGGCCCCTTATTACTATAAGAATGATTCGTCGTACTTAGACATCCTTATCGTACTCCTGAGCTCACCTCAAAGCTTCGGACAATTTTCCATTGTGGGAAACTCTGCATTTGGAATTGTTATATGGACCGTTTATCAATATTATTTTGTCAGGTAAAAGGGGATCGTAATCCAGGAAACTGATCCACTATGATTCTCAAGGTGTTCATATGCTATATGCAGGAGCGGCCCTTTCTGAATCCAGCTATCTTCTAAGCGTTCGGCTATGACACCTTCCGACCAATTCTCCGGAATGGCACAACTGTTCCGGGCTATTTCCAGGCGTGGATGTATCGCGTCTGCTATTAAGCTTGAGCCGGTTTTTAGCAATTCTTACAACATTTGCCATTGCAAGAATTGCGGTTGCTATTTCTGTCTGAGATGATGCACGTTTGGTGATTCTTATTTCCTGCGCATTGATAAGTTTTCTCCAGGTTCCTGCGAAAATGAAGCATTCAAAGCGGCAAGAAATAATCTCTCCATCTTTAGAGTAGGGATGCTACGAATGTTATATTTTTCACATTCGCGAATGCGAATGCGAACGCGAATGTTCGGAATGCGAATGTGAATGCGAATACGAATGTTTAGGAATAGCATTAAAAAATTGAATATGCTTATGACACACATGGGGTATCGATACCACGGTATTGCGTATACCCCACTTATACCACATGTCTGTCACCTTATACCCCGTTTATACCCAGGAAAACAAGTGGTTATGAACTGGGTATTGATACCACGAACATTTTGTGGGTATAGAGTAGGTATAAGATTTTTTCACTGCACACAGCGCCACCTGTGTGCGAGAATCGAGCAAAAACGTCTAAATATATATTTTTGTAACAAGATATCTCATCTTTTTTTTATTTTTCGTTCCAAATTTTGAATTTGCCTCAGACCTAGATTTATTTCCTCTTGATTGGCAAGGAATAAAGCAATTAAATATTCCATTTCCATATCAAATTCAATATGCCACTTAACGCTTAAAACTTTAAATTTAACAAAATTCGCTTACTAGATTTGAATAATTTTTTAGCTGTCGACAAACGTCAAACTATACCCTCGTTCATGTGTTCCAGGGGTTCCTCAATACCCCGGTATTCGCCATATCCTGGTATCGATACCTTGGTATTGATACCTCATGTGTGTCATAAGCATTCCTCATTTTTTATTACTTACAAAAAGGTATGAAAAAATATTAAAACAATAGACCAGTGTTAATACAGTAATTGTATTCTTTCTTCTCGTATTTAACAAACAATGTTCAAAGGAGGAATATTATATTTCATGAGACGATTTCTAAAGACCCCCATTCATATACAGTCCGCCGGCAGGTCATGGCCTGAAGGTTTCTCGCCTTGAGGCCAAGTATAACCAGCCACTCACTCACCCACACCGTCAAATGCATTGCTGACAAAAATCTTTGTGTCAATCCGTGCCGGAAAATCTGAACTTCTATCTGAAATTCTCTTTGAGGCGATGAACATTTTTGCACTTAACAACCTGCTACGCTAAACTGCCGTCTTCGCCTGTGTGCATGTAGGGAATAATGAGATCGCCTGAAGTCCACGTCCTGTCAGACGTATGGCTCAAGTCCTCATCCCTCAGTCAGACTCAGTAATGTATGGCCTTCATCGGGCGGTACCTGTTGACCTGGCCTAAGGGCTACGGCCTGCCTGCGGCCACTTGTGAATGGGGTATTAAACAATTACTCATTAGGAACGCTGGCCCTGGTCGGTCGAGCGCTCAGATACTTGCGAGCCAGATCTGTCAATTTGTCGTATTTTAATTTTGTTTTCCACGAGACACGACACGACCTACACACATTCGCATTCGCAAAACATTCGCATTACTTGATGCGAATGCGAATGCCGATGCGAATGTTTAAAATGATGCGAATCATTCGCATAAGCGAATGCGTATGCGAACAGTCGTAACATCCCTACTTTAGAGTTACACAGCATCCTTCTATCCGCACTCTTTACGACATGCTTTGTAATAGAATGCTCTCTTCTCTTTCCAATTGAAAAATCAAACTTCAAACTTATAATTAAAATCAATAAATAAACACAAGTTCACTGTGATTTCTCTAAAATTAATGACATTACTCTCACTTATATCCTGAGCTTTGGCTTAAGTGCCCAAATTTAGTCGCTCAGTTCAAATCAATTTTGAACCAAGTTCAACAGTTGAACCACTACTGTGAAACAGTAAAATCTTAGCTGTTCTTCTAAACTTTCACAAAATTGCCTTCACAACATCTTTATTTTAATGCTTCTCTATAGACAATGTTTTGCGTATAGCCCAGTCTCTTTATACATGAACCTATAAAAATGCCAACTGGAGATTTTTCAGCGGAATTCCGTTTATTTTGGGTTCATAAATAATTTCCCAAAGGTCCATAAAGCCAACTGGCCGGCCACTCAAGTTACGAAAGGTCAAAAGGCACGAAAATAAGTTTTTCTCAAATATCTCGTACATTTTCTGCTTTACGTAAATTTGGCCTAAGTAAAGTTTGTTCGTGAGATAAATCTGCATAAATATATACGGTGTCTGGTTAGAAAGCTGATATTGCCGGCTAAGAAATTTACCTGCATAAAAGTACTGCCAATGCATTCTAAATCTATTCACTAATTTGAAAGACGACTGTTCATGACATGACATGACATGTTTAAAACAAAACCAAATCTTAAATGATTAACACTGCGGCTTCAGAAAAAAGGGTCAATCAATCAAAGCGTGCATTGTTTCGAGGAATCTGGTTTGGTTACTCTTTATGGACGGTAAACATCATCAAGGGATACCTTTAACCGAGAGTTAAGGATTACCTTTAGCCACAATCGGTGGTAGGTTTAAAATGCTTAAACATCAAATAATGTAAAACGAGAATTTTTAGGCTTGGCAGTTCTTTTCTACGTTTGGGGATATGGATATCTCGCTCCTACTTCTATTCGAATGTAAAGCATATTCTCAGTGTAAAGCTTATTCTCAGTGAAAAGCTCACTCACTATTGTTAAAGCTTTTTGGCATGGAAAATAAGAAATTTAACAAAACGGTCTCAGATTACTCATTCAAAATATCTCGGGTTTCGAGATTTTACGCATGGCGAATGGGGTGTAAGGTTATCAAGTAGTGTTGGGTAGGGCACGATTATAAAATGAGTTTGTAAGAGGTGCCTCCTTTTCCTTTTGAGCCAGTACATGTCCTACTTCAAATGAGGCGAGGTGCTATTGTAATGCCAAAATGACAAAAACAAGCAGATTAAGGAGGTGGTGGTGGGAATTCTTTAATTTGATTCCTACATAAAAACTGTATAAATGCAATTTTTATGAAACTGTTTCTAATTAGTTGTCCGTGGCCATATATTTATATTTTGTAATCCCACCTCGCCTAATTTCAAGTTGGAAATTCTGCTACCGCAAAAGAAGTAAGAAATGCCTCTCCAGCACAAAATTTCACTCCCTCGAAAAATGTAAGAATTGTCTCTTCAGGACAACACCTCACTCCCTCGAAAAATGTAAGAAAGGTCTCTCCATCCAATTCGTATTTACAATCTCACCACGGCTCAGTTTAAAGTCGATATTTTACTGCCGCAAAAGAAGTGAGAAATGTCTCTCCAGTTGGTGTTTACAATCTCACCTCGTCGCAGTTCACATTGGAAATTTTACTGTAGTAAAAGAAGTGAGAAATGTCTCTCCAGTTCGTGTTTACAATCTCACCTCGCCGCAGTTTAAATTGGATATTTTACTGCCGCAAAAGAAGGAAGAAATGTCTTTCCACTAAGTAGTTTAGAATCACACCTCGTTTCATTTATCTCGATACACGCTCATATACCAGTAGGACATTATTTTTGAACCGGGACATTTAAAAAACCTGAGGCCTCAGTACAATTTACATCGTGTAAGGGACAAATGTACTGCCTCGTGTAAGTCCGGCTCAGCACTATTATCAAGTTACCCAGAATCTTCTATTTTATGCGGAGTGTTGATGTTCATGTCAAAACTTACAATTTAAGGTTATGTTCGTGGGTGTATACGGCCCTATATCTCCAAAGTACAACGTAGTTTTAAGAAACTGTCTTGTGTCAACCAGTATTATCTAATGGCCTTGATTATGAACACTACACATCCTCTGCCGGGTTTCCCATAAAGCACCCAGCTCCTTCCTTCTTCGACTTGATCGATTCTACCATTCCCCCCCCCCCCCACTCATTCGAACTACGTTTACTTCTAAATTGGTGGTATGAAGAGACTTCCCGGAAATTAGACCTCTGCTTTAAAAAAATGCTCAACTGACATAGGAAACAAGATGTAAGATCGCCATTTATAATATTACATCATTAACAAAAACACACTTTTTTCCCTCACCCAACTCCACTTAAGAATCATCGGCTGTAATATTAGGTAGTTATAAATATGTGGAGGCTTTCAAAAATTATGAGGTCACATTAAAAAGTTTTCACATTACTAATTGCAGAAAAACCTGGCATATATGTATGTACGTATTTCAACTACTGATCTCAAATTCATGCTGAAAATTCCCAGGGAATTCATTATAACTAACATGAATCCTTAACCACTCAGGCAATGAACTTTACTCGGAAAAATAAATACATTTTTTTAAGTCAAAAGTTTTCCATGTAACCACCTGAAGTAGTGTGAAGCTTTTTAACTGTCAGTGCTCCAAATGCACACCTTAGCTCGGGATAATTTTTTTAATTAATGAAGATTATAAAAGAAGGATGGTGTCACAGCAGTTAATGACAACATTAACTTTAAGGTGAACATGAATCCCAAAACTAGAGTTTAGTTAAGTAAAATACCCAGGATTTGAACCTTCATGTACATGTAAATGATATTGAAAGATCCCAGCATGTATCCAAGCTAATGGTGTTATTAATCAATGAAGCCAATAAACTATTGAGATTGTTCAGTTTTTGTAATTCCTACACATGCCTGCGAATGCATAGTCGTATCTAATATCCAAGCATGTGGATAGTAAGCTTGCACACGTAGCACGGTCATTGCCAGTTTTCTAATCAACTGCTCCACTATGCCACTTACAGCATGAAATAATTACTCCGGTGTGTACAGTCATAGTACACTCTGAGGTGCAGATAAGTAGCGTGAATAGTTGCCCAACAACAAGGCAGACAGAATGAAAAGTACAATCGTCGTTTCACCAGAGAACTAGTTCCGTAGGCTTAGGCTACATTCAGTTCGTTGATATGAACAGAACAGACCGAGCGCAAGATGAAACTTTATAATTTATGATGGATGTAGCGAGAGATAATTTATAAGGTTTTTTGAAATAGATCGTCATTACGCGTCATGTTATCAGAATTAATTAGTACCAGCCTTTAGACTGGTATCCAAGACACGGCAAATAGGTTAAGACATAAATTAATTGCACAGATTTTCCCTCTTCCTTTTCCCGACGCACCACTACCCATTTGAAACCGATTCGGGTACTTCGCGTTCTTGCACCCTGATGGATGTCAAACGTTCCAGTCTTCTTTCATATCCGTTTCGCGATGGTGTATCTGATGTGAAGTACCCACGCTACTTAGCCGGTGCTAATCCATCCGTACACCCATAGTGATTCACATTTTTATTTATTAAAAATATCAAAATCCTCCATAGTCTTCCAGAGGGGAGCTTAAACGAAGCAACCTTCTACCCTACCCCTACACCAGTTCCCCCAATTCAGATTCTTAAACCGCAATTTTATGCTGACAGTTTCCTAGTGTCTTCCTCGTAATGTCAACGATCTCAAATCCCATCTCAGATGTTTGTAAGATTTTTTTATTAAATTTTTTTCAATTACAACAACAGCACAACAAGAAAACAAATACCTTTAAAGTGGGGCCCGCAATGTGGAGGCTGTAGCACTCTTTAGGAAAAATTATTTTATACAGTATAAGCCCTTTTGAGAACATAACTGAACTTGGTAAACTTTAACGGCTGAAAAGTACTTATGCTTGGAAAAATGGGCAAAATAACTCTGCCCTAGAGAATTTGATTTAATTTGTATGGAAGAAGAGAAAGAAAAAGGCGGATGAGAAATAAGGTAAAGAGAAAAGTTTTGATTGTTTTGTGGCAAACTGTTTTGTCTTTTGGGAGCATTGATTGCTGGGAGAGTTCTTGTTTTCTGCACAGACACAGAGGTTACAGCATAACAAAATTCTGTGGATGCTGTGACGAGCTAATCCTTTTTAAGACCGCAATAAAGCATCTAAGGTATTACATAATAAACCGTAGATTTTCAATTAGCATACGAATTAGTTAGTATTCACATTTGGATGGGAAATCAGGTCGCGTTTGTACGTAATGTGTTTTTTTTCTTTGGAAAAAAGGGGTAATGAAAGAAAATATTCAACTTGCGTCGAGTTATAAAAGGGTTACGCACTCATTTAGAATCCAAAAGAAAGTAGAGCTGAAAGCACTTTCAATTCTCTTTCATCATTCCTTAATCCCGTCGATGTGTGCTTAAAGGAGCAGCAAAGAAAGAGTTGCCTTTTATGGTTTCGTAAGGAAGTTGCAGCTTAACTATTAGTCCGTGTGATAATGCATCACCGTATCATGACCTGTTAATTGAGTGTTAAGGGTGCTTTTGAGCGTAATATATATTTTAATCATCAAATTTTAGATTTATTGTATACAAACGTGTGCGTATTTTAGATATATTGTATACCTACGTCGACTGTTGACTGCGGAATTGGACAAAATGCTGGAATTGTGTAACTAGTTTTTAGAGCGCCAGTTCACGATAAAACTCAGTACCTGGATAAGTATACGACCTAGATCATACTTGTATATGAATCTATTTTAGGGAATGCCTTAGTGCATCAGAAAGGCAAGAAAATTAGGTGCGGTCAGGAGACCCCCGTCAGGAACGAAGTAAGTAAGGACGCTTTTTCTTCAACTCCGCATGTAGTTGATCTAAGTATCTGTCCCACACCTTTTCACATTTAAGTAAGTTTTATTAATAATTTTTTCCAATAACTTCATTAATTTAATTCTTAGCTTGAGTTCGAAAGGTAGGTTCTCCCCATAGACTGGCTGGACCCATACTGAGGGGGTGGTAAAGAAAAAGGTAATCCGCCATTTTGAATTTGGATTGACGCCACACACCTTGTTGTATTCCACCTGTCCTGCCCTTCCAATTGATACCCATGTCGGGGGACGGGGAATACAAATGTAAAAATCGGCCGTCTTCTTGGAACCGCCATCTTGTTTTTTTTTACAAAATGGTCAGATCGCATTGTCACGCGAACTATGCATATGCGCAAAATTTGAAGTTGATCGGTTATATGAAAGTGGGTCAAAATAAAGTGCAAGATTTGTTTACATACAAGATACAAGATAAAGGTGAATCTAATATAAAGCGTTTAAAAAGAGACAGAGAGAGTGAGTGAGAAAGAGATAGTGAGAAAGAGAGAGTTGCGTAAAATGTATAAGATTGTCTAACTACTGTAGAAAATATTAACTTTAAATAGTCATATTGTTAAGTATCACACAACTATCGTATATGTATAATGGGGCGTCCATAAATTACGTGAGGTGTTTAGGGGGAAGGGGGTCGAGCCGAATCTCACCAAATCTCACGTGGGGGAGGTGGAGGGTCTCCGCAAATATCACGTAATTTTTTTCTGCAAGAAACAGTGTAAAATCGCGAGAAAACTTGGTTAAATTAATAGTACAGGTAAATTAAGCCGAAAAAAGCGATATAGCGGAAATAATTAGGTACAGGCTGAAAATTGGCAGAGAGCTTCTTTTTAGGCTTCTTAATAAGGGGTTATAAAGTCTACCGATTTTCTACCCCGAGAAGCCCACTTTTTCGGGGGTTTTAGCCCTCAAAATGGGTATTTTTCGATTTTTCTGTAATTTTTTTTGCAGTATTTCTTAATATCTTTTTGTTTTTTTCAATTGTAAGTACAATATCTGTAAATGATAAAATCTTTAAAATCGTCTTTTTGGACACGACTTAGATTTCATTCACGAAAATCTTGGTGCAGTATCAGATGAACATGGTGAAAGGTTTTATCAATACATATTGCAAATAGAGAAGGAATAATGAATCCATCACATAAAAAGTATACGTGATACTATTACTATATTTCGACTCAATAGCAATTGGGTATAAAAATTTTGCACAGCCGTTTACACTGTAAAGTAAAGAAAATAATTTAAAGATCTGGGAATGAAGAGTGTATGACGTGATGAAAAATTCTTGTAATTTTATACAATGGTCTGGGAAAAACTGCGAAAGTAATGTATGCATTGACTTATACGACCATTTTTGGACAGATTGCACTCCCTACGATGTATGGGGGTTTAAGCTTAAACAAAACAAAAAGGTCTAGAAGCCCAATTGAAAAACCTGGAACCTAATGCCCTCCTAAGTATCTCAAGTGCATAATGTACCCAATCCTACTGCAATCATAGAGATTATATTAGGAATCGGCTCTTTTCACATCAGTCAGAACACATGCTATCTGCGGTGCATTGTCACTACAAAAAGCAGACATTTGCACCAGGCGACATAATTAGTTATTTAAGCATCTTACAGGACTCGAATTTTGAATCGACGACCATCTGCTCTGACATGACTACCAGAGGCCAAGATAGATTTTGAAAACCTTTTGTTATCATTATCGAGAGTTGTGAAGAATGGAAGTCTAACAGATCCGCACTTCTTGAATCTGTATCCTGATGTACAGGCGGCTCAAACGTCAATTTGAGAAGCTGGCTGTGACTTCAGACTCCGCTTTTCTAAGGCGATACGAAAGTAGGAAGCAAACGGAAGCTAGTAGCGATGCCCGATAAATCTTCGAAAAGAAATTATTTTCAGCCAACCAACTTCCTTTATTAACTTAATTTGACATTTTGATGCGAACAATAAATTGTTTCAAGAATATTTAAAGAGTTTTTAGAATATTTTAAAACAAACAAATAAATGCAACGCATGCGGCAACGGCTTTACTCGCGGACTGAAATCCGATAACAGGCGGACAAATTTAATTCGAATTCGCATTGGTGGAGGATACCATTTTCTTATTTCCGAATTTCATGACTTTCGAATCGCATTCCAGGATAACCCCCCTGGGTCATTCAGTCACAGGTTTTTTACCCAAAGATGACATCTATAGAAGAAGGCTCCGAAGTTTGTATATCTCCAGAGTCATAAATGGCTCTACCATTACTATTCAAACAGTCAAGTCGTTACTCTCTAAAAACGAATCAGTGGATGCCAAAGTCAACCCTCGTATGTCAATATATTGTAAAATTCTAAATTTTTTTTATATTCCACATGCTTGCTCTACAAATACACGAGTTGAGCTCAAACTAGAATTGAAATTTTTCTGTTCTCTTGTTAAGAAATCATTATCCCTGTAAGGCACCATGAGGTAGGTTTCCAAAGGATAGGCAGAATCACTTGCTAAATGGTAATCCACAGGTATTGTAGTTTATATTGGGTGCATGCCAAGTTGATGCTGTTATGATTTTGTGGTACTGTTCTTCAACACAAATTATGTTTTGTTAAATAAATCCAACGCCATCAAGCACAGATTAAGGTATTTACACTAAAAATACGCATAATAGTGGAAATCGCACAAATTTTTTAAAATTTTAAAAATCTCACGTGAGATTGAGGGGGGGGGGGGGGGGTCGAGCCAAATCTCACGACATCTCACCAAGGGGGAAGGGGGTCGAAAAATCGCCAAAATCACCTCACGTAATTTATGGATGTCCCCTAATCTGTATTTTTGTAGTCGGGGTGCCGTTTTAATTAGTTATTCTGTAACATTTGTACCGCCGCTTCATATAAAATAAGTGTTATTCAAAAATGTTGTCAAGGCTTTACATAAATATGGTGCTGCCTTTCAATATTTATTCTAGTTTTCTGAGGCAAAACTTAAAGAAGGCATTTTTATCGGGTCGCAAATTATAAAAATTATGAAGGATGAGAAGTTTGAAAATTGTCTTTAAAATCTAGAAAAAGTTGCTTGGAATTCTTTGCCACTTGTCATTCGAGAGTTTCTAGGCAATAAAAAAAGTGATGATTACCAATAATTGACTGATTTGTCGCATTATTTTAATCAGATGGGCGTAAATATGTCCGTAAAAATTCATTTTTTACATTCTCACCCCGACTTCTTCCCTGAAAACATTGTTAATGTAAGCGATGAACATGGTAAGCGTTTTCACCAAGATTTAAAAAGATTCTGGAAGATTAAGAATGGGAATATATCGCACACAATCTAGAAGTAATCGATAAAACAATCAATTACAAAAAGAACCGAAGAATGGGAAGAGATAACTCGACGAATACTACTGGCTAATAGAGCCTTTTATGACAAAAAACAAATCCTTACTAATATTATAAATGAGAAAGTAACTCTGTCGGTCTGTCTGTTACGCTTTCACGCCTAAACCGATGAACCGATTTTGATGAAATTTGGTACGGAGATAGATTAGACCTTGGAAAGGAAAAGGCTTGAAAGGGTTGAAATAGGGGATGAAAGTTTGTATGGGAGTCCGTTATTTCTTATATATAAAACTAAATGTTAGTCTGTCTGTACGCAATAGGCTCCTGCACGGTGTAACCGATCTTAATGAAATTTTAACCATGTGCTATTTACATTAAAAGAAACAACATAGGATATTCTATTACTGTCTAAAGCCGGTCCTAGATGGCGCTGTCTTGGAGAGCTTCGTTGAAAATCGTCGCCGAGCTTTGAATTTTTGCATGAAGGTCCGTGGGGGTCTCCCATAATGCACCTGGAAACCAGATTTTCGTAATTCAAAATGGCCGCCGAAATATTTTTGTATTCGCCAATTTTATTTCGATTCCAATGAAAGTGGGTATCTAGTGGTTTTTAAGATTGTGTTCTGATTCCAATGAAAATCGGTACCTGGAATTTTTTAAGGTAGCAAATAACGAATTTATGATCAGAACTTATAAATTCAAAATGGTCGCGCCAATATGGCGGACGAATTTTGTTAATTTTGTTCCGATTCCAATGAAACTGGGTATCTAGGGGTTCTAAGGTCGCAAATAACGAATTTTTGGCCAATCGGTATATGGGAGTTTTCAAGTTAGCAAATAACGAATTTATGATTAAAACTTATAAATTTAAAATTGTGGGGCTAAAGGCGACGGCCCAATCACGACTTTATTCGCGTTTACGCGCGTTAACGCTTTGACGCGCGTTGACGTCGACATTTGGTTGTGTGTAATTCAAATCGAGTTATCCCATTCACGGCTTTGCGGCGTCAGCGGCGTTAAGCGACGGCAAAAGTCGAGCAACTTTCAACTTTTTGGCGTTGGCAGGCTATGAAATTTAAAAAAATCACAGTTCTAACAAGTATATACACAAATATCCATACATGAATTTAAATTAAAACAATATTTTTGACATCCTGACGCTATGAATGAACCTTCAACGGACGTTAACGCGCATGAAGCGCCTGCCGCGTATAACGCGCCGTCGGCATTGGGCCATCGCTTTAAGTGTCATTTCCCGGTTAGCTGTATGTAGGTTTTTCAAGAGTTGGAAAATCAGAAAATCTTGACATTCTAGCTACAAACGGAAAAACATTGAACATAGTTAATTCTGAGGCTCTCTAAGCAATCGATTGAGAATTGATCAACAAAGTTTTTTATAAAGATGGTAAGGAGAAGCGGAAATGTGGGATTTAGGTATATATAATGGATAAGAAGGAAGCGAGGGAGACCCAACCTCCTCTGGAAGGATGGCGTAGACCAGGACGCACAAAGTTTAGGGATTCCAAACTGGTTCAAAATCAGGACCAGTGGAGAGAGCAGTTGCGAGAGGTCAGGACCGGATCCCAGTTATAAAGCTGAGATTTTGTATTTAGGGGTTTTGGGTACAAGAGAGCGATTGGTGATGTCCCGCTCGCACCGTTAGCCGAAACAATACTATCTCATTAACGCATAGTGTTTTTAATGAAGCTTTGATCAAAATTAAAGGAATATGACTAGACATCAACAACGAAGAACTTAGAATGGTAGCGTCAGAAAGCTCTCCTTTTGATATTTATGAGTTAGATTTATTGAGAGAACGGCAATTCGATGTTGAAGACCTCCGTCTATTTGTCGCAGTAAAAAAAGCCTTAGTTGCAGAATAAAAATCGGCCTACGACCACTATGGTAAGGTGAACTATTATTCAATTGGTAGATCAAGGGGACAGGTATGATAAATGGCAGCAATTAGAGCAGCTGAGACAAATGAACAACGTGACGCACGCTTACAAGACAAAAGAGCCAGAGCTTCTTCTTTGAGAATGAGAAGATCACGATTACAGCATGCCCTCGCACCCCAATGTTATGATGGTCCAATGGATTAATTGTGGCAATAATGTCATGATTTAAAATTTCAAAAAGCACCTGGAATGTTCTGTTCCAATGGCAAAGCTGATTTGTCACAACTGAATATTCCATCTGAGTCACTTGGGGCTTACGTGGGAAGAACTTCTTCGTTGTTCGAACATGTTTTACTACTTCCTTTATTTCGCTTCGATGGGTGCAGCGAGGCGCAACGGGTTCCAGCTATTGCGTATAAAATTATTAATGCCACCCACCATTTGAAACCGATCAACTTCAAATTTTGCACATATGCGTAGTTTTCTTGACAATACAATGTGACCATTTTGTACAAAAATAAAGATGGAAGTTCCAAGATGGCGGCCGATTTTTTCATTTGTCTACCTCCACCAACGACATGTGTATCAGATGAAAGAGTATGACAGGTAGAATACAATTAGCGGTGTAGCGTCATTCCAAATCAAAAATGGGTGCTAACACAAAATGGCGCAAGACATATCTTCGACCGAAACATAGAAAATATAACCGAACAACTCCAAATGCTTGACAATGCAAGGTGAACATTTTGTAAAAAAACAAAGACGGCGGCCGATTTTCGCATTTGTGTTTCCCGACCACCGACCGACATGTGTATCAAATGAAAGGGTATGACGGGTAGAATACAATTATCGGTGTAACGTCATTCCAAATTCAAAATGGCGGCCAACACAAAATGGCGGAAGACATCTTAAACTAAAAAGTAGAAAATATAACCGATCAACTTAAAATTTTGCACATACGCGTAGTTCGCCTGACAATGAAGTCCGACCATTTAGTAAAAAAATCAAGATGGTGGCTCCAAAATGGAACCCGATTTTTGCAATTGTGTTCCCCGACCACCCACATGGCTATCAAATGGAAGGGCATGGCAGGTAGAATACAATTAGTTGTGTGGCATCATTAAAAATTCAAAATGGCGGATTACCTTTTCTTCACAACGCTCTCAGTATGGGTGTGGCCATTATAATACAGTAATCTGTATGAGGTCATTTCAAATCTAATATGGCGGCCACCACAAAATGGTGGAAGATATATAATAGACTAAAAAGTAGAAAATAAAATGTATGTGATATATTTTATCAAATCAATATAAATAAATACGCTTCATTTACTACCTTTGCCTATTGTATATATTTCGAGACAATTGTTTTTCAGGAGTAAACTCCAGTCACGCGTCGGAGTAGACACGCACCTTCTTTTTTATAGGCAACTCTAAATTTTTATGTATACAAAATCAATTTTTGCGGATTTGTTCTTTTTTTCATTATACCTTTTTCGTACCGCGGACTGTGCACACATAATCTTTTGTTATTTAAAGGCGTTGCAACGCACGCGGGTTTTTTGCTAGTACTAAATAAGATTTGTGCACAGAAAAACGAAACTTTCACTCAACAAAACAGTAATACGACCAGTACTATCCTATGGCAACGAGACTTGGACTATGACCCAGGATATAAAGTAAAGAGTCAACAGGTTTGAGAGAAAAGTTCTCAGGTGCATAATAAGCCCAACCAGAGAGGAAGGAATATAGCGAAGGAGATACAACAGCGAGTTGCATGAAATTTTGTACCACTCGGAACTCTCAAGTTTAATAAAAATTAACAGAATAAGACCAGCCGGCCACGTATCAGGATGAAGGATAATCGCATCCCAAAACGGTTTATGATATTAGGAATCTCGGGAAATAGACCAGTAGGTAGACCCAGGAGGAGCTGGATAGACTCTGTGACGGCTGACGCAGAGGTAATGCTCAACATTCGGAGTTGGAGACATGCTGCAATGGACCGTCAAACTTGGATAAATGCCCTAGAGGATGCCAAGGCGCCATTTGTGCTGTAGCGCCATTGGTTGGATGGATGGATGATGGTATTACAGGAGTTTATTAATTTAATATACTCACGACGAACGGACTCATTTGGGGAAAGTCTGTAACCTCTATAGGCGGATTCTTTAGCTTTGATTAAGTTCGTACATTCCCCATTGAACCATCTGTTCGACCTAGGCTTTATAGATTTGGTAGAGTAACAATGAACAAATGCATCCCCGCTCATACGAGTTTTGAGACACAGAGTGGCAGAGCGGGCAATGGTACTACGAAAACACAAATCCCAGCCAGTGGCTTGGAAGAAGCGAATAAGACAAAATCAATTGGCTTTTCCATAGTGCCAAACAGTTGGGAGCAGCTTTTTACCAATAACTTTATTAATTTCATTCTTAACTTGATTTTGGAAGGTAGGTTGTCCCCGTATGCTGGCTAGAGCAATAAAAACTTTACATTCAAAATTACTTTTTACTTTTTAGTACATTTTAAAATAAAAGCGTTTTTTTTAATTTTTTTAAATTATATTATGTTGGAAAATGAAACACAATTATTACACAGTTCATTGTAGTCTAGTACCTTTTTGTATTAAGCTTTTGTACATTCTTTATTTTCTAATAAAAAATACTTTTCATCAAATATTGAATACAATATATTATTTTTATTTTCTACTTTTTAGTTTATTCTCCGCCAATTTGTGGTGGCCGCCATATCACATATAAAATGGCGTCACATAGCTTACTGTATTTTATTTGTCATACCCTTTCACTTGATACCCATACCGAGGGCATTGTAAAAAAAATAGGTAGTCCGACATTTTGTGATAGCCGCCATTTTGAATTTAGAATGACGTCACACAACTAATTATATTCTACCTGTCATACCCTTTCATTTGATACCCATGGTGGGGGGGCAGGTCGAGGGAACACAATTGCAAAATTCGCTCGCCCTCTTGCAACTGCCATCTTGATTTTTTACAAAAAAGTCAGATTACATTAGATGGGTTAGATGAAAGTGGGTCAAAATCAAGTTGCAAGATTTCTTTACAAACAAGGTACAAGATACAAAATACAAGATACAACATACAGGCGAAGCTAATATAAAGCGTATAAAAATGGGCCCTAACCAAAACAAAATTGGAATTTTGTACGCATACGATATAAAAATTTGAAACTCTTATAATTATGGAAAATAAAATAGAAAGCAAGAACTTCATTCTTCTTCTTATATGATCGGATTTTTTTGCATTTATGGCATGTATTGCATATATTGCGCATCAAAATTTACCTCAATTTGACATATCACATCATAATGAACGTTAAAGTTTAACGTTTGTGGTTACAGTGAAGTTTCCCGAGTTCGTGGTGTTCATTTACTTGCGATGTGTATATATGTGGTAAGTAAAAGTTGTTTTTCATTTATTTGTTATTTGTGGCTTGGTTATGTTATGTTATTTGCATGAAAACATTTTTTGTGCTGTGAATAAACAATTTCTTCTAAATTACTTATGACCTGTGATTATGTGTTTTTATAGAAATTTTAACCTTAGCTGTGTTGAATTAATCAAAAAAATTGACCAGGTATTTGCGCTTCGAGTTGCTCTTCAGCCCAAATACGGCAATTTGGCTCATTAAGCCAGAAGTGAGCCTTACCACTGAACAAAATTTGGATCGAAAAGAGTGGATATTCTTGAAGAGTTTCAAGAGCCAAACACTGAAACGGTGACGATTCGGAAAGTCGGATGGGATTTTCTACAAAAAAGGTCTTTACATTTTGCTCTCTATGAGTGACCGTTCGCGAGATATCGCGATTTTTATAATTTTCCATACAAAAAAATTATTATAAATACTGGTCTGCCAAAGGTTAGGCCATAGACAGAGCGCAGCACACCATGAGTTTTAGTAATTATTAGGTTTATACTTCAATTTTATAAAATTATCCTTCTTGTCGATAACATAGGGTTGCCTAAAAACTCCAACACTAAGTAATATTACCTAATCTCTCACCTTAGGCCACACTTTAGTTCAGGCACACCACGCTTAAAGTATTCTCCTATCTCTAAAGTTACTTACAATAGGTTTTCTTTTCTTCTTCCCGATAACATAGAGTTTTCAGCGTTCAGGTCTCCTACTATTAGAACGAATAGAACATAATGAGACCAATACTTAAACAATTCTGTTAAGAAAGCATTGATTGATTGTATATCTTCTTTTTAATCGACTTCAAAAAAGGAGGAGGTTATCAACTCGACGCGTAGGTATTTTTTTTGGTCCTGTTCACGGATAACTTTGTTACGCAATAACTTTTTTGCTTTTTTCTTTTTTTGCAAGAAAGGGTAGTTTCCCACGGTGGTCCCGTACAATTTTTTATTAATTCTGATAAAGGAGTTCGAAGGTAGGCATAAAAAACTGGTAAAATTAGTACACCTTGAATAGATAGATATTTTCAAAGAGCCGGTTTAGACGGTGCGCTCTAGCGCATGTGCCTCACGAACTTTGTGGATAAAGGGAGAAGTGGGGTGGTACCTCTCTTCATTCCCACTCCTCCCTTCATCATCAAACGTTCGTGAGGCACATGCGCTGGAGCGCACCGTCTAAAACAGCTCAAAGGCAGCGATAAATAACTTTATTGTCGCATGGTTGATAAGAGGCGCGTGGATGAATCAGTAAAGGCGTTGACCTAGAAGTAAGAATTGCGGGTTCAAACCCCGGGCGTGCAGTTCGACCTTTTTCATTTTTTCTCTTCTTTTTAAATCCATTCTGATTGGATTAATGTTGTAAAGAATTACAAACTTTTCGGTGAGAAATTGCATGCATACTCTACTCATGCAGACTGTAAGAGAGTATTCCATTGGATTGAAAAGCTATTTAACCGAGTTTCTGAAGAGATTTATTTACGTATTTAGCCATCTCGATCGTAGCACAGCGTCTTAAAGGCTTGCCTCTGGTCCGTGGGGTTGCCAGTTCGATTCTTCGGCCTGTTGCAATTTTTTTTCAATCGACTTGATATTCTGACAATAAGTATTCTTTTTTAAGTTCCTTGGAGGATTTTTGCTTCACATTAAACTAGCTGGAACCCGTTGCGCCACGCTGCACCTATCGAAGCGAAATAAAGGAAGTAGTAAAACATGTTCGAACAACGAAGAAGTTATATCCACGTAAGCCCCAAGTGGCTCAGATGGAATATTCAGTTGTGACAAATCAGCTTTGCCATTGGAACAGCACATTCCAGGTGCTTTGTGAAATTTTAAATCATGACATTATTGACACAATTTAAATTTCGGAAATAAGAAAATGGTATCCTCCACCAATGCGAATTCGAATTAAATTTGTCCGCCTGTTATCGGATTTCAGTCCGCGAGTAAAGCCATTGCCGCATGCGCTGCATTTATTTGTTTGTTTTAGAATATTCTAAAAACTCTTTAAATATTCTTGAAACAATTTATTGTTCGCATCAAAATGTCAAATTAAGTTAATAAATGAAGTTGGTTGGCTGAAAATAATTTCTTTTCGAAGATTTATCAGGCATCGCTACTAGCTTCCGTTTGCTTCCTACTTTCGTATCGCCTTAGAAAAGCGGAGTCTGAAGTCACGGCCAGCTTCTCAAATTGACGTTTGAGCCGCCTGTACATCAGGATACAGATTAAAGAAGTGCGGATCTGTTAGACTTCCATTCTTCACAACTCTCGACAATGATAATAAAAGGTTTTCAAAATCTATCTTGGCCTCTAGTAGGTATGTCAGAGCAGATGGTCGTCGATTCAAATTCGAGTCCTGTAAGATGCTTAGATAACTAATTATGTCGCCTGGTGCAAATGTCTGCTTTTTGTAGTGACAATGCACCGCAGATAGCAGGTGTTCTGACTGATGTGAAAAGAGCCGATCCTTAATATAATCTCTATGATTGCAGTACAGTGATAAAAAAAATTTCTTGGCTTAAAGCACTTTTTCTTGAACCAAGCAACTCATGTTTTGGATATAACGAAAACAAAATTGTCTCGGGATAAGCAATTCTCATAGTCTTGATTTTATTGTCTTGGAGGAAGCCAAAAGTTGACTTGAAGTAAAATAAAATACGAAACCGATGATATTATATTCTAAAAAAATTCAATTTCTAAAATCGGTCTTATTGGTTGTGATACATTTTTAGAACTTGAAAGTCCGATAACCGAAAAAAGTCCGATGAATTAAGAATTTAGTTTCTTGAGTAAAAAATTAAACATTCTTATTTCGAGAAAAATATATCTTGGTCGAAAAATATAAGTATTGAGCGAAGAAATACAATTGTTTGGCTCAAGAATTTCCAGTGTCTTACTCTGAGACAGCATTCTCATGATAAGACTGAAAAATTTTTCTACCCAAGACAACGAAACGAAGACTATCGAATTGCTGGAATCGAGACAATTTTTTTATCAGTGTAGGATTGAGTACAATATGCACTTGAGATACTTATAAGGGCATTAGGTTCCAGGTTTTTCAATTGGGCTTCTAGGCCTTTTTATTTTGTTTAAGCTTATACCCCCACACTAGTTCATCTGTCCAAAATTGGTCGTATAAGTCAATGCATACATTACTTTCGCAGTTTTTCCCAGCCCATTGTATAAAATGATAAGAATTTTTCATCACGTCATACACTCTTCACTCCCAGATATTTAAATTATATTCTTTACTTTTTTTTGGATGTTCCAGTTGGATGGTATTTAAAACAAAATTAAATTTTTATACCCAATTGCTATTGAGTCGAAATATAGTAATAGTATCACGTATACTTTTTATGCAATGGATTCATTATTCCTTCTCTATTTGCAATATGTATTGATAAAACCTTTCACCATGTTCATCTGATACTGCACCATTCGTGAATGAAATATAAGTGCGGGTCCAAAAAACGATTTTAAAGATTGTCTCATTTACAGATATTGTACATAAAATTGAAAAAAGATATTAAGAAATATTGCAAAAAAAATTACAGAAAAATCGAAAAATACCCATTTTGAGGGCTAAAACCCCCTAAAAAGTGGGCTTCTCGGGGTAGAAAATCAGTAGACTTTATAACCCCTTATTAAGAAGCCTAAAAAGAAGCTCTCTGCCAATTTTCAGCCTGTACCTAATTATTTCCGCTATATCGCTTTTTTCGGCGATTTTACACTGTTTCTTGCGGAAAAAAAATTACGTGATATTTGCGGAGACCCTCCCCCTCCCCCACGTGAGATTTGGTGAGATTCTGCTCGACCCTCTCCCCCCCCTAAAAACACCTCACGTAATTTATGGACGCCCCCTTACTAATATTATAAATGCGAAAGTAACTCTGTCTGTCTGTCTGTCTGTTACGCTTTCACGCCTAAACCCCTGAAGCTATTTTGATGAAATTTGGTACAGGGGTTGAAGGGGTTGAAATAGTTTGTATGGGAGTCCGTAATTATCTTATATATAAAATGAATGTTTGTCTGTCTGTACGCAATAGGCTCCTAGATGGCGCTGTCTTGGAGAGCTTCGTTGAAAATCATCGCCGAGCTTTGAATTTTTGCATGAAGGTCCGTGGGGGTCTCCCATCATGCACCTCGAAGCCAGATTTTCGGCAGCCGAAATACGGTTGAATTCGCCAATTTTATTTCGATTCCAATGAAAGTGGGTATCTAGGGGTTTTTAAGATTGTGTTCTGATTCCAATGAAAATCGGTACCTGGAATTTTTTAAGGTAGCAAATGACGAATTTATGATCAGAACTTATTAATTCAAAATGGTCGCGCCAATATGGCGGACGAATTTTGTTAATTTTGTTCCGATTCCAATGAAACTGGGTATCTAGGGGTTCTAAGGTCGCAAATAACGAATTTTTGGTCAATCGGTATATGGGAGTTTTCAAGTTAGCAAATAACGAATTTATGATCAAAACTCAATACTTATAAATTCAAAATTGTGGGGCTAAGTGTCATTTTTCGGTTAGCTGTATATAGGTTTTTCAAGTGTTGGTAAATCCGAAAATCTTGACATTCTAGCTATAAACGAAAAAACATTAAACATAGTGAATCCTGAAGCTCTCTAAGCAATCGGTTGAGAATTGATCAACGAAGTTTTTTGGAAAGATGGTAAGGAGAAGCGGAAATGACATGCCATTGATTTGCCATTGGAACAGCACATTCAAGGTGCTTTGTGAAAAGTTAAATCATGACATTATTGCCACAATTTATCCATTGGACCATCATAACATTGGGGTGCATGGGCATGCTGTAATCGTGATCTTCTCATTCTCAAAGTAGAGGCTCTGGCTCTTTTGTCTTGTAAGCGTGCAGCACGTTGTTCATTTGTCTTAGCTGCTTTAATTGCTGCCATTTGTCTCACCTGTCCCCTTGATCTACCAATTGAATAATAGTTCACGTTACCATAGTGGTAATTTTGTCGTAGGCCGATTGTTGTTCTGCAACTAAGGCTTTTTTTACTGCAACAAATAGACGGAGGTCTTCAACATCAAATCGCCATTCTCTCAATAAATCAAACTCATAAATATCAAAAGGAGAGCTTTCTGACGCTACTATTCTAAGTTCTTCGTTGTTGATGGCTAGTCATATTTCCTTAATTTTGATCAAAGCTTCATTAAAAATACTTTGCGAAAATTAGATAGTATTGTTTCGGCTAACGGTGCGAACGGGACATCACCAATCGCTTTCTCGTACCCAAAACTCCTATTTATTTACAAAATCTCAGTTCTACAACCTGGATCTGGTCCTGGTCTTTCGCAACTGCTCTCTCATCGGTCCCGATTCTGATTTCTTCTTATCCATTATATAAAAATCCCACATTTCCGCTTCTGCTTATCATCTTTCCAAAAAAATACCTTGTTGATCAATTCTGGACCAATTGATTAGAGAGCTACAGGATACGCTATGTTCAATGTTTTTCCATTTGTAGATAGAGTGTCAAGATTTTCGGATTTTCCAAGTCTTGCATAACCTACATACAGCTATTCGGATTTTCCAACTCTTGCATAACCCACATACAAAATAACGAATTTATGATCCAAACTCAAAACTTATAAATTCAAAATTGTGGGGTTAAATGTCATATCCCGGCACTTAGCCCCACAATTTTGAATTTACAAGTTTTGAGTTTGGATCATAAATTCGTTATTTGCTACCTTGAAAGCTCCAATATACCGATTGACCAAAAATTCGTTATTTGCGACCCCCTTCATTGGTATCGGAACAAAATTAACAAAATTCGTCCGCCATATTGGCGCGGCCATTTTGAATTTATAAGTGCTGATCATATATTCGTTATTTGATACAATAATCCCAGATATCGATTTTCATTGGAATCGGAACACACTTTGCAAATTCGTCGGCCATATTGGCGCGGCCATTTTGAATTTATAAAATTTTGCCACAAATTCGTTATTTGCGATCTTAAAAACCCCTAGATATCCGCTTTCATTATAATCGGAATAAAATAGGTAAATTTAACCATATTTCTGGCGCCATGTTGAATTTCGATAATATGGCTACTAGGTGCATCATGGAAGATCCCCACTGACCTTCATGCAAAAATTCAAAGCTCTGCGATGATTTTCAACGAAGCTCTCCATGTCAGCCCCATCTAGGAGTGGCTTTAGAAAGTAACAAAATAGCCTATGTTCTTCCGTGTAATGTAAATAGCACATGGTTAAAATTTCATTAAGATCGGTTAGACGGTGTAGGAGCCTATTGCGTACAGATAGACAAACATTCAGCTTAATATATTAGACCAGCTTGTACAATGTATATAAACGCAACTTCGTTCCTGTGAAACTTGGGAAATAAAAGTTGGTTGATAGGTTTTGAGAGTGCTTTATTTTTTAAAACTGTACAACTAGCGGAATAATTTAATTAAAAAAACATTGGATAAATCGACTGGTTAATAATTTATTTACTAGTTCGGTCACCTTAATTATTGAATACTTATTAAAAACAATCAAAACTAAATAATACTTCATTTAAACATTGTACTTTGTTCAATTTTCTTGCTGAAGAATGGCCAATTTCTCAAATAAACTGACTCTTGAGCATGCCACATCAAAATTAACCCTGAGAAAAACAGTCACTTCTGAAATCCACGCTACCCGTTTTGAAAACTCATCATGTTGAAGAAGAACACGCATATTAATTCCCACAGATAGCACGTTTACATTAGGCCATAAAAAAGAGGACTTACGGCAGGGCTTAACTTCAACTGCACGTGTTATCGTGCTACAGCAGATAATGTCTGTCTAAAGTCACCGAACAATAGTACAGTTAGTCATCTCATGAGTGGCTTGCAGCCTCTAATATCCTGGATCGTCCTGTTTAGAGCCTCAATAATTTTCTTATGTGCCCTCATCTCATACTTGCTTCTCTAATAATGGGCCATGTTATAATTAATAGACTCAGAATGTGTGCTGTTTTACCTCAGTTAATTAAAGAAGCTGCGTTTCCGAGGCAGCGACAGCAAGAACTATAGTTCTTTCACTCCTAATTTTGGCAAGTAACAAATGACTGGCCAGTATCAGAAGTGACACTATATAATATTAGGTCATACTCTTCTTTCTGTTCTTGAGTTAATCTTAGAACGTTTTCGGTCACGATTTTGGTAAGATGGATGACATCTTAAGCGAGTTCATTCGGATATTGACGGTTACTGATAACAAATCTTGCCTCTCGTGATGGTGATCGAAGACCGGACTGTAGGAGTGGTTTACGTGCCTTAGCTATGAAAATATCTTCAATAAGAATGAGGCTATGTTAAGGAAACTTCAAAATTTCCTCTGATCCTTAGAACCACCGGGAACCCCCTTTAGGAGTCGATTTCTGGAAAACTCGTTCCCTAATCAACAAAAGAAACATCCCTACCAAATTTCAGGTCTGTAGAACTTATAGTTGAAAAACTGTTATTTTATATTTTTAACGCCCACGCCCATATTTTTAACGGAGTCGATTTTTGCAAAAATCTTTCTTAGCGGATCTCTACTAAACAAAAGGAACATGTATGCTAAATTTCAAGTCTGTAGGTCTAATAGCTCCGGAGATATCGTGATGACCAAGTGAGTGAGTGTTTTTCTCCTATTATATAGAATAAGTTTTTTTTTAAATTGCTCCGAACATACGCAAATACATTATTGCAAAACCTATTTAGCTACTGCCTCGATTCTTATCGACTTGGACTTCTCGTAAATTTTTTTTTTTTAAATTGCCCCCGAAAAAAAATTAACGGACTAAAAAGTACGAAATAAAATAAATTTTTAAAAACCCACTACAGAAAAAAAACCAATCCCGTGATACACAAAAAGGGATGAAATAATTGTTTGTAAAACATTAATCCAATCAGAATGGGTTTAGAAAGAAGCATCACTTTTGAAGACGGTGCTAACACCTGTTTTCGGGGTGATGTACTATAGTGGCATAGAGCTAACAAAGAAATGAAAAGAATTTTCGAAGCAACAGTTAGTGCAATGAAAGTCAACTACCACCTGGCACCCTCTTCAAAAGTGATTCTTCTTTCTAAATCCATTCCGATTAGTATTGGTTTTTTTTCTAAAGTCGCATTTGAAATGCTTATGACAGGCTTTATATAAGGCAGTGTAGGACACAAGTGAGAATACGAGGTTGTAACTCCCTCCAACTTCCCTCAAGAATCAGGTCTGCGAGAAGAAGAGGATCTCACCAATACTTACTTTTTAAAATTGCTCTGGAAACATTAATAAAAGAGGCAGAACTTAATGGAGGAAACAGCATCTTCTAAAGAAACATTTCGATACTAACCTTCGCACACGACATAGTCATAATTGGATGCAATACGCAAGACGTAAGGAAGCCTTCTCAACAATTGTAGAAAGCTCAGCAAAGTTAAATCCAAGAGTAAATGACACGAAAACAAAATATATTATTGTATCAAAATAGGGCAACGATCAAGGCGAAGCATCAGCCTCTACGATCATAGAGTGGAAATTGTAGACAATTTTATATATTTAGGTACAATTCTTCCTTCAATAAATAAGATAAAGGCCGCATCGTAGCCGCAAAATAACACCTATTTCGCACTAGTCCCTGTCCTAAAATAACAAGAAATCTCAAGCCAGTGCAAAGTGAGAATATATATAAAACATTCTTCCAGTTCTATGCTACGGGTCTGAGGCTTGGTCATTGATTAAACAAACAGAAAACCCTCAAAATCTTTGAAAGGAAAATCCGAAGAGAATGTTTGGTCATGTAAGAAGGGTTAACGAGAACGAACAGCGCATTAGAAGAGCTTGAATTGTTGTATGTAAAAATCTATGTAGTTGCATATATAAAATTGAATAGACTACGATAGCTCGGACTTGTGGTACGAGCTTCTGAAGAAATGCTAGCCAGGATGTTCAATGGAGGGAATTAGCAAGACATAGAGACTACTGGAAGAAGAGAGTTCAAGAGGCCCGAGTCGTACAAAGACTGTAGCGCCAGTTAAGAAAAAGAAGAAGTTAATCCTCACCTCAACCGGGCAAGCTAAAAAC
Organism: Thereva nobilitata; assembly: GCA_963855945.1. Classification (NCBI taxonomy): domain Eukaryota; kingdom Metazoa; phylum Arthropoda; class Insecta; order Diptera; family Therevidae; genus Thereva; species Thereva nobilitata. Next base: position 97,634,421 of record OY979695.1, read on the forward strand.
CTGACTTTGGAAAGCAAGCCGGGTCCATTGGACCCTTAACAGATTTTTCATTGCAAGCTTAAGAATAATGATTTAAAACAAGTTAATTTATTTTAAATAATATTTATTAATTCAAGGGAAATAGAGAAAATTTTAAAAATAAAATATTTTTATTCGCTGTCTGATTCATTTAGCGCTGGCAATTTGGCACATTTTTTGCATTTGATTGCAATAATTATTTATTGCAAACTGAACATACTTGTCGCACCTTTCTGTCTTTTGATGAAGGACAGATTGCACATCGCACTTTAGTTTTTTTTCCTGGTGGTACGGTCGATGATGTCCCACTAGCCGTTTCTGCTCTTGACAATCGCGCGTTTTTTCCAAGAACGGATTCTATAGTTTGTCGGTGTTCAGTATGAAGGCCAATTTTGCTCCTTGCTTTTATTTGGTCATACGCCAAATTATCACATAATCTTGTCAAGAAACGTTTTCTTTGAGAACCCACTGATTGACCGCTAGTTCCACTAACACTTCGGTGTATAACAAAAGCTGCAATTGCAGCAACATTGACTAAATTGAAGAAAAGTGCATTTGACCAACGGGTAGTTTTACGTTGAACCGTGTATGTATGACACATTTGATCAAAGGCATCGACGCCTCGTTTTGTATCATTATAAAATAGATTTACAGCTGATTTTCCACTTGCATCTGTTTGGAAAAGATACAAAGACGACATCGAAATGGACTTATGCGCAATTGGGATTACCAACTGGAAGAGAGAGACGCAGGATCGAGATCGTTGGAAGAAAATTCTTGAGTAGGCCAAGGCTCACAGAGGGCTGTAGCGCCAATGATGATGATAATGATCTGTTTGGTTGCTGAAATGCTATGTAGACAATAACACGACAGCTTTATTTGTTTTTTGCACATATGACATTGGCACACTTGCCAATTTTCTGAAACCAAACAAATTACTTCCTTCCGAGCGTTGTCTACTTTGAAGAAATTCGCGTGGAATAAATGATTTATTTTTGCGTACCGTCCCAACGCAGGTCAAACCATTTCCGTTAAGATTTTGAGCTAATGCGTAACTTGTAAAAAAGTTATCCATGGTTACATTTCGTCCTGTGCGGTGATACTGCTCACACAATTCAGTCTTTTTTTGAGTTAATAGGTTTGTTTGTTAGTCAGTCCTAGAACGATCTAAATCATCCTAGAACAGAAAAGTACAGGCTTTATCGCTCATTAGTTTTAAAACTTGTTATTTTTTGTCCGAGAGTGTCCTAGTTTGGTGTTCATTAAGTTGTTCTAAAGTGTTCTAAGTTTTACCTTTTGGTTCTAGATTTTTTTCAGGACAGTTTTGGACAAGAGTTTTTTGTTGATGTTTTTTCTTAGTTTTGTCAGATGTAGATATATATGAAATTATGAGAACAGAAAATGTTGAACAAAAAAGTACAAAAAAGCCTTCATTAGATGTTCTGTTCTAAGCTGTTCTAAAGTGTTTGACGTTTAATTGCTTGGTGCTCTATTCTTTTCTGCTCTGTCCTGTTCTGAAAACTAATAAACAAATCTAATATGCTGTTTATACCAAATTTTAGGCGCGATTTTGTCTCCAGCCTTAAGGAGCCTTAGAACGGGAATATGATATAATAATAGGGCCCAATGGACCCGGCATGCCCTTTTGAGGGAGTTTCAACTTTAAATGCTCTTTCAGCGTTACCTATGAGTGACCGTAGCGGAACTCTAGAATTTTTATATGGCTTACAACTAAATTTGCAGGAATTTCCATGCTAAAGCTTTACATAATTGTAAATCGTATATAACTTGAATTAATCCACTGGCCGGGTCCACGGGACCCGCTTGCCCGTTTAAGGTTATGTTTAATTTTTATTAAATTGTATTACTTTTACAGGCTGCGATTGTGGGAATTTGTGCACAACACCTAAAATCAGTACCATCAGTCGTAGCATTGACCTAGTACATCTCTCGTGTGATTTAAAAAAGTTCGTCGCTCAAGTGTTTATAATCCAAAAGAAATCAGCGTAAATAAAATTGATGAATAAAATTTGTAAGAAACAAAACAATTGCTCTTGTTTTTTAACACGCAGCACATCCTCCAGTCAAGTCTTCAAGTTCCACAGACGGATTCATAATTAACTTATATTTGTTACAAAAATATCTTTTTCTTACACTATTTTTTAAATATAATGTAAACAATGTGTAACCAGAATACAATAGTTTTGGTTTATTATCTATTTATTTTTATTCTAATTCAAAAAAATATTCGAAAATGGCAAAGAAAAGTAATTTCCCGCAAAATATTGTGCTATAGTGCAACAACGCAGTGATTGTTCCATACACTTGAAATCTTTTATTGCTCATTTAAAATATACTATATGCGTGTTAATTTTTTCCCAACAAGATGAGGATAATCAGGTGATGGTTCCTGTTTTTAATTCGCATCTATGAAAATGTTTTTCTTGGCTTCTTCTCTTTATGTTTTTTAATTTTTTTAAATTAAATTTTGAAATCCAAACTAACCTGGTTTCGTGCATGAATTGATTTAGAATTAAGTTATTCCGAATATTTTTTTTGTTTTCTATCTCACTTCGTCCTCGTTGTATCATTCGCTATGGCAACTGAGAGCCAAACCCGGCATGTCAGAAAACTCCTGCTTCCCGCATTTTGCACAAGGGACCCGGCAATCCGGTTTTTCCAAGCCAATTAGTCGCAGTAGTTTTCAAGGCAAGACACCAAGTTGCTACTCATAACCGCGAACTGTAAAAGTGGCGGTATCAGTTGTCAACCATAAATTGTAATATTACGGTCGCCAAGAACGAGAAACATCTCTACAAAAATATGGCGTATCAGATCCAAGACGAATTGAACTCCTTCCAATGCGGCGATCGTGGACATTAAGCTCTTTGACTTCTTCCAGGCTTTGAAGAACATGGTTGGTTCGAATAAACAAGGGAACACTGATGCTACTACCATTACCGTTAAGTATTACCATGGTACACTACACGGAGGGACGCGTAAAGGGCCACGTTGGTGACGCCCACCCGAAGTAATGCGCGGTGCCGGGTGGGATAAATGTCACCGGGTGGTAAGTTTAGTCAGTAAGAATCTGACACTACCGTCTGAGTGCGGAGCCCCAGCGGTGTCTCTTGTCACTGTTGTGACAGGCGCTCGAGCACATGATATCTTGATCGAAGGATGAGAGATTCTCACAATCCCTCGCCAAAAAAAATACCACGGAAGACTAAACGCAAGACCCTACACTACGCCGGGCAAACCGTTCAACATAACCACAATCCTAAACAACGAAACAGTCAGGATAACGTTTCGCCGGCGAGAGACCAAATGCCGGCCGCTCCTATCAACTCTTCGTCTGTGCAACAATCGGGTGTGGGTGAGAACTGGGTTGTGTGGGAGCGCCTCTTGTGGGAAATTAGTTGAACTTCTATTTTTGCTTTGAATGAGCTTTCGTGCTGTGAAAGTCTCTCCATACAAAGCTTTCAAGCTACCAAAGACCATATTCAAATTGATATATAAGCACCTCTCTCTCGAGGGAATACGTGGATATCTTCACAATCGTTTATCACTATATTGTCTGGGACAGCAAGGAGTATAGTTATATGGTGTTCCAGGCATTAAATCAGGCGGTGGTGAAAAAAAAGATTTCAAATAGCAAAACAAAAAAAAACCAACAAAAGTGGAAAAAAGTGGGGTAGTCACCAAACAAAATGTAATAACGTTCAACTTGTTGCAATCTAACGCGAAGGCCACATAACCCTTCAATAGACAGATATACGACAGACGGACAGCACAAATAAGTACCGTTACTTCCTTTCAATACTTCAAGCTCGGTCCGTCGGGCGGTTTGTGATTTTTGTAACAATCGCGTACTTCATGCGAATCATTATTTTGTTGAGGGCCATTTGTTGAATTTTAAACCGACGGCAACCGAGCTCTTTGCACACACCAATAGTCTATATCAAATTGCAAGCCACTCTGCAAGACTCCTCGGTGTTGCAGAAAGAAGAGCTCACCTCCTTGGCCTTGATTTCTTACTTCGCATCCAACGCGATACTCCGTCGAAGTTGATTGTCCTTTCGGATATTTGGACCACTGCTGCCTAATTAGTGCTTACTTCGCCAATTGGCTGGGAGTTACTAATTTTTTGTACTCGACTGGCTGAGGCCTGTGTTTCCGTAATAGAAACGACAACTCTGCTGGATTTAGCATTGCCACCATCAACGCATTTGCTCATTCCTCCAAATCTGTTAAGTGTAGGCAGAGCATATGGTTTAATCGGGAATGCATAAAAGTAATAAAATTTATGGAAGACGATTTCAAAGGAAACATATTAAAACTCAACAAAATGCCAATTCATTCAAAGACTTTGAAACTATTAAAAAGTTTCGTGTAATTCTAAAGTTTATGTTATATATTAATTGATTGTCACTTACATACCTTCAGTTAGAATCTCCATTGTTAAAAGAAATTAAAATTTCACTAAAAAAAGGCCGGTAGGTAATTCGAAAATTTATTTATCACAGTTAGCTCTTAATTTGCGTAATTACGTAGTCGTTCAAAACAACTCACTTTGAACTGGTGATGCCCGGGCGCATGTCATCCTACACAATTAATAAGTGCAACATCGAAAAATATAGTTGTCTTTCTCTCTTACCATACATTTATTGACCGAATTTCAGATCTTTGTAATTACTATATTTGGCCAGGTTTTTCGAACTTTTTCTCATAGGGCGCCAGTCGGAGAAACATAATTTAAAAATTTTAGGGAACTTTATATTTAACCAACCAACCTAAAAAGATATAAATTTATTGAAGGTAATCTAGAAAAAAATCAAAATTATATTTCATTTGTGGTTTAAATATGCCGACGGCGATAGTAGTCAACTGACACTAAACTGGCGTTTAATTTTGAAATTTTTAAGCACTGAAGATAGATTCAGTTGGCGGTTCATAAAATTTCTCGATATCGAGTTCATTAAAAAAACGCACCCATTAGCATCACTGTTCATCTCGGATTCTTCTCTGCCCGACACTGCTATGCCACCACCCGCCACTAAGTGTTTTACACACTTTATGGACAGAACTCCTGAGGTGCTTCAAGGAGCTTGATGCCAAAAATCCACTGAAGCCGACAATATTAGCCCCTAAGGTCTTATTGCTCCTAACCTTTAGCCAAACCGGATGACGGTATCTTGCGTTACTCTTACGCCTTCGGCATTCAACCAAGGAGATGCCGTATTGGGGATCGTATCGAATTCAATTCTGACAAAGCGAAGTACTGTCTTATTTCCAACAAAACCTTCACCATAGGCATGTTAGTGAACGTTGTAAAACGAATGGTTGACCTATCCATCGACATCCTAGGCTTGATATCAAGCTAGTATCTTCGATGGAATGACGACATATTCCAAATCGCCAAAACAGCATCTCAGTGCCTGGAGAAATGCTTAAAAGATGCAAATTTCTCCTTTAACCGTTGGCTCTGGCTATAATATACAAAACCTACATTCAAATTCAAATACTTTATTGGATAAAGTGATAAAGTGCAAAAAGGGGGTCTCAAACTCCTCCGTAAAAACGACATCCCATTTGCCATTGGCCATTTGAACCACACCGTAGCAGACTAGACAAAATTATATCGTTATTATCATAGCATTTCTGAACTCTTACAACATTCAACAGTTCAAACGCAGGATTCATCGCCATCGCCTCCAACATTCCTCGATTTCCCGACTAATTTTACTACTAATCATAGTAGCATCGCGTGGCAACGACATGACGGACTGGTAGTACAAAGACTGATATCTGAGCTTAGAATTGCCACATAAAAAAAATCATGGATCGATTTACGAGTTGGAAAATTTTAATTATTTCAGCAAAACACTGCACGACAACTTCTAACACTGATCTTACTATAGATCAAGTTAAGCAATTCGAATTGTTCAGTGAAACTACTATGTCTCGATACTTAGCAAATTCGGACAACCGGTTGTCATCCGCAAGCAAACACGGTTCCACCGGAAACTTAAAGTCATGTTAATGCAACGGGTAACTCGAGCAGCAAGAGGTGGTTTACGGCCAGAATCTGAAACTGCCTTTTCGAGACTGAGAACTTTTCACTCGTCTTCGTTTGTATATGGAGGACCTCAAAGTAGTATCCTGTACACTGTACAGTGTACAGCCAATTCAGAAGAATGTTTTTATACTGACAACTATGGAGGACGCCAATTATGACTTCGTACGAATCGATTGTGTACAAAAGTCCTTCAAAGCTCCAACTAACGATTTCAAGAACACTTCGCTGTCAGCTGAAATGGCGCAAATAAGTCGCTAATTTTCCTATAAAAGCTACACTCTGGATGGAATATATGGCGATCTGTGCACAATCTTCTCTCAGAACTGTGTTTTGTACTTCCTTGTTAAGTGGTGTGTTTACATATACATATTTCTAAGAAGCTTTATTTCATTAACTTCACTAATCGAATAATCCATAAACTCCATCAATCGACGTACTTGTCCGCATTACTGAGGCTTCACTGTACTTGATTAGTTGCTAAAAAACACAAGTATTAATTTCCTGAAACATTCTTTAAAATTATTCATTTCTTTAAACATTAACTCTGCTATACCTCAATTAAAAAAACGCAAACTTTGCCAATGACCTCTCACAAAAGTTCGCACAGTTAAAAGAAACACAATGGGATTTTATTGAACTGATTTAAAGAGGTTGGCTTATGAGTATCTGCCCAATTAAGAAATTCGACATTAAACTTGGCCATAAAAAAAGTTGAACAACTTTTTTTAATGATCCTGTAAAAATTTCTTTACAACCTGCAATTCAAATCGTCACAATTAAATTAGCAATAAATTCAAAAAAATCCGCGTTTAATTTTATGCAGGGTGTCTTGCTAATTTTATTCGAGATTCTTTAATGCATAAATTAAATATTTTGCTTTTGTTTGAATCGGTTTTAGAAATTTTTTAACATACATGGGTTCTGTAAAATCACTTCCTTATTAATGTTGTCGGTATTTTTTAAGGCAATTTTTATTGTTGTAGAATTTGAATTTTTGATTGCCGTACTTTGACTTTATACAGAGCCGATATTCTGCCACTACTGAATACTTTGACAAAAACACGCAACACACTACATCTTGATCTTCATCTGCCTAACTACGAAGACAATAACATCAAAATTTGCTAATATCTTTAAAAATAAAGGCTCTTATTTACAATCTCAACACGGCTAAGTTTAAATTGAATATTTTACTGCCGCAAAAGAAGTAAGAAATGTCTCTCCACTACGTAATTTACAATCACACCTCGCTTCATTTTTCTCGATACACGCTTATATACCTTATATATTTTTCATATTATGGGGACCGCCCCAATTCTCGACATTGAACATTTTAGGCCATTTAAAAATTAGGTTGTCAAATGTATCTTCAAATTGTATTACTAAAAATAAAAATAACTAATAAAAATGTAATTGTTGGTTTGTTCTTAATCTAAATTCTCCGAAACTTCCGATTGCAACGTTGCATTCGAATGCTTGGCCTATGTATTTATTTTAGGCCATTTATAATTTGGGGTTGCCATAATAATTTTCTTGAAAAATAGTGAAAAAACCTACAAAAGATGGATAAAATGTACGCAAGCGCCCTCTAGCGGCACTCGTAAATAAAATGAAACATCAGAAATATATTCCTTGACCCCGAAAACCCCTATATACGTGGCCCTGGAGAAAAAAATTTGAATGTAGCAATTTTAATTTATTACAAAAAAATACCTATTTTTGAAAATTCGGAGACCCAAAATCGGCTTTCGAACTATGGTTTCTTGGGCAAAGTTTCTCAAAATTACCCATAGAATATCGCTAGGGGGTGTAATAGGTAGGTTAAAAATTTGACCCGCCCTAATGTATAGTTATTAATTGTAATTTAATAGTATGCATTCCTCCATTTATTATGAATGCTAATAATAATGTGGAGCTTGAAGAAGTTGAAGTGGAACCTCTATTACGCATTGGTGTTATGTTAACAGTAATATTGGGTTACGAGCGGGAAGACCAAACATCAGAATCTGATGATGATAGTGTTTGTGAGAATTTTGTGAGACTCTTGCTAGGGTCTTGCTCTTGGTCTTGGTCTTGCACAGTAAGTCTTGGTCTTGTTCTTGCAAAGCATAGCTAAGTCTTGGTCTTGATCTAAAATGTGCAAGACTAAGACTATTTTTGCTCAGCACTACATATACCAGTAGGACATTATTTTTAAACGGTCATTTAAAAAAATTGAGGTCTCAGTACAATTTACCATCGTGTAAGGGACAAAGGTACTGCCTCGGGTTACAAAAATACAGGGTGATATGCAAAATGATATGCAAAACACTAAAAAAAACTTCAAAACGCCCTAGCGGCTAAGCCGTTACGTTGTTTTTTTTAATCGTTCTTTTATCAATTTTTGTTATTTAATTTCATGTTATCCGTTAGCTTAGGTGTCACTCCACTCTTTATACTACCGGTCCGTCATGTCGTTCAAGTCATGGTGCAATGTCTAGCAGTAAGCTTAGCTCGAATATACGAAGTGAGCCTTGTGTTTGAACTTTGAACTCTTGGATGTTGTAAGAGTTAATTTTGTTTAGCAACCGGCTTAGCCAAAACAGTCGGGGTTATCAGGAGAGTTATGACTCCTGAAACAAGAGAATCCCGCTAACCAGCCGACAAAGGCTGTGACGCAGGCAGTACCACACTACCAGGTGAACAAAGAGTTGCACCGCCCGCTAGGTAGCGGAGCTGTGGTACCAGTCAAGCCGGCGGGATGCCTAATTAGGGCTACCAGAAAAAGGGGATTGCAGGGTATGAGAATGAGCAGGGAGTGCTCGAAAACAGAGATTTCAGGGTATGAGAATGAGCCGAATGGTCTACTCAATGTTGCGGGAGAAATATTGCGGTGCAGGCAGAAGGGCGGAAACAGTGGAACAGTCGCTAAGGTAATAGCGATACAACTTTTAAAAGGCCGCTACATGCCTGCGGTGGCTCAGAGAGTCAATGGAGATGCACATGGGGCCAGATAGAGAATCCCATGTCGTAGTTGTAAAAATGAACAAGCCTAAGAGACAACGGACCATTTTCTTTGCAGTTGTCCGTGCAAACCGTACGTTAAGAAAGGGGGCGTTTTCAGCGCCCTGTTTTCGGTTCTTGGACGGGACTGTCCCCTTTACCTACCTACCTGGCTGAGAACACAAGTTTATCTTCTTACATCTTACGATGCTACGACGCTTGTTGGCTTGATTAACGGCCACTGCGTCCTAAATTACGACTTATGGAGGATATGAAGGGCGGAGGACCCCACCTGCAGGCTTTGCTTTGAGGAGGATGAATCTGCCCTTCATGTCCTCTGTAAGTGCCACGCGAAATCGGGAAGCAGGGTCTCGTTCGATGAACCTGTTCAAGCGGTCTTGCCTACAAATATTAGGTAAAGGGGGTAGTACAATAGGACAAGAGAGTGGCTGCGGTACCTTTGGACCCAGTACTTCACCAAAAGAAAAAAATATGTTTTTGGCGGCAATTCCTCATTATGTCTATAGAAGTGTTTGTAAACTTTCCAGGTGTCACAATCGTTAGATGGTCAGCATACCCAGCCCTCTGAAAAAAGAAGCCACTGTTATGTTTTACAGAAGATAAGTGGCCTTGTAGGCATCCTATTCTCCTCTTGCTTAAAGTCGCGAGTCTTCCTGTCTAAATACGTAGTGTCGTTTTTCTTTGGATGTTGTCCACCCACCTAATTATTTATCATGGAGCTGACAGACCCCACGCTTCATCAGCGCATTCGCCATTTTAACCAAGGACCTACTATTTGCTATACTTTCGGTATACACTTGGCTCCTAGGTTATGCTCACCAGTTGGGTGGTTTAAGGTTAGGGGATGTTGTATGAGTTAATTTTTTTAAGCAGTATATAATGGTATAAAACATAAACGATGTTCCTATATATATCTAGGGCTTGTTATCTATATACTACACTATACGCATAGAATACATAGGCGAAGTTTCTCACGCCAATTTCTCGAAATCGATTCTACGTAAATTTTGTCTAGGACTTTGTTATGCGAGTTTAATTCACGAGAACAACTGATTTTCCTCATCTTCCTCCCGTCGTTTTCGCGCCGTCGCATCTTACAGAATTTTCTGGCGATATTTGTTTGAAATATAAAAAAATACTGACTTTTAAATATGCTTCAAGAATTCCACTACACATTGGTAGGTCGGAAATACACTGACAAGCGAAATCTTATCTTCTCCTTAATACGGACTCAGGGGTCGGTAATATGTTATCGTTTTGTCGGGAAAGAATCATAGCAATTAACAATTTCTACCGCACTTTATCAAAGTATCAAAGTTTAAGATGGATAAGTACCAAGAAATAAAACGTATTTATCTCAAAACTTAAAAAACATTTAAAATTGCTTAAAATCAATACTCCAGACACCCAACGTCCGCTGGAAGGATGGCGTAGACCAGGACGCTCAAACCTTAGGGATGCCAAACTGTCATCCGCTCATAATCGGGACCTGTGGAGAGAACAGTTGCGAGAAGCCAGGACCGGATCCCGGTTATAGAGCCGTTAAAGAAGAAGAAGATGTTCTATCAGACCTTAACTCGATCGCTCCAAAAAATAATTATTAACAAAAATAAAAAGTGGTCGTAGCTCGTGAAATAATAAAATGAAATTTTAATCGTGATACGCAAAAATATTAGCTAAAAATAACAACACAATACGTTATTTCAAACACAAAATATTGGATAGAAATGTCGATCAGAATACGCATATTGTGCTTATATGGAAAAATAGGTAAAAAAACTTTTAAGTTAAATGGTTTTATTTGAAATCATAAGCTGTACCAAAAACTAGAAAATAATTAGAACACAAACATGGACCTTCTTGAGATTCCGACGTCTGGGAAGAAATCATGCAATAGTAGCCGTGCTGTTTTCTTATGTCGTATGCCAAGGTACCCTTTGTGTCGCTGCGTCAACGGATTAAGTAATATTCTGGGACTTTTAACAGACTAAAATAAAAACATGGGGCGCATTTGAAATATATTGGTGGGCTTGGAAACACATTCTTCTAGACAAGTCGTTCTTATTTAATTATACAGTGGTTATACAGGTTTTTATGCGCCCCATGTTTTTATTTTAGTCTGTTAAAAGTCCCAGAATATTACTTAATCCGTTGACGCAACGACACAAAGGGTACCTTGGAATACGACATAAGAAAACAGCACGGCTACTATTGCATGATTTCTTACCAGACGTCGGAATCTCAAGAAGGTCCATGTTTGTGTTCTAATTATTTTCTAGTTTTTGGTACAGCTTATGATTTCAAATAAAACCATTTAACTTAAAAGTTTTTTTACCTATTTTTTTTATTTTCTAGTTTTTAGTTTGATTTTTTTAACCTTAAAAACTCCCCAATACCGATTTTCAATGGATTTAGGACGCATTTGCAAAATTCATCCGCCATTTTGTATTTTCAAATTTTGATCACAGAATCGTCATTTGTGGTCCTAAAAACCCCCTGATACCGATTTTCAATGGATTCAGAACACATTGGCAAAATTCATCCGCCATATTGGCGCCGCCATTTTGAATTTTCAAATTTTGACCACAGAATCGTCATTTGTGGCCCTACAAACCCCCCGAGACCGATTTTCAATGGATTCAGAACACATTGGCAAAATTCATCCGCCATATTGGCGCCGCCATTTTGAATTTTCAAATTTTGACCACAGAATCGTCATTTGTGGCCCTACAAACCCTCCGATACCGATTTTCAATGGAATCGGAACACAATTGCAAAATTCGTCCGCCATCTTGGAACCGCCATCTTGATTTTTGTACAAAATTGTCAGATTGCATTGTCACGGGAGCTCAATGTGTGGGCAAAATTTCATAAGAATCGGTTCAGTAGAAGTAGACGAAAAAGCTGTCGCAAGATTTGAACCAAACAAACAAACAAATATACGAGGTGAAGCTAAATAAAACCATTAAAAAATATTAAACACAAAACGTAGAATAATACTTGGAAATTCAATAGCAATACGCAAAAAAATTAATTCCAATATCTAACACAAAAAACAGAATAAGTTCTCGCTGGTATTCGCTACAAACTCAATCAACAGAATGAAATATTAAGTCCAAATCACAGTGCGAGTGCTAATTGTAACTATAATTTGAAAGAGAGAAATAAAGTTGCAGCCCGCTTTGAAAAACCCCCCAGGGCAGTAGTAAATTCACCCACTTCGCTACAGAGAATTAGTTACAGCTCACAAAGTGCTTCGTTCTCTACAAACAAACAAAACAACAGAAAATAAAAAAAATCTCTTGCGATTTCTCTCGCCTCCCTGGAAGAAGAAGGAAATTTTGTTGGAAAAATGTTGAAAGTGGCACAAGTAGATTATAGTTATTGATAATTAAGGCCAGTTTACATCCCAAGCGTAAAGTATAGTTAAGCATACAAATTTCTGTGCGATAAAAAACTCCAAAGCTGCGTTTCTACTTTGCATTTGGGATGTAAACTGGCCTTTAAACTTAAATATAATCAACAATGTCAATTAATTGAAAATATCCATTTTATGTTAATTCGGATAGACAGAAGCAACTTCTTCTAAATGTTATATTATGTTTGGCTTGTTATTAGTTGTAAAATGAGAACTGTCGAACTGTACGATAAGTTATCACTGAAAATGGTATGCTAGAAACGGTGCTAAGTTAACAGCGATAATTTAACAGAGATAAAGTAACTTGGAGCTAAACGCGCCCATTGAAGCCAAGTTTACGTAATATAATCGTCAAAGGGTATCTACACGAATCTGTCATGTCGTTGGTGCAATGTCTCGTAGTTATCTTAGTACGAGGGAAAGAATAGGTTTGAGGTTATGAGAAGTCGGGAGGATGTTTAAGGAGATGGCGATAAACCTTACGTTTGAACTTTTGGATGTTGTAGAAGTTCGGAAATACAACCTGCGTAAGATTGTCCCGCAGTCAGTTGTACTAATTAATAACGAATTTCTTATTGTTAGCGTCCGGGGAAAATGGAGCTGTAGGCAAAGGGATTACGCGGAGCAGCCTGAACTAATATGTTTGTTGTAGAGGCATGAGGGCATTTATTTCGATAGAATAGTGTAGATCATAGGTTCTCAACCTTATTTTGCCCACCGCCCACTTTGAGAATATTTTTTTTTCTAGAGCCCCCCATTTTTTTTACTTACGTTCTGTTGCTATTCTGAAACAGCTATTGCCTGTATTGCCTACTATAAACAAGATGCTATTAACACCCTCCAACTTGGGCGCTTGATGGTACGACGCATCGTATGGCAGATGCTCGAACTATGTGTGTCCAATGTCAAGCGTCCAACGTTCGTATTTGGACACGTTCGGGCTGATGTGGGTATTGACTCAATCGTTAGAAACCCACATTCAAATGAAACGTTCACCACATCGTGTAGGCTGGCCGGCTTTATATTAGATATAGTCGTAAAATAAAGCCGGCTCTATACGATGCGGTGAACGTTTAATTCGACCTTAACGATCTACTTTTTGAATTAGAGTGAAAAAAGTAGGAAAAATTGTTGAATACTAAAAAGTGATACCTATTTTTAAATGGCAAATAGCAAAAAAACCAAGCCAGCTGGAGTCTAGGAGTGTTCCAAGAAATTTTTAGGTAAGTTTTGAGGATACTAAAAAAGTCCAGAAAAAATGACCTTAACGATCTACTATTTTAGTTACATGAGTAAAAATTGTTTTTTTTTCATATTTTTTTACAAATAAACCCTCTTATTTCTATTGTTTCCATCGTACACTATTGTTTTTATTAATGAAATAAAAGTCGCATTCCTTACGAATACAAAGATACTCTATTTGTAAAAATCGACCGTGGTTTCATTACATTGTCATTCGAAATCATTAAACTATATTTTTTTCCCAAAACCAAAATACAAAACGCCTTATCTCTAAAGCGGACAGAGACAGCCCCCCTTTTTGTGTTTTTCGATCATTTTTTGTTTACTATGGCTGGATTTACATTACCGGACACCGAACAGGCAAAACTTAGCTGTAATCCAACGAAAGAACGAAATATTCATAGCTTATTAGCTCTTTTTGTGGTTGCTTTTGAAATTTCTCTTTTGCATTCTTGTCCTAGGAACTGCAATAACGCAGGAACTGTCAAAATGTCCGCTGGGAGTGTCCATTCAAATTGTCTGCCCTCCTAATCGTCCTCTCTCACCCTTTTCCCAATAAACCCAGCTTGTTCGTTCGTGTTGTCTGTGCGGTGTCCGGTCATGTAAAAGGGCACTTTATTTTATTAGTACGTGGTTAGCGTGTCTTTTTTGTCTTTTTTCAACTACATTTTTTTAACCTGCCCATTTCCTCACTGTGCCATCTCAGCGCCCCCTAAATTTCTCTTTGTCTTCTACCGCCCCCCAGAAATTCTCAAACGCCTACAAGGGGGCGTTATCGCCCACGTTGAGAACCTATGGTGTAGATGATAGTAGCGATAAAGTTGTTCGGAGCTACTACATGCCTTTTGTGGCTCAAAGGATCGATGAAGCAAATATCGTCGTTACCGATGAGTTTCAGGGCTACGCAATACTTTTTATAACTAGGCTAGCGCGGTTTTCGAAGCCCCACCGCAAATAAATAAGTTGTAGACGTTCGAGGAGAATCCGAATACAAGGATTTTTATTTCACAGCCCGAGCTGCTGGCTGTTATCGGTGAATAGGTGGTCATTGTATCGCAGATCCTTGGTTAATATCACACCTGATATGTTAAGGTATGGGCCTGTCGTACATATTGTCTTCGAAAAGTACTAGCAGAATTACTCTGACGGTTCATGTTATAATTAACGTATCAATTTCCGAGTTTTGATGAAATTTTGTTCTTGGTAGGAGGAGTAAATATTGCCCAAACGAAGGAATAGTTGGACCCAAAAAATGAATATGCAAGAAATAGCAGATTTCGTATTTACATCAAACGTGGGTGGTATGTTCTACTTGAACAATTGACCAAAAATATCAATGTATCTATGACTCAGAGCAATAGTTTTCTTTGCCTATGCGTTAACCTAACTAATGGTAGCATCGTTTCATGGATTCGTCACTATGCGCAAAAGTATAAATGATTAGCTATATAACAAAACAACTTTCAAGGATTCAAGGATAGTTCTAACATTGTTATTATCACGGACAGTTAAGCTGCCCTGTTGGACATTAAACCCCACAGGGTGTCATCAAAGACTGTCCTGGGTTGTCTTCTATCTCTGAAATACTTCTGGAAGAACAACACTATTACGCTAATGTGGATTCCGGGCCACGAAGGTCCATTGGTAATGAAATTGCCGATAGCCAGCGTGGCTAGAGTAGGGGCAAACTCATTACTTGTCGGTCCGGAACCTTTCTGCAGCTTAGCAAGCTCCCAATTAAGAACGGCTATCAAGAATTGGATCGACCAGTTGCTTCTTCATAGCCAGGACCCAGGGCACTCGTCAAGCTAAGTGTACCCTAACACCAATGGTGGCAGGGTAGGTGGCTCGCTAAGATAGGTGCTACGCTTAGATATACTACTGTTCACACCAGAGGATACCTGCTTGGCTAGGATATTAGAAAATGATGCAGTTGGTCGTCGTTGCCTGAATGTATCCTAGGAAAAAACAAACACGCCTGGTATGAACAACGCAGTGCTAACACGAACGTTCGTAAGCTTGGATAATTCATCCTGCTACCTAGCTAGCCACTAGGCGCTTAACGTGGCACTTATTGGTGCGAACGTACACTAAAAGATTCATTAAAAGCGATAAACCTAAAGCGTGCAAACTTTTAAATTTCAAAAGGTGGAAGCTAAAAATTATAACAGAGCTCCTGGCGAGCCACTGTTCGCTTAATTACCATTTAAGCAGAATAGGGCTGGTAGTTTTTTGTAGCTCCCGAAACTGCGGAGCATTTGCAGTGCGACTATGAGGCTACAGCGAGGAAGAGATTTAGGCTCCTCCATCGCAATATTCCTGTTGGGATATGAGTCCCAAATCAATTTTAGGCTATATTAAAAGCCTTAACCAAAAGAAGTTTCAAAAAATCAGTTTTTGGTCAAAAAATGACTCAGAAACTGACTATTGAGAAATTTTTTTTGTTCTATTTATACAAAAGATTATTGCCTACCCTAATGGCACCCTTGCCATTTTTTCGAAAACTTGACCGAAAAGTGATTTTTGCAAAATTTGACCTTGAATAACTTCGAAAGGGTTAAGTTTTCGTAAAAATGACACAAGGCTTTTTTGTAGGCAATAACGTTTCGTATTAACTGATCAAAAAAATTTTTTCGAAAAAACCAGCTTTTGAGTGATGTTTTCGCCAAAAAGTAATTTTTGGAAACTTTGACCTTGAATAACTTTGAAAGGGTTAATCGGGTCAACATCTTTGTAATAACTAAAGTTGTAGAGAATTTCATTGCCAACATTTAGGGCCTTTGTACGGGGCCGAGATACAAGGAAAACACCGGAAACCCGCTATATTTCCGGCGGCCATTTTGTTTTTTTTGTGATTCCGAAATTCTTTTCTTAAAAAGTCTCAAGGAAGCTGTGGACCAATTTTCAGCCATTTCCGAATTTTGTCTCCTTTAAATGCCAATTTACCCGGACTATAAGGGGATAAACTACTTCTTAATTGAAGTAGAATTTTAAAAATCAACTTTAAATATATAAAAAAATTGTAAAAATATGTTCTGCTTTTTGCTTGAATATCGAACTCTTTGACGAATCAGGCTATTTTTCCTTAATTCCTTAATGCTCAAACGGTCTAACAATACTGAAAATATAGGGCTTTGAGATTTCTTAACAGTCGAAATTAATTAATTAACGAATTAAACCGAAATAATGGTCCATTCAAATCGCGAAAACCCTTTAAAAGGGCTGTTTTTGCATTTTTAAGGATGTCTAATAGGACTGCGGGACCCTAATTTTAGGACTGCGGGACCCCAATTTTCGTAATCAGGGACCTAAAACACATAAAGAGAAAGTAGTCTCAAAGCAGTGATCTGTTCCGACAACCAAAGGCCAATTTTGAATGGACTATCATATTTCGGTGTGGTACTATACCTACAATATTCATCGGCTATAAGAAGGGCAAGAAATCTCAAACCAAGATATTTTCAGTATTATTAGATCGTTTGAGCATTAGTTATTAAGCAAAAATAGCCCGATTCGTCAAAAGTTAGATGTCAAGAAGACGCACGAAATCACACATCCTTTGATATTTAATACCAAGATTTCAAATTCTGGTAAATCTTCAGAAGTGAAGCTCCAGCCCTAATCCAATCCAAAAAAAATCCACTCATGCAGATTGTATAGTGTACTAATGGTAATTTTTTCAGGGAAGAAGTAGTTTTTATTTTATAAATCGAACGTCGCGTCGTCTTCATTCTGATTTAAAACTGGGACAAGGGTGGTGGCGTTCATGGCAAGAGAAGGCGGAGCGCGATGGCCGCTTACATCACTCCCGCCTCCGCTCGTCCTGGATAGAGCAATTCAAAGCAAGAAACACATTAATCATTAATCACAAAAACACTACATAAAAAGACTATATAAAATTGTTTTAGATGAATTCAAAATGTTTTGAAGTCCACACTTTCAGTTAATAATCGTTTGTGACATTTTTTACAAATTCTTGAACATTTTTTACAAATTCTTGAACATTTTTTACAAATTTATCTTGATTTACCATAGGATAAATTTTAAATGTATTCAAAACTGTATATACATACATAGAAATTATGTTCGTATTTACTTTACGACAGCAAAGGCATTTCTTTGACGATTTCTTATGCAAAGTGATTAATTACTGCATAAATTTTGCTTCATTTTGCATTGTCGAGCGTGTTCTCAGAATTAAGAATAACAATTTACACCATTGATGGTTATTACCTAGAACAATAACAAATAAAAATTTTGAACGTATTCATATATTTATTTTAAGGAATGTATTAAAAAGTACTTAGCTAGTTTGTAGTTATGTATATATCTAGAAAAATCAATTAGAAATAAAGAACCTTCACAAAAGCTTCGCCAAAATCAAGAAAAGAATAAAAGTAATTAAAAAAAGTTCAAATAAAATATTTCCCAAAAATGCCTTAAGGAAATGACAAATTTGTACAATATTCAGGTTCCACGTTCCATTGACCTCTTTCAAATTGCATTTCCTAACAAAAAGATGGCAACTCAAGTTCTTCATAATTAGAATGCAACCGTATACACCTTTATACTTATTATGCACGGAACAGTTATATTCAATAGTTTCTAACTCGCGCAGGAAGCTTATTATTTACCGTGAGTGTAGTGTATATGTCAACGGAATCTACGCTTTATTGAACAATGTTTGATAAAATATAATTACAAACCGCGACCAACTGTCTATAAAAAGCAGCAATTGATCTGCCGCAATCGCCAGAGTGTCCACTTAAGAGGAGCACGAGAATCTTAGATTCTAATAGAGGCAGCGCTAGCGCATTCTAAAGACAATTCGCGTTGCGTTCTCAGAGTGTAATCCGATCAAGAAAGTGCACCACGCTTCATCGCAGAACCATTCTCGTGGTTTTACGATAACAGAATTCCTGTTTGTTTCTTTCCTTGTATATTTTTGATCTACGATTAGAAGTGAAACACCGTTAGACTGGTATCTATGCTGAGAGTAGTTCGTGCTTAGTAAGAGCATCACGGCAAACTTAAGACTTTCCGAACAGTTTCTAGACAAAGCGTTTCTATTAGGTAGTCAAGAGTAGCGGAGAAGCCTCCGCAGTGTGGGACTTAATTAAAGTGTTAAGACTCCATTGAATGGAATCCAAGTCAATTACCTGTAGTGATTTTTACTTCCAACAAAAAGAGCGCTGTTTACAGTTAATCGAGTCTGTTCGCTAGGGTTCTTCCCACGATGCGGTTTGTCACTTTTACAGCACTTCTGGTGGACACTAAGTATAAAATTAAGACCACTTTCGCTAATTAAAATCGCATACACTTTGCTTTGGTCACCACTCATTGACGATTTGGTCATCACTCATTGACATAAAAACCGTGTGTTTTATCCTGCACCACCAACACCGCACTTGTGATCACTTTTACACACTGAAGATGACCGGAAATTGCCTATTAAGAATCAATGCAAAAGTTAGAATTCGCACACTGCAGCCAAGCAAACACCACACGAAAACCACTTCAACGCAAAACCGATTTATCACACCAATTCTATTAACCAACCGCCACAAACAACCGTCAGCCGGCAACTAAAGTTGCGGTCAGAAAATGAAGGCAACGTTCTTCGATTCATGTTGTTCCGCCGGTGCATTTTTAGGCTTTTGGAGCAAAACTTTCATGGATCAAACTTAATGGAGCTTTTTGGAGGTTAAACTGGAAGTGCATTTTCTCTGAAAGCTTTCCAACAGAATAGAAAAAGCTACTTGCAGTTTTCACTCAAAATTTCACTCAGTCGGATTAGAAATTAGTTTCTGCAACTTTTGAGCAATTACTCTACAGAGGGATGCTGATAATGGGGCTACGTAGACTAGTCATGATTACTATGTAGTAAAACCGATTTTTAAGAAGAGAGAGGTGAAGGGGCGGCGTGAGTATGCCGACCCTTCACCTCTCTCTTCTTAAAATTCGGTTTTACTACATAGTAATCATGACTAGTGTACGTAGCCCCATTGAGACAAGCGCAGTTTTTCAAGCGAGAAGGCTACCGGGCAAAGGCACCTGAGAGATTTGATAGATTCACCTAAGATTTTATCATAAACATGTTTCCTGAAGTTAGCAGGAGAAACTTAGTGCACACATCGCCTCGTAACAGAGTTTGTTGTTTTGATTCTTTCATTATTTGCGGGCTTCATGCCAATTTCTTCGCGACATATTGTCGCCCATCTGTGCCCATCAATTTTCACAATATTTAACCTAAGACGGAATTGGATAAATATCGGGTTCCAGGGTATACTTATTTGAGTCTTGTGCAGAAGTTCTAACATAAATTAAGAAGACTCTTTCTTAGCATTCGATGCTATTATTGAGAAGGGAGCTGTGGAATGCCAAAGGCATTATTTCGTCCAATTTTAACGTTTATAACGTTAACTGCAATAAGCAAGGTTTGCTTCAAGACTCATGAAGTGTATGTTACAAAGAAGTCGACATTACTAAATCCACTCAACTAGGCATGTATACAATGTATTATTCTGAAGATATGCTTCCGTTTGGGCAAAACTGGACACAGAATTCTCTATAGTTTATCAAAAGAAAAGCTTTAATTACAGCCCTATAACAATTGCTTTAATCCTTTGAAAAATCATGAATTATAAATACGAACATACAGGGTGTTTCAGACTAAAATCCTGATCCGTTAAGGGGTGATTCCTGGGTATATTTAGAGAAAAAATTATTCTAGTGAGGGGGCCCATCGGCACCATACACTGAGATACAGGGTGTTTACGAAAATACGGTTTGAAAAGTTTTTCATGTGTAATTCCTATAGGGTACCAAAGTTCCGCTTAGGTCGGGTCTTTACCTAGCGGACGGTGCACCTCCTTGTTCAACTGTCTGGTACTGCCTGCGTTACAGCCTTTGTCGGCTGGTTAGCGAGATTCACTTGTTTCAAGAGGCATAATACTCCGACGAAGCTGTCTCCCGCTAAACCTGACGGTTATGGCTCAGTGGGTTGCTTAAAAAAATGAATTCATACAACATCCAGGAGTTCAAACGCGAGGCTCACTGGATCCTCCTCATGCACCATCACTTGAATTCTCTTGCATAGTTGACGGCGTTTGATGTAGTATTTCCACATTAAATACGATGATATGATGACGATCATGATAAGGCTAAGGGGACATCCATAAATTACGTGAGGCGTTTTTGGCCATTTTTCGACCCCCCCCCCTTGGTGAGATGTCGTGAGATTTGGCGCGACCCCCCCCCCCCCACCGCTTAATCACACGTGAGATTTTTCAAATTTTAAAAAATTTCTAGGATTTACACTATTATGCGTATTTGTAGTGTAAATACGCCAATCTGTGCTTGATTGCGTTTAAAAAAACATAATTTGTGTTGAAGAACAATACTACAAAATCATCCCAGCACCAGCTCGGCGTGAGCCCAATATAAACTACAATACCTGTGGATTACCATTAAGCAGGTGATTCTGCCTATCCTTTGGAAATCAATCTCATGATGTGTTACAGGGATAATGGTTTATTAACAAGAGAACAGAAAAAATTCAATTCTCAACTCGTGTATTTGTAGAGCACTCATATGGAATTTAAAAAAAAATTAGAATTTTACATTATATTGGCATACGAAGGTTGACTTTGGCAAAACTTTCAATTATGGCATGCATAGTCATTCTCAATATTATTGTAAAGATTGAGATATACAAACTTCGGAGCATTCTTCTATAGATTTAACCTTAGTGTAAAAATCCTGTGACTGAATGACCCAGGCCTTAGAAAGGCAAATTCTGAAGTCACAGACAACTTCTCAAATTGGCTTTTGAGCCGCCTGTACACCAGGATATAGATTCAAGAAGTGCGGATCGGTTAGACTTCCATTCTTCACAGCTCTCAATATTCACAACACAAGGTTTTCAAAATCTATCTTGGCCTCTAGTATGCCGCAGCATATTCGTCGATTCAAAATTCGGATCCTGTAAGATGCTTAGATGACTAATGTCCCCTGGTGTAAATGTCTGCTTTTTGTATAGTGAAAATGCACCGCAGATAGCATGTGTTCTGACTGATGTGAAAAGAGCCGATTCCTAATATAATCTCTATTATTGCAGTAGAATTACATTATGATACATTATGCACTTGCGATACTTAGAAGGGCATTAGGTTCCAGGTTTTTCAATTGGGCTTCTGGGCCTTTTTTGTTCCAGTTTAGGCCACCACACTAGTCACAGCGTAGGGTCGCAATCTGTCTAAAAATGGTCGTATAAGTCAATGCATACGTTACATTCCCAGTTTTTCCCAGGCCATTGAATAATAATAAGAACCAGGCCATTGAATAATAATAAAAATAATAAGAACTTTCATCACGCCATACTCTCTTCATTCCCAGATATTTAAAATATTTTCATTACTTTTTTTGGATGTTCGAGTTGGATGGTATTTGAAACAGTGAACAACAGTGGTTAAATTTTTACACCCAATTGCTATTGAGTCGAAATATAGTAATAGTATCACGTATACTTTTTATGTAATGGATTAATGACTCCTTCTCTATGTGCAATATGTATTGATAAAACCTTTCACCATGTTCATCTGAGACTGCACCAAGATTTTCGTGAATGATATCTAAGTGCGGTTCCAAAAAGACGATTTTAAAGATTTTCTCATTTACAGATATTGCACTTAAAATTGAAGAAAACAACATGATATTAAGAAATATGGCAAAAAAAATTGCAGAAAAATCTAAAATACCCATTATGAGGGCTAAAACTCTTTATACCATGCCGGGTTATCAGTTTTGCAAGGTATGTTCTTTGGAAATCGTCCGTGATGGGATTTCCTGTGATGGGGTTTGTGGAGAGGTTTTTCACCCTTCCTGCCTCAATACTAAAGTCAGTGGCAAATCTTCTGCCCATATAGGGTCTACGTGTAGAGAGTGCTCTGAGATTAAACCTTGTCATGTCCTGAGACTGATGAAGGACATCTCTGACGTTTTTCTCGTTGGTAATGAAAAAGTCATGGATCGTCTTAACTCCTTCTCCGGCAACATGCCTCATTTCCAAATGTTGGCCGATGACGTCCAGTCTATAAACGTCCGGCTTGATACGTTGTCTGACACCCTGGCTTCTGTTGTGACCATTTCGGGTTGCTTGATCAATAAATTCCAGGATATTTCTTCTAGAGTCGCAACAGCATTAGAGTCGTTAGACGACTTACATTCGGCGATCCTTAATCCAGCCGCTACTTCTTCTTCTTCCTGCACGTTTAACTCCTCGACCTCTATCCATCCTTTATTGGACGACATAAAAAGGAATACCAAGCGCGTTAGGGCTGATATTGAATCGCTGTCATCAGCAGCTGCGCAAAATCACAATGCCCTGAGCGCTCTGTCCTTAAGATTGGAGAGCGTCTTGGATGTGAAAAACACCTCCTCAAACACCTCCTCAGTGACGGCAACATCTGAAAGCGCCTCGCAGGATGGTGAGCAGCTTCTGTCTTCACCCTGCCCCATGGCTGCTTCTCTCACTGACAATGCTCTCTTGCAACAGATGGCCGCTAATCCAATTGCGCCTAGTATTAATGCGCGTCATAAAAGTCGCAGGAAGAAACGAAATCTTCAAGCCACCATTGGGGATGGTGTCACCTTGAGTTCCCTGCCCCGTGTTCCATAGACAGAATCGATCTCTAGGCCGGGCTCGGTATCAACCTCTTCGCCTCTAATTGCGGTCAATCCGCCTGTCCCTGAAGTTACGGTTCCTCTGGAACCGTGCACCCCTCTGGTGACGATACCGAGACCTTTAAATATCTTTATCTCGCGATTCTCTCCTGAAACTTAGATGGAGACTATCGGTGAATTTTTAAGGATGAAATCTATAGGCCCTGGAACGGTTTTGTGCAGAAAAGTCAGCAAGGTTTCCAAGCCTGTTGCTTCATTTGTTTTGTCTGCACCGCCTGATATTGCCGAGACTCTCTTAGACCCTGGTTTCTGGCCTGCAGGTGCACTTACCAAGCTTTTTGTTCCGCGTACACGTACTCGAACCCATCATTCAAACGCTTCCACACCGAGCGCTCCGCAGCTGCCAAAAAACTCGACACGCTTTCCCTGTACTACCAGAACGTAAGGGGGACCAGGTCTTAAACTAACAACATCCGTCAGGCATCGACGGCTAGCGGGTTCGATGTCATTGCATTCACGGAAACCTGGCTCCATGAAGGCATTCTTAATGCTGAACTCTTCGATTCCTCCTACCAAGTATTTCGGAGGGATCGTTTTACTGACTCGGAAGCTCGTGGGGGGTGGCGTGCTGCTAGCTTGCAGTAGTCATCTTAATTGTAACCCAATTTCGCTTCCTAGTTTCTCTAACCATCTTGACATTGAGCTTGTCGCTCTCAAAATTTCCTTTTCGAAATCTAATCTCTTCCTACTGTGCTGCTATATCCCACCGGATATGATAAGCACACTTGACGATGGAGGTAAAAACTTCTATGATATTCTCATCTCTTGTATTGATCATATCCAGAATATGATGAACACCGGCGATGAGCTGCTGCTTCAAGGCGATTTCAATTTACCCATTATTCAGTGGGTATATGACTAAGATGACGATAACTACCTCCGAAGGGAACCGTAATCTTAAAAAATCCTGTTTTCTCAATTCCCTATTCTCACTCGCCTTGAATCAAATGAGTGGGGTGACTAATGTGTTGGGGGGGCAGTTAGATCTTGTATTTTTTACGGACTCAGTCAATATTACTGTTGAACCCAGTCCTATAGTCATGTCGTCTGTTGACAAATACCATCCTCCTCTCTTGCTCAATTATTGCTTCAATTCCGAGAATAATCCTTGTCCGGAGGTGTTATCCCATGCCTTTAACTTCAGAAAGGCTAATTTTAGTGAGCTGTCATCTAAGCTTGCCTTGATTAATTTCAACAGCCTACTTTCTGCTAATGACTTGGACGACGACGTGGCACGATTTTATGGCGTACTATACGAAGCCCTGGTTTCTTGTGTACCTTATGAGCCCCAAAAATTACCCAGTTCATCTCCACCTTGGTTCAATAATGAGCTCAAGCATTTGAAAAATCAGAAGAATAGACTATGGAAAACCTATTTAAAGAGAAAGGACACTCCGAGTCTCAATTTATTTATAAATTGCTATAACCGATTTCGTTCACTCTCTTCTGCTCTGTATCGAGAATATCTTAGCTGTATGAGCGATAAAGTGTTTACTGATCCTAGAAATTTCTTTAAGTTCGTCAACTCTAAGAAAAAGGTTGATAACTACCCTAATGCCATGCAGCACACGAACTTGTCTAGTAGTGAGTCGCCTGAGATTTGCAACATGTTTGCGTCATTTTTTCGTCAATCTTTCTCACCTTCTGACTTTCAGCCTAATGACAATAATTTTCGTCACATATTTACTAACCGTGAGGCTAATATTTTACCCCTCTCAATTACCAGTGCTGATATCGCGAAACATATTAACGAACTCCCATTCGACTTCACGTCTGGCCCCGATGGTATTCCTCCTGCTGTCCTTAAGTCCTGTGCAGAGGTTCTCCAGTCTCCCCTGAAAACCCTCTTCCAAAAATCCCTTGATAAAGGGTACTTCCCTACTCTTTGGAAGAATTCGTTTATAATCCCTATTCACAAGAGTGGTAGCAAGAACGAAATATCGAATTATAGACCAGTTGCGAAGTTGTCTGTCATTCCGAAACTCTTTGAATCGATTATCTATTCTGCAATCGCGCCTATCTGCAGGAGGTTGGTATCAACGAACCAACTTGGCTTTCTTGCAGCTCGTTCCACTACCTCCAATCTTCTTGAGTTCACTTCCCATGCTGTCGAGGGCTTCGTTTCCGGTTGCCAGACTGATTGTGTTTATACTGATTTTAGTAAGGCATTTGACAAGCTCTCCCACTCCATTATACTTCTTAAATTAAGGATGTTAGGCTTTCCACGAGCCCATCTAGCATGGTTCCAGTCTTACTTAGCTGACAGGACCTACCAAGTTCTTTTTCGTGGATCCAAATCAGTAACCATTGAAGCGTCATCCGGTGTTCCTCAAGGAAGTCATCTTGGTCCACTGCTCTTTATTCTATCAATTGATGTCACATAAAAAGTATCGAGGATTGCAAACTTTTGCAAGCTGACCTTGACACCTTTTACTCTTGGTGTGTGAACAACAACCTGGTTCTCAATATTAGTAAATGTAAAACCATGACTTTTGGGAGAGGTCGTAGTCCTATAATTTTTAACTACACCTTTTCTAATGAGAGTGTCCGTCGTGTTAATTTTGTAAAAGATCTCGGGATTAGATTTGATAGTAAACTCGATTTTTCTGCCCACATTAACTATATTGCTTCCAAAGGTAGTTTAGACCTGGGTTTTATAAAAAGGTGGTCTAAAGAATTCAATAACCCCTTGATTACTAAACACCTTTATATCTCTCTTGTCAGACCATTACTCGAGTATGGGTCCCAGGTTTGGTCTCCTCACTACTCTTCGCACGTTGGAAGAATTGAGTCAGTTCAAAGGAAGTTCGTTCGATTCGCACTGAATCATCTTCCTTGGGATGACCCAATAGTTCTTCCACCATATGAATCTCGGCTTAAGTTACTCAACTTAAGCTCTCTTTGCAGGCGTCGTGAGGTTGCCGATGTTGTATTTGTTCATCAGCTCCTTAATGGAAAGGTTGACTCAGGTTTTCTGAGTCGCCGTGCGTCGTTTAGAGAGAGTAGATACAATTTGAGAGGGCCACCTCTCTTACACACCAACTCCTCTAACACGAATTACGGCAGATTCGAGCCTGTTAATCGCATGTTCATTAATGTGAATAGAAATATCGATGTTTTTATCGTGAGCATTAGTAAAGACGTCCTTAAAAGGAGTCTTTTCAATCTGACTTGACTGACTTTTCTTGCACGCTTCTTTGTGTATTGCATTTCTTTCTGTTTTAATTGAGTGTGCAATCTCTGCGGGGTCACATATTGAATATAAAAATGTGCGGGGTGTGACCTTTTCGGGATTGCATATTCAATTTATATGTTGCATGCCTGCATGCCTGTTGCCTATCTCAGTGCTAATTGTGCTGAGATGGTAAATTTTTCTTGGCCCAGCTAAGAAGTGTACCTTCTGAATTAGAAGAGTAACTCTATATGCGTGATTGCATGATATAAAACCCCTAAAAGGTGGGCTTCCCGGGGTAGAAAATCGGTAGACTTTATAACCCCTTATTAAGAACCCTAAAAGTAAGCTATCTGTCAATTTTCAGCCTGTACCTAATTATTTCCGCTATATCGCTTTTTTCGGCTTAATTTACCTGTACTATTAATTTAACCCAGTTTTCTCGCAATTTTACACTGTCTCTTACTGGAAAAAAATTGCGTGATATTTGCCGAGACCCCCTCCCTCCCCCCGTGAGATTTGGTGTGATTCGGCACGACCCCCCCCCCCCCAAACGCCTCACGTAATTCATGGATGACCCCTAATGTATCCGAGGCTATAATGAATGTGATGGCTTGCTTCGATTTTGAGTTTGGATTCTGCATCCTGTAACCTTTTGATGTCTTGTTGTATTGCTTCTAGGTTGGAGGTAAAATTTTGCGGAATTCGTGAATGATACCAGGTGTTTTAAGTGTTGACTGGTGCGATAACGTCTGCGATATCTCTTACTGGGATGATGGAAGCCTTTGCTTTGCTGGAATAGATGTTGTTGGCTTGCAGGATAATTGAATCGTCTTTGATGTTGCACCCTTTTGTGATGTTGAGGAGGCCTATTCCAAGTAGTGTTTTTATAAACACTGAGTTTCCGCATACTATGTTGATGCTGGTTTCGGTCATCATGACATAAATCCAATGATTTGCGTGTGACAATTGGATCCACCTAGGCGATTCATTGGATGTGACAAACAGGCATGAGGACAGAAAATCCTGTTCCCTTAAAATAGATTATTCGCAAGTACTGATGCGTGCGCCTTTCCGGTAGATTGGATGCTGCTGTTTGCATATGAATTCCGAGGAATTTGTAGTAACGCATCGTGCTACCTCTGCTTCTGATATTGGGTAATATAAATCTCGATGGAGGTTGACGATTATGTAGGGGGTTGATGGGGCGATCGTAAAGAGCCTGATGTGTTTCCATATCGGTACTGGTATTACCTTTAACATTTCAAAGCGGTGATGGGAGAACAATGGTAGTTTCAGTCGGAAAATTATTTGGTTGTCTAAGACCCGACCTTCTGTTGTCATAAGTCCATATAGTTTCAGAAGCTCTCGCTGTCCGCCTGGTAATTGCAACGTGGATGGTAGATGATCCTTTATCGCGATCATTTGTTGTCGCAATTGATCTGGCGTTAATATTTGCGGGTTGAATTTTCCATGATGTGTATCAATGATGGCGTCTAGAAGTGCCGATTGCACGCCCCGATAGTTGGTGATCATTAAGAGCAGTCGCATCAACATGGTGTTGAAGTACTGCGATCGTGGAGCTCACCTTTATTTGATGAAGTTCTGTAATCGTCTTGTTGAGATAATCATCGAACTCCTGAAGGTGCCTTTCGATCGCTTCCTGTGATTTTTTCATAATATTCACAGTGGAATCAATAACGGACGTTTGGTTTTTCAGCAGTTGAAGCAAGCGTTGGTCATTTCCTTTCAAACTTTTGATGGTATCGGTCATTTCTGCTGCATATGATTCGCCAGGACTCCAAAAAGAGAACTGGCTATATTGCCAACTATGTTTAATGGTGCTCTCCGTTGTCTAGTATTGACTAGAGAACGTAGTAGCACATTGTTGCTGTCAAATTCTTTTTTTAAATTGGCGAATTGGGAAAGGGTTGATACACAGGACTTGTCGTGAAGGATTTGGGTGCAAATGTAATTCAGGTTGCTCACTCCCCTTTTTATGGTCCTTAGTTCTTTCCAGTAGTTTACCATGTTATAGTGGACTACTATATTCCATTCGTCTGATGAAAGGCGTGTGATGCCTAGCCATTCAAAATATAATCCTGGACTTGTTTTGAATGGTGCAATATTGATATTGTCTTCACCTCGAGTTGGTAATGCAAAGCAGGCTGCAATTACTACAGCAAATAGTGGATAACCCTTCCGTGCCTTTTTTGAGCTGGACGGACCCTTGTCCGTTCTCGATTCCTCGTAGGAGCATCTTTCTGAATTTTGTTTGAGGATCTGGTATTTCTTGCTGGACTGGATTGAGGGCCGTCGTCGCCTTCAGTTGGCTGATTTGCATCTGTCTTGGAGTTTTCGATTCCCGCATCGACTGGCAGCGGTGCGAGGTTGTGGATAGGTTTATTCCGGATGCGGTTCTGACATCAGCAACCCGAACTAACCCGTCACTTCCTTTAATAGTTTGAACGATGCGCCCTAGTGGCCACTTCAGTGGTGGCAGATTAATAATAATAATAATAATAACATTTATTGGCATAGCACAAAGATTATACATCTTAACTGTACAAAAAACAGCGGAAAAATACTATATTTTAATAATTGGAAAAGAGAAAAGAATGTAGAGATTGTTGTCCTTGATAATGACCATCGCACCTGGTTCTACGTTTTGGCAACATTGTTTCCACTTATTTCTGTGCTGCAACTGGGTTAGATATTCCTTGTTCCATCGTTACCAGAACTGATTTTCATGTGGGATATGCTGATGTAGGTTCTCCTGCCTTGTGGTTTCGGTGGGTTCTGCTACACTGGTAAGGGGGTCGTCTATTAAAAAATGTCCCGGCGTCAACGCCGTGAAATCGTTAGGGTCCGACGACATGGGTGCTAATGGTCCAGAGTAGAGGATGGCCTCCACTTCCAAAACCACCGTCTCGAGTTCTTCATAAGTGAGGGTGCCGTTGTTAACACTATTAGGCTACAGATTCTTGGCCGATTTTACGGCGGCCTACCATAGTGGACCGAAATGAGGTGCCCCGGGAGGGATGAAATGGAAATCCATCCCACTAGATGTGCACAAACTGGTAATTTGGTCTTGAGCTGCATCGGAGTGTATTGCTGGTTTAAGTTCCGCCAACTGATTTCGGGCTCCTACGACGTTCGTGGCGTTATTGCAATATAAATGGCGGCAGTTTCCTCTTCTGCTTACAAATCGCTTCAGCGCTCCTATGAATGAAGTCAACTCCGCATGTTGCGCATGGCCGAGCAGGTTGTATTCTTCTCTAGGGTAAATTTCCCTTTAATTAGTAGTTTTGGTTTAGCTCGAAATAAATGCAGCTTAAGACGATGGATCGTGCCATAGTTTTTCCTTTGATTAGCCAGCATCTTTATCTTGTAATTGTTAGAAGGCCTTGTGGCCTAATGTGAGAGTTCCGAATATGTAGATCAGTCATTATTAAACAAGCAATTGTATGATTATATGCTAAAAGCATGGGTGCTTGGCATCATACGCAATATCTGCTTCTTCAAGGCGACCTCCTACTCTTATTATGCCTCGCTCATCCAGGAAAGGAGTGAGAGACGCGAGGTCACTTTGCGCATCTACACGCCGCTCCTTTGTAGCAATTTTAAATCTTGTGGAAAGCCTTGGGACTGGCACTCCTGAATAAGCAGTCTCAATGCAGCTTCTAATTCCTCAACAGTTAAGTGCACTGTGGCTTTGGGTTTTCTTTCCTTTGTTCTGAAAAGCCGGATAAATCGCAGAATGTAAGCTGTTATTCTTTGTAACCGTTGAAATGAATTTTGATTATTTACCATTGCAAGAATCTGAAGAAGAAGAATTTGAAGTGGTGGCAGCCAATGCAGTCTTTGGTCGCTTCATCTCTAACGTTGATGGTTCGAATTTTGGGTTTTGTGGCCAGGCACGTTCTGGTCCGTGTAAGAATAATGGTCCGTAGAACCAAAACGTGTTGGTTTTGAGTTTGGATGGAATGATTCCTCTTGACACCAGATCAGCCGGATTGTCTTTAGATGATACGTGCCGCCATTGGTTGACTGATGTGCTTTCTTGTATTGCAGCGACTTGATTCGCAGCAAACGTTCGATTTGATGATGGGTTTCGTAACCAACTAAGAACGATTTCTGAATCGGTCCAATACGTGGACTGAAGATCTTTCCAGTGCAGGTCTTCCTTCACTCGCGTCGCTAGTTTGGCTGCGAGGGCCGCACTTTGAAGTTCTAATCGTGGTAGAGACGCTTTCTTCATTGGGGCTACCTTGGACTTGGCACACAGTAGCCTCACTATGACTGTTCCATTTGCCTGCTCTGACCGGACGTATATCGCTGCTCCATATGCTGTTTCTGATGCGTCGCTAAATGTGTGTAATTGAATATTTCGTGGTGATCCACTGGAAAATACGTGTCTAGGAAACGTGATGTCTTCTAATGGTTGAAATTCCGTGCGGAATTTGACCCAACTGGAATGCATTTCCATTGGCACTGCCGCGTCCCAATCGAGGTTGAGGGCCCAGAGTGACTGCAGGGAGATTTTTGCCTTTATAATAACGGGGCTTATCATTCCCAATGGGTCAAACAGATGTGCTATGTCGGTTGATACCGTCCTCTTGGTAACCCTCGTTTCAGTTGCTTGAAATGTCCTGATATGGAAACTCTCGACGTTGGTAACCACGTTAATCCTAAGGTTTTAATATGATAGTTGTTTTCGTCTTGTACATTAAAGTTCGCTGCTTGGTCATCGGGTGAAATACTTCGGAGGAGTTGTGAGTAGCTCGCACACCACTTCCTTAATTTGAAGACACCGACAACGAATTCACATTTTTAACTTATTCTCAAATTTTCCAGGTCGTTGGGGCACCGAAAGAAAAACTTGATTTTCATATAATTTTAAACCATTTATGCTTACATCATGTAGCAACATTTCCACACTATTACTAATTGAAATTCAAAAAAATATTATTTTCCTATATCATAAATTTCTTCCATCTTTCGAGAGCGTTGTTGCTTCTGAAGACTTAATTTGATTTTCATATAATTTTACACTTTTTATACTTACTCACATCATGTAGCAACTTTTCCGCACTATGCTAATCGAAATTCAAAGAAAAACATTTTTTCGCTCCACCCTACTATGCAGTGCTGTCTCAGTGGACTTGCGAGCCTGGTGGCCGGTGACTGACGAACCATCATTCGAAACAGCATTTAAAGTGGCAAGGAAGGGGGGCATGCCTCATGCGGCGTGTAGGCCGCATTTGGCAAACGAAGGGCATGCCGAAAGGGGGTTTCCCCTTAGGTTCCCTATGAGAACCCTTTGTAGCAAATGAGGGGCATGCCGAAATAGGGGTTTCCTCATGAGGACCCCACAAAAATAATTCCAGCGATACTAGAGTGAGGTTTGCCTTATCAGTTCCTTACAGTGGCGTCGGAACGGAAGGGGCCGGGTACGAACGGCAATTTTAAGGATTCAATTTGTTAATTTCGTATTATTTGCGCAATTTGACGAAAAATGAAAAGTTACCATCTTGAAATCTGCGCAAATTGTAAATGTTTGACTACAATTATAAGAGTTTGTATGCAAGATGGTAGTGACCACCACCGCTCTTTAATAAGCTAGCGTAAAGTTAATCAGGGAGTGTAATTTTTTAGCTCGTGATCAAAGCCAAGAGATATTACCTCATCGCCTCCCCCCACAGTTTGCTCATCAAATCAGCGCGGAATAGTCACTATATAATTATGGGCGCGCTTCCCTTATTCAAAATATGCTCAGTTTATCAATGATCAACTTGAGCATTCACGCTCCTTTTTTCAGCATTTAGGCTTGACCGAACATAAAACTTAAACAAATCTTCTTAACTTGAGAATTCATGCCCAACTAACTGTTGATTGTACATGTTCAAGAAAACGGGCATGTATGTTCAACACTCTTCACTATTTTGCATGTGTTTATTTTCAGTCCTAGTAATGACAATTCCCGCTTCGGCTGCTTCAGGGGAAAGATCATTGGCTGGTTTAGAACAGAAGTGATCCAAGTAGCATTTTTGCCAAAACTAAGTTATGTCACTATTTAGTCCTCTTGGGTATGAAGTAAGTTAGTGCAAAAGTAATCCAAGTGTTATGTAGTACTTTTTCGAACAAACTCTATTTTTTTACATTTCTGTATTTCAACAGAAATTGTAATTTTTTAGTGCAGATGTGCCAGATATTCACAATAATATCAATAACTTTATCAGCACTGGATCTGTTACAAAAAATATCTAAGAAAGTCTAAATTACGTATGTTTATACATATCTATCATATAGCAAACATCCTCTCATACATCTATTAGACGCAATGAAGAAATTCATAAAAACGCGTTTTACTCATTATCTCAACATTAGCAAAATGCTGCTTGGATCACTTCTGTTCTAAGCCAGCCTTACCCAGTGGGGAAGAAGAGCGCTTCCACACGGCAGTGAAATCGCTTCTTTGGAAGCATGGAGTGCTTGCCTGTTCCATTCCACTTCATTGCAATTTTACATGGGGATGTCATCAGAAAGATGCGCTTCCCCTTTCTTTCCTTAAACGCGCTTCTGAAGCTTGTTAAATGGATGCAGCGGGAAGCACTTGCGATTATGGTTCTGTTTGGATATGCGAAGCTTTTAAGCTTTTTTTTAATTAAAGGGGAAGGAAAAGAGCTGAAGAGACAGTAAATATTTCATACTTATAAAAACAGAGCATTTTTGAGCATTACTGCCTATTCCCAATGAGCCCGTCACCGATAGTTTCCATATAAATTGTTGTTGTTTTGCTGTAGAAGTTGTCGTTGTCGGCCTCATTGGGAACAGGCAGTTAGACATAAGAACATTTTGGTATTCACACAAAAACTTTCTGTTATGCTCCTTCACAAATCACTACTCATTAGTTGCGCGGACCGATGAAAACTGAAATGAAAGCAAAACCACAGCGACAAAGAGAATTCGCAGCCTGCATCAAACCTACTTCCGATTTGAAATACTCTGGAAGCGCATCACTAAAGCTTCCAGTGGAAGCACTTGCTTTATTTCCCGCTGGGTAGTTCCTAACGACGACTAAAGACGATGATTAGACTGTTCGTTCCTACGTACGTTCCTCACGAGATTTTAGATGAACGGGAAGTGGAGATGATGCCCCTCATCATCTCCACTTCGGCGTTCATCTAAAAAGCTCGTGAGGAACGTATAGATGTTTTCAAAAATGCCATGACATTTGACGCATGTTGGGGTAAAAAGCCCTTAAAAATGTTTAAAAGCTGGAGATAATTTTTCTTCCTCTCTATTGAGA
This sequence comes from Thereva nobilitata, assembly GCA_963855945.1. Lineage (NCBI taxonomy): Eukaryota > Metazoa > Arthropoda > Insecta > Diptera > Therevidae > Thereva > Thereva nobilitata. The sequence goes on from OY979695.1 coordinate 97,668,409, forward strand.
AATTAAGCTCCAAAATAGGAAGCCAAAGGCGCACGCAAAAGAATTGTCAGCAATTCCCATATACTTTCTGACAACTTGTTGCAAATACTACGACGACTCTGTCTTTTTATTAGAGCTTCTGTACATACCACAGTGGCTTAAAAAATCTCAAAAGGAAAACGAAATTTATATTTTCCAATTTGAATAATTGATAGAAATTTGAAGATCGAAGATAAATATTTCTTAACCGTAAGTAAAATAAAAATGCGAAGAAACTATTTTAAACATAATTTATTCAAAATAGTCCAGTCAAATAAGGCAAAAAAAGGGGTCAACCTCGGAATGAGAGGTAATAAGCTGAAAATTTGTATGAATCTTTGCCAATGCCAAATCTAATATGTCAAAAGTCTCATAAAATCTCGTGTCCGCGTCTTGAGATATTAGAGGTCAAAGGTCACCAAAATAAGTTTTTTGGAAATATGTCGTAAATTATCGGCTTCACGTAAATTTTGGTTAAGTAAAGTTTGTTCATTAGATAAATCTGCATAAAAGTGTCCTATACCGAATTTACGTAGAACCAATAGTTTTCGAGATAAAGGGCTGAGAAGTCTTGGTATCGTGCTGCATTCGTTCCACACCACCTCTGAGGTAGAATGCAAGGGACGTTTTTTACATGGTGTTCTAGTAGGCCTAATCCATGGGTTACAAGTTATGATAAAATTTCTTGATTATCTCTCTATCTCTTCTATTTCCACTTCTTCATCTTCTTCATCGAATTTAGACACGACTGGCCTCGACAAGAGCCATACGCTACGAAACATCCCACTTTTCTGCATTTACTTGATGCATGTACCTTTGAACCTCCGAAACTTGAGTAGCCGGGGTCAGTTGGCTTTATGGACTTTCAATAATAATAATCAAAAATTTTTATCATAACTTGTAACCCATGGGAACACCATGTAAAAAACGCCCCTTGCATTCTACCTCAGAGGTGGCGCGGAAACTAATGCAGCACGATGCCAAGACTTCTCAGCCCTTTATCTTGAAAACTATTGGTTCTACGTTAATCCGGTATAGGACACTTTTATGCAGATTTATCTAATGAACAAATTTTACTTAACCAAAATTTATTTAAAGGCGATAATTTACGAGATATTTCCGAAAAACTGATTTTGGTGACCTTTGACCTCTAATATCTCAAGACGCGGACACGAGATTTTATGAGACTTTTGACACATAATTTAGAATGCCAAAACAAAGGTTCATACAAATTTTCAGCTTATTACCTCTCATTCCGAGGTGAAACCCTAATTTGACTGGACTAAAAGGAAACACTTTTCTAATTAAAATTGAATTTTTATTTTTCTTATAATTTTGTGAACCATTGTATATTGTAAAAAGTGAGCGAGAATTGACTCCTCCTCCTCCTTATCAAATCACTTAAGCTCAAAACAGAATTGCGACTGCGACGACCGACTGCAACTGCGATTTATGTCATATTTGGACGGAGCAGCTAATGTATAACGAAATTGCAACCGCAACTTTTATTGAGACGTGACGTTTTGCATATCCAAAAATTCTGTTTGAAAAAAATTATGTTTTGTACGCCGACTTCGATTTTGCGGCGCAGTGCCGCTGCAGTTGTAATTTCGTTATACAACGTTGTTTTACATTTGCGCTAAACGACCGAGTTCGCGGTCCGCCGTCGCAGTCGCAATTCTGTTTTGACCTTTACTGTCATTTAATCAATCGCGACTGCGTATTGCTAATTTTACAAATAATGAATGAAAATCGTCCTTTTTTATATATTTTTTAATTTTCAGGTTTTTGTATTTTACATATTTGCTACAGAAATAATTTGTAGCAATTTCTATTAAAAAATACGCAATTTGGGTTTTTAATACTTTGATACTAGGATTGTTGACGTTTTCGGCCAGTCGCATGCGCGCTTCTGCCAGGGGGGTTACGTTGCTGCGGCTGCGGAGAGTTCACAATTTATGAATGAAAATGCTCATGAATTTAAAAAGGCATTTTTCAGCATTTTTTTTTATTATTATAAATTTAGGGATGAGAAATATTTCTCATAATTATAATAAAATTATGCTTATTATGATGGATAGATTTACTTGGTTGAGCAGGGTTTTTACATGTATTTAAAAGCTCTGCTCAATACATATAAAGATAACTTAACTTTATTCATTCGGCATGCGCGCATCCCTTCCCAAATAATCTTGTTGAGTTTTTTCTGCGTTTGTTGCCTTTTAAATGAAAAGAGGGGAAATGATAGAACAAAATTTATAAAATTTGGCAACGAGGTGCGCAGAACTGTTCAAATTTTTTGTGTCACGGAGTTTGAAAACATCTATACGTAGGAACGAACAATGTACACTGTAAAAAAAATTTGTGGTAATTTTACAAAAAAAATACTGGAAGTTTTATTCACAAGCAGTTTTGTAAATTTGCAATATATATTATTAGGAATATTCCTAATCTACTTTACGTATTTTTACCAACTGTGTAGTAAATATAAATTATTTGTGGGATGTAAAAATACAATCAGTATTGGAGCTTTCTCTTCATAGTTTTGTAAATTTCCAAAACTCTTGTTGCAACTTTTTACCAGAGAGAGACGAAAAGGGAAAAACCCAAAGCTGAAAATTACCGCCCTGTGCCAATGTGCTTGGCCCTGCCTGAAATATTTCCAAGCGCCAAAGTTTATTCTTAGTTAATGCCCACTCCCTATATATACATAAAAAATTAGCATTCTGCTCACAATGCCTTGTTAAGCATGTACGTGAGGCAATGCCTATCAAAATTTCTTGGCTGTTACAAGAACTGCCCACACCCTGACAAAGTCAAAGGTCTGGCCTTAACTTAAAAGCAATTGGGTTTATATGCTTAGTATTCATTTGTTACCTGTGAATTATATCCACGAGAGGAAAAATTTAAACCATTCCAATAACCGATTTGTAATTTTACTGAAAATTTATGTTCTAAAATTACAGTACAAAGTGTTAGGATTTTTTCAGTACATAACATTAATAAATATAAGAAATATTGTAATTTTCCTAAATAAACGATTTATAAAAATACACAATATTGTGCAAAATATACGTCACATTCATGTAATCAACATTTACGTTATGAAGTATTGGAGATTTCCAATTTCATTTTGTGAAGTTACAAAATTTATAGTAAAATTACAATAATTGTGTAGCAAATTAGTATTTCATATCGCGATTTGTAATTTAACTGTACATTTGCACTGTGAATTTACATATTTTTTTTAAAGTGTAATCACCGTCAAAGAATTACTTGAGGAGTAACAATGAGCCAAAAACGCCTCTATCCTATTGTTCCATCCTGGAACCACCTAAAAAGACACAAAGAAACTAATGTTCAGCAAAGTACAAAGATACTTATGTGATGATCGACACATCTATAAGATTGGGTCCATGAGAACCCCAGCAAAGACACCCGGAAGAAACTGTACACCCTAAAAATAAAATATACTAACATTAGATTAAGAAATTGAACAAATTAGATAAATAACAATCAAATATAAGCACCACCAAACTCAACTAACAAGGAACAAAAAAATCACAAACACTTATTCTTATTAGGTTTATAAAAATCATAAACAAACTAGAACTGTCATTTCGAGGCAGTATAACAGTTAACATTTTTCTTATACTTATCAGTATAAAACTAATATTGATGCACACTTGTTGTTAATTCCCACCAATAGGTGGCCATTGACAACAAATGTGCAAGTCAAGTGAAAAAGAGAAAAATATGTGCTAACGGAGAGGTACAACGAGGCACGTAGGCACAAGAAAAAACGGTTTTAGAAAAAAACGGTACGAAAAGAAAAAGAGAAAAGTGGTGCAGTTCAGTCGTTTTCGAGACTTTTCGATAGATTCGGCATAATTTCCGCAAGATTTTGTTTTCCAGTAAAGTAAATTTTTTTGAATTGTAATTATTCGGCATTGCACTCATAGTTTTGTGAATAAACATTGTCATTTTGAAGGGAATTCGTCGGTGTTTTTATTTTTGCATAATTTGGAAGTTTTTTATACCGAACACCTATTATGTTATTGCACGTTCATAAGGAAGAAACTGGATATTTGGATATCCATAATATAATGAAAGAGTTTGTTTTTCGGAATACTGAACGGCAAATCGTATTCGAATTTTTATAGCGTATAAAAAATAGAAAGAGTTAATTTAATTTTTTAAATGTATGATTTCCTATTAATGCTTAATAAAGCACGATGATTTCGAATGTAAAAAATCTTAAATACCAACCAAAATTCCATATTTGAAAGAAAATACATCAATACGGAGAAGCTGGTGTCCGTAAGGATCAAGGTAGGGGAACATATCATCCACTCACAGCCCGCTCTAAGGTACCTGGGAGTTATAATCGACCGGAGGCTTAACTTCAAAGCGCACTTGAAGGGCACGGCAGACAAAGCGTCTGCGACATGTGCAGCACTCGCAAGAATGCTGCCCAATGTAGGGGGAGTCGCCGCCTCCTGTTGGGGAGGGTGGTTAGCTCAGTCCTGTTATACGCAGAGCCAGTGTGGGCAGCAGCATTAAAACGGACTGCAAACAGTAAAAGATGGAGGGCCGCATACAGGCTAACTGCACTTGCTTGCTGCGCGTACAGGACCAAGTCCGACGATGCGGCGTGCGTGATAGCGGGGATGATCCCCATAGACATTCTGGCGACAGAGGGCATTCGTCTCTATGACACAGAATATGGTAGAGGGCAGTCAAGAAAGGTACGGCGGCAGATTGGGCGCTGCGAGTCCGTAAGGGAATGGTAAGGGAAGTGAGACGAGTCGGTAAAGGGTCGATGGACCCACAAACTTATGCCTAATGAAATATGGGTTACGAGGGAACGTGGGCAAGTGAGTTACGACCTACCGCAGTTTCTGAGTGGACAGGGGGGGGTAAAGGAAATACCTCCACAGCTATGGCCACGATGATTCACCGTTGTGTCCGGTATGCCCAGCGATGGAAGAAGACGCAGAGCACGTCTTTTTTACCTGCTCGAGATTCGCCGATGAAAGCGCGGAATTAGAAGAAATGGCCGAGGTGCCACTAATGCCGGAAACATCCTAGGCCGCATGATGAGGTCGAGGAAATGTGGAGGAAAGTGGAAGCAATGCTGAATGCAATCCACAGAAAGTTAAGGCTAGAAGATGCCGTGAGAATTAGAGAAAAGCGATGAAATGACACGAGCAGTAGCAGCTAAATAAAGCTGAACAGCCACCGTGATATAATGCTTATTAGCCAGTCCCAGGCTTTTTAGTCTCATGTGTATATAGATCCGTATATGCATATGAGCATGTATTTAAGTAGATAAGCTATGGGCGTTCTGGCGCAAAAACCCATACATTTTTACAAGGGGGTCTAAATTCACATTTTCCGCCATCTTGGTTTTTTTGCTGTGCCAATTGGTTGTGACGTCACAAACAGTAGTGCAATGATGATGATGACGTCATCACGGTTGTTGTTGTAAGGCTGAAGGGGTACAGGGGCGGGGTATGGGTACGGAGTACTGGTGTGGAGTACGGAGTAGGGGTACGGAGGCAGGGGATGTTGGACGGTTTTGATCGCTCGGTTAGTCAGACGTGACATGATAAGACGTCACCTGTCGCGAGAATTTGTTAATGCTGCAAGTGTTGCGAATTAAATTATGATGACGTCATCGGTTGTTGTAAGGCTGAAGGGGTACGGGGTAGGGATACGTGTACGGAGTAAATGGTTTTTGTCGGCCGGTTAGCCCGACGCCACGTGATAAGACGTCACCTGTCGCGAGAATTTGTTAATGCTGCAAGTGTTGCGAAATTAAAAAGTCAAAGTTGTGCTGCTCGGGCTTTGCTGGGATTTGAACCTGGGATCGGTAGCTTAAGAGACCTGTATCGCAGCCGCGAGGCGATCGAGGCTTCTGTGTGTTCTTATTCAATTTGTGTATACAAGCGCTGGGCAATCTAGAAATAGAATTTTTATTTTCCTTCGACCATGCTGCCCGTGGCTCTGATATAAATTTTACCTAGCAGAATGTTTTAACAAAACAAACAACAACAAGAACTCGGTCCAGCCTCAACATCTGTTTTCATTCTTTACGGCAACAACAACAGCAAAAACAAGTCAAAACAAAAAAAAATTTACAACAAAACAACAGGCCTTCGCAAATGTTGATTCTAATTTCGGCTGAGCGCAGGTTTGAATGACTGGTGATTAATTTGAGCTACTGATAAGAACAGCGCTTGAAAAAGAATACCTTGGTGTTGCCTTTTGTTTTTGCTTGTATCATAAATTTATGCACAGGGTTTATGCAATTGCAGCATATGCACTATAAATATCTCGGGCCATAAAATAGATATAGAATTATTAGATCGATAAATTATCAAGTTTCCAATAAATTCTTATCGCATAACATTAACAATGAGCGAAGTTTAATTGTGGATTACGTTTCTAAAATAGGCAAAGACAATTTTGATCTGGTGCAACCTTCAAATGGATTTCTTATCTAATACTTATACATTAAACATATGTATGTAGGTGCAAAATTCCAAAGTCTTCCATGTCGCGAAAGTTTATTGAGATAAACAAAGGGAAGTTTGCTTCACATATTGAAATTGATATGCTAAATTCGCTGCACTAGTTTCATAAAAATAAATATAGCCAAAATTTTGATCAGGTGCAAGTCTTTGAAACCGGCAAGGTCGTTCCTTATCTAATATATTAAACACAGGTGGCGTTATTTCATCATTTGCCGTTATTCTGATTTTTTGTTTAGCTAACTGATATTGCACAACAACGTACGAGGAGTATGAGTGAACTTTTATGATGTTTCTATATTTGTCGGTTTTCCTTAAAATCACGTCTGTGGGCGTATGTCATTTGCAATTGTTTAATAATTGTTTAGGCCTTTAGGATGCACCTGTGTAAACACAGTGAAATAAAATTGAAACATGATTGAACTTGTCACGGGGTGGTGGGTTGGCAAAATTTTTGCTGTTACTTTTGAGCTTATTCTCAATTTTTATGTGAGGATCACAAAAACAATTGTAAAGAATACAAAGAGGGTTCAATTAGCGAGTAGGAAGAATATCATAAATAGTATTTTAAGAAAAAAAAAGAATATTTGTAATATTTTAAAAAATCTGTTTTATTTAAAAACCACTTATATAATAAATTTTTCAAAGCACATCGACTTTTTGGAGTATTATAAGCTAATCCATTTTGTTGTTGTTTTTGTTAGATTCAGGCATCCGTCCTCATGCGTGATGTGTACTTCTGGGGTTAGTATAAATCGAACCCTCTTTTGCATTCTTTGCAGTTGTTTTTGGCAATCCTCACATAAAAATTGATTAAACGGTGAATTTCCTGTTTGTTCCGCTCTACAAAACAACATCCACACGTATCTGGTCCACTGGTTGCAATATTACTCGACCATGGACAGTTCTTGTAAGGTATCCCATGTATGGAATTAACTCGCCCAGCATTTTCATATTGCTGAACATATCTGTAGAGTTTTTCAATTCTATCTTTATGCTCTTTTAGCAGAATACCATAGTATTCTTCGAGAAATTTTGGTATACTCATCTTGAATATTCGGGAATTACTTTTCTTTCATCTGCTGGTAACGTATTGAAGATGAAGAAGTATCTTTACTTTCAGATGATGATGATGATTGTCTTGATTTAATTGATAGGGAATTTAGTTGATACTTTACTTCTTTTGCTTTGTTTCCTTTATCTCCTTACTCATCAAGCAATTTGGTGGAATCTTTATAGCTGCTCATTACCACAACCTATGAAATTGTTAGCAAACTTAAGCGTCCATTCAAATCAAGCGTTGAACTAAAACTGTATTAGTTGGTGCACCAACATTGGCGTCACACCAACACCGGTGCACCAAACACCAACATCGGTGCACCAACACCAGTGCACCAAACACCAACACCGGTGCGCCAACACTGGCGTCACACTAACACCGGTGCACCAAACACCAACACCGGTGCACCAACACCGGTGCACCAAACACCAACACCGGTGCGCCAACACTGGCGTCACACCAACACCGGTGCACCCACCGGTGCACCAAACACCAACACCGGTGCGCCAACACTGGCGTCACACCAACACCATGACTTGTACGACATGACGAACTGGTAGTACAAAGGTTGACACCTGAGCTTAGACTATCACCTAAAAAAAAAACCGCTGCACCAACACCGGTGCACCAAACACCAACACCGGTGCACCAACACCGGCGCACCAACACCGGTGCACCAACACCGGCGCACCAACACCGCTGCACCAACACCGTTGCACCAAACACCAACACCGGTGCACCAACACCAACACAGGTGCACCAACACTGGCGTTGCACCAACACCGGTGCACCAAACACCAACACCGGTGCACCAAACACCAACACCGGTGCAACACCGGTGCGCCAACACTGGCGTCCCACCAACACCGGTGCACCCACCGCTGCACCAAACACCAACACCGGTGCGCCAACACTGGCGTCACACCAACACCGCTGCACCAACACCGGTGCACCAAACACCAACACCGGTGCCCCAACACTCGCGCCACACCAAGACCGGTGCACCGACGCCAGTATATAAATACTTACCTCGCTCGATATAGTGCAGTAACTTGTGATCACTATGTTTGAGTGCACGGAATGTAACAAGATATTCACTCGTCGAGAGAATCTTGCTAGGCATAAAAAAGGATCAACGCACGCATCCAGAAGCAGAGAATATGAAGATAATGATAGATCACTAATTCATACTGATGAAGATATCTATAATGCTATGGAGTATGAGGATGATAATAGACATAGTCCCACAGAAAACATTAGAAATAAAATGTTGAAAATAAGAAAAGGTCGGGAATATTTACAAATTCAAACACCAAAAACAGTTTCCGACCATGGTAACAGCGAGAACAGTTCTAGTAATATTTTCTCTAAGGGAGTGCAGATGGATAAATATGAAAAGAATCATGCGGAACTATATAATAACAAAAATTCGTTTCTTGGAACAGATCAGAGCTCAGATTTAGAGCCATATACAAAACGAGCAAAGTTTGTTGAAGATGTAAATAAAAATAGTGAAAACTATGGTAAAATTTGTCAATACCCTTGTAAAAACCAAGATGATGAGTCACAATCCTATACTTCTGAAGAAAATGATGATGAAAATTTGCAAAGTTCAGATTTAGAATCAATTAAAGAAGTCACAGGAAAACGAGTCAAGATGGTTGAAGATTCAAATAAATATACTGAAAACTTTCGTCAGTACCGCTACAAACTTCTTCTTCTTGAATGGCGCTACAGTCCTTGCAGGACTCGGGCCTCTCGAAGTCTCCTCTTCCAGTCGTCTCTGCGTCTTGCTAGCTCTCCCCAATTTGTTATACGAAATTTCCGTATATCTGCTAGCACGTCATCCATCCACCTATTTCGTGGTCGCCCTACTCTTCTTCTTCCTGATGGTCTACCATTAAAAATCCTGGCCAGGATTCTATCTTCTGAAGCTCGTACAACGTGTCCGAGCCATCGCAGTCTATTCAGTCTTATGTATGTAGCTATATTAATTTCGTCATACATTTCTTGAAGTTCTTCGTTTGTCCTAATGCGCCATTCGTTTTGATTAACCCTTACAGGACCAAATATTCTTCTTAAGATCTTCCTTTCGAAGATTTTAAGCTGATTTTCTGTTTGTTGGGTCAATGTCCAATGTAGTCAGATCAAGATAAATCTCACAACATAGCCATGATGAAAAACCAAAATTAGTTACCGCACAATGTAATACGCAACAAAGTAAAACTCCACAAAATAAAATAGAGCACTTGAAATCATTTATTCAATTGCTAAAAGCAATGACTCCAAAATCCCAAACACATCAAAATTCTATGCGGTAATAATTAACAACCGCGCACGGTCACCGCGACGAAAAAACGTCAACATAAACAAGTTAATTACCTCATAGAATGCAACTGCAAGAACGATGCACGTGTGCCCCAAAACCGTTGATAGCAACAATGCATTGATTGTTGGGAAAGGCCCGAAATACATTTATGAATGAAACTCTTTTATAAGAAAAGATGGGGAAAGACCCGGAAAGGAAAAATGGCATGACTATAGAAAAGCGAGTGGAGAAATTTTGGTTGGGGAAAATTTAGAATAAGCTAAGAATAAAATCTTCGTATAAATATCGGAATGCTAGATTTAAGAATTGACTTTGTACCAAATAATCAAACCCTTTAGACCGAGAAGGCACTACCGGCAGCTCACTGCTGGAACGCTTTTGTGGTCAGATAACAAATTAATATAAAAGGTAAAAGTTCCAAGCAAATCAAGTGTTTGAAATTGAAGTAACAAGAACTCAACGAGGGAATTTTAATTACTATCATCCCAACATTACACCAAGCCTCAGACCCGTAGCATAGGACTGGGCGGATTAATGTTTTATATAGTCTGACCTTGCACTGTCTTGAAATTTCTTTGTTTTTTAGGACCGGGACTAGTGCAAAATAGGTTTTATTTGCGGGCACGATGCGTCTATGGATGTCGTCCTTTATCTTATTTTCTGCAGTAAGCATTGTCCCTAAATAGATAAAATTTTCTACAATTTCCACACTATGATCGTCAAGGCTGATTCTTTGCCCTAATCCTTGCCCTCGTTTTGATACGATCATATACTTTGTTTTTGTGTCATTTACTCGTAGATTGAACTTTGCTGAACTTTCTACAATTTTGGACAAGGTTTCCTTTACATCTTCCGCTTTGCGTCCAATTATGACTATGTCATTGTTGGAGCTGTCTTGGTGGTATATACTTGCACCTTAAACAAATAACTTTTTACCATCATTTAGATTAAAACACTAGTATAATTCTGATATGTATAGACTTTACTGTTAAATACTTGGTCTGGTGTCTACGACGTTCGATAGCAGAATGTGTATTATCTGGCTTCCTCTGATCTTGCGAGGATGTTGGAAAAGGTATTTTTTGGCAGCGGTTACATCCGCTACATCATCTTGCCAGGATGTTGGTAAAGATATTTTTTGGTAGCGGTAACATCCGCTACATCACTCCCCCCAACGGAAGATTGTAGACTTCTTGTGATTGTGTGTGTGTCTTCTATTGTCATTAGTACAATTTATTACTTATTTTAATCTTAAACTAATGGCCCCTAGTGCGGTTCTCGTCAAACAGTCGAACGAATGTTCGATCGAAAAAGTGGTAGTCGCATTCTCGACTGCAATCGACTCGGTTCACTACAATCGAGAATGCGACTACCACTTTTTCGATCGAACATTCGTTCGACTGTTTCACGAGAACCGTACTAGGGGCCAATATTCATTACATTTACATTTCTTCATCGTTCTTTGTGTTAATGTCTCTTAATTTCAAAACATGCAATTTGCTTCATTGTTTATTATTTCATATTTGTAATTTATATTTATATATTTATTCAATTATTCATTTGTAATTTATTTTGTGTACAGTATTTCCATTATTTATTATTTCTTAATTCTAAATTTAATGTATATAGCTATCTTCAAGTATACTATTTAGTTAATTCTTGGAAATGATTTAAAAAAATATTATTATTTCTAAGTGCTTAAATACTAGATCTTCCTTATTAATCTTTGTCTTTTCTATTTTTTTTTAGTTACTAGTTAAGTTGTTTTGTTATATATTGAAAGTGACTCTTTTTTTATTATATTCAGACCTAGTTATTCGTTTGACAGTAGACATGTCTTCGTTTAACACGAAAGCGGGTTTGAACCTATCTATTGAAATTAAGCAATTTTTATCTTGTTTTTTAATGGTAAAACATTTTTCATTTCGCTGCCGTACTTCGTACGGTCCTGTGTAGGGGGCATGTAAACTTCCTTTTTTAATTTCGTCCCTTACAAAAACGTGAGAGGCTGTTTTTACATCGCGTGGCACGAATATGTTGTTTTGTTTGCGAAATCGAACAACTTTCGGTTTTATGTTACCTACAGACTGCTGAATTTGAGTTGCCAAGGAGGTTGTTAAGCCTGTGTCGGCTTTGGTATCCGAAGCAAGGAATCCGCCAGGTAGCCGTAATGCTTGTCCATATAGTATTTGCGCTGGTGATGTGCCGAAGTCTTCCATGACTGCTGATCTGATTCCCAGGAGTATCCATGGTAGATTGTGATACCAATTTTTGTGGTCGTCAGTGGCACGTATTGCTGTCTTAAAGTATCGATGGAAACGCTCTATTAGGCCATTTGATTGCGCATGGTACGTCGTTTTTCGAATGCAATGTGTTCCTAATATTTTGGACAACTCACTGAACAGAGAGGACTCAAATTGCGATCCTTGGTCTGTTGTGAGTGTTCTTGGGACGCCATACCGTGAAATCCATTGATGTAGGAAAGCGTTGACTACGGTGTTTGCTGAAATATTTCTTATTGGTATTGCTTCAGGCCAGTGTGAGAAACGGTCTTTAATGGTTAAAATATAATTGTAGGAGTTCGAAGGCGGAAGGGGTCCGACTAAATCCAAATGAATATGTTCGAACCTTCCTTTAGGGACTTTAAAAATTCCATGTGGAGATGCTGTATGCCTATGTATTTTGGATTTTTGGCATGGGATGCAGGATTTGGCCCAACGGATAATGTCGGTATTCATTTTTGGCCAGAAGTATTTTGTGGTTATCATTTTTCCCTAATCCCTGGATGAGACAAGCCGTGTAATGTGTTAAAAACGATTCTACGGAGAGATTCGGGTACATAGGGTCTATTTGTACCGGTGTCGGTTTCGCACCATATCTCCTGTTCATCTATTGGAACGAAAATCTTGTGTAGTGTAAAAGAATTTTTCGTAAGTTTGTTTTCGTTGGATAGGATTTCTTTTAATTGGTCGTCCTTTTCCTGCTCCTGTGTTAGCGTTTGTATATCTAACTTGAAGTCATCGATTACGTCGATGTATGCGCGCGATAGTGTGTCTGCCACGACATTACGGCATCCTTTTATGTACCGTATGTCATTTGTTATTTGAGCTATGTAGTCGAGCTGATTGGTTTGTCTCGAACTTTTTTCAGATTTGGAACAGATTGCTTTAGTTAGAGGCTTATGGTCAGTGTAAATTGTTAAGTCTTTTCTTTCGATATAGTATCGGAATCTTTTAGTGGCTAGGAAAGCTGCGAGGAGTTCTCGATCAAAGGTCGAATATTTTTGTTCGCGTTCTTGTATCCTCTTAGAAAAGAAACTTAAAGGTTCCCATTTACCTTCTGAAAATTGTTGCAGGACAACGCCTACTGCATCTTGTGATGCGTCTACCCATAAACTGAGTTTCGCGGTAGGGTGCGGATTAACTAAAAGCGTGCACTTTTCCAATTTTTGCTTAATATTGTCGAAAGCTTGCTGTTGCCTGTCAGACCATATGATTTTGGGTTTCGTCTTTTTGTTCGTTGGATTTTGCTTTAGGCAATCATAAAGTGGGGCACAAGTTTCAGCGATATTGGGAATGAATCGATGGTAGAAGTTTACCATGCCTAGAAATCGTTGGAGTTTTTTGAAGGTCGTAGGAGGTGGAAAATCTGTGATATCTTTTACACGTTCTCTTGACGGTGTTATCCCTTTTTCAGATATGTCATGTCCTAAAAACTTTATTTGTTTTTCTCCGAAGATGCATTTATTCGGGTTTACCTTTATGTCATACTTTTCGAGTCTTTATAGTAAAGTTCGCAGATGCTGTTGGTGTTCCTCGGTTGTTTTACTTCCGACGAGGATATCGTCTACGTAAGCAAATGTGAAATCAAGACCGGCCAGTACTTGGTTTATAAATCTTTGAAAAGTCTGAGCTCCATTTTTGACACCGAAAGGCATTCTTAAAAATTCAAATAAACCGAATGGTGTAGTGGCCGTTTTGTATACGTCTTCGGGGGCTACGGGAATTTGATGGTATGCCCTAATGAGGTCGATTTTTGAAAAGATTTTGCACCCGTTAAGATTCATTGTAAAATCCTGTATGTTCGGTAACGGGTATTTGTCGAATACCATGGCGGCGTTTAGCTGACGGTAGTCCCCACAAGGTCGTAAATCTTGGGTGTCCTTCTTTGGGGCAAGATGAAGAGGTGATGCTACGTGAGAGGAGGAAGGGCGACATATACCTAATTTAACCATATGCTCAAACTCTTTTTTCGCGGCTTTGTGCCTTTCAGGGTTGAGCCTTCTAGGACGTGCTGAGGGTAAAGCACCTGTGGTATTAATGCGATGTACTACATCATCCTGAACATCTGTTGTGAAGTCGGGTGGAATTTTCAATGTTTGGAATTCATTTAGAATGGATCCATATTCTCCTTGGATAGTACATAGTTTGGGAGTTATGGTCTTAACCTTGCGAGTAATGCAATTGACCGAAACTTTAGTTTTTTTATCGACGAGTTTCCGTTTACGTATGTCGACTATTAAATTATGTTTGTATAGGAAGTCGGCACCAATAATCGCGTGATCCACGGAGGCAATTACAAATGTGTGTCCGAAATTGCGGCGTAGATTTAGATCTAACGTTAATTGCTTGCATCCGTATGTTGAGATGTTCGCACCGTTTGCGGCGTTCAAATTGAAATTTTCTTGCTTACAAACTTTTGGATAGTAACGTTTTGGTAACATTGAAATATCCGCACCTGTGTCGATCAGGAAATTGATTTTTGTTGTCGTATATGAATAAGCGGCGCGATATTTTGCCTACATGCGGTGCCGCGGACGATGTGGCTATTCGTCGTTTTTTGTCTCTTTTGTGCTACGGTTTTGTTTGGTACAGGGTTGATAACATTTTTGGGCCTTTTCGCCGAACTTGCGATGGTACCAACAAACTGCTTCTTGCTTACCAATTTCATTTCTAAATTTTGGTCTTGAAAGTGACCTATTATTTTGAATGTTTTGGTTCCTATGTGGGCTGCGACTTCGCGGTCTAGACAGTCTTAATTCGAGCGTTTTAATGCGCTGGCCCATATCTTCTATAATATTTGTAAGCTTTTCAGTACTATTGTTGTTTGTCCTATGGTGGGGATGATCGATGACCGAAATATGAGGTCCACTAATGGAATCATGTACTTTGTCTGCTACACTAGGGATTTGCTCTTGTGAATGAGATTGCTCTATTGCGATTAAGCAAGCTTGCATTGAACATGGGAGTTGGCTCATCCATAGTTTTTGGAGCAATGGTTTATTCACTAGGCTATTTTTTCCAGCCAATGATTCCATATGCCTAAATAGCTCTGATGGTTTATAATTACCCAATTCCACTTTGTGGAGCAGAGCATCTAGTCTTTTGTCTTCGGAATCTTGACTTCTCGTTAGGATTAAGCATTTTAATTGCTCATATTTTTCGGATTTTGGTGGGTTTAGTAATAAGTCGGCGACCATTTCCATGGTCTCCGCTGACAAGGATGAAATGAGGTAATCATATTTTGTTTGAGACGCGGTGATTCCTTTGAACCGAAATTGTGTCTCAACTTGCAGAAACCACAGCTCGGGGCGATTATTCCAGAAGGGTGGAATTTTTAATGTCGAAATGAGTGGGTTAATGGTTTCAGCGTATTTTTGTACGCTACCACTTGGAGTTGCAGTTGTTGGGTCCTGGTTCTGTTCCTCGTTTGATTGGTTATCGTCGTTATCATTAGGCATTGTCGATGATTGTTTGCAAATTACCGTTGGAAAAAATAATCGTTTGTGATTACCTGTTTGAAGCTTGTGCAGCAGACTAGAAATTTTTATGAATTTGTTCGCGACATTTATTATTTTATGCATTTAATTGCAGATACATTGCGCGTAATATTGTGTTTGTTCCGTTCAATGTTTTTACTTAATAAATTACGTTGCTTAGGAGTATTTGTTTGAGAGCGTTATATTTTTCTCTTTTATTTATGTAATTTCTATGAAAACACGGAATTAATAATTTTGTTTTCAATTTCTACGTTTTACTTAATAACACGTGTCAAGGAATACTATTATTTGTTACTAAAGGAAGAAAAAAAACTTTTTATTTACGGAAATAATTCTAAAATAAGTAAAATTAATTCTAATCTAATTACATTGGCGTTCTTTCTAGATATGTAGGTTTTTTTGAGATAACGACGCGCGAGTAGCTAATATGTTATTCCGTTTTTAATTATTTTTGTTTATTTGCGATTTAATTTTTCATAATTAGTTTTAAGTATCAATAAATAATCTAATAATAAATCCATTATCTATGATAAAATAAATATTTGCCTGTTTATCCCTAAAAATATTTGTTCATTTTATGTTTTCCCAATTTGGATAGAATAGATAATATAGAATTTGTGGTAAGTCTTATTATTTTATTTTATTTTTCGTAGATGGTGCTAGTATTCTATTTAGAATATTTGCATTAGAAATTCTATAGAAATTTTATGGAGTCTTTGTTTTACGGCCCATTGCTTATTACAATTTGTTCGGAAATTATCTTCGAAGCATGACCCAAGTATTGCAGCGAAATGAAATATGTTTATGATTATAAATATATTTAAATTTTATATTGTAAAAATATTTTTTATATATGTATATTTTATGAATTATTTTATATATTTTTAAAATATCACTGTGCACATATTTATTTAAATTTTATTGTACTTACTGCATTAGGAAAATATTTTTACCGAGTTTCATTACTGCCACCTCTTTTGTGTTAGAATAATTGAAGACATGTCCATTGTTTCATTTTTTCTGTGCTTTTTTTTTACAATTTGCTTTTTATAATATTACACATGTCCCTAAAATGATTTAAATTTTTTTGTGTAAGATGAAATATTATATTATGTATAATTGGAAAGTTACTTAACTTATTTTAATCTAAGGTGATCTAATTAGGGTTTTAAATATTTTTATTTCCTTTGCTAGCGCTGGATTCGTTTTGGTGCTCCTGTCGTGGTTGTTGAAATCCGGTTTTTCCCAAGTTTTGTTCGCCATCTGGTCAAACTTTTTTGTTCCAATTGTTCTTCACTGCTTTACGTTTCTTTTTGTTATTTAATTTTTTGATATTATGCCCCAAATGCTTGATTAAATATTATGGCATTGGTTGGATTGCAAAATTGACATGATGCAACGCGTGATCACTTGTTAGGAGTTTTATTACGATTTTAACGTTTTAGTTATTTTACATTAATATTGTTTTAATTTAATTTTGCGGATATTTCCTTTTTAAATTTTTTGATTAAAAATCACTAATTTTATATTTCTTTTAAATTCTTTTTATTTTGCACGTGACTTTTTGGTCTTGCTTTATGCGATTTTATTTATAAACTTGCATCGCTACTCCCTTTGCGATTAACTTTATTTGTTCATGCACGATATTTGCACGTGGATTTTTATATTTTATTATATGCGATAATTTTTTATATTTTATAAGTCGTTCGGGGTCACCATTGTTGGAGGTGTATTGGTGGTATATACTTGCACCTTAAACAAATAACTTTTTACCATCATTTAGATTAAAACACTAGTATAATTCTGATATGTATAGACTTTATTGTTAAATACTTGGTCTGGTGCCCACGACGTTCGATAGCAGAATGTGTATTATCTGGATTCCTCTGATCTTGCCAGGATGTTGGAAAAGGTCTTTTTTGGCAGCGGTTACATCCGCTACATCATCTTGCCAGGATGTTGGTAAAGATATTTTTTGGTAGCGGTAACATCCGCTACAGTCATCTGCGAAGGCTAGTATCTGAATGTTCCTTGTGAAGATGTTATTTGCTCCATTAAGCTGTGTTTCCCTCATTATTGCTTCCAGAGCAATGTTAAAAAGTATTGGTGAGATCGCATCTCCTTGTCGCAGACCCGATTCTTGAGGGAAGTTGGTCGAGTTGCATCCTCGTATTCTCACTTGTGTTTTACAATCTTTGGTCGTCATTCTGCATAGGTCTATTAATTTTTTCGGGAAACCCATTTCACTCATCTTCTTCCACAACTCGCTTTTATTCAGCAGGTCGTAAGCATTTCCATAGTCTACAAAAAGAAGATGAATAACAATGCCTTCTTCCCAGCATTTTTCAAGTATTTGTCTCATTATGAAAATCTGGTCTGTTGTCGATCTACTTGTTCTAAATCCTGCTTGGTAATCACCTACTTTATCTTCCAAATGTGGTTTCAGTCTATTAAATAAAATATGTGAAAGCACTTTGTAGGCTGTGTTCAACAAAGATATTGGTCTGTAGTTTTTGCAGCTCATCAGTTCACCTTTTTTATGGGACTATTGTGCCTAAAAGCCATTCTTCTGGCATCTTGCTGCTTCTCCATAGTTTTGCGATGAGGCTATGTAAGACTTGGCATAACTTCTCCCCACCATTTTTTAAGATTTCCGGGGGTATGCCATCTGGACCTGGAGCCTTATGACTTTTCAGTTTCGCTATGGCATTTGCAACTTCTTCTATTGTCGGATCTGGCGTATCGTTTTCTGGGTCACCTGTACTACGGTTGTCTGCTTCTCCCTGTGTTAGGCTTATGTTTTCTTTGAAGAAGTCTCTAAAGCATTTCTCCCACACCTCGAGTATGTCCTCGATACTACTAGCTATAGTACCATCTTCTCTTCTTACCATGGTGCAGGTGGGTTTATAACCTTTCTTAATCATGTTGACTTCTTTGTAGAAACTCCTAGCGTCTTTATTAGTGTAGCTTTGCTTAATCGCACTTATTCTATTTCTGAAGTAGTCACGTTTTTTCTTCCTTAATAACTTTTTCGTGTCTTTTCGTGCTGCTACATATTTTTCTTGATTTCCTCTGGTCATTCTTGCTAGGTACACCTGTCTTGCCTGGTTTTTTATTTCAATGCTGCTCTTGCATTGATCATCAAACCAGTGCCTCCTTCTCTCTTGGTTTTGTGTGCCTAATACACTGTTGTTTGGCTCTGTGATTTTTTTTTATCGAGTTCCACATCAGGTTTAGATCATTTTCCACTTCCAGACTCCTTGTTTTTTCCTCTAGCTTTCCTGTTAACATTCTTTCATACTGTTGTTTTGTTTCTTCATTTCTTAATTTTTCTATGTACCACTTTGTTTGTCTATCATTTTTTCTTCTATGTCTTGTCGCTAGTTTTTTTGCGCTCATTTTCCCAACAACTAGGTAATGATCGGTGTCTACGTTCGCTCCTCGGAAACTCCTTACATACAGTATGCTACTTCCATGCCTAGTGTTAACTAGAACATGGTCGATTTGGTTATGGTGCCTGGCATCTGGTGATGTCCATGTCCTTTTGTGTAAGTATATTCTTATGGTTAAACCAGGTGCTGGCTATTGTCAAACTTCTTGCGATCGCGAATTCGGCCATTCTGTTCCCGTTATCGTTTGATTCTTCGTGCAACGAGAATTTGCCAGCGTAGGGATAATAATATGGTTCCTTACCCACTTTCGCGTTGAAGTCGCCTAATACGATTTTCATGTCGTAAGAAGGGACTTGGTCATAAGTCACTCTGAGAGTTTCATAGAAGTCATCCTTTTCTTGTTCTGGTTTTTCTTCTGTAGGCGCGTGCACCGTGATGAATGTTATATTATGAAATCTGGATTTGATTCTTAGGGTCGCGATCCGAACGTTAAGTGGGGTGAAGTCTATTACATTGTTGAGTAGAGGTTTAAGTACACAGAAACCTACCCCAAAGTTTCTTCTGGAGTCATTATTGCCACTGTAGAATATCGTAGCGTCTCTTCGTTCTAGGCCTCCTTTACCAGTCCATCTAGTACAGCTCCTAGAGATTTTTTCTGAAAAAAAAAATTGTAAGTTAATGAAATTTGGAATGGTGGGAGTTTAGCAGTAGGAGAAAAGGTAACCGTTGAGTTCCGGGCCGTACTTTGTGAAAATCAAGAGAAAATTCGATCGAACGGATTTTCTGAGGCTTTCCCGGCCGTAACTCGGGACAAACGTTGAAATTGGAAAAATGTCAAAAGAAAAAAATATAGCTATGAAAATTCTCGACAAAAACGATCCTATAAGCTTTTTCCGGAAAACCTCACGTTTGATCGGAAAATGGTATGCCCTAATGAGGTCGATTTTTGAAAAGATTTTGCACCCGTTAAGATTCATTGTAAAATCCTGTATGTTCGGTAACGGGTATTTGTCGAATACCATGGCGGCGTTTAGCTGACGGTAGTCCCCACAAGGTCGTAAATCTTGGGTGTCCTTCTTTGGGGCAAGATGAAGAGGTGATGCTACGTGAGAGGAGGAAGGGCGACATATACCTAATTTAACCATATGCTCAAACTCTTTTTTCGCGGCTTTGTGCCTTTCAGGGTTGAGCCTTCTAGGACGTGCTGAGGGTAAAGCACCTGTGGTATTAATGCGATGTACTACATCATCCTGAACATCTGTTGTGAAGTCGGGTGGAATTTTCAATGTTTGGAATTCATTTAGAATGGATCCATATTCTCCTTGGATAGTACATAGTTTGGGAGTTATGGTCTTAACCTTGCGAGTAATGCAATTGACCGAAACTTTAGTTTTTTTATCGACGAGTTTCCGTTTACGTATGTCGACTATTAAATTATGTTTGTATAGGAAGTCGGCACCAATAATCGCGTGATCCACGGAGGCAATTACAAATGTGTGTCCGAAATTGCGGCGTAGATTTAGATCTAACGTTAATTGCTTGCATCCGTATGTTGAGATGTTCGCACCGTTTGCGGCGTTCAAATTGAAATTTTCTTGCTTACAAACTTTTGGATAGTAACGTTTTGGTAACATTGAAATATCCGCACCTGTGTCGATCAGGAAATTGATTTTTGTTGTCGTATATGAATAAGCGGCGCGATATTTTGCCTACATGCGGTGCCGCGGACGATGTGGCTATTCGTCGTTTTTTGTCTCTTTTGTGCTACGGTTTTGTTTGGTACAGGGTTGATAACATTTTTGGGCCTTTTCGCCGAACTTGCGATGGTACCAACAAACTGCTTCTTGCTTACCAATTTCATTTCTAAATTTTGGTCTTGAAAGTGACCTATTATTTTGAATGTTTTGGTTCCTATGTGGGCTGCGACTTCGCGGTCTAGACAGTCTTAATTCGAGCGTTTTAATGCGCTGGCCCATATCTTCTATAATATTTGTAAGCTTTTCAGTACTATTGTTGTTTGTCCTATGGTGGGGATGATCGATGACCGAAATATGAGGTCCACTAATGGAATCATGTACTTTGTCTGCTACACTAGGGATTTGCTCTTGTGAATGAGATTGCTCTATTGCGATTAAGCAAGCTTGCATTGAACATGGGAGTTGGCTCATCCATAGTTTTTGGAGCAATGGTTTATTCACTAGGCTATTTTTTCCAGCCAATGATTCCATATGCCTAAATAGCTCTGATGGTTTATAATTACCCAATTCCACTTTGTGGAGCAGAGCATCTAGTCTTTTGTCTTCGGAATCTTGACTTCTCGTTAGGATTAAGCATTTTAATTGCTCATATTTTTCGGATTTTGGTGGGTTTAGTAATAAGTCGGCGACCATTTCCATGGTCTCCGCTGACAAGGATGAAATGAGGTAATCATATTTTGTTTGAGACGCGGTGATTCCTTTGAACCGAAATTGTGTCTCAACTTGCAGAAACCACAGCTCGGGGCGATTATTCCAGAAGGGTGGAATTTTTAATGTCGAAATGAGTGGGTTAATGGTTTCAGCGTATTTTTGTACGCTACCACTTGGAGTTGCAGTTGTTGTACTTTGTGAAAATCAAGAGAAAATTCGATCGAACGGATTTTCTGAGGCTTTCCCGGCCGTAACTCGGGACAAACGTTGAAATTGGAAAAATGTCAAAAGAAAAAAATATAGCTATGAAAATTCTCGACAAAAACGATCCTATAAGCTTTTTCCGGAAAACCTCACGTTTGATCGGAAAATGGAGGGTAAAGAAAAAAATTATGAAAAATTATTTCGAATTTATATTGCTGTCTTTATGCAGGTGTCCCACCTAAAGTTTCAAAGCGGCCGGATGTGGATAGGTTTTGGATAGACAAACAAAAAATTGTATGGGAGCGGGAGGGAAATCGTAATGGTTTAGCCGCTAGGGCGTTTTGAATTTTTTTTTGTAGAGGTTTACAGATCACCCTGTATTTTTGTAACCAAATGACCTACTTTTATGAATAAGGTAGCAGTATACGCAGAATACTCTCACCTACCTAAAACTGTAAAAGCGAAGCTTCTACCCGACCACCTTCCAGAGTTATGAGTCATCAAAGTCAAAATTCCAGTTATAGTACAGCCCCCAGAGATTTTAAAGGGTTTCTCGGAAAATACCTTAGAGCGCCAGTAACAATGACCGATCTTCCGGCTCCCAAACACCTTTTACAGTTAATCTTTCTGCAAGTGCACAAAAGGGTGCACGAAAAGCTGTTCCTGTCGAAAAGCCGGATTATTGTCCACCTCAGTATGTGTTCACTGTTACAGTAATGGCTGCAGTAATATCCCCGTCATGAATGAACCTGAAGAGAACTCGGACGAAGAAAGTGAAGGTGAATTGGACAACTCCGGCGATCCAGACCCCGAGACAACTAGCGATGAATAATGAATGGAAATAAATATAGCAACTTTTTCAATTTTTTCAATATACATATTCAAAATAATTTTTCAGTTAAAAAAAACGAAATTTTGACTTTGATTACCCATAACTCTGGAAGTTGGTCGGGTAGAAGCTTCGCTTTTACAGTTTTAGGTAGGTGGGAGTATTCTGCGTATACTGCTACTTTATTCATAAAAGTAGGTCATATGGTTACAAAAATACAGGGTGATCTGTAAACCTCTACAAAAAAAAATTCAAAACGCCCTAGCGGCTAAACCATTACGACTTCCCTCCCGCTCCCATACAATTTTTTGTTTTTCTATCCAAAACCTATCCACATCCGGCCGCTTTGTAACTTTAGGTGGGACACCTGCATAAAGACAGCAATATAAATTCGAAATAATTTTTCATAATTTTTTTCTTTAGCCTCCATTTTCCGATCAAACGTGAGGTTTTCCGGAAAAAGCTTATATGATCTTTTTTGTCGAGAATTTTCATAGCTATATTTTTTTCTTTTGACATTTTTCCAATTTCGACGTTTGTCCCGAGTTACGGCCGGGAAAGCGTCGGAAAATCCGTTCGTACGAATTTTCTCTTGATTTTCACAAAGCACGGCCCGGAACTCAACGGTTACCTTTTCTCCTATTGCTAAATTCTCACCATTCCAAATTTCATTAACTTACATTTTTTTTGTAGTTTTAGTGATTTTTTTACTCTGGACGCTGTACTAATCTTAGTTCTTGTAGTCCTGCGATGAGTATTTTATATCGTCTAAGCTCATCTATCATTACTGCCATTGCTCCTCCAGGTATAATATAATGTTCTCACTCTCACATTCCATGTTGCAAATTTTATATCGTTAGTCCTGGGACGTTGCTGGGGTCTTTGCCGTAAATCCTTACTGTTCCGAGGCTGATTTCTCGATTCCATAACAAGAGTTGTTTTCCGAGGAGAGTTTGTCAACCTTTCGCCCAACCCCCGAACCTGGAGGACCGCTACAAACACCCCCAATTAAACATTCAAGATGAAGATTATGATGATGATGATGAAAATTCAAACTTATACGACCCCAATGAGCTAGTTGATCGATTGAGATGCTTAGCGCCAACTGGAGAAGGAAAAGAAATATTTTGGATACTTAAACAGTTACGAGAGCATGAAATTATTGAATAAATGAACTTGTAGCGAAATCAAACAGCTCAGTACCAAATCAAACAGCTCAGTGAACAGACCATAATAAATCAGTTAAAGGGACCTTTGACTAAAATGGGCTATGAAAAGGATATTCAATTGCTTGAGAACATTGTAAAAATCAAAAATTCAATTAGAAAGAAATATAAAGCTTTAAAAGCTAGAAGACTTCAACAAGCAACATATCTGGAGGAAACCTTTAAACCAATCACAAAACCTCTTAAACAATTAGTAACAGATGCAAAATTGGAATCAAAAGATGCATCCAAAGTTGAGCCAAAAGAAGAAGAGATAGAAGATGAAATACCTCAGAATGATGAAACATATACACCACCTGCTCGTAAATATTTAAAGCTGGAACCAACTAGCACCCCTCTTAGGGATTATTCTCTATTGAGAGATGATGATGGAGAAGCTAATGATGATGAATTTGCCACACCTATACATCCATCAACATTGAGAGAACATAATTCGCCGATATTAGAGTCTCCAGACCAGATACTAAGCAAATATAAAGAACTACTTGAAAATGACAGTACAGAACTTGATAAAACTTTTGGAGTGTACTATTATAACAATGCATGGAATATTGGTAATTCGAGATTAAAAGATGATAAAGAAATCTTTCTTATAAACGGCAAGCAATATAAGATAACTGAAGGCTTAGCTGCATTCATTTTTATGAAACGTCCCAAGGGTTACTCAAAACAAGACTTGGACAATTATCGAACAATCCTAAACGACACATGCCCCACAAACGTGATTTTAAGGAAAACCAGCAAGTAAAAGGAACAAAAAGCTATAAATATAAAAAGATAATAAAAAAATTGATTCGCACTCCCCATACCGGTAAGGGTATAATGCGAATTCTAAACGACAATATTGATTACATCTATTGGGATGACCCCAATGAACTAGTTGATCGGCTCCGCATATTGGTAGGATCACAACAAGCCGGAAATGATAGTCATACTAA
The DNA here is from genome assembly GCA_963855945.1 of Thereva nobilitata. NCBI lineage: Eukaryota > Metazoa > Arthropoda > Insecta > Diptera > Therevidae > Thereva > Thereva nobilitata. The sequence continues at coordinate 97,693,128 of OY979695.1, forward strand.
TGAAATAGTGTCAATTATTGAGGAGTTACGAGAGCACGATTATTGAATAAACAAACAAAATCAACCAGCCCAGTATCAAATCAGACAGCTCAGTGAACATACTTGATGAAGAGCATTAATAAAGATCTAGAAGAGGACGGATGCCTGAATCTAACAACAACAACAAAATGTATTAGCTTATAATACTCCAAAAAGTCGATGTGCTTTGAAAAATTTATTATAATAAGTGGTTTTTAAATAAAACAGATTTTTTAAAACATCACAAATATTCTTTTATTTTCTTAAAATACTATTTATGATATTCTTCCTACTCGCTAATTGAACCCTCTTTGTATTCTTTACAATTGTTTTTGTGATCCTCACATAAAAATTGAGAATAAGCTCAAAAGTAACAGCAAAAATTTTGCCAACCCACCACCCCGTGACAAGTTCAATCATGTTTCAATTTTATATCACTGTGTTTACACAGGTGCATCCTAAAGGCCTAAACAATTATTAAACAATTGCAAATGACATACGCCCACAGACGTGATTTTAAGGAAAACCGACAAATATAGAAACATCATAAAAGTTCACTCATACTCCTCGTACGTTGTTGTGCAATATCAGTTAGCTAAACAAAAAACCAGAATAACGGCAAATGATGAAATAACGCCACCTGTGTTTAATATATTAGATAAGGAACGACCTTGCCGGTTTCAAAGACTTGCACCTGATCAAAATTTTGGCTATATTTATTTTTATGAAACTAGTGCAGCGAATTTAGCATATCAATTTCAATATGTGGAGCAAACTTCCCTTTGTTTATCTCAATAAACTTTCGCGACATGGAAGACTTTGGAATTTTGCACCTACATACATATGTTTAATGTATAAGTATTAGATAAGAAATCCATTTGAAGGTTGCACCAGATCAAAATTATATTTGCCTATTTTAGAAACGTAATCCACAATTAAAATTCGCTCATTGTTAATGTTATGCGATAAGAATTTATTGGAAACTTGATAATTTATCGATCTAATAATTCTATATCTATTTTATGGCCCGAATCAGAATTATTTTCATCTTCCGAGATATTTATAATGCATATGCTGCAATTGCATAAACCCTGTGCATAAATTTATGATACAAACAAAAACAAAAGGCACCCGCGACACCAAGGTATTCTTTTTCAAGCGCTGTTCTTATCGCTCAAATTAATCACCAGTCATTCAAACCTGCGCTCAGCCGAAATTAGAATCTTTCGAAGGCCTGTTGTTTTGTTGTAATTTTTTTTGTTTTGACTTGTTTTTGCTGTTGTTGTTGCCGTAAAGAATGAAAACATATGTTGAGGCTGGACCGAGTTCTTGTTGTTGTTTGTTTTGTTAAGACATTCTGCTAGGTAAAATTTTTATCAGAGCCACGGGCAGCATGGTCGAAGGAAAATAAAAATTCTATTTTTATATTGCCCAGCGCTTGTATACACAAATTGAATAAGAACACACAGAAGCCTCGATCGCCTCGCGGCTGCGATACAGGTCTCTTAAGCTACCGATCCCAGGTTCAAATCCCAGCAAAGCCCGAGCAGCACAACTTTGACTTTTTAATTTCGCAACACTTGCAGCATTAACAAATTCTCGCGACAGGTGACGTCTTATCACGTGGCGTCGGGCTAACCGGCCGACAAAAACCATTTACTCCTTACCCGTACCCCTACCCCGTACCCCTTCAGCCTTACAACAACCGATGACGTCATCATAATTTAATTCGCAACACTTGCAGCATTAACAAATTCTCGCGACAGGTGACGTCTTATCATGTGACGTCTGACTAACCGAGCGATCAAAACCGTCCAACATCCCCTGCCTCCGTACCCCTACTCCGTACTCCACACCAGTACTCCGTACCCATACCCCGCCCCCGTACCCCGCCCCGTACCCCTTCAGCCTTACAACAACAACCGTGATAACGTCATCATCATCATTGCACTACTGTTTGTGATGTCACAACCAATTTGCACAGGAAAGAAAATCCAAGATGGCGGAAAATGTGAATTTAGACCCCCTTGTAAAAATTTATGGGATTTTGCGCCAGAACGCCCATAGCTTATCTACTTATTTATATGTGCGAATGTGTGTGTATGTGTTCATGTATGCGTAGACATAACCGCCATGCGGGATCGGGCAGTAATGGGCGCATGAGGCGCAAGCTTTTTACCTCATGAAAAAGGTTGCGCGCATCGTGCTATCTGGTCTCGCTAAGTCCCATGGTCTTGATTTTATACCTGCTCATTTCATTGTAGACTTCATCCAGGAGTGTTCTTACTCGTTCCGATTCGTGCCCTGGTTCGAAAAGCAAGGATCGTCGTCATGTATTCCATCCGATACCGAGGTAGGGTGCATATCATTTCATTTATTACTTAGATAGTGGTAGGTTTCATCCTTTTGCCGACCATAAAATCTATATCGTGCTACACAGTGAAATTAAAACAATAACTTTGACTTCTAGGATTGAGGAACTGAGGAAAAATAGTCGTATAAATGAAAACCGTGGACTTATGCGAGTCTTATTTCTGGAGCTGCCGGAAATGATTAGATCACTGAACTTTGAGTTCAGTGATCGATGGAGTGTTCTTAAAGATCGTTCTGATCCCTTTGATCGTGTGAGCAGTTGTTTCGTGACTTTGCCTAAAACTCGTTTTTTCCAGTAACTGAGACATGTTTCTCGTTCCGTAATAATTTTTTGTCCCAAGTGGAGTTATTAGCCTCACAACAACCTTTCTTGCAAAGACCAGCCTATCCCCTCTCATAGGAGTAGCCACATCTAAGGGGTCCATTAAACGCTCGTGCAAGCGTCAATCAATTCCATCAGTCTAAGGCCGGCCGCCCACTAGCAACTAATTGGGAGCAACTTTTTAACCACAAAAATAGAACACACTAAAGTAAACGTAAGTCCGCACACAGGCGATTTTTAAGTTGCGGCAACTAAATTAATCCAACACGTTCTATTTTAACGGCGAGTAAATTTTTCATGGATTAAACTATTTAATCGACCCTCAAAAAGTTGCTAGTGCGAGGTCGGCCTAAGGCGGCCATTACACGTTCATGCAAGCGGCAATCAATTCCTCTAGTCATGATTAATGGAAATCAAAATATACGGAGGATTACGTCAGTCATCACCTTAGACGTTAGGTTTTCCGTCAGTCGTAGGCAAAACTGTGGAAAAACTGACAGCAAAACATAGAAGTATAAACTAACATGGAACGGCTGTGTCGTGTAAAAACCCTGTACGTGAGCGACCACACTCAAGGTAGCTTGTTTAAAAGGACAGCAAAAATGTGTACAAGTGGGACACAAATTGCCGAACTGTCTGGGGTAGCTTCTTGAGTGAATGGTGGCGTGCCAAGTCAATATCCGGGGGGCATAGATTTTATGCCAGGAATTTTAATAGCTCAGCTTTTAAAACGTCCCTCTTATTATTTCTGCATATTTTGGCCTGCACTGCCTTACCACTACTAACGAGTGAACTCAAATACATCAGGAATTGTGGTACGCTTAATCTGGCTTACAGCCATTCCATGTTTAGTTTATATTTCTATGCAGCAAAACCTATTGTGTAATGGGCGCCTAAGGGTAGCCATAATAAGGTATCCCGCGGCTTAACCTGTTAATAATAGGGTACCAAAGTTCCGCTTAGGTCGGGTCTTCACCTAGTGGACGGTTCGCCTGCCTGTTCACGTGGTAGTCTCGTACTGCCTGCTTTAAGGTAGAAACAGAATGGCACGGCGACCGTGGCGGGGTCCGCCGCTCCGAGAGTTTCCCATACATTTAATTTCTCCCCAGGCGGCGCGGACAAATTAAATGTATGGGAAACTCTCTGAGCGGCGGACTCCGCCACGGTCGCCGTGCCATTATGTTTCTACCTTTACAGCCTTTGTTGGCTGGTTAGCAAAATTCTCTTATTTTAGGAGACAAAACGATCCGACGAAACTGTTTCCCGCCAACGCTGACGGTTATGGCTCAACCGGCTGTTTGAAATTGGATTGTACATGTGTCATTCGCCCTATTTCTTTGATGACCGACGAACAAATTAATAATATTTTCCCCATTGTCTAGCAGGCCCCAAGCTAAAAAAACAGCAAATGCGCTTTCGTGTAAAAATAGAGTTTTTTTCGAAACACGGTCGCAGGCGTCTCATTGAATAATCTGAAGGATGCGAAACATGAGAATTTCGAGCATTTTGTTTCCAACAATTTTCTGTAAAAAAATCAAACACAGCCTAAAATGCTATGAGAAACTTTATAGATTATAAACATCACCGTGGCTTCTAAAACGTGATAAATTACGAAACTGCTACTAATCCACCGATATAAAAGATAATTAACTAATAGCATCTGGCGTTTTTAGATCCACACTGACTCTTCACACAAACCAATCGGCACACACTTGTCAAAGATATCTTAAAATTGATAAACCTATTTTTTTCCGCACTGGATTTGATTACTACCCTGAATGCCGCACTAATCGGTCCCTGACTGCCAACTCCGTAATTTATTTAAGCATTTACGAACATACTTCTTAGGGGGCTAGCTACAACCAAATTCACCTAATCACTAAGGAAGCTCTATAATCAAAGGAACCTCTTTAATTCAGGCTCCCACTCGGGCTCCACTCATCCATCGGTGCTCCTTTCTGGCGGGTATATTTACTACGTAGGAATCCCAATCTCCTGCACATCGGGCTGCCAAAGGCTAGAGAAATATGAAAAATATTTTTAATAATTTTTTCATTTCGTTGGAATTTTTAAGAGCGAAGGCAGCATTTTTGTCCGTTTCATTGTTGCAGGAAGGAGACGTATAAAAAAGCCGAGCAAATTCTGGTCTTTAGAATTTCGTGTACTCCCGTCAGCGGAATCGCCTTAGGCGATACAAGATCTTTCCTAAAAACTCCGTATCGGGTTCAAGCGGGGCTCGTCTGGTTGAAAATGGCCATCGTGGGGTTCAACGATCAAAATTACACTTTTACCGCAGTTAATTTTCAGATTTTTATGAATGAGGCCAAAAAATCCAGACAAGACACCAGCATTTTTACCTTTTTCTTGTAGATACGCCTCTCAAGAAATATTGCCCCAGGTCCGCAAAATTAGCTGTTTTCGATTTGCCACATTTATCTGATATGCCTCACATTTTCCTCAGTTTCACTGAAAATGGCTGTTCGATTTGGCGGTTCAGTTCCTATTTCACAACAGATGGCGACAGCTTCCAACTGATACAAAACCAAGTGATGTGATAAAAATATTTTTTCATCACATCAGTTGAGTAAGTGATTTTGAAGTTATGCACTGATGTATTTATTGTGGTTGAATATCTTATTTTGTAATAATTTCATATTCAGCAGCGGAAGTATTACGAAGAGACAATTTCTTTGATCTCGGTGCGTGGAAAATTAATTTATAAAATTTTTATTATTTATCACAAAATTGACTGTTCGATTTACTTTTTGCAATCAGTTACAATTTGACAGAACAAAAGTGAGGCAAAAGTGAGTACGAGATTTGACATGTGAGGAATATGTGATGAATATCAGATAAATGTGGCAAATCGAAAACAGCTATTAACTCATGGACCCACAAGGATTTAAATCACACTGGAATAGTGCACGTGGCGGTGTCTTGTGGGAAGTAGTCACATAAAAGTTTATCCATTATGGTATCTTTTTTCGACATAGCACGCATAGAACGTCTTATTTGAATATTTGGGGAGCGGAGGGAGGAGCAAAAACATGTTAGGTACACGTTTTTAATTTATATGATCCTAGGCAAACTTGCGAAATGGATTGTTCAATAAAATTTCACCCAAATTGATGGTTGGGATTTTGTGCATTTGTGTGGTAGTTATTTCTTCTGAAAGACCCTGTCCTAGCGCCGTTACATGCAAATTGTTTTTTATTCTGCAGTTTTTTTTTACTTAATTTGCAGTTTCATTTTATAATTTACATAATACCTATATAATGTACGTAAATGAACTAGCGAAGGATTAACTTTAAGTATTTCAGTATGCTTGAAAATGGGTATGATTCCTCCTGCAAATGTAGATATATGCATATTAATCTGGTACGGGTGGCCGGAAATATGTGTTTTTTAGTGTGGGTTTAGTGATTTAAAAAGTGAAAAACTGTTTTATGATTGAAACTGTTTATTTGTGAGTTTTAATTTACAGCCGTCAGCAAAGGAGTATTACCGGGAGAGCGATCCCACCCCTACCCAAGCACTCCAAAACCTAATAACACCGGTAACCAAGTTTAAATATTATAAAGAGAAATATAAAGGGCGTTGCAAGAACCAAATAAGCAAACGTGTCCCATACAACCTAACTTCTCTGTAGGCAAAAGTAAATTAGTTTGGAGTTTTTAAACTCCAAACAGTCACGCAAACCAGCCCTTGTAGTATAAAAAATTTAAGCAGTTAAGGGAGTTTGCAAACCCCTATAAGATAAACCCTTATAGTACGAGAGCTAGAACGTTTTCGAGAAAGAATTTTAGTACGGCTGGTTTTTTGATATATCCTTTCTTATTGAAGTTAGGAAGGGATGCGCTACGTCTGGCAGCTGGGAGCGGTTGCATTTATTTCTGCGCATCTCACTCTTCCAATTTTGCTGTTCTCGCCGAGACTTAAATTGGTCTGGCTCCTAATTTAACAACGGAATTTCTGTCTGGCAAATTTATAGTATATTCTTCGATTTGACGACTATATATCATATTAAAATTTCAGCTATACTAAAATGGTTTGAAAATTATTATTTTTTAATTAGAAAAAATTGTGTCTGTCACGTCGTTTGCAACCATAAAAATGTCTGGCAACTAAAAATTTATATTGCTAAAAGGACGTAGAAAATTATGCAAAAAATTGTTTTTGTGCTAAAATGATTTCAAAATGCACAATTTTCATCTGCACAGATGAGATGAGCAGAAATAAACGCAACTGTTCCCAGCTGCCAGACGTAGCGCATCCCTTCCTAACTTCAATTCGATATATCGCACCCCCGCGAGAAAAGTGACCTAAGTCCTAAAAGCGACATTTTGAGTTAGTAACATCACTGATCGTGAGAGTTTGCTTGCTTTCGCCAGAAAAAATAAATTTCCAATATTTGGCAAATGGCGGCGTTTGTGTCGGTTTGTTGTCGACTAGAATCAATAACTTCTTATTCTTGAATAGTGACACTTCTGACTTGAGTGCGTGCAGTTCGATTTGTTTGTTCCTGAAAAAACGACACATCTCCAAAAGTGACACTTTTCTTGGTAGAGGTAAGTTCATTTTATTTACTTTTTTATCTTCCATATTGTCACGATTGAAGTTGTGTCATTCTTCTAATTTGTCAACTGTATTTTGTCTTGATAAAACAAAACCATTTTGAATTGTAACAGTTTCCCTGAACAAATCTTGTAAAGCCGAAGCCTGAGCGTTTATTTCATTTTAATTTTTGGGTTGACTTTTTTTTCAGAAAAAAATTTAGGGCCATGGGTTCAAGAGCAAAGCGTATGGTACTTTCAGCGTTGGAGAATTCGCGTGAAAAGGCAGGGGAACAAATAACAGCGAAATCTTTAGAAAACACTCAGTACCAAGACCATTTTGAAGAAGCAGAGAAGCACAATACTAAGGAGAGTGTGCCGGACGAAACAACGAATAAACAAATTCACTACGTGTGGAAATCTGAATCGTCCACAGCAGGGACAAGAGTCAAATTAATACGTGTGCAAAAGGTAACTGATTCTGAGTCAGAATCATTTGAAGAAGACAGAGATGATAGTTTCGAAGATCCCCTTTTTGAAGCCGAAGGGTGTTCCGCATCGTCTTGGACTGATACAGACGTTGGTAGGATTTTGCAAAATTAAATCAATCAAATCAAACCTCCCTATAAAATACACTTATAACGTTTTTCGCAAATAAACTGTGTATTTTATAGTGAGGTGTTCTTTATTTCATTTATTTATACAATATTTTTGTGGGCAATGTTTATTGCTCGTAGAAGACGCCGAAAATGTTGCTGACAACAGCCCAATGGTATTGAAAGGAAGAAAACGTATTACTAAACCACAGGAGTGGTTAAAACAGAAGAAGAAGCTTCTGCGCAATTCCGGAGAGGCCTACACATCAACGCCTAAAACTGGTAAGAAGATGGAAGCAAGAAAATTACGTTATCCTTGTGGTGAAAACTGCCGATTAAAATGCTCAACAAAAGTAGGAGAAGATGTTCGACAGCTGATTTTTAAGAAGTATTGGGAGCTAAAAGACATTTGCAGACAACGCGACTTTATTTCCAGGAATATAGACACAATAACTCCTCGTTATCGATACACCAAAACACAGACCGGAAGACACAACAATCACGCATTCTATTTTGAAGTTAATGAGGAACGCATCAGTGTGTGCAAATACTTCTTTAGAGCAACACTTGACATTAACGATCGTGTTATTCGTACAGTAATCGCCAAAAAAGATTCTGGTTTTGTGTCTGAAGATCTTAGAGGCAAGCATGGGCACCATAAAAACTTGAATCCTGATATTAAATATGGCGTTCGAAGGCACATTGAATCAATTCCCCGCATCGAAAGTCACTTTTGCGGTCACAAACGAGTCGGGAATATATTGATGGTGGCAAAACAATTAGTGATCTTTTTCGGGACTACAAAGCTGAATGATAATGGCCGGCCACATGCCAATCTAGTAATGTACTCTCGGATTTTTAATTCCAAATTTAATCTTTCTTTCTTTGTACCTAAAAAGGACCGTTGTGAGTTATGCGTTGCCTACGAAAACATGGAAAGTGAAAATAAGGTCACCTTACAAGAAAAGCACGATCGACACCAGCAGGAAAAACTTCTATCGCGCCAGGAAAAAGAGAACGATAAAAAGAAGGCCAACAATAACTTCATAGTACATAGCATGTTATGACTTACAAGCAGTCTTGCCCGCTCCGCGAGGAGAAGTTTCAGTCTTTTATTATGAGTCAAAATGAAATTCATACAATTTTACTATTTGTGAATTAAAATCCGATCGAGTAGCATGCTACTTCTGGCATGAAGGATTGGCAAAGCGTGGGGCTAATGAAATTGGCACATGCGTTTTCCTTGAAAAAAACTATGTATTTATTTTTTGAGAATATTTGAATTGTTATGTATTTATTTTTTATGAATATTTGAATTGTTATGTATTTATTTTTTAAACACTGAATTATTAAGTATTTTTTTATAAAATGTGATTTAATAAAATGAATATTTCAACTATTATTGTATTATTCAGTATGACATAACTCTGAAAACGGTTTAGCATAAAACAATTTCAAAGTGACACAACTCAAAAAAAGGGTGTAAATATAAGCCTGGTGAAGTTAAGGTATAGTGCAGTTTGTAGAGCACAAGTTTTAACACCATGTATAAAAAAATTATGAAAATCAATACCTAGTTAATTAATATTGTTTCATGGCAATTGACTACGCAAAACTTTAACATCCATTTTCTGACAATGCCATTTTATTGAGTTGGGTCTTTTTTCTCGCGGGGGTGCGATATCAAAAAACCAGCCGTACTAAAATGCACTTTTTCTCGACGTTGCTAGCTCTCGTACTATTATAACCCAGTGCTTATTTAAACCACTGAAACTGAACTGAACTTGAGAGGGAAAATCACATTTCTTACACCACTGAATTCTGGAGATGAAAAATTAGACTCAACGATCCAAATTTAAGGCGGGGACGAACGTAGGACTTGTTAATTATAGCTCTGGTTGAAGGAGAAATTTGAAATCTTATACTGTCAAGTGAGCAATTCTTGTATATTTGTAAATATTTTCTCGAAAACTGCTCTAACGATTTTCACCACAATTGGTATTTAAAGGTCTTTTCACCAAATGAGTCCGTTAGACTTAGTGAAAATTTCCGGAAAGTTGTTTTCTGCGAGTTTTCCCACATTGTTAAAATATTTTGAAAAAGATACTTTCCTTTTCAATAAGCAACGCCTATTGAAATATTCTACTGTCACTTTAATAGTTTTTTTTATATTTATTTTTGGAAAAAAAACTTTTACAATTATTATGTTTTCAAATCCAGTTTTAAATATTTGAAATTGAATTTCAAAATGAATTGGAAGACTTTTTTTGCACCGTCACCCATTATCTCCTGAATTTCATAAAATAATTAGAAGTCTCAACTCTTCATATGCAATGGCATCTTTTACCTGTGATTCTGACCGAACTATTAATAATCACGGGTTATATAGTTTTATTGCCAACGGTCAGATTTACCATAAAATTAATGTGGCCGCACAACCTAAGCAAAATTTAGACGGTAGCTTTAAGAAACCTACATATGGGCAAATTTATTTTCCTGAGCCTGAAGCAGGCGCGGATTAAAGGGGTCACGGGGGTCATGACCCCCCCCCCCCCCCCAAAAGCGCTCGCTGTTTAAAAAACAAAACCGACCCAATTTTTTTGCAAATTAAAAAAAGCCCTAAACAAATGACCTTAGAGATCAACAACAGATTGATCTATACTCAGTGGCGTATTTACCCTAGGGCCATAGGGGCCATGGCCCGGGCGGTAAGTTGCGCGAGGCGGCTGGCGTAATCAGCTTTGGAAGTCTTTAATAATCGTTACTTAATACACTGAGAGAAAAATTACTTTTTGGGGATGCTGCAAAATGTATACTTCTTTTTTTCAGCATCAATAGAACGTACAAAATTATTACAATCCTTTTGAGCTAAGCCTGAAAATGTAACTGTGGAAATTTTTTAATATACTCGATGGTCAGGTAGGGACGATACCTCTGCCAGCCTTAACAAAAATTGGAACGAAATAATAGCGGCTCTTGAAGCTATAAAAAGTGACGGGGGCCACCAAAAAGCTTATATAGTTTTCAAAATTTTAAAGGTTTCGACGCAGACGTAGAGTTAATTTCCAGATTCTAAGGGTCACTTATCACTTTCAAAGAGAACAAGCAGGAATCTTTTGATTCTTTTGAGCAGGCTGGTAAGAAAAAATACACCGAAGAATTCAGAAGCGATCACAAGAGAAAGAAGAAGAAAAGAAACTATACCATGAGTGTTGTTAGGAAGTATTGTTGAAAGGACCATAAGGGGATCTTTTGTGACCAAAAGATTAATACCCTTTTTCCTATATGCTACCAAGTGTTGAAAGAGTTCTGAAGGCTAAAATCTTTATATGACGCAGTAGCTGACAATTTTGTATTCTTATGCAAATTGGATACAATGCCTGATGGGGAAGTTAGAGTTAACCTAATAAAACTCCAAAAATTATGCCCTTGATCTTGCGGATGATCTGCAAGAAGAATGTGTTCTTTTAAAACAATTCTTGGCGTCACCTTAAAAAAAGGGTTTAAGGAAAGTCAACCTATCTCTTAAGCACAAGGATTTGAAGGAAGCATTTCCATATACAGAAATAGCATTACGTATCGCTGTAGGTATTGGGTTACTTGCGCCTGGGAAAATTTCTTCTCACCGCAGTGTTGAAATTTCGTTTTCTATACTAAAAAGAATAAAAAATTACCTACGTTTCCGGATAAGCGAAAAACATTTGACGTTTAAAAACTAAACATTTAATAAACGGTGATTATTTTTTTGTATTTATGGAATCTTATAGACCCAGGGCGCCAAAACTTAAAATACGCCACTGTGTATACTCTTTCTATATGTTTTGATTTGCAAACTCAGAAGTTAGCTGCACTCACAAGAAAGGGTGCGTCTTCATCAAAAACACATTAGGGAACGTTTTCGTAGGGGCCATTTGTTTTTAATCCACTTGAAAATTCGGTTAGTTTTGTTCGTTTTGTTAATTTTGTTTTTGTTTCTTTAGGAGTAGAAAGTTTTTTCTTCCACTTTTAATTCCGTGACCCCCAAAAACAAAATTCTAGATCCGCGCCTGGACTGAAGAAGCTATAACCGAGCGTTATTAATCACCTGATAAATTATGGCATTCGTGTTCCATTGGACAAATTATTGGAGGATATTGTTAGATCTCAAAACCCATATGCACGAGGCTTTATGATGACGAGGCAAGTAGAAGAAGAAGCTAAACGTGATGCGGCAATACGAAATATTCCAGAACCGTATGTTAAACTTTTATTTGCCTGTCCAAAAGGATTTGATCAAACACAATATAACGTTCATCAAAGTAACGAAGTATGTGCTGTTGTAACTTTAAATGCTGACCAAAGCTTTCCAGATAATGAACTAATGATTCGACAGCTAGAAAATCTATTACAACTGTTGGCAACTCGATAAATTATAACAGTTAATATTATTCAGCTATGTTAGTAGGCTATGACGTTAATTAATTATTATGTGTCAGTTCAAAAGATATTATGTTTCTGTCTAGTCGTATTTAATAAACGATCAACTATTTAATGTTTCAAGACATTGTTTTAATTATATGGAATTGACTGGCCGGACCAAAAGGATATATAACAACAACAATGAAAAATGTTGACAAACGCGACGACCCTTTTACTTATTCGCTCTTTTTCTCCAAAGGCACATTTGGTTTCTCACTAGACATGGCATGAAGAAACCCGTATGTAAGTAGAAGAAATTTTACTAGACTTGAACTTGCTCGATATAGAATTGCTTATCGACCGGAACTTGCGCAATCTCTTTCATCAAATGTAACTGATGGTAATTATGATTTCCGTAACATCAAATTTAATGCTTTGCATTTTGGTGGTCCCCTTTTTCAACAGTATCTTGTTGATACTTATATAAGAGTAGAACATGATAGGATTCAATGGATAAAGGCGAATCAAAAAAAATACTAGCTGATAATTATACATCAGTTATTTATTTTCTTAATGAGATGGCAGAAAAAAATAACAGTGTTTTAGGAGAAAAGATAATAGTTCCATCATCTTTTTCTGGCTCCACAAGATACTATTGTGAGCATTTTGAAGATGCTATGGCCTCGGTAAGATGATTCGGGTCTCCTGATTTCTTGACTTCCAATCCAGAATGGCCGGAAATAAAGGAAGCTTTACGAATTATTAATGAAGATGATAGTGAATGGCAGCAACCGGCTTAAGATAGGCCAGACTTCGTTGCACGAATCGCAAAAAAAATTTGATGAATTAATTGAGGATTTGGACAAAAAGACAATTTTCGGGAGAGTTGCAGTTTATGTTTACACCATTGAATTCCAAAAAAGGGGCTGGCCACATATATTTTTGCTAATAATCATGAAACCTCAAGATAAGATTCATAATTGTGAACAACTCGATGATTTAATATCTGCAGAAATTCCTGATCTACATAATAAAAGTGCATGTTGCCATATCCTTTCAAATGTCTTATTTTGCAAAAGATTACAACAAAAATTAGTTTTCAAAAAGATGTCCCAAGATTTCCTTTCAACAATTATTGTACTAAATGTAACAAAATGTGACTTAACCCAAGTGCAGCCGACCCGATAAAAGTGTGACCGGTTATAGATCGGCTTCCTGGTACTTCCCTGCTTAAACTATCATCAGGCCCATTCATCACTGGCGAAGGTGACCTTAATCCATAACCTTCACATTATTTCCGCTAATTGAAAGAACAATATCTCGCACTGAATCTGACAGCATTTCATTCGCGTTCCTTCGATTATCGAGTCATGTTTTTGGTCTGACCTGACCCGATAGTCGGAAACGCCTAAGAAGATATTGAACCATCCCGTGAAAGTTCTAAAATCGGATTAACCCTTCCGAGCTTTGGTCAGATTGTATTGTAACGCGAACTATACATATGTGCAAAAGGACCCCGGTACAATGAATATAGAAATTGGCTTTCGGTGAAAAAAAAATTAAGGTGGATATTCTGATGCAGAACACGGCTCTGAACAAATTTCTTGCTGGGCACTTTTTCGAAAATCGTCATTGGAGGCTTAAGACAACCCGCACGCTACAGCCTTTCCATCGGCCGACAGATACTTAACTGTAGTTGACGCTAAAGGCCGCTGGTCAAATGATCAAATTGGATGTACATCCATGCTGTACCATGACTTTCATCAAGCTTGCGCGCACATGCGCACTTCGAGGTACATACAATTTGACCGTGTGGGGGGGCTAAAACCTACCAGATTAACGCTTTAAAAACATGGAATAGATTAAATCAAAATCATGTTGTAGGATTTCCACGATTATCATTACATGGCTTTAAGGGGACATCCATAAATTACGTGAGGCGTTTTTGGCGATTTTTCGACCCCCCCTCCCCCCTTGGTGAGATGTCGTGAGATTTGGCTCGACCCCCTCCGCCCCTTAATCACACGTGAGATTTTTCAAATTTTAAAAAATTTCTAGGATTTACACTATTATGCGTATTTGTAGTGTAAGTACGTTAATCTGTGCTTGATTGCGTTTAAAAAAACATAATTTGTGTTGAAGAATAATACTACAAAATCATCCCAGCACCAGCTCGGCGTGAACCCAATATAAACTACGATACCTGTGGATTACCATTATGCAGGTGATTCTGCCTATCCTTTGGAAACCAATCTCATGATGGCTTATAGGGATAATGGTTTAAAAATTACCCAGTTCATCTCCACCTTGGTTCAATAATGAGCTCAAGCATCTGAAAAATCAGAAGAATAGACTATGGAAAACCTATTTAAAGAGAAAGGACACTCCGAGTCTCAATTTATTTATAAATTGCTATAACCGATTTCGTTCACTCTCTTCTGCTCTGTATCGAGAATATCTTAGCTGTATGAGCGATAAAGTGTTTACTGATCCTAGAAATTTCTTTAAGTTCGTCAACTCTAAGAAAAAGGTTGATAACTACCCTAATGCCATGCAGCACACGAACTTGTCTAGTAGTGAGTCGCCTGCGATTTGCAACATGTTTGCGTCATTTTTTCGTCAATCTTTCTCACCTTCTGACTTTCAGCCTAATGACAATAATTTTCGTCACATATTTACTAACCGTGAGGCTAATATTTTACCCCTCTCAATTACCAGTGCTGATATCGCGAAACATATTAACGAACTCCCATTCGACTTCACCTCTGGCCCCGATGGTATTCCTCCTGCTGTCCTTAAGTCCTGTGCAGAGGTTCTACAGTCTCCCCTGAAAACCCTCTTCCAAAAATCCCTTGATAAAGGGTACTTCCCTACTCTTTGGAAGAATTCGTTTATAATACCTATTCACAAGAGTGGTAGCAAGAATGAAATATCGAATTATAGACCAGTTGCGAAGCTGTCTGTCATTCCGAAACTCTTTGAATCGATTATCTATTCTGCAATCGCGCCTATCTGCAGGAGGTTGGTATCAACGAACCAACATGGTTTTCTTGCAGCCCGTTCCACTACCACCAATCTTCTTGAGTTCACTTCTCATACTGTCGAGGGCTTCGTTTCCGGTTGCCAGACTGATTGTGTTTACACTGATTTTAGTAAGGCATTTGACAAGCTCTCTCACTCCATTATACTTCTCAAATTAAGGATGTTGGGCTTTCCGCGAGCCCTTCTAGTATGGTTCCAGTCTTACTTAGCTGACAGGACCTACCAAGTTCTTTTTCCTGGATCCAAATCAGTAACCATTGAAGCGTCATCCGGTGTTCCTCAAGGTAGTCATCTTGGTCCCTTGCTCTTTATTCTATCAATTGATGATATTGTTCCCTTGCTAAGACACTGTAGAATCTTGATTTACGCTGATGACATCAAATTGTATCGTCACATAAAAAGTATCGAGGATTGCAAACTTTTGCAAGCTGACCTTGACACCTTTTACTCTTGGTGTGTGAACAACAACCTGGTTCTCAATATTAGTAAATGTGAAACCATGACTTTTGGGAGAGGTCGTAGTCCTATAATTTTCAACTACACCTTTTCTAATGAGAGTGTCCGTCGTGTTAATTTTGTAAAAGATCTCGGGATTAGATTTGATAGTAAACTCGATTTTTCTGCCCACATTAACTATATTGCTTCCAAAGGTAGTTTAGTCCTGGGTTTTATAAAAAGGTGGTCTAAAGAACTCAATAACCCCTTGATTACTAAACACCTTTATATCTCTCTTGTCAGACCATTACTCGAGTATGGGTCCCAGGTTTGGTCTCCTCACTACTCTTCGCACGTCGGAAGAATTGAGTCAGTTCAAAGGAGGTTCGTTCGATTCGCACTGAATCATCTTCCTTGGGATGACCCAATAGCTCTTCCACCATATGAATCTCGGCTTAAGTTACTCAACTTAAGCTCTCTTTGCAGGCGTCGTGAGGTTGCCGATGTTGTATTTGTTCATCAGCTCCTTAATGGAAAGGTTGACTCAGGTTTTCTGAGTCGCCGTGCGTCGTTTAGAGAGAGTAGATACAATTTGAGAGGGCCACCTCTCTTACACACCAACTCCTCTAACACGAATTACGGCAGATTCGAGCCTGTTAATCGCATGTTCATTAATGTGAATAGAAATATCGATGTTTTTAGCGTGAGCATTAGTAAGGACGTCCTTAAAAGGAGCCTTTTCAATCTCACTTGACTGACTTTCCTTGCACGCTTCTTTGTGTATTGCATTTATTATTGTTTTAAGTTATATGTTTTTAACACTTTTTTTGTTTGCATGTCTTAGCTGAGCCACTGTGCAGTGGTAAATGTGACCGCGTTTGTGTGCAGGGACCGGACCGGCTCGGTACCGGAGTGCCGGGGAGGGTCGAGAAGGAGCCTGCATTTTCGATCGCATGCTCGTTATGTGGTGTTTTCTCTTCTTATACCTTTTTTGGTGCTTTCGGCCGGTTCGGTCCCTGCACATAGGCGTGGCCCGTTTCTCAGCCCAGCTGAGAAGTGTACCTTCTGAGCTAGAAGATAAACTCTATTAATAAATTAACAAGAGAACAGAAAAAATTCAATTCTGTTTTGAGCTCAACTCGTGTATTTGTAGAGCAAGCATATGGAATTTAAAAAAAAATTAGAATTTTACATTATATTGGCATACGAAGGTTGACTTTGGCAAAACTTACAATTATGGCATGCATAGTCATTCACAATATTATTGTAAAGATGGAGATATACAAACTTCGGAGCATTCTTCTATAGATTCAACCTTAGTGTAAAAATCCTGTGACTGAATGACCCAGGTCTTAGGAGCCCATTACACGACAGGTTCTGCTGACAGTTTTGGCACAGTTTTGCCTACGACTTACGGAAAACCTAACGTCTAAGGTGATGACTGACGTAATCCTCCGTATATTTTGATTTTCATTAATCATGACTGGTGGAATTGATTGCCGCTTGCATGAACGTGTAATGGCCGCCTTAGGATATAGACTCAAGAAGTGCGGATCTGTTAGACTTCTATTCTTCACAGCTTTCAATATTCATAACACAAGGTTTTGAAAATCTATCTTGGCCTCTAGTATATCAGAGCAGATGGTTGTCAATTCAAAATTCGAACCCTGTAAGATGCTCAGATGACTAATTAAGTCGCCTGGTGTAAATGTCTGCTTTTATATAATGACAATGCACCGAAGATATCAGGTGTTCTGACTGATGTGAAAAGAGCCGATTCCTAATATAATCTCTATTATTGCAGTAGAATTACATTATGATACATTATGCACTTGAGATACTTAGGAGGGCATTAGGTTCCAGGTTTTTAAATTGGGCTTCTGGGCCTTTTTTTGTTCCAGTTTAGACCCTCACACTAGTTCAGCGTAGGGTCGCAATCTGTCTAAAAATGGTCGTTTTCCCCCAGGCCATTGAATAAAATAATAAAAAAACTTTCATCACGCCATACTCTCTTCATTCCCAGATATTTAAAATATTTTCATTACTTTTTTGGATGTTCGAGTTGGATGGTATTTGAAACAGTGAACAACAGTGGCTAAATTTGAACACCCAATTGTTATTGATTGAGTCGAAATATAGTAGTATCACGTATACTTTTTATGTAATGGATTAATGAATCCTTCTCTATGTGCAATATATATTGATAAAACCTCTCACCATGTTCATCTGAGACTGCACCAAGTTTTTCGTGAATGATATCTAAGTGCGGTTCCAACCATAGAAATATAAACTAAACACGGAATGGCTGTAAGCCAGATTAAGCGTACCACAATTCCTGATGTGTTTGAGTTCACTTGGTAGTAGTGGTAAGGCAGTGCAGGCCAAAATATGCAGAAATAATAAGAGGGACGTTTTAAAAGCGGAGCGAATAAAATTCCTGGCATAAAATCTATGCCCCCCGAATATTGACTTGGCACGCCACCATTCACTCAAGAAGCTACCCTAGACAGTTCGGTAATTTGTGTCTCACTTGTGCACATTATTGCTGTCCTTTTAAATAAGCTACCTTTAGTGTGGTCGCTCACGTACAGGGTTTTTACACGACACAGCCGTTCCATGTTAGTTTATATTTCTATGGTTCCAACACTGTAAATCCAAGCGCGTTATTTTACACGCTTATGTGTGTTATTTGCTTGTAGTCACTTTCTACGCGGTTTAAGGTGAGTAATTTGTGAATTCGTTTTCCCGTGTTAATTTAAACGCTTTGACGCATTATTTAAATACGCTTTTGGTGCATTTTTACTATACTTTTTACGCACCTTAAACGTGTAACCTGAATAATTTTTATATTCCTTCAGTAGAATTAATGATGTTACGACTATAAAATTTAATAAAAAAATTAAACAATGTCAATTAGTTAAAAATATATACAAAACAAAAATATTAATATATGTATTTGTAACTAATTAAGTACGTTCAATTGTTCTAGAAAACTCTACATTTTGAACATTAAGGGTGTTTTTTTAATCTGTTCCAGGACAGAACAGAACAGCTTCCATACAAAAGTCTTGTCCCCGATGATTATCAAGAACACTATCCAGCACAAAGGGAAATTTTAAATTTCCTTTTTCTCAAATACGTTTTTTAACTTGACAGTTGACAAATAAAGTAAAATGTTTTATTTACTGAATGAAAAACGAGAAAAATTAATGGAGAGGTTTGAAATATAACTGATGAAATGAATTCCAGTTATAAAATAAACACATAATCAGTTATTTTCAAAACTTTCAATTATTTAAAAAAGAATATGATAGTTAATACGTTGATATCAAGTATTAATGAACATTCATTCATTTTATAATATATTGCTATTGTTATTATTTATATCATTTTGTATTCTCGAATACCTTATTTAAATATTATATCATTCATAGTCGATGTAATTCTATATATATTTTCAAACGACGCTATAGCTATATGATTACATTCATAATGTAATTATCACGTTTGATTGATATATCAGAGTAGGCATAATTACACGCATATGTGTGTAATTTTAAGCGGGTCAAATGCTTTGAAAAAATATTACGGATGTTGTGTTTAGAAGTGATCACAAAATATGCGTAATTATATTTAATTCACTGAAGTGTGTTTTTTTACACACAAAATGTGTATTTTCCATTTATTTTATGAAATTATTCACTATATGCGTGTTTAATAACGCGCTTGGATTTACAGTGAAAAAGACGATTTTAAAGATTTTCTTATTTACAGATATTGTACCAGAAAACAAAAATATATTAAGAAATATTGCAAAAAAAATTGCAGAAAAATCGAAAATACCTATTATGAGGGCTAAAACCCCCTAAAAAGTGGGCTTCCCGGGGTAGAAAATCGGTAGACTTTATAACCCCTTATTAAGAACCCTAAAAGTAAGCTATCTGTCAATTTTCAGCCTGTACCTAATTATTTCCGATATATCGCTTTTTTCGGTTTACTTTACCTGTACTATTAATTTAAGGGGTTAGTCTACTGTTAAAATGCGAAAAATGAGCTTTTTTTTAAACTGCTGTATAAAAAAAACGACAAAAGATAGCGACTTGAAATTTTATATGCTCGTTTATTAAACTTAAAAGTTTACATTTTTATTGTTATAAAAAATTAAAAAAAAACAAAATGGCGGCCATCCCAGGCATTCACTGTAGCACTACCTGATGAAAATAAAAATATCGCGGGGTAAGATCCTGACAAAAATATAAATCTGTAATCACAACACAAAAAATATTCTATTAGTTTTAAGTACAATCAACGCCCCTGACCTCAATTTAGAGCAAAAAATAAATTTTTGGCGATTTGGCAGCACTTTTTCAAATAAAAACAAGACCAAAATCAACGCAGCTATGTGCAAATGTGTGCCAAATCACAAAAAAACTTATATTTTCGCCTAAAATGAGGTCAGGGGCGTTAATATAACAAATATGAAAACGAATTAAGTAATTAACCCCATGCAAAAAGAAGAATTCCGTACTACCAATCTATTTTGTTTTTACTTTAATATAATAAAAAATAATATACTAGTAAGATATACATACAGGGCGAACAGAAGTCAACGTACACCATTATGTACACCATATAAAACAGCAAAAATTCGTATTTTTATTTTATTTTTAAAAATTGTAAAAAATTGTGATATCACTATATAAGTACCAAAACATTTTATTGAAATTCCATAATAAATTATTTCTACAAAAAAAATAAAAAGTGAAATATACAGAATTCACAAATAACAAAAGTCTACGTACACTAAACATTTTTTATTATTATTTTTTGTAGAAAGAATTTCGTTATGCAATTTCAATATAGTGTTTTTGTACAAAGGATTGTACTTATTTATTTTGTAATATCACAATTTTTTTTATGCTATAGTTAACGAATTTTCGCTATTTTATATGGTGTACGTTGACTTTTGTTCGCCACTGTATAACACAATTCAAAAAAACAATCCCTCTCTATCCCTTTAAATCACCATTAAAGAGAATCATAAAAAACAATGGAAGCTACAAAGTTGTCAGCTTATTCAATACACAACTCCGGCCTCCCCATTAGAATAAACAATAGATAAAGAGAAACTTCAGCCATCATCGATCTCTTTTTTCTTGACTCAAACGAAAATTCATATTTTAGTAAGAGTCAAAACAAATTTCGAAGCTAAATTTTCTAGAGCAACTCCACAGCAGGCGAAACCAGAACAGATTACCAGAAAACGAAACCAAGAAAACAAAGAAAATATGGAGGATAGAGAAAATTTGTCTATGTGCGGCTTGCCATACCCCGCTGTTCGGTTCCGAAGAAGCTGCGTTTTGTTCAGCTTCTGAGGGAACTGTTTCAACCAAAGCCTACTATATTTACAAGCCATGCCCCAGGTGTGTGCATGTATGTGTATGAAGTGCCAAAGAGACTTCAAAATCCGCGCTAAACAAGTGTTTTGCAGGTCATAGCTGCATTTATTAGGTCTGTTCCATAACCTTCTATATTTACAAGCCATGAACAAGAATAGATATTGAGAGAATCGGACCACCAAATTCTCCAAATTACACTGACAACATAACGTGACTTCACCGAGTTGTGATCCGATTGAGCGGAAATTCGCTCTCAATATTTTTCTCGTTCATGGCTTGTAAATATAGAAGGTTATGTCTGTTCCAATAGAAAACCTGGCCTGTCGTAGCCTGCGAAAAGTTACTTGATTGGTGGGGGAAAATTTAGCCAAAATCCCGAAAAGTGAACGAACGCTTTCTGGGAAGTTTCGTGCAAATCAAGAAAACCATAACCTAAAAATCGCTTGTGTTTTCAAAATAATGACATAAAACTATTGAAATTAATAAATTATTTATGAAATTATTCAAAATCTTGTAATAAGGCAGCAAATGAAGAAATTATTTTCAGCACATCGCAATCGTTTTGGTTTGACATTACAAGTAACAGCTGTTTTTGACATGTTCAAAATGTCGTAAGATTTCACTCCACCTAAAAATCTCCTGCGGTTTCTTGGTCGAGTGATTTCTTGGACCCGCGGGATCCCGCATTCTCTATTGGAACAGACCTATTATTAGTTTAAAGTGAGTTTTTAAAAGTTTAAAAGTGTTTTTGTGAACGTTAAAGTGCATAGGAAGTGCCCAGGATAATGATCATCGTTGGAAAAGGATTAACTAATTGCCTATAAGTAATTTTATTATAGTTTTTGCATGCCTGTAAAAAATGTTGCAATCTCCCTTGCAAATAAAAATAAATGTACCTATTTACAATAAAAGAAATTTATTTTTATCTTATTGTAATGTTTACGAATAAGTATAAATTTCTTTTATTGTTTTAGTTGGTAATAACAACTACTTATTTCTTGGCGGTTGCAAGAAAATAACAGCATTTCTTCCTTGAGCCCTCTTTATTACTTTGTCTTTGGTTTTATCAACAAGAGGGAGGAAGAAGTTTGTAAACAATTTTTAAAGGTAAACAATTTAAGTTTAATTTTCATTTTTAATCGGACTAATTTGTGCATCATTGATCATAATTTAATTATTTGATGTACCCGTGTAAACTCGCTCAATGTTGCACAAATTAGTCCGATTAAAAATGAAAATTAAACTTAAATTGTTTACCTTTAAAAATTGTTTACAAACTTCTTCCTCCCTCTTGTTGATAAAACCAAAGACAAAGTAATAAAGAGGGCTCAAGGAAGAAATGCTGTTATTTTCTTGCAACCGCCAAGAAATAAGTAGTTGTTATTACCAACTAAAACAATAAAAGAAATATTTATACTTATTCGTAAACATTACAATAAGACAAAAATAAATTTCTTTTATGGTAAATAGGTACATTTATTTTTATTTGCAAGGGCAATTGAAACATTTTTTACAGGCATGCAAAAACTATAATAAAATTACTTACAGGCAATTAGTTAATCCTTTTCCAACGATGATCATTATCCTTGGCACTTCCTATGCACTTTAATGCTCACAAAAACACTTTTAAACTTTTAAAAACTCACTTGAAACCACTGATATATAGATATGGGGTGCTAATTGACAACTTTCAATGGCACCATTTTTCTCCAGAAGAAGAAGACATTTTCTGTGTAAACAACAATTTTTTTTTCCAATTTAGAGGAAAATGAGTAATAAGATGTATGTTATAATTGATAGAAATAATTTTCCATCATTATTTTTTATTTAGTAGCCGTTTTTCCGTTAAATAAATGTATTTTTTTTAAATATGTGAGGGTTCTTTCCCTCTGTTTAACGAACTTTTAAAAATAAGGAAAGTGAGAGAAAGAAGAAAAAACTCTATACCTGTCTAGATTTTTCTAATTATGTTTATATCGCTGCCATGCACTGAACTGTTTTTTATTTTAAAACCGATTAAAGTTCATAGGATTTTAACGGGGGAACGAGACAACGATAGTTTTTGGTGTCACTTTTTTGTATGGGATTTTGCTTATTTAGCAGTCCATATCTATATGTCAGTGCTTTAAACTAATAATAAATGCAGCTATAACCTGCAAAACACTTGTTTTGCGCGGATTTTGAAGTCTCTTTGGCACTTCATACACATACATGCACACACCTGGAGCATACTAACTAACTAATTGCTCCTTTAATCCCTCATGGGACATAGGGCGGAAACAGTTGCCCTCCAGCGGACTCTGTTTTGCGCGACAGCTCTCAGCTCTGACCAGGATCTCCCGGTTGTTGCGGCCTCTGCTAATAGGGTTCTCCTCCACGTTGTTCTAGGTCTTCCGACTCGACGGGTTCCTTGCGGATTCCAGTCGAGGGCCTGTTTGGCTAGATTCTCGTTTTCGCGTCGCAAGGTGTGGCCAATCCAATTCCACTTCCTTCGCCTGATTTGGTCGTCTATCCTTTCTTGTCCGGCACGGCGCCATAGTTCTTCATTTGAAATTCTATCTTGCCAGCGGATTTTTAGGATACGACGTAGGCATCTGTTGATGAAAACTTGTAGGCGCCCTGTGATGAATTGGGTGACTTTCCATGTTTCGCAACCGTACAAAAGAACTGCCTTAACGTTGGAGTTGAACAGCCGCAATTTGGTGTTAATTGAGATCTCCGTCGATCTCCATACGTGAAACAGGCATGCATATGCGCTTCTTGCTTTATTTATTCTGGAACTGACGTCTTCTTCTGTACCGCCGTTTTCGGTAATAATACTACCGAGGTAACAGAATTTATCTACCAGTTCCACGTCACGGTTATTTAGCGCTGTTGGTTCAAGGGTGTTTGCATTTATCCGCATTTCTTTGGTTTTAGTCGGATTTAACCTTAAGCCTGCTGAACTACTTTCTGTTGCCAAATTGTTTAACATGTTTCTGAGGTCCTGGTGTCTGTGGGCCAGCAAACAGATATCATCCGCGTAGTCGAGGTCCTTAAGGCGGTCTAACAATCCCCATTGTATGCCACCTGTTCTAGTATCTAGAGCGCTGACAAGGATGTCGTTTATTACTATAAGAAATAGTAATGGCGAAAGTAGGCATCCTTGCCGTACTCCTGAGCTCACTTCAAAGCTGTCGGAGAGTTTTCCATTGTGAAGAACTCTGCATTTGGAATTGTTGTATAGAGCTTTTATCAATTCTATTATTTTATTCGGCAGTCCACGTTGCCGAAGAGCTCGCCATATAAAGCTCCTATTAACCGAGTCGAACGCTTTCTCATAGTCTACGAAAGCAAGGTAAAGGGGGGATCGGAATTCAGTAGACTGCTCCACTATGATTCTCAAGGTGTTAATGTGGTCTATGCAGGAGCGGCCTTTTCTGAATCCAGCCTGCTGTCTTCTAAGCGTTCGATCTACTGCCTCTCTTATCCTTGATAGTAATATGTGGGACAAGATTTTGCCCACAGTAGATAATAGACAGATGCCTCTCCAGTTGTCACATATTGTTAGGTCCCCCTTTTTTGGTATTTTGACTATGATACCTTCCGTCCAATCCTCCGGAAAGGTACAGGTGTTCCATGCTATTTCCAGGATTGGCTGTAGCGCATCTGCTATGAGGCTTGAGTCGGCTTTCAACAATTCTGGCGGGATGCCATCTTTTCCAGCTGCTTTACCATTGGCCATTGCATGAATTGCGGTTACTATTTCAGTCTTGGATGGGGCACGAGTGGTGATTCTTATTGGCTGTGCATTGTTGCTGTTGTTTTCCTGAGGTTCCTGTGTAAATGAACCATTCAGGGCGGCGAAGAAGTAATCTCTCCATCTTTGGAGTTGCTCCTCGTCGCTGCACAGCAGCCTTCCATCCGCACTCTTTACGGCATGCTTTTTAGTAGAGTGCTTTCCCGAGAGCTGTTTAGTGATTTGGTACAGCACCTTACTGTTGCCTGTGTTTGCCGCGTTTTCCGCTTTCTCTGCGAGCTCATTTATCTGCCGCCTTTTATCACGCCGGACACTTCTCTTTACCTCCCGGTGCAATTGGGAGTATTCCCGTTCAAGTTGTTGTCGTTTTTCCGGGTCGCTTGTAGAGTTCACGTTATTTTTGAGGGCCCTTCTGCGTTCAATTTTTAGCCAGGTTGTGTCCGAGATCCAGTGTTGCTGGTTTCTTTGGACATAACCGATGCTTGTTTCCGCTGCTGTTATTATAGCGCCCTTTGTTGTGCTCCACAGCTCTTCAATATTTGTGTCGTCAGAAACGGTTTGCTGGTTTAAGATTTCTTGCAGTTTGCCAACAAATTCTCGCTTTTTGGTGCTCTCACGCAGAAGGTCTACGTTAAACCGTCGACGGTTTATGGCATCGCGTTGGACGTTTCTGATTGCAGCGATTTTTAGGCGGATAGTTGCTACTACCAAATGGTGGTCACTTCCAGTGTCTGCTCCCCTAAAGCTCCTGACATCCTCCAGAATAGTTCGCCATCTGCGACTGACGGCCACGTGATCTATCTGATTTCTCGTTCTACCATCGGGCGATACCCAGGTCTCCTTGTGTATCTTCTTGTGACAAAAGTAAGTTCCACCTACCATGAGTTGATGGGAACTACAAAAGTCAACGAAAAGTTCACCATTGTGATTGGTATCTTGGCTTAGGCCTTGATTTCCAATTGTGTTTTCAAGGCCGGTGTTGTTGGGGCCGATCTGTGCGTTTAAGTCACCCATCAAAACAATGATGTCTCCCCTTGGAATAGAGCGAAAAACCTCATTCAGTCGCATATAGAACTCGTCTTTGATGTCATCGTCTGCGTCTTCAGTTGGAGCGTAGCATTGGACTATCGTAGTACTTCTTAGTCTGGTACGTAGGCGCACGGTAATAATCCTCTCAGAAACTGGTGACCAGCTAATGAGGCTGGACCTGGCTTCCTTGGTGAGTATTACGCCAACGCCATTCCTACGATTTTCAGTTTCGTTTCTCCCAGAATATAAGAAGGACTCACCGTTTGGGCAGATATGTTCCCCCGCATCGGGCCATCTGGTCTCGCTGAGTCCCATGACCTTGATTTTATAGCGGTTCATCTCGTTGAGCACTTCATCCAGCCGTCCATCAGCAAGCAGAGTTCTCACATTCCATGATCCGATTCGTGTCCTGTTTCGAAAAGCAAAGGTCGTCGTCGTGTTGTCCGTCCGGTTCCGAGGCAATGTTTGCCGATTCGTAGCAATTGTGTGTTTTATGGGAGCGGGTTGCTAACCCTCAGCCCAACCGACTTAAAACTCTGTTTTGTGGCGCAGAGAACTCGCCATTCGACCGTCTCCCGTTAGCTCCTTCCGAAGAAGTACCCCAGGGGGCACCGCGGGGAGGTGGGATTAGGACTTGCTAACAGAGCTGCTAAGTGTTCGTCTGCAGTGACACCTGGAGCATGGCTTGTAAATATAGAAGGCTTTGGTTTCAACCAAGGCCCTCGTAAGTACAGGCCTGGAAGCAGCCAGGCCAACTAATGGGTCATTCCATGGAAAATGACACCAAGCTAATGAAAAAAAAGTGACGGAAATCACATAAATTTTAGGCTTTAAGTATTGTTAAAGCTCCATAGTATTCGGAAATATGCTTGTAGTAAAAAATAAAATTATTACTTTTTATATTTTCCCAGTTGAATATTGATTTTTCCACTCAATTCAAAAAAAAGTGCGTTTAGGTGAAGAATGCAAGCTCAAATATTCACTTATATACTTCTAGTGAAAGATTTAAAACCAGCAGCTGAGCTATAAAGCGAAAGAGATGTAGAACATGAATTCCCTATACCAAGCCCAAAAAAATAACTTAATAGTTAATAAAATATGCCTAAATTAATGTGTTTTGTGCGTATAGTTTTTTACTCGTCCCACCCGTCACGGATCCCTGTCCCACCCGTCACACCATTTTAAGCTTCATAAAAAAAGGTCATATTGTTTTTTCACTTACCTCTTATTAGAAAACAATTAGCGACATAACTCATATAGCATACTACAATAAGATTAGGGCTTTATATGAACTATTTGATCTAAATTTCAAGGTCAAGTGCAAGTATCTAAAGAAAGAAGGGTTTAGCCTGTCCCACCCGTCACACATGTAATTCTACGAATTTAACAATGTTAGAATATATTTTTATGTTGTTTTCTTTTATCATATCTTAAAAAATATATCTAAGAATGCTATCATAAATTCAGTATGTATTATGTGCTTTGTTTGCACTTTAAAATAACTGAATGTATATCAAAAAATGTGTTAAAATGTCCCACCCGTCACCATGGAATGGCCCTAATACTAACATAGCTGAAAACAGGCCAAAAATATTCTGACAGTTGTGGAATTAACATGGCCGAAGCCATACGAAGCAATTTTTTAAGTTTGTTTTTGCACTAAAAAGTGCTAAAATATATTATTACTTTTTGGTGCACATGGATTATCAGTGATTAGTGCTTTAGTGATTTAATAAAAAAAATTAAAATTAAGTGAGTGGTTAAGTGTATTTTAAGAGTGTTAATTGATTAGGTGACCATTTTTGTGTACATTCGCGGTGGTTTTTTCGTCTTAATTTAGGGAAAAAATGTTGAATTTGTGTAGTAATATAATAAAAAGTGCTTTTTAAGTGATTAAAGATTATTATAGAATAGTTATTAAAAACATAAGTGCAGAAAAATGTGAAGGAAAAGTGAAAAAGTTATTGTTATTCATGTTGTGTGGTAGTACTTGCACTTATGTTTTTAATAACTCTTCTATAATAATTTTTAACTACTTTAAATTCCATTACTACACAAATTCAACACTTTTTCCCTAAATTAACACGAAAAAACCACCGCGATTGTAAACAAAAATGGTCACCTAATCATTTTACACTCTTAAAATACACTTAACCACTAATTTTTTTTTAACTTATGGACTCAGATCACTAAATAACTTATCACTGATAATCCGTGTGCACTAAAAAGTGATAAAATACAATATTTTACCACTTTTTATTCCAAAACCAAAGTTAAAAAATTGCTTCGTACGGCTTTGGCCATGTTAATTCCACAACTGTCAGACGATTTTGGCCTCGCACAGACACAACCAAAAAGTCTGCTTCCAGGCCTGTACTTACGAGGGTCTTGTTTCAACGCAAACCTTTGCGTGAGTGTGAGTTCAATTAAATTGAATGTGTTGGACTTTTCACGTTGATTTTCGGTGCCAAAGAAGCTGGAGATATTACAGCTTCCCTACGTTGTGTTAAGCCTCGGCCATGACAAGAGCGGCGAGCGGCACCAGAAAAATTTAATGTCTCGGATTAGGGGTGAGCAGCACTTTAGTATTGCTGCTCACCGCTCGTATCGTGGCCGAGGCTTTACTCTTTGTATACAGTAGTATGATAGGGTCATTTTACACGATGAAACACGAAACAAAAAGTTTCATGCAACTTTGCTCGGTTTGAAGGGGAGAGGAGGGAGAGGGTGTGAGGAAACACGTGTTCCCTCCAGCCCTTTCTCTACTCTCCCCCTGCAAACCGAGCAAAGTTGCATGAAACTTTTTGTTTCGAGTTTCATCGTGTAAAATGAGTCATAAAATTGAATTGTACATTTTATATAAAAAATCTGTACATTTCTTGCTTAGTGTTTCCAGAGGAAAAAATATATGAAGATTTTGTTTCTGATTAATCTTAATATATTTAAATTAATTTTTATGAAGTTGCCTATTTGGTCAAGGGAAGCAGTGCTTCCTTTGCTACCAAAGAGGAACCGCCACTGGTTAAAACCTAAACCTGTATTTCATTTTATTTCATGTATATGTGTTTCTTATAATTTCAGTCTAATACTAATTCAAATATGCATGTGTTCGTTAAATTCATTGTTTCTCATATTCATAACATTCACAAATTACTGTAACAAAATTAGTTGTGCCCAGTTTTCACTAAAGATATTACGTGTGGAGTGTACCAAATTAATTTTGCCCCATCTTATATTCAAGATAAAATACAACGAGAAGGAGCGGATGTATTGGAGTTTGACGAACATAATACTGAACTGGGACTACTTAGAGTGAGACTTAATTCACGATTTTCAAATAATACCAAGCATCAACTGTTTATATCTTATAAAGATTCCAGATATGATGCAAACAGTGATGATAGTATGGAAGAGGAAAATGAATGTCCTTTTCACAGTTATTACTGTACTTGTAAAGTTGGTACCAGAACCTTCGGGGCTTGTGCTCATATCGCATCCATATTATGGTTTTTAGGTTATGCACGCTATGAAGATAACGTACATTACCCAAGTAGTGATTTACTTGATGCGACTGAAGATGCCGGTTATGTATAAAAATATCATATATAAAAATAAAATAAAATAAAAATCAAAAAAATTGAAAAAACAAATAAAATAAAAATAAAAACATGAAAAAAGCACCACAATGCCCCCTTTTACACGACCGGACACCGAACAGACAAAACGAACGAACAGACTGGGGTTTATGGGGAAGAGAGTGAGAGAGGACGATGGAAAACCGGCCCCTCTCTCACCCTCTTTCCGATAACCACAGTTTGTTCGTTCGTTTTATCTGTTCGGTGTCCGGTCGTGTAAAAGGGGGCATTGAAACCAGTGTCCTGCCACGTCCACGTCGTTGGTTCTGGGTAATACAGAGAGCAGGATAGTATAATCACACCTACATAAAAAATACACACACAGATTAAAACACGCGCGCGCGAATAAAAATAATAATAATTAGGTTACAAACCTCACGCACGCGGCACGGAAATATTGTTATTGTTTTTAAAGCGTTATTCTGGGAGGTTTTAAGGCCCCCATATACGGTCAAATTGGATGTACATCGAAGTGCGGAAGTACAACCAAAACTATCGATTATGAGCAGGTTGGCCGATCAAAACTCGATGCGCGCGCAGGTTTGATGAAAATCATGGTACAGCATGGATATAAATCCAATTTGACCATTTGTCCAGCGGCCTTTAGCGTTAGCTACAGTTAAGTATCTGTTGGCCGATGGAAAGGCTGTAGCGTGCGGGTTGTCTTAAGCCTCTGTATTTTTTTCCAGTGACGTTTTTCGAAAAAGTGCCCAGCAAGAAATTTGTTCAGAATCGTCTTCCGCATCAGAATATCCACTTTAATTTTTTTTCACCGAAATCCAATTGCCATATACATTGTACCGGGGTCCTTTGAATATGATCGGTTATATGGAAGTGGGTCAAAATCAAGATTTGTCTATATACATATATACATACATAAACATACATACACACATATATACATTAAAAAGTAGCCTTAAACATCCCCAAGAAAATACTGAATCTTCCAGTGAAAATCCCATCCCAATCGGATTAGCCCGGACAAACAGACAGACATAGTGCGAGTTGGTAAACGCAGCACTGCGGTCTTTCAGCAATATAATCACTATCTGTTTTCTCTAGAGTTCGGATGTGTTTTTGCGTTCTCGGAATGAGTATTACTAATATGAGTTGTTTTAAGTGTGGGAATCAGTTATTCCCGGACGGTACGCATTCATGTTTCATGTGTGATCGGAAATTTCATAAACGGTGTGCCGGTATTACCCATAATATTAGCACCGTTCTAAAAAGTAATAAAAATTTGTTTTGGAGTTGTGCTTCTTGTGCGAATTCATTTTCCGGCAACGGAATTGTCTCTATGCTCTGTACGCTTCTTAATGACTTTAAAAATTTGAAAGATGAAGTTCGTAATCTGAAAAAATGTTTTTATGATGCAGCGCCGGCTAGTTGTGAACATCCTTCACCATCTAGCATTCACATTGCTTCAAAGCCGACAAACGTGATTCATAAGGGGCGTGTTACAATTGAGGCTTTGGCTTCGACCTCAACTCCGACTGCAAAGAAAGTCCCGGAGACTTCGACTTTAAAATTAAATTGTAGCTTTGACTGCAATCAGCTGTTTCCTTTCAAAGCAGAAGCAAAGTAGAAAAATCAAAATTTTAAAATGTCTGAAAAGGAATTGGAATTTTTTTTAATGTTGTTCGCAGTCTATAAAAAATACTCGGAATTCAAAACCGTTCCTTTCGCTTTAAAAAAGTTGTTTTCAGTTTTTTCAGATAAAGTGAAGTCGGCTGCAGGCGGACGAAACTTTGAATTTTCTTAAAGCCGGACTGCAGTCGAAATACAGTCGCAGACAAAGTTCAGTCGAAGCTTTTATTTAATCTGCTTTAATGACATTACATGTAATCAAAGCCCGAAGTTAAGTCAAAGTAAAGTCAAAGCCCCAATTGTAACATCGGCCTAATGCTTCCACCAGCTCGGTGAATTCAGTTACAGTCCCTGAGCCTGTTGAGTGCGTTTTGACAACAATTGCTCCCAAGCCGGCAAAATCAAACACTGGGGGTCATCGACCTGATAAAGGAACATTGCCTCCGTCAAACAATGCATCAGCTGCTGAAGCATCAGAAATTGAAATAGTCAATGCAAAGGATTTATGGACTACCGTTCGTCATAAGAAGAGCCGAAGAGTGAGGAATGTTATTGGGAACGATACTAACGCCATAGATTTTGAAGTCAATGCTGTTAGAAACAATAAATGGTTGCATATTTCCCGATTCTCTGCTGATACTTCTGCTGAATCTGTACAAAAATATGTCGCAAATAAACTTGGACTTGATGTGAACCTTGTGTTGTGTTACCGGTTGGTCAAGAAAGACGTTGAGCTTTCAACGTTAAAATATGTCAACTTTAAAATTGGTCTCCCTGATTATGCAATGGAAAATTCATTAAAACCGGAGAATTGGCCTGAAGGTGTGCATGTGCGTCCATTTAGGAGTCTACAAAAAACGAGTCGAAGGTGCCTGTGCAGGTGGACAGTTAGGGAAACCTAATTTTTCCTGCTACTACCAAAACATTCGTGGCATGCGCACCAAAGTTTCCGACATCTACTTGGCTATGTTGAGTTGCGACTATGATATTATCGTCTTAACAGAAACCTGGCTTTCTGCTAGCATCGCTTCGGCTGAATTTTTCGACGAAAGTAAATATACTGTTTACCGTAAGGACAGATGCACTTTATCCACAGGCTTGTCCCGTGGCGGCGGTGTTTTGATTGCGGTCAAGGCCTCATTCCAATCTCGCTGTATTGCTTTGTCTAACGATGGAGGGATCATCGAACAACTAGCTGTAGAAGTCTTCACTTTTGGGACAACTAAGATTAATTTCTGCGTCAGTTATATACCTCCTGCCAGTTCACCATTTCTGTACGAAATGCATTCCAACAATATAAAGGAGCTTTTTAGTGCTATTCACCCGGACGACTTTTTATGTTGTTTGGGTGACTTTAATTTGCCAAACATCAAATGGACTTGGTGTGATGATGAATTGTGTCTTATTCCCACGAACATCACCCAGGAATCTGAACGATTGATAATTGATACACTCCTTAGTTGTAGTTTAAATCAAATTAATCACGTTGCTAAGCCCCTATGACACTTCTTTTTTTTCTGTATTTTTAATGCATTAAATCCAGTCATGCGAGAAAAAGATAACTAGATTTTTATGAGAATGAGACAGAAATAAATTATTCAAATCTGACTTCTTCATGGACATTAAAGCGCATAAATTTTTTAAAAAACGATCATATTGCCTTTGATTCTAAATTTTTTTGAAAATTTACTTGTCAAATTGCTCACAAGTATGTACTCGAAACACACAAAAATGTAAATTTCCCAAATATATCAGCTGTTTAATGCAGAACTGTCAAAAAACAAGCTCCTAGAATCTTAAAAAAATGTAAATATTTTACATTTTTTATGGATTTTTTTTTTACATTTTCGCATTTTTAATGAAGTTTTTATATTTTTGATACATACTGTTTACTCACTTACACTAATAGCTTTTCTACATTGTAAAATATTCATACCTTTCTAAACTCATTTTTAATGTGTTAAAAATACGAAAAAAAAGAAGTGTCATAGGGGCTTAAAACTGCTTAAATAGAATTTTAGATTTAATATTTGTAAATGTTGATTTAATTTCTAATGTTACTGAAGTTTTTTATCCTATTACTAAACCTGATTTGCATCATAAACCTGTAGTAATTGATATTAGTGTACTTGTATTTGCTAATTTTAATGAAAGTTCTAGTAATCGTTTTGATTTTCGCAGGGGTGATTATGCCAAACTTAATCGTTACTTTTCTTCGGTACATTGGCTCAATGTTCTCGATTTACATACATGTGACTTAAAATTGGTTTACTCATCTTTTTTAGATATTGTTCTGGCTGGTGTTAATATGTTCATACCTTTTAAGAAGAACAAGGTTAATAATCATCCGCCATGGTTTAAACGTGGATTACTAAGATTGAAAAATGCAAAAAATAAAGCACACAAATTGTTTAAAACATCTTCTAATCATATTAATGAATCCAATTTTAGGCGTCTTCAACGCGAATATGA
This sequence comes from Thereva nobilitata, assembly GCA_963855945.1. NCBI lineage: Eukaryota > Metazoa > Arthropoda > Insecta > Diptera > Therevidae > Thereva > Thereva nobilitata. The sequence continues at coordinate 97,726,726 of OY979695.1, forward strand.
CTTTTTACATAAATATTTGTTCAAGCAATACATCTGGGCATGTGAATCTAAAATCAAAAAAATAGTAAGGCATTTTGGTCTTTTGTTAATAATAAACGTTCGTCTTCAGGGTTTCCTTTGCAAATGATTCTTAATGATGTCTCTTCTTGTAATCTTCAGTCGACATGCGAATTATTTGCGGACCACTTTGAATGTAGCTTTTCGACATGTGCTTCTCAGTTGTTTAACTGTGAATCTGATAATATACAATCGGTAGTTGATCTGGGGTTTTTATCTTTTATAACAGAGGAAATTGAGACTGCTCTGTATTCATTAAACGATGATACCTTTTACGGATATGATATGATTTCTAATTCTCTTCTGAAAAGTTGTTGTGTTTCAGTGGCCCCCGCCTTGACGATAATTTTTAATCTCTCTTTAAGTCTCGGGTGCTTTTTAGATCAATGGAAGTTTTCGTTTATTAAGCCCTTACATAAGGCAGGGCCACGCAATTTAATTAAAAATTATAGAGGGATTGCTAAGCTCTTGCCTTTGCCGAAATTTTTTGAAAGCTTAAGTAAAGGATAAATTATTTTTCAATATAAAAGAAGCGATCAGTCATCAGCAACATGGCTTTGTAGCAGGTAAATCGTCTTCTTCAAATTTAATTCTCCTTAAAAATTTTGTTATAAACGAAATTGAGAATGGGTCACAAGTGGATGTGGTATATACTGATTTTCTTAAGGCCTTTGATCGCGTTAATCTTTCTCTTCTTAAAATAAAACTTTTATCTTTTGGCATTCATTCATCTCTTTTTAAATGGATTGATTCTTATCTCACCGGTAGGAAACAGCGTGTTAAAATTGAATCGTTTGAGTCTCGATTGATAAGTGTCAACTCTGGTGTACCCCAAGGTAGTCATTTGGGTCCACTTCTCTTTATAATCTTCATTAATGATATTGTCCATGTTTTTAACTTTTCGCAGTGCCTTTTATATGCTGACGACCTTAAAATTTATAAATCAGTTACAAAGTCAAAAGCTTTCGAATTCAATCTGATCTAGACAGACTTGCTGTGTGGTGTGCTAAGAATAATTTATTCTTAAATCCGAGCAAATGTAATAGTTTTTCTTTCCATCGCAATAGTAATCCGTTTCGTTTTGACTATGTTGTTGATAATGTCGTGATTGCGCGTCCATCTTATATTAAAGATTTTGGTGTTATTTTTGATACTAAACTTGATTGTTCCCTTCATGTTGATTATATCACATCTAAAGCGTTTAAAATGCTTGGTTTTATAAAGGGAAATGCGACGGATTTTCGTGATTGTTATACTCTAAAAACTCTTTATGTGTCGCTAGTTCGATCTGTTTTAGAATTTGCTTCTGTTGTCTGGTGCCCTTATCTTACGATTCAGATTAAACGTATTGAGTCTATTCAAAGAAATTGTACTCGTTATGCATTGCGTAGTTTCCGTTTGAGTCAACCTCCCACTTATCTTACTAGATGCCTTCTTCTTGGTCTACAGACGTTGGAATCAAGAAGGAAAGTTTTTTGTATTATGTTTGTTAGGGATGTTTTGTGTTTTGAAATTCGTTCGCCTGAACTTGTTGCCTTATTTAATATCCATATTCCTGGCACATCTTTCAGATATTATAATTTCTTACGTGCTCCTTTTCACCGAACTTCTTATGGCCAGCATGATCCTATTACTCATTGTGCAAGAACTTTTAATAATATTTATAATAATATTGAAATGTATGTCAGTCGAGCTAAATTTAAAAATGCCGTGAAAGTGTTATGCAGTTAAGTTTGGCAAAATTTATTATAATTTATTAGTTGTTATATATGCAAGTTATAATATTTTTAACTATGTACTTTGATTGTTTCTTGCTGTAATTAGTTCTAGTCTGTAAGAATTTTTGTATTCAGTAGACTAAATAAATAAATAAATAAATAAATAAATATTCAGCTACAGACTTCCATTGCTAAACCCTCCAGAATAACTGTAGTCAGACAGACAGACAAACAGACAGACAGATAAAAATTTTAAAAATACTTGATTTTGTTTTAATATCCCAGTAGGGATTGGAAACCTTCCAGAGTCGATTCTGTACATGTTCCTTCGAATGCATAATGTCTACTTTCTAGATCGAAACATCGCTTCGATTAACATTGCGATGTCCTATAGTCGAAGGCATAACGGCCACCTTTTCCATTACCATACATTCCAATATGAATGCATAAGAGCTACTTTTTGCATTACCATACATTCCAATATAAAGGCATAACGGCTATCTTTTGCATTGCAATTCCTTATGCATGACACTTTACATTACCATTTCTTCCAATAGCCATCGATTCACATTGCTTCCAATTTCTATAAAGATTTACTGCATTCCAATTTCATGAATTCGTAAATTCCCTACTGGGATCATCCAAATAACCATATAAGCTTAGAAAATGACAATTATTTTGAAATCACAGACAGACACTCCAGTTATATTTATATAGATGATTATTCCAAAACAGACCTTCGGTCAATGTTATGCATGCGATATTTAGAGAAGGTTCGACAGTAAGTTGTAGATTGGCCATTGAAACGGAAGGAATGGTAGAGCACGTTTAATTAGAAATAAAGCAGTACTTCGTCTTTAATGCGTTAAATTCAATAGGATTCTTTCGGCCTCAATCAAGAATGAGTCCCTGTTAATTGAACTGGACATGTACTCACGATCATGCAGACGATGGTGTGGGCGTGTTTATTTAGATTATTATCGAAGCCATAGGAGTAACGTAGAGCATCGAAGTCAGCAAAGCTGTGAAGTGAGTTGGAGGGGATTAAGAGCAGATCGAGCAGAGCTGGTGATAGAATTGAACCCTGGGGCACACCTGCTTGATTGAACAGCTAGAAAGAAAACTCTTAATACAGTTATGTAGAACAGAGTGGATATCAACCAATAGCTTGGAGTTTAGTTAATAGTGTGGGGTGCAATACTCGATCAAAAGCCTTGGAGATATCTAGAGAAACTAGCCAAGAGTTTCCAAATCTGTTTATACTTTGATTGAGATGGTCCGTTAGGCAGCGGGATTTCAAGCTTGGTCTTTTCTCGTCAAATAAAGCAGTAAAATTCCGTATTATGTAAGAATCAGGGACTTTTTTGTTTTAGTCGATATTTATATTTTGGGTAAAAGTAAGAAAGAACGAAACTGTTAATTCACATAAATCAAGCACATTCCAAACAATTATAAACAGAATTACATAATTAAATAATATTACTTTTTTATTTTACTGGGCCGTGAAGTCCGCGCTTTAATTTTAGAGAATTCTTTAATTATATCCAAATTTTCAAAAAGGTCGCTTTCAATTGAAATTGCTTCTAATGTCGTTAACCTTTCTTGCCCCATTGTGGATCTTAAGAAATTTTTTTAAAACTTCAGTTTATGAGAAACTACATTCCGGTAGCAAGCATTCGTAATTCGTCAAGTAAATCTAAACTATCAATATCTGTCCTACCATGAGCACTTAAAAATTTTTCCAAATTTTGGCAACGTTCTTAATAATATTACAACGGAATGAGAATATGAACTATGTATGTATGGTAGGTATATCATATAAAACTTTAAAAATATCATTATGGGCATTTCAAACCTTTCAGAAACAGAACTAATTGTCTGATCTAAAAATTTTTAAATATAATTCTTGATAGCTAACATCTGGGATAAAATCTACAAAAATAGAATAATATTTTGCAAATTTAACTATATCCAAAATATTTCGTCCACCTGCGTTGGAATATTTATTTTAGGTTTTTATTAGCAAAGCTCCGATAAAATTATTATTAAATTTGCTTATGGATCTAAGAGTTATTTCCTTCATATTCAATATCAGACCCCCTTAAAACTAATAGACTGCTCTGCAAGAAACTGTACGCATATTAAAAGTCCGGTGAACTACTTTCCTTTAATGTTGAAAACCAATTTATACCAAAACGAACATAGAATTTTAAAAAATTGAATAAACCTACCAAGATCTATTAACTAATTTGAATTATTACATCATTTAAAGAGCCCATGAGCCCGAGTCATCAAAATTCAAACTTAATAAATTTAATTCTGCACCTGTAAGTTCCTGTGCTAACCCTGACAAAACAGTTTTAGAATGGCGTTTTCGAAAAGTTTGATCATTTGAAGGCGGGAAAAAGGCATTTGACTGCCCTTTATTAAAATTAGCTAAAAGTTTACGTTTTCCAGGTACCATTTTCACAATTCACCGCACACTGAAATATTTTAAATTTCGTAAAAATACAAAAAACAATAAACAAATTAATTCAATATTAATATAAACTAGTTGGGACCCGGCGCGCCTATGCTGGTCCCATAAGCCAATAGTAGTAATCAGGTGATATGAATTTTAATATACAGTAGGAGAGTTTGAAAAAGGCAATTTTTTGGTATTTTTGATTCCAAATAACAAAATGTGAAAATATTAGGGAGCTGACATTTTGATCGAGACAATAAAAACCATCCATTGACATGGCATTTTTCGAGATATGAATTTTCATACAGAGATGAAGTGTCTCAACTCAATGAACCCCTTATTTTCGGTATTTTGGATAGCTGGGACCCGGTGCGCCTCGCTACACCCAACGTTTAAACATATAAAATCAATCCAAACCTTCAAAATTCAACTCTTCTTAACCATTAACGAAAAACCAACTATTCCTATAAAAGTTGGAGTCATTAGATTCAAAATACATTTATTAGAACTATGACCAAAATTGCCTGTGTATTCTGTTAAAACCATGAACGTTAAAAGATTTAAAATTAATACGAATAGTAGCATCCAGCACTCGAAATTCGAGAGCTATTTTCTATAGCTTTTTTTAATTTAAGTTTAGAAGTCTTCAATAACAAAATTTTTCGAGAACAATAAAACAAAATCCAAAAATGAAACAAATATTTTATAATTGGAAAAAGCAATGCCAAAAAATCACCTTTTATTTTCTCTTATATTGCGAAATTGTGTTCGTCAAAACATGTGAAATTAATGCAAATATTGAAAATTAAACTATTCGCAATATCTAAGGAAAGAACCAATACTTGTTTCTGTAAACTTTGGAGACATTAGATTCAATATGACTTTATATTAAGTGTGACCAAAATTACCTATGTATGTATTGTTTTACAAAACTTGCTGGTAAACTACATATGTTTTTGGTTTTGTTTTCCGGCGCGTAAATAAACAAAGATGATGCCTTTCCGACTCGCTGCACCCAACCTTAAAGGAGTATCCACACACATCAGGGACGTGCCCGGGACGTTCGATTTTTGCTCCGGCCGGGACACGGACATGTGTGAACGAGTTCGTACAAAATGTACGCACCGATATTTTTTGAACCCCTGACGGAACACTAATATGTGTGGATACTCCTTTACTCGTTCACACATGTCCGTGTCCGGGCAGGGGCTCGTTCACACATGACAGAACTCGGCCCTGTGACGTCCCGGGCACGGCCCTGATGTGTGTGGATACTCCTTAATACATTTAAAATTAATCCAAATCTTCGAAATTCAACTCTTCAACAAATATTTATAACCATTAACGAAAAACCAATTATTCCTATAAAAGTTCGAGAGTTTGGATATTGGTTTGTTTGTCTAATTCTGCGAAGTATGTCTTCAGTCATGCCGTTCTTGTATTTTTCCCACAAAACCGATGGTTCTTTTGGGTATCAATATAATTGTGAAAAGTTGACGAATGTTATTCGGCGCGGATGCAAATTCTGCATCAGTAAGTGTCAGATCCCAATGATTGTCGTCTTCCAGCAACTGCAACTCGCGACATGCATCTTGAAATGTATTGAATATTTGACCATTGTTTGTTCGTAAAAATTCGAAAGACGTTGGTCCTGGAACATTCAGCAACAACAAACGCAAAAAGAAACATTCACGTTGTTTTGGATGTATAGTACTGTGTAAAGACGTCCCAATGCAAGACCTTCTCAAGTACAGGCCTGGAAGTTGCCTATCTCACTAACACTAACGCAGCTGCTCGTAGTCCCAGAATCTGTCACTTTTGTTGGATTTATACGCCGTGATGTAAAGTTCGGAATATTTTTGCATTAGTTTGCCGTAAAAAGTCATAAAATAATATATTTAACCAGTTTTTGTTGCAATAGGATTATCAGTGAATAGTGCTTTAGTGATTTAATTAAGAAAATTTAAAAAAATTGAGAGTTTAAGTGTGTTTTAAGTGTGTTAAATGTGAAGGTGGCCAATTTTGTTTACATTCGCGGTGGTTTTTTCTTGTTTATTTAGCGGAAAAATGTTGAATTTGTGTAGTAATATAATAAAAAGTGCTTTTTGAGTGATTAAAGATTATTATAGAATACTTATTAAAAACATAAGTGCAGAAAAATATGAAGGAAAAGTGAAAAAGTTATTGTTATGCATGTTGTATGGTGGTACTTGCACTTAATGTGTTTAATAAGTATTCTATAATAATCTTTAATCATTCAAAAAGCACATTTTATTATATTACTACACAAATTCAACATTTTTCCGCTAAATAAACAAGAAAAAACCACCGCGAATGTAAACAAAATTGGCCACCTTCACATTTAACACACTTAAAACACACTTAAACTCTCAATTTTTTTAAATTTTCTTAATTAAATCACTAAAGCACTATTCACTGATAATCCTATTGCAACAAAAACTGGTTAAATATATTATTTTATGACTTTTTACGGCAAAATATCCCGAACTTTTACCTCCTCCATATAATTTCTTCCTATTTGACAGATAATGGGTCTATTACCAACACAAACACAAACTCTGCTTCCAGGCCTGTACTTACGATGGTCTTGCCCAAGGTCTTTGCTTTCAATACGCGTGCAATAGTTGGATGTGGTTTGCCTTGTCTACATGGCTTCCATTTTTTACCTGATTTGTTCCATGTGTAATAGCGAGGGACGTCGGTGTACCACAATGTTGTTGCGAATTGTCCAAAAATATCAGGTTTTTGGCACAGTGTGAAAAATTCAGTAAGTGTAGTTCTTGGTGGCTGGAAAGCTCGTTGGAGAGCATTTTCTTCAGTGAAATATACACGTTGACCGTTTTCAAGATGTACCGCAATCTGATTCATAATGCAAAAACTCGGCATTTATATATTTTCTTATTAACACTTTATTTAATCGCACCAATTAAAAGCTTTTACGCATTTTTCGGTAGAAGTATATAAAGAACAATGGATGCTAATATTTTACAGATTTCCCAATGTTCACAAATACTACAAATGTTGAAAGTAATCCAGATGAGAATGATGGAGAATATGATCTTGCACCTTAAAGATGTTAATAAGATAATGTTTCAGTGTAATTTTCAATTATCTATATAACAATCAATTGCCGTGCGTTAGTCTCACAAAAACTCGAAAATGGCTCGCCTCAATACAGGGGTGGTTTAAAAAAAATAAGAAAAACCCAAAGGAACTACTGAAAAATCTAAAAAATTGGTTATTTTGGGAGTTTTCACTGCAGATTAGTTTTAATACTATAGCTTCATGGCCTACCTATATATTGTTTGACAGCTGCGTAAATGTGAAATTGTCATTAAATTGGGGTTTTTGAGAAATTACCGATTTAATTTAATGACAATTATGGAAGTTACATGACAAACCGAAAGTAAACCGAACTCAACTCGATCTGAGCTTGCAGTTTCTGTCGAGTGTTATATGACATACCGAACTGGAGTTTTTAGTTGTAATTTTGTTTTTTTATAGTCAGTTTGTCAGTGAAATTATTCGTGAAAATGGAAATTTTTTTTATGAATTTAATGAAATTATAATACTCCAACAAAAAAAGTTTTTCACCTTGTTAAAGCAATCTCGGTTTTTCAATCGCTAGTTACATGACATTCCGACCGAAAAGTGTACTCAACCAAGCAAAAACTTGTGAACCCACTCAGAGCACGTTCGGCACAATTTTTGCGGTCGGTTGCTAGTTACATGACTCAAACCGAACCGAAAATTGTACTCAGTTCGTGTTGAGTATGTCTTGTAACTTCCATGAATTTCACATTTACGCAGCTGTCAATATATAGGTAGGCCATGAAGCTATTGAAACTCATGTGAGGTGAAAAAAAACCAATTTTTTTGGTTTTGCAGCTTTTCCTTTTGGTTTTTTGAAATGGTTTTTTCCTAAAACCACCCCTGTATTGAGGGGAACAAAACAAAAAAAATTTATTGAAATCGGTCCAGCCATTTTCGAGTTTTTGCGGGACTAACGCACGGCATTCATTTTTATATATATAGATAGATAATAATATGTTTTAATAATTTGTTAACTATAATTAGTAGTGCCCTTTAGCAGCGCTGTCGGTACAGGTTATAAAAATAGGTTCGCACGCAACGTTTTGCTGTGCCAACTGGCTTGCGCAAATAAATCTTTGCGTGTGAACTCAACGGTTTGGCTTGCGCAAACCAAAAAGTTTTCCTTGTGTAAAATATGTCTTGATAGAAAATCGGTTTGAGGTTGGTATTTTGGCTTGAGCGTTTAAACGGGTGGAAGGTGACGTTCGACTACCTGCTCCTCTGACCTTATCATGGTATGTAGGTAGAAAGGCTGCCTCCAGTGCGACCGGCGCACACTGGGTCGGATTGCCCTTTTACGACGACAAAAATCAAATTTTTTTTTACATTTTAACTGACCAAAACTAACTGGGATGCATTCTTAAATAACCACTCCATAATACTACAAATAAAAAATGGCGAGATAATAACATAATTAACTGTTAACAAGCGCTAAACTTCCCTTTTCTGCGAAGGGCCAACGCGAGAATCAATTGCGCTCGAAATATCAAGGGCTTATTATGCTTGTTCTGTGTTATTTTTTTCAATAGTCGTGGCATTTTAGCATGGAGGAAGTAGCGACAGGTATCTATTTACAAAAATTTGTTAATAAATAAAAAACTGATGTAGTATATAAGACGTTTTTCTAAGTATTAAATAAATGACTCCTACATACTGTAATTTCAACCCGAGTAAAAATAATTATATAGAAAGATATATAATTGGATATATGTATATATATATATATATATATATATATATATATATATATATATATATATATATATATATATATATATATATATATATATATATATATATATATATATATATATATATATATATATATATATATATATATATATATATATATATATATATATATATATATATATATATATATATATATATATATATATATATATATATATATATATATATATATATATATATATATATATATATATATATATATATATATATATATATATATATATATATATATATATATATATATATATATATATATATATATATATATATATATATATATATATATATATATATATATATATATATATATATATATATATATATATATATATATATATATATATATATATATATATATATATATATATATATATATATATATATATATATATATATATATATATATATATATATATATATATATATATATATATATATATATATATATATATATATATATATATATATATATATATATATATATATATATATATATATATATATATATATATATATATATATATATATATATATATATATATATATATATATATATATATATATATATATATATATATATATATATATATATATATATATATATATATATATATATATATATATATATATATATATAATATATATATATATATATATATATATATATATATATATATATATATATATATATATATATATATATATATATATATATATATATATATATATATATATATATATATATATATATATATATATATATATATATATATATATATATATATATATATATATATATATATATATATATATATATATATATATATATATATATATATATATATATATATATATATATATATATATATATATATATATATATATATATATATATATATATATATATATATATATATATATATATATATATATATATATATATATATATATATATATATATATATATATATATATATATATATATATATATATATATATATATATATATATATATATATATATATATATATATATATATATATATATATATATATATATATATATATATATATATATATATATATATATATATATATATATATATATATATATATATATATATATATATATATATATATATATATATATATATATATATATATATATATATATATATATATATATATATATATATATATATATATATATATATATATAAATTAACTAAATATAATTATATATGAAATTTGGCCCGATATAATTATATAGAAATATATATTTTTATATATAATAAGGAAAATCATATACAATTGTATAAAATTGTATATATGCAATTATATCTTTTATTTCGCCGATTTTCTCAGACATGGAATGTTCTATATGCTTTTTATCGTGGTAGGGCCACTTAATTTTAAGAGCGTGATCCTGGCTAAACTCTAAAACACATATAATGAGATATTTTTGACAGCATACCTATAATAACTTTTTTCCCATCATTTTTCAGCCACACACCTTTTTATTGAGGTCTTTCTCCACCCTTGATTGACCATTGGGAGTGCTACTGGAGAATGTGCATTTTAGTATGTGATTTTCCCGAAAATCTCCATCTGCCAATTGATAATATTTATTTCATCAAAATTATTGTAAGGCATTATATGAGCCGTTTTCTTTGAAAGTGGTGTAAGCGCACTTTATATGATAGATATTTAAGGGTTTGCGTTTGAATGGATTGAAAAATATTAGTATATGTTAATACGCTCATTTTATGTTTTTTAAATATTAAATTGATTTAATATTATAATGTGATCGTTTTTAAAGTATTAGTTAAAAGAAATTTTGATGATCTCAAATGGACTTACACCACTTTCAAAGTCAACAAAATATGAAAATCATACATTGATGAAATATTACATAAATGTGATTTCAATTGAATCAAACCAATTTTTCTAATGAAATTTTTATTAAATATGTTAAAAAACAAAATAAAAAGGTTTTATTCCAATATTTCTTCAGGTAATGCCATTTATATTATACTAGCTGGGACCCGGTTCGCCTATGCTGCACCCATAAACCAATAGTAGTAATCAGGTGATATGAATTTTGAATTTGGAATGGCTTGCAAAGAAAAAGGTAATCCACCATGTTGCGTTGGCCGCCATTTTGAATTTGGAATGACGCCACAGAGCTAATAATATTGTTCTTGTCATACCCTTTCATTTGATACCCATACCGAATGGCTTGCAAAGAAAAAGGTAATCCGCCATTTTGTGTTGGCCGCCATTTTAAATTTGGACCAAAACTTATCTGAAACTTTGGGAATCGTATTTTTTTCGGGAAAAACCAAAATAATATAGATCTGAGCTCTTTAGCAGTAATTCGAAGAGTACCTCCCATACAAAAGTTCAAATTTTACGGATATCGGTACACTACAGCCACCCGAAGTGTTCGAGATAGAGCAAAATAGACCGCGTAGGAACACCCGCCGTACCCGAAAACCCCTATATTCAAGAATTCAGGCCAATCGGATGAGCGGTTTCGGAGTCTATTGAACATTTACAGACAGACATACTTTCACTTTTATATACTTATATAGATTAATTACAACTTTATATTAATATGTTCCATTGTCAATTTTTTTCATTATGAGAAAGTAGTCATGGTGTATTGGAGGAATATAAGATAATAGATCCATTATATCGTTGAATTTCTGGGATGCGATGGATGGATATAAAGGAGGTAGTATTGTATTTTCAAATTTTCGTGGTCTTCCAAGTGTGGGGTAAATCTAATGTTTTAAACTCCCCATTTTCATCAAATGAAATTTTATACAGCATTTTTATGGTTTGTATTTTAAAAACTTTATCCAACATATCTTCAGCCAAGTTACATCTTCACCTTACAGTAGTTTCGTCGAAACAAAATCATATCGTTCCATTTCATGTAAAACAAACTTTTTACGTTTTCGGCATTGCTGTGAGATGGTATAATAATCTGTAGGAATAAACAGTATTTTTTTTCTTGTGGACGTCTCGAGTGTTTCGGCATATTTTGAAAGTTAAGAATATCCAGAAATTTATGTCTTTGCGTAAAGTGGACTTACCCCACTTTCAAAGTAATTATATTTGTAATTTTATTAACTAGCTAAATTTATATTGACAAATTGATGAAAGTTTTGAAGGATTTTTTTGGGAACTGTTTATACATAAAAAGTTCATAGCAGATAGCATTGAATATTATAATTAACTAACTTTTTGTCAAAAATGGACTTACACCACTTTCAAAGAAAACGGCTCATATATTATTTTATATCGCTATATATGATCAGATATAATTGCACAAATTCATTTGTAGACTTTATATACAGTTTTATATAATGATATAGAGTTTATATCATTCCATGTTGAACTGTAAATGATACAATATGTAATTCTATATTATTATATACAATTATATAAAATCGTCTAAAACTGTTGAAATATTTTATATAAGATTTTATATAATTTGATATAAATATATAGGATTATATATTTTACTATATAATTAATTTTACTCGGGAGCTATTAAAAAAAAGTTGCGCATAGTTCCATTTGAAATTAAATTTTTTTAGAGGCAATAAACATTAGTGATTTCAAAAAATCCATAAAGCGGTCCCCATATTTCCCCCTTTATTAAACAGACCCTTTTTTCTAGGTAGTCGTCACGACCATACTACCATACAGATGACATATCACACCTGTGATGAAAGTACATACAAGTTCTGTATTTCTGTTTTGGACGCTTACCTTAGATGCTATGAATATCTGTTGCATGTCGTATATAAATTGGACACAAAACAATGGCAGGCCAGAGGCAAGGAAACGCAAGAGAAATTAAAACAAAGAAAAAATAAAATAGCACAGGACTTTTACAACGAAATGGATCTCAGCCAAAACCACCAAAACAAAGTGGTGGTAATAGCAATGATGGTAATACAGCACAGCAGTAATAATACTGGTTCATTTTAGAATTATGTTAATCGACATATTATACGACATATACAGGGTGTTTCAAACCACCCGTGCCACCCAATTCTCTCGGAAAGTTTCGAATGAAAAAAAAACACGTGTTCAATATTTTTTGAAAATCTATCTGTTCTGACCATACAGAAATTGACGACCCGCCCGAGCCCTTCCCCCGGCGTGTTGTGAGATAACTCTAAAATTGGAAATGGCAACCCTGATTTTTTTTCACGGATTCTGATTCCCCGAAGAGAAATATGAAAATGAATGATTTTTGGGGATAATTTTGATTTTTGATGATTTTTGGGGGTTCCAGGGGGGCTTCGGAAAAAAAAATTCAGATAAAAGTTTCATATTCCTCTTCGGAGAATCAGAATCCGTGAAAAAAATGGGGGCTACCAGTTGAAATTTTAGAGTTACCCCACGCCCCAAAAGGGGGTGGGGCGGGGGTCAGTCAATTTCTGTATTGTCAGATAGATTTTCAAAAAATATTGAACACGTGTTTTTTTTTTCAATCGAAACTTTCCGAGAGAATTGGGTGTTATTATTTTTGTCGTTGTAAATTTACTATCTGTCCTAGTATGCGGCGGCCCAATTAGTGCTTGGCGCGCCGTTTTGTTGCCACAACTCGTATACCTTGTGTTGAGTGGTTGTTTGGTTGGGAGTGACGGATGCCTAAAGCCATCCTGTGGAATTTAGGAAGCTTAATAGTGATCTGGTCTCCAGTATGGAGATTTCTTTCAAGTCTTCCAAAAGTAACTGCCTAGTGTGCGCTGCCTGGGTTTAGCTAAAGCCGGGCACTTACACAGGAAGTGAACAAGTGTTTATCTCTCGTTCGTCTCCCCGCAGCAACGACAACAGACGTTGAAAAGGATGCCCAACTTGGCAGCGTGGTCTCCTATGTGCCAATGTCCCGTGATGATTGCCGTGATTCTGGAAATATCTCGTCCGGGTCTGTTTAAGAGGCCGATTGTTTTTTCTTTGTTATAAGTCGGCCAAGTCGCGCTAGAGATAGTGTAGGACTCTAGTGCTCTCCACTTTAGGCTGGCTAGCAGCAGGTGGTAGTTGACTCCTCTTATTGGGCTGTCGACCATCTCGGTCTCCGAGCGCCAGAGAGGGACTCCCTGCTTGGCTAGGTAGTCGACTTTCTCGTTCCCGTCTATGTTCCTATGACCGTCACGTTGTGCTTTCTACCTAGCCTATCTAGCTCAGCTCTTCATCGCTCCACTAGCTTGGAGAGCATTCTTACTGAATCCAAAGTTTTTATAGAGGCTTGGCTGCTTCTGAAATTTCCAATACTACATAAGTGGCGGATGCAGAAACAATTCTTGGGGGGGGGGAATTAAATTTTACTCAAAATCTGGAGATAGCGTTATCTGAAATAGTATTCGGTGTGCAGTTAAAATTATAGTTAACAACTCCCTAAGAATAAAATAACACACAAAAAAAGCCAATGTAAATCGCAAAATGCTAAAAAACGAAGAATATTGTAATTTTTCTCATCCTTTGATCCTACATATCTCTAAATGAAGTCATTAAAGTTTCTGTTGTACGTAAATACCCTGTATCTTAGTCGATAGTGGGGATAGCCCCGTTTCTAAAACAATTTTTTCTCCAAAGACATCCTGGAATCACACCTGAAAATATTAGCCACGTATTCCAACAAAGGATTTTATTGAAAGTGTGATACGCGACTTTTTTTTATTTGAAGGCTATAGCTTAGGTATAACCCTTTATTCTACCAGTCCGTCATGTCGTTCACGTCATGGTTCAATATCTAGTGCTATGCTTAGCTGGAAGATATAAAAAAGATATGATAGATTAAGGGCAGTCTGGAGGATGCATGTAAAAGAGGCAATGAGCTTCGCGGTTGAACTCCTTGATGTTGTATGACTTCGCTTTTTTTAAGCAGCCGGCTGAGCCACAACCGTCGGGGTTAGCGGGAGACAGCCTCGTTGGAGTTTTATGGCTCCTGAAACAAGTCAATCCCACTAACCAGCCAACCAAGGCTGTGACGCAGGCAGTACCAGACTACGAGGTGAACAAAAAAGTGCACCGTCCGATAGATGAAAACCAGATCAAAGCGGAACTTTGGTGCCATATTATTACCCTGTAAAGTTGGCAGGATGCTTTATTAGGGCTACCTCTGAGGGCATGAGTATTTTAAATCATCAAAACGGCGGTATCTTATGAATGACAATTTGTACGGGAAATGTACAATATCTTTTTTTTGTAAATAATCGCATAACCTCCAAACTTAGTCAAAATTTTTGTAACTTTGCCAGCGTTTTCCAAGTAGAACTTATGCCAATTTTGCATGGATGCCTATCAACGCAGTCAAATCCAAGGCCGGGAGCCAGGGTAATTCTGTTACCAGATAGTCAAGTGGCCATTAGGCTAGGCCCGTATAACTTCCAAGCTTATCGGCAACTGTCAGAAGGAGCTCTATTCCCTGGCCGGAAGGTACAGGGTCACTTGGGTACCGGGTCACAGGACAATCGAGGGCAACGAAAAGGCAGATGAATTGGCCAGACTGGGGACCACTCTCGTAGGCACATCGGTGGAGAATATACAGAAGCCTTCTAAAGAGAGACATCTCCATGTACTTTCTCTCAGTAGAAGGGTCCAGATGGAGAAGCCTATCCTTAAGGGAGAAGTCTAGGAAGGCTTGGCCTTGTTATAACAAACAAAGATCGCGAGACCTTTTGGTGATGCAACGAAGGGATATTGCCAGAATCGTATCAATAATAACGGGACACTGGCCAATTGGCCCCTAATCTATCCTTTCTCCTCTATCCTTCAAATTAAGCTTGCTACTAGACATTGCACTATGACTTGAACGACGGACTAGTAGTACAAAGGGTGATTCCTAAGCTTGTCATTACCACATAAACAAAAAGATATCACTCCCTGATATGTTTTTACTATTTCAACAATTTTTCTTACTTATTCCAAACATTAAGGGCCTGTCCGAATCCAAGCCTTCGTATTGTTATAACAGTCAGCGAACAAGCTGAGCTATTATACCAATTAAGAAAAAGGCAAAGCTTTCTAACCTGTCCGAATTCGTTTGCTTAGCTTGACATTTGACATTTTGAAGTTTATTGTTTATTGAAAATTGTTCTCAGAACATGCCTATAACAATCACAATTAATTGTATTTACATACATTTTGTAGCTGACATTGTTAATTCTATTCAAAACTTCTTACTACCAACCAACCAATTTAACGCAGTCTACCTCACGAAGTCAATCCAAGCCTTGACTCGCTCATCATGAGCCATTGTTATGAATTCGGACAGAGCTTAGCTCGGTGTGACGTCACGAACTGTCATAACAAGACGAAGACGAAAAATGTCATGAGAATAAATAATTAAAATTGTACCACAACTGCAAAAATACAGATTATATATATATATCGATAGGGGTGTGATACTTAACAAAATAACTATTTAAAGTTAATATTTTCTACAGTAGTTAGACAGTATCTTATACATTTAATATACACACATTGATGAGTAAGAGAACAATGAAAACAATCTTGTTTCTGTCTTACATTAGCCGTGTTCCTTTTCTCCTCATTTTTACTATTTCTTACTCGCAAGTACTCATAGCTACTCTTGCTCTAACAGCCGAGTAGCAATCGAGAGTAGTTACGCAATTGAAATCCGCTAGAGGTAAAGTCAATTTTTTGACTCTATTGCAGTGAAGGGCAAACCTACACAGCTAAAGAAATGCATTTGTGTAAAAGCTATCAAAAGTTTTCTAAAGCTTTACACTGACTAGACAGTGTATTCTTTCATATGAGTACAAAATCTGATACGTTCCCACTCGCATGAAGTCTTAATTAAGACTGATAAGCTTTTTCTTGGATATTCCGGTCATCTGACTTCCCCGTGTTCTTTTAATGAACTGGGTTTTGAGAGCTTTTGAGGAGCTTTTGAGTTCCCATACAAAATCGAAGAACCAGAAGACCCAGATACAACCTGGGTTTTCGATTTTGTATGGGAACTCAAAAGCTCTCAAAACCCAGTTCATTAAAAGAACACGGGGTTCGTATACATATTCAAAGTTCATTCAAAGCTCTAAAGCTCATTTGCTCGCGAGCATAGGAATGCCCATCACTGCTCTATTGCGAATTATTTTGCGCCTAGAGATAGGCTTTTGATTGTTTTGAGCTTTTTTCAAATAAAAACGTCTATAAATAAAAATAAAAATAATAAATTTATAAATAAAATAAATAAGAATATAAATAATAAATTTACCGCATTAATTTAAATAATGTTGTAAATTATTCTTACCTTTTATTTGTATACAAATAAAATAACAAAAAGTTGAGATTAGGTTTTACTCATAAGTACAAATTTCGCGTTCCTTTTTTGCTTTACTCATGAATACTCAAAAGGAGAAATGGAACGCAGCTATTAGTACTTAAAACTTGTTCTTGACTTTTTATGTAATTTTGTGTCACAAGGGCGTCGTGTTTTTTAATTTTTTAATTCTGTTGTTTTTTTTCATATTTTCGTGGAAATAGACCGTTGTTTCATTAAATTTTTATTCTAAATCATTAAAGGGACCTCCTGTCAAAAAATGACGATTTTTGACTAAAATTGAGATTTTGGTTTTTTTGCATAATATTGTTCTTTGAACTTTCCTCTATATGAACTTTCCTCTATACAATGTAAAAATGTGTTTTTTCGACGTTTTTATATGTGTAAACTTGAAATAAACAAGAGTAAAACTTCGATCCGTTATATCTCGAAACTTTATTTTTCATATTTTTGTAACTTCAAAAAAACCCAGTGGCACAGGGTTTCAACCGATTTTAAAGTTCGACATCTCAAAATGTTGACTGAACCTTCCTCTTTGAAGTTGTAAGCCCGATTTTTAATTTTTTGTTTATAACTAAAGTTATAACAATTTAAATCCGAAAACCTATTAGAAATGTCGTAGAAATGCTCCATTTTGACCCTTTTTGGTATTTCAAAATGTGAATTATCATAACTTTTTAATTAAAAAAATATCAAAAATCTGGCTTACATTTCTATAGGGGAAGGTTCACTGAGTAATTTGAGATGTTAAACTTTGAAACCGGCTGAAACCCTGTGACACTGGGTTCATTTAAAAATTGCCGTTTTCCGACCATATTCCTGACCATATTCCTTTTTACATAAACAAATTAATACAAATCAAAAATTTAACACACGATATATATTTCTAACATAAAAGGCTGCATTTGTGTGAAATTTGAAAATGTTTTGTTGAGTACTTCACATTTTAGCAATTCTGGCAGGAGGTCCCCTTAAACTGCATTTCTTCCCGAAAACCAAAATTCAAAACGCCCTCTTTCGAAAACGGGCAGACTAAACCCCCCATTTTTGTGTTTTTTGTCGATCATTTTTTATCTACTATCTACGATTAACCGCTTGACAAGCTGTGACGGGACACCCTGTATATGTATAGATAGATGAAATACACATAATGCGAGGACATTCCTTTTCTATTCATTTTTACTATGTTTTACTGTGGAGTACTCGCAACTACTCCTGCTCTAAGAACTAGTAAATAACACGTATAGTTGTGGAATTGAAATCCGCCAGGGGGAAAGTCGCCATTGGGAGTCTATTCTGAATTATTATTCACTTAGTGGGAGGGTTCAACATTGCAATAAGTTAACATCATTATAAAAACTATAAATAAAATTTTAGCCGTATGATTATCTAAAGCAACTATTTTTCGTTTTACTTTAAAAATTTAACGCATTAGTTTCCATTATGTTGTATGTAAATTCTTCTATTTATAACTTTTTATTTGAATACAAATTGAAGTATCGTCAAAAATGTTAGGTTAGGTTTTACTCAAATCGACAAATTTTGTGTTAGTTTTCTGCTTTACTCTTCTTCTTCTTTAACGGCTCTACAACCGGGATCCGGTCCTGGCCTCTCGCAACTGTTCTCTCCACCGGTCCCGATTCTGAGCCGATGTCATCTAGTTTGGCATCCCTATGCTCTGAGCGTCCTGGTCTACGCCATCCTTCCAGCGTAGGTTGGGTCTCCCTCGCTGTCACACCCCATAAGTCTTACCGCTTTACTCACAAGTACTAAATATAGTCTAGCATATTCCATGATATCGAGAAGCAGGGGCGTTTCCAGCCAATTGGCCTGGGGGGGGGGGGGGTAATTTTAAAAAAAGAAAAAACTTAAATATTTTTTTATTCCATAAATACCATTTGAACGCTCCCCAAGCCCCCTAGCTGAAGTTGCCTTTTCACCTCAGCAAATGTCAAAAATTTCTGCCACTAGTATTTAACGGTTATTTAGCCCTAATAGAACCTACATACGCAGCGGCAGAATTTTTTTTCAATTTTAGCCCTTTTTTAGCCCCCCCCAACCCCCTGGCTCGAGGTGGGTCCACTTCCCGCAAAAATGTCATATTATAAAAAATGTTTGAAATTAGTTGAAAAGCTTATATACCAAAAGGCAGAAGGTTAGGGCAACACGATTTTTTCAAGTGCCAGCTCCCCTACTAAAAGGAAGAGTTATCACTTCTCTTCATTTTGTTTACATAGGCTGTTTCCACAGACAGAAGTCGTCTGCAATCGTCAATTCTCTTTTGGTGTTCGGTGAAAAATGGTATGAGCTTCTACACGAGGGAACAACTTGTAGGCAACAAATCATTTGTTGTTGTTCTAGACATTCTCTTTGCGAGCAAAACGGAATATCAGAAAAAAAAACAACAACAATGCAGGAGCTGTCAAAGTGTGCGAACAAAAATCTGCTGAAAATATGGTTCAAATTTGCGTTCCCTTCCCATCGTCCTCTCTCACCCACTTCTTCATAAATTACTTTGCAGCCGACTCTTGTCGTGTCGTGTGCACGCTCGTGTGGAACCTGTCATAGCATACCATATTAAAGCGAGTCTCGGGTATCGGTCCCTTCCACGACTCTCCAGCAGTTTGGAAAATTTCACCGTCATAGATCGCCGACTAGATTCACCATAACTTATCTTGTTTGTTTGAAATATTGATAACTTTTAAGAATAAAATTAAATAAGCGAACGAAAATTCTTAGCGGGGGTAATTACCCAATTACCCCACTCTGAAACCGGACACTGTTGAGAAGAAAAAAATTTGGTCGGGCAGAAGAAAAAATTGTAAGAAAGATAGCGTTTTTTGCATCTATCCAGCAGGTGCAGAACATAACCTCAAAAATTCGGAAACGGTCGAAAAAAGGGTTTGTCGCATTTATAAAAACACAAAGCAAGATGCAAAAAAAAGTTAAATCAGAAAGTTGTAGAGAATAAAAATACCTGTCGAATGACACTTGTTGGATACGATTCCGTTAGTTATTGCCCGAGAAAATCGCGAAATTTCATCGAAAATCGCCTTTTTTTGTTTTCGCTGGGAACGGTTCAATTTTTATTATAATTATTTGTAATTAACACAAAATGTTACCTCTGCCAACTAGAAAACGAGCATTATTGAAAAATTAAAAAAAAAATTAAAATTGCGCCTTTTATAGCGATTTTTTGGAAAAAAAGGTCATTTTTTAAATCGGCCATTGCTCAGGATTGGGATGGCCTTGAGAGTCGACCCGGAGCTTAAATTCTTCATAACGGATTGTACTATCATGTGCCGAAATTTTTTTTATATCTTTATAACCTCAAATAAAACGAATAAAATCAGGATGATTTCGAAAATGCCAATAATTCCAAGCTTATGAATGTTACGCTTTTATAATTTTTTACGTAATAAGTACGTAATTAGTAAGGTATAAAAGCGGAAATTATGGTTGTAAGAAGCATATCTTGAATTGTTTAAGTATTTGTTCCAAATGCGACGAGGAGAATTGTAATAATTTCGAAATTGTATGCACGACACCAGATGTTATACCTGAAACCTGACTTAGATACAGTTCCAGTTCTGATACAGAAAAAGGCGACAATCAAATGTTAAATGATAATGAAGAATTGTAATGGAAAATTTTAAAAAAATTGATGAATCAAAAAATAAAAGTGTATTTATTTTAATTTTATAGTACTTTATTTAAATTCCTAACTTTATTTATGGCAAAACCATGAATATTGTAGTAAAAATTAAATACTAAAAAATAATAATGAATATAAAAACTACGTAAAAAAATTCATAAGTTTGGCATTATTGGCATTTTCGAAATCATCCTGATTTTATCAAAGAGACTTAAATGAAAAATGCTTAATGCAATAAAAAACGAAGTCAGAAACTTATTTTTTGTTGCTCTATTCTCACAACAGTACATGAACACTACAAATCGCTTATTCAATGTGATTTATTGTTTAGGGGCTTAGATGTAGGTACTAACTTAATAAGCTTCTCTATAATAGCTATTTAGCTGTTCTATGATTTATGCAAAACTCCTGGAAGAAAATTGATATAGCAAATAATGCTGATGCGTAGAATATGTAAATATTAAGGAAATTTGTACGTCGTGAGTACAGCATAAGTTTAATCCAACTCACAATGAACAAAGCAAGTCCTTTCACTCTAGTTCTCGCATATCCATCTCATATCTTTACAAGGCACTAGAGTGTGCCTTATAAGATAAACTCATTGAAATGATGCACTTCCCTGAATAGCAGCTCCCCTAAGTATTCCCACTCAGTACGTACATGGGAGGTATACGTACTTGACTGACGTGAAAATATCTTCTTTATTCGTGATGAATTCCAGAAATCCTTTTCTGTATTTAGTGTTGTTGATATGGACTGGCAACAAAAAGGGTTTTGTCTGACTTCTAAACAAAGGTACTATTCCTTCTGTAAGAAGCAGAAACATTTATCCGCCCGGCTTCATCGTTATAATGTTCTGGCGTTCTGAGCTCAGTCCAACTATTTTCATTTCACTCAGCTTTTAAGAGACTTGCCACAATTGCTTATGTAAAAGTGAATCTGGGTATGCTCGCCTCAAAAGATCTATACCGGGGCTGCTTAGTTTTCCACAATTCCTAAAGGAGAGATATTATGAAGGTTTTGTATATTAGATAAAAATGGGGCGCTATCGCCCTACAACTTTAATAATTATACTCCTTTTGGTCTTCTGATAAGGAAAAGGCGCAGACATACGACTTGTAATATTAGACAATAAACAAAGGAAATTTTTTCTGACCTCGTTTCCGCTAGAATTATACTAAAAAGACTGCAGATTGCTTGCAATTCATTTACAAGTACAGAGGAAGGTCCATCTTTCTTCGTTCAAACCTATATTTCTACGTATTTACATTTCTTTTAAATAAAGTCTGCGCTGAATAGCTTCTTCTGCCTTGAAACAAAAACAGCTGATTGCAATCTCAAACAGAAATAGCAATATGTGAAACTAGTTCGACTTAAATGACTTCTGAGATTGAAAAATTTGATAATGACGGATTGCAGTTCCATTTGTATCTTGATTAACCCAGTTTCCTTTTGATGCGACGAATGCTTTTCAAATCTTGCTTTACTAGGAATACCTTTGCGAGGCTTTAGTTACTCCTGACTAGCAAATCTGATAACGCCTCTGCATTCACGAGCATCTATTTGAGGTGCATGTTTTTTAAATAAATTCAACTGAGCGAACGGGAAATACTTTTACCATTTTTTTTAACTCGTACGTTTGTTAATGTAAATTAATGTGAACCTTATTTTTAAACAAACACCTTCATATTACTTTATTCCCAGAGGGTGTGCGGTAATATTTGCGCAGGATTCAAAATTCAGCTAACCTGTACAAGATTTATTTGGAATTATCTAATATACATGCTATAAATTAAATTTTGTTTTCTATACGGCGTAGTTTTAAAGTTTATCATACAAATTTAGAAAATGCGAGCTCGTACAGAATATGTCAGACAAATCAAAAAATAAACCAAGTATCACATGATTAACCCAAATTGAAGATATGAATATAAACAAGTCTTAAGGGCCCCATTCAGCTCAGTCTATAACACCGTTTCAAACCAAAACCGCACAGGGTGTGTAAAATCCGGAGTACCGTTCAGTTCAATTTTGTGGAATGTGTAAATTCTGCGAGCCGTAGATTTTGAACTGCCCAAACTAGAACTGTGCAGATAAAAAGCGTGAGTGTGGCTGCTGTGTATTTCCTCAGTCCATTTCAGTTTTGAGCTTTGAACGGATGTTATGGATTTTTAAAAAAAACAAAATTTTTTCCTGTCAGGCATAGGTGAAAACGCTCGAAAATTTCCATCGCAGGAAGCTAGCTAAGTCTTGTTCTTGGTCTTGTTCTTGCAAACATAGCTAAGTGTTGGTCTTGGCCTTGGTCTTGCTAAAAGTGCAAGACCAAGACAAGACAAATGTGCAAGGCCAAGGCTATTTTCGCTCAACAAGTATGTATTGTATGTATTTTTATAAATTGGTTATTAAAAAAAGAAACGTAGGAATCTTCATTTTTGTAAGGTTTTCTTTTCAAATCCTGAAAGATTGAACAGAAGAAGGACTCATTTCCTAGACACCTAGAAGGAAAGTAACAGAGCATCCAATTGATTAAAAAAACACTTGACAGTGTGAAACATCTATCTCAATCATTTCGGCAAATTTTGCTTCGAAATGCAGAAATATTGATTGTGAATCTCGTTGACACACAATGCATGCAAAGGCATAGTGTACTTAACTCCGGTTCCATGAATTAGAGCCACTCAATTCTGAGAAGAAAAAGTAAATTTCCAGGCGGTGTGTGTGAGAGAGAAAAAATTTTGAAATAGAGCGAGAATAGTATATTCTGTAACAAGTTTGGAATGATGCATATTCCGCACAAGTGGAAGTTTGGCACACGAGCCGAAGGCGAGGGTGGCGGTCCACGAGTGCGGAATATGCCATTCAAAACGTGTTGCAGACTATACTTTTTCTACGCCTTTAATTAGTTTTTATTAATATTTTGTAAAGAAAAACGTACCTTCTGTAAAGCTAATGTCAAAAATATAATGTATAAGGCACAGCAAGATATTTTAACGCTAAATAACATATTAGTAGGGAGTGTTCATTCATAACAATTTTGTAATTTAATAATTCGTTAATAGATGGCCACCGCAAAATTTATTAAAAAAATGCTATTATTTTCTGCAATTTAATAATTGAATAGTTTATTTAAAGATAAATGTTTCTAGCTCAACATCATTGATTGTTTATTATTGAAACAATCCTTTTCTTTCTTTAATTAATAAATCTTTTTTTTCTTTAATTAATAAATTATAGTCTTGGATTACGACGAACAGATGTCGCCAGTAGTAGTCATTCCATAACAAGTGATGGAATGGATATTCCACACGGCTGTGGAATGCTGCTAATTCCGTAACTAAAAGTAATATCAGAATGCCTGTATTCTAACAGAGGCGTAGAAAAAGACTATTTAGTGCTGAATGCAAAAACAAAAACCAAAAGGCGCAGACAACTAAATAACTGTGGGTTTTGTTTTGGTTTGAAAAATTAGTATGAAATTCATAACTTTTTTACGGTTCATTTGATTAGAGCCAGCAAACAGATTGTCGTTCGTGAAGCTGAATAGTTTAGTTACTAAAATTTTTAAACTGAAGTTAAAAATTAGAATTTTGGTTATTCACTTTTTAATCAATAGGTAAGAAAAAGTGTTTAACCTTTAATTGCCGAGGCGGTGTCACGGTGACACTGTACGGGTTGGAACAACAATATTTCAACAACTATCAAACTTATATAACTGTGTCTTTCAGTAGCTGCTTGTTTTGACTCGATCTTTCGTTAGTTGGTCTCGCGCAAGCTGCAAGTTCACACGTGTTCCCAATATCGCACCTCTGGTATCACACATGTCTCCAATGTGCCCAAAAAGTGTGCCCAATTTGTGCCAATGAAGCTATTGATTTATAAAATGTTTATTTTTTCTTGTTTATCAGAAGTTTATTTTGTTAATTCTAAAAAAAGTTATAATATCTAGATATTTTAAGACTTTTCTCATTCGTCATGAAGACTGATAATTAAGTTCCTTAAAATGTGCCATTTTGATAATTTTGAAATTAAAAGCATTTATGATATATTTTTGCTGTTGTTATTACTACATCTAAATCTTGAATAATTAATCTTTCAGATAATGCAGGGTTTCGCAAGTTTTTTTTAATAACGATTCACAAGAATACCGCTTAAAGTAAGGTGTCACCGTGACGTAACCTCAGCAATTATGTACCAAAAAATAGGGTCGGTAACTAAAGGTTAACTTCATCAGAAAGGGCCAAAATAGTTGTGTATTATCATGAAGGGCTTTCAGGTCGTGATATAGCTCGTAAGAACGGACGAGGTAACAAAGCCATACTTAATTATTTGAAGGATACAAAATCTTATGGATTAAGATCTTATGGTTATTTTCATGACGTTAGGAAAGAGGAAGTGTTTTCCCGGGTGAAAATAAAAGACCGAAAAACAGCCTAAAAGTACATTGAAAGCCGAAAAGACACCGAATAAACACCGAAATATTATTAGAAGCCGAAAACAAGCCGAAAAGACGCCGATATATTGTTGCTTAGATGGATCGACACCGAAAACAGGCCGACAAGACGCCGACATATTATTGCTTAGATGGTTCGACGCCGACAACAGGCCGAAAATACACCGATATTTTTGGCAGTAGCAGAATAAAACTACATTACAAGAAAATTTATTTTTATTTTCGTAGAAAATTCGGCTTGTTTTCGGTGTCAATACATATTTTGAATTATTTTTTAAAATAACTTAGAAATACCTTTAACATCTGGACTTAAGAATATTTCGATAAATGAAGACTTTTAGCAAAACAATTTTCTAAGTTCAAAAGTACACTAATATTTCAAAGATTAATTCAAAAAATTGTGAAATTAAAAAATTTATTACATAAAATTACGTTACATACTCGTAATTTCTAATTACAGCTACTTCTATAAATTTTTATTGAAAAATTTGCAATATATAATCACAATTAAAATCAGCATCATTAACAAGTTTCGTTATATACATATATGTTATTATCAACTTTAATAGTAAAACAGATTTTATTTGATTGATTTTTATGACTCTACTGGCCAGCACCAGCACCACCAACAACCAACAATGGAACTTATCAAAATTTATAAATTTGATTGCATATATGCAATCAAATATAGACATATGAATATATTTAAACAAAAATTAATAATAATAATAATAAATATAATAATAATAATTATTCTTATTATAATAATAATAATGATAAGGGGCCATCCAGGGGTCTAGCAAAATGTGACCATTTGTGGCAGGGGGGGTTCATGAAAATGTGACGTCCGGAATAATAATTCCAGTTGAGTAATAATTTGAATTCAAACCCTAGTAGGCTACATAGTTTAGTTTGACAACTCGAGTTATTCAGCGATTTCCAACCTCCAAATATTTTCGTGTTGTTGTTGATCATTCGCGATTTTCGCTCGGTTTATTTTCGCACTTTTCACATGTTTCGTTCTCTTTGCAATGATTTAACAGCCTTAACTCTAGAAAATATCTAGTCTTCTGCGAACCGACATATATTGTTTAAAATTGTAAGTACCAAATCAACCATTTTCGCTATTTTTGTGAAATTATCGAAATTTACATGGAGAGAAATAAATTGGTAGAAATTCGTATTTTTGCTGGTGAAACGATGCCCAACTCGAAAAAATTCATGTATTTTTTACTACAAAAAAAATGTCGGTTTGAATTTTACTGTTTTGAATTTCACTGCACTTTTACCTTTTTTTCCAGTACATAAATAAATGTTTCTATTAATGGCTATGAATCCTATTTGTTTTTACGGCTATTTATTTACCACATGCTAATGACGTTATTAATCGCAACAATTTGTAATTTTCGATTTTAATTTTGTGATGTGACATTGGGGGGGAGGGTCTGGAAAAATGTGACCATTTGTGACATGAGGGGAGGGAGGAGTCAAAAATCCTCTGAAAAACTGTGACGTCCTTTATGGACGGCCCCTAATAACAAATGTACTGTGTTACAATAAATATATTTATAGAAAATAAATAATTGCTTATTTTCAGTATATGTATATACTATTATAAAATGTTAATATTTAGGCCTGTTTTCGGTGTAATTGCAACTACACAGAAAACAGGCCGAAAAACGCCGGCGCGTGGGCCTTATGGGACTTATGCATCGGCGTTTATTCGGCCGGTTTTCGGTAAATATTTTGGTGTCTTTTCGGCATTTTTTCGGTTTATGCTGTAAACATGCTAAGGGCGACGGCGAAACTATTTTCCTCGGCCACGGCGTATGGCCCGACGAGATTTCTTGTGTGCACACACTAAGAGCGACGGCGACACAAATTAAAAAACACACCGGAATAATCATCTTGGAAAGCCGCATCCCAGTAGGGAATGGAAACCTTCCAGAGTCGATTCTGTACATGTTCCTTCGAATGCATAATGTCTACTTTCTAGATCGAAACATCGCTTCGATTAACATTGCGATGTCCTAGGGTCGAAGGCATAACGGCCACCTTTTGCAATACAATTCATTCCAATATGAATGTATAAGAGCTACTTTTTGCATTACCATACATTCCAATATAAAGGCATAACGGCTATCTTCATTTCCTTATGCATGACACTTTACATTACCATTTCTTCCAATAGCCATCGATTCACATTGCTTCCAATTTCTACAAAGATTTACTGCATTCCAATTTCATGAATTCGTAAATTCCCTACTGGGATGCTACACACACACAGGAACACACGAGAATAGCAACACGACCCCATGCCACTGCGCCCATGCAATTTTGACAGGCGACGGCTACGAAATATTAATTGGATCGATTCGGTAGCCACGCTCGGCGACGTCGCCGTCGCAGTCGTCTGCAGATTGTGCGCCTTCATATATAAGCCGTGTGTTCTATTCGTTTTTGACAGTCGCCGAGGAAAATAGTTTCGCCGTCGCCCTTAGCATGTTTACAGCATTATGGTCATTGGGCATATTCACACGCTGCCATAATTGTGGTGAGTAAAACCGGTTTTATTCAACTACTAGCAACTCAGACGGGGCGTAAATGAGTGTAGTAAATTCGAATGCTATGCAGGAACCTTTAAATGTATTGCAGATGAAATTTACTTGTTAGAGAAAAACAGAGCTAAAGAATGCAAGAGATAGAAGTAACTTTTTATATGTGTGCCAGTTTTCACGCCTTTGCTTTTGCGTGAAAAATGTTTCGTTAAGTTCTTCCGCTCCCTTCCCTCTCTCATCTATAAAACCGGTTTTAGGCGCCATGAATGTGCACTGTGTGAATATGCCCATTCACATGTCGGCGTATATTCGGTGTCATTTCGGCGTTTTATCGGCCTTATGTTCACTACCTCGGGTATTTTTCGGCTCTTTTTACCATTCAATTTTTGAGCCTAAAATACGCCGAAGTTCTCTTATTTTTCGGCCTCTTATTTTCACCGGGGTTTGAACCGCCATCATAGTAGAGAAGGAAGCGTAATGGTCTGGGGTGAAATCTATTATTATGGCACAATTGATTTGGTGTTCCAAAGTACAAAAATTACCGGAAACAGTTACAAGACGTTACTGGAATACGTTTTCCCTAAAATTCATGACATTTATTCACCACTCTCATGGATTTTTCGACAAGATAACGCGCAATACACACAGCTCTTGTTGTAAAGTCGTGCATTACAAGCCAAAATGTCCAGCTATTGCCGTAGCCACCATATTCGCAGGACTTAAACATAATAGAAAATATTTGGGGCTGGCTCACACCCAAACTATGCGAAGGAGGGAAGCAGTATGATACTAAGGAAGAGCTGATTCTAGGGATTAAAGAGGCCTGGGCAGAAATCTCACTAAATCATTTGAAATCATTGTACGACTCCCTTAAGGATCGTATTTTTGAAGTTATTCTGGAAAATGGAAGTCAAAAAAAACCAATACCGTGATGCACAAAAAAGGATGAAATAATTGTTGGTAGTTCTTTACAATACTAATCCAATCAGAATGGATTTAGAAAGAAGAATCACTTTTGAAAAAATATTTTTGTAATTCTTTACAACATTAATCCAATCAGAATGGATCTAGAACGAAGAATCACTTTTGAAGACGGTGCCAGGTTGACTTTCATTGCACTAATCTTGCTTCGAAAATTGTTTTCATTTCTTTGTTAACCTTATGCACTTAATACATTACCCCGAAAACAGGTGTTAGCACCGTCTTCAAAAGTGATTCTTCTTTCTAGGTCCATTCTGATTGGATTAATGTTGTAAAGAATTACAAAAATATTTTTTCAAAATTGATTCTTCTTTCTAAATCCATTCTGATTGGATTAGTATTGTAAAGAACTACCAACAATTATTTCATCCTTTTTTGTGCATCACGGTATTGGTTTTTTTTGAAATAGGTTTTTAAAAATTTATTTTATTTCGTACTTTTTAGTCCGTTCATTTTTTTTCGGGCCAATTTAAATAAAAATATTTATTACGATAAGTATAACACGCCGTCGCCGAAAGGATCGAGGCAGTAGCTAAATAGTTTTTGCAATAATGTATTTGCGTACTTTCGGAGTTATTTAATAAAAAAAAATTATTTAGTATGAAACAAAATTCCCCGAATGAAAATAAAAAACAAAATTTTATCAAATTTATTGTGAGAATGTAAAGTCGATTGAAAGAAATAATGCAACAGCCCGGAGAATCGAACTCGGAACGCTTGGACGAGAGGCAGGTATTTACTCCCTGTGCTACGAGAGAGCGTTTATATATATTGGCTAAATATCTACATAAGTCATATCGGAAATTCGGGTAAATAGTTCTCCAATTCAAAGGATAATACTCGTAGAGTGTACACGAGTATGCATGGAATTTCTCACCGAAGAGTATGTAATAATTCTTTAAAAGATTAATCCAATCAGAATGAATTTAGAAGAGAAAAGAAGAAAAAAAGTCGAACTGTCCGATCCGGGGTTTGAACCCGCAATAATTAGTTCGGTAGACTTTTACGTAGACGCTACGCCAAGTCCCTCTTAAGTATTTGGTGACAATAAAGAATTTTGTGATACCTTTGAAATAATTTTATCTATTCAACGTGTACTAATTTTACCAGTTTTTTAAGCCTACTTTCGAACTCCTTTTTCAGAATTTAAAAAAAATTGCATGGGACCACCGTGGGAAACTATCCTATCAAGCAAAAAAAGAAAAAAGCAAAAAGTTATTGCGTTACAATGTTATGCGTGAACAGCACCAAAAAAAACATACCTACGCGTCGAATTGATAACCTCCTCTTTTTTGAAGTCGGTTAAAAAACAAAAAAAAGTAACAAAATATAAAAAAATATAATAAAAAAAATATGAAATCTAAATACTAGGATAGATGAAGAAATATAAAAAGGAGAAAAAAAGAGAAAAGGAAAGCAGAAAAGTAGAAGTTAAATGATAAGAGAAAAGTGCAAAAGTATGCGTTCGTGCTCTAAACTGTCCTTTTAGTTAGGAGATTGAAAAGACGCTTCCTGAAGATGGGCGCTGAATCCACGCGTTGCAAATCAATTGGGAGAGAATTCCAAAGCAGAGCTGCGACGACAAAGAAGAACGTTGACCAATTAGGGTGCGGAAACGTGGAATAATAAAGTTATTGTTTCTTAGAGATTGCAAAGGCTGCACAAACTGGTGAAGGTAGCCAGGTTTGTGATGATGAAGGATATCATGAAGTAGACGAAGAAGCCGAAACTCGCGGTAATCACTAAACGAGCAGCCTAAAACCGAATTAGAGTAGGGTGTGATATGATCAAAACGGCGTAGATTGTGGATGAAACGTACGCAATCATTGAAGGCAATATTGAGCTTACGGGCGCAGGAGGAATCAAGGGAAGGGAAAATGGAAAGGCCATGCATTAAATGAGGGAGGAGTAGGGTTTTCACTAAGTTCATACGGAGAGCCCTACTGAGCAGACCACAGTGGAGCCTAAGTTTAGATAGTTACCCGTAAGTTTTACGAAGAGTATAACTGACGTAATCGCAACAGGTCATACCACTATTGAGGACGACTCCAAGATTTCTCACACTACCAACGCAGTCGAGAAGGACTCCATTTAAAGCAATAGCAATATCAGGGAAGTCACGACGAACAGTGGGAGAAGAGGATATAATGGGATTTCAGAGGATTGAGTTGTAGAAGGTTCAAAGAAGACCAGTTGCAAATATGCTGGAGGTCGGCGGCTAGCTTCTCAATACATCTTTCAAATTGATCTTTTAGTGCCGAAATATAGAGTTGCACATCATCTGCGTACATGTGAATCTTGGAGTCATTAACTACTAAAGGAAGATCATTAATGAAAATACTGAATAGGAGAGGCCCGAGGATGGAGCCTTGGGGGACGCCAGCATGAAGTTAGGCAATCGAAGAACAATTGGTGCCGAGCACGACTTTCTGAGAACGGTTAGTTAGAAAGCTTTGCATCAGGTTGAGAGCAGAAGGGGAAAATTTTACTTGCTGGGGAAGTTTTTGCAGAAGCAAGGCGTGGTTAACACTATCGAACGCTTTAGAGAAATCAAGTAGCACCAAGCAGGAAACATGTTGCTCATCAAGGGACTGACGGATATCGGAAGTGACTTTAAGGAGGGCAGACTCACAGCTATGACGCTTGCGGAAGCCAGATTGCTATACATTTATTATTTGGTGAAGTTCACAATGCTCAAGTATTTGAGACGCTATCAGCTTTTCGAGAGCCTTTGCCAAAAAAGGGAGGATACTGATAGGCCGGAGATCCGAGGGGCAAGTATGAGACGGGCACCTGGGAATTGGCATAATCAAGGCAAGCCGAGGGAAACTTAGATACAGTGAGGCAAGCGTTAAATAAGTGAGTAATAACAGGTAAGAGGCAAGATGTGATCATATTTAAGAACCTGGGAGGGATGTTATCATGTTAGCGATTTTATATCCGCGGTGAACCAAGGCTTAGATTTTGCTACACAAAGCGACGAACTCATCAAATAGATCGAGCAATATCCGATTGAATTCAATAACTTTACCATCAACATCAGTCATAGCAAATACGTTAGACCAGGGTAGACAAAGACACCTCTGAACGAGGCGTTCTTGGTCAATATTGGAGAAGTCACGATAAGTGAGAGTGGTCACAGGAGGCGGGTCAACGAAGAAGCTATGACAAACGAATAAAATATCGTGATCCAGGTAACTAGGGGGAGAGATTTGATTTAGAAAGATGATGGAGCTAAGATCATTAGTAGGAACACATCGAGTAAGGAGGGTGCCCTACAGTTAAAATATGTGGGGAGAACATTGATAGGACTCAAACTAAGAGTGTGCATAGTATACACAAAATAATTTTGTAGTGTAGATTTCTTTATTAAGTTGACGCTGAAATCACCGCCAACCAAGATGTTTTTGTACGTACGAGAGAGGAGCTCAAGCGTGTCGCTAAGTTCTTGAAAGTTAACAGGGTTAAAAAGGCCAGGAGGAGAATAAACACAAAAAAGGAGTTTATCGGAAGCAGTAGAGATTTCGATGCATATGAATTCGATACCCGAGTGCTTAGAGAACGCAACTGGTTTAGAGTTTAAGTGATCACGCACATAAATAGCAACTCCGCCTCCAATGCGCCCTTGGCGATCGTTGCGGAATACTTTATATCCTGCAATGGATACCAAGGAGGAAGGAATGGATTGATTAAGCCAGCTTTCACTCCAAAGTACGGCGTGCACATCTGAGTTAATAAATATTTCATTTAATTCATCAATTTTCGGACGGATGCTTCGGGCGTTTAGTAAGCAAGCGTTGAATCCTCGATGTTTCGCACTTAAAATTTTGACCATAGTTCTCACCCGGTCGCCGCAACTGAAGCTAGACGACATTGCTAAGGTACAAAAATACGAAACAGCGAACACCATCAGGAAGCAGAATCAGGTAACTGAAACGGTAGGAGGGAAATTGAGCTGAGTTAGAGCAAGAATACATACTTAGAAAAATAAAGATAAAAGGCGAACTTAAAAGATAAAAGATAAAAGAAGGCATCAAAGAAACGTAAGAAAAAGCCTGAAAATATAACAAATAGAAAACAGGAAAAAAAGAAAAATTATTTAAAATGATGAAAATATTATATCTAAGAAAATAGTCCACTCAGACGCTGGCTGCACGTGACTCCAGAGTTTCGGCGGAAGGGCATTGTATTTGGTCGATATCTCGCAGAACAACAAAAGGTTCATCTTTACTCCTCCTAACACGTATAAGGCCGTCTCTGGTGGAGGCCGAGAAAAGTATTCCAATGTTACGCTGTTTTAACGCCTCCCACAATATAGCGCTGTTTGCCGGAGTGAGGCTTTCATTAAGATGAACTGGGGAGTCGGCTGTGAATCCATCCAGCTCATAAAGAGGAAATTTTTTGTTAATTTTCAAAGCGTGCATAAACGCTTTCGCCTCACGCTGCCCAGAAAATTTGACGACAATCGGCCCATTACGCTGACGCATCCCAACACTCAGCCGAAAGGCTTCGCAAAAGACAGAGAGACGATGGTTGATCAAAGCAGCGAGGTTGGAGACAATTTTAAGCGGTGAGTCATCAGATTTCGCCGGAATGCCCAGAATAATGATGTCTCTGAGCCTCTGAGTCCGCGCAAATCATCTAAATGACGTTTATTATCAGCCAGCTGCGAGTTGATAATCTGAAGGCCATCAGCAAGATCAGCCGGTTGGGGATTGTTTTCAAGTGAGAAAACCATCTGACGTAGAGACTCAATAATGCCATCAATATCACCCAGCTGTTTTTTGTTTTGGTCAGCGATGGATTTTAGACCCTCGGTTAGACGTTCAGTTAGACGAAGTTCGATGGACTCGAGATGTTCGTTAAATGCTTTCAAGGATACGAAAACGTCATTGAATTTTTCCTCGGCATGCTGTAGAACGGGGCGAGTTTATCAAATTTTTGTGAGAAACGGGCTTCCAAAGCGGCAAGCAGCACCTCGACAGAACTTTCGTTCTGGCAGATTTCGGCAGACGCCCGTATAGCACCTCTTGTTACAGCTCGGGACGGGTTTTGTGAAGAAGGAAGTTTTTTGGACATCTTCGCGGGCACAATTTTCGCTTTGTCCGACATGGCAAATGAGGATAATTATTAATATAAATATCACTTATATGTAAATAAACTAGTGAAACAAATAAAAGTTAATTAAATAATTGTCGTGCGAAAAAATAGCGGATACAACACGGAGCACGGAATTTACGTCTTACTCAGTCAGCGACATTCGTCAGAACAGAAATGAACCGTAAAAAAGTCACTAATTTCTGACTAACCAAAACAAAAACCACAGTTATCTTGATAACTGCGCCTTTCGCTTTTGGCTTTTGCATTCAGCACTAAATAGTCTTTCTCGTTCTATTTCAAAATTGTTTTTCTCTCACACACACCGGCTGGAAATTTACTTTTTCTTCTCAGAATTGAGTGGCTCTAATTCATTGAACCGGAGTCTATGTACAAATAAGAATAATTGCTTTTACAATTATCATACTAAAAAGTAAATATACAATACACACATATATTTATATCATAATTACTTGAAATTCCTAATCAATTTTATATTTTTTGTTTTTAAAAGAATGAATTTAGGTGAAAATTTTGCAAGACTCTTGCTAGTAGATAAGCAAGACCGGTTCTGGGACCCCCCTCATATTTGCCTTCCCCACTTCGCCTCACCATCACTTTGAGCTTTCTATGTATGTGTGCACAACACACCCACACAACCATACCCACACACAACCATACTCACACACACAACCATACCCACATATACACCCATACCTACAACCTGGGGGAGGAGCCACACGCACACACATACTTTCTATGGAAAAGAGCCAAAGCCTTCTACATTTACAAGCCATGCCCCAGGTATGTGCATGTATGTGTATGAAGAGCCAAAATTGTGGAATTAACATTGCCGAAGCCGTACGGAACAATTTTTTAACTTTGTTTTTGCCCTTAAAAGTGGTAAAATAATGTATATTATCACTTTTTGGTGCACATGGATTATCAGTGATTAGTGCTTTAGTGATTGAATAAAAAAAATTAAAAAGAAGTGAGTGATTAAGTGTATTTTAAGAGTGTTAATTGATTAGGTGACCATTTTTGTTTACATTCGCGGTGGTTTTTTCGGGTTAATTTAGAGAAAAAATTTTGAATTTGTGTAGTAATATAATAAAAAGTGCTTTTTAAGTGATTAAAGATTATTATAGAATAGTTATTAAAAACATTAGTGCAGAAAAATGTGAAGGAAAAGTGAAAAAGTTATTGTTATTCATTTTGTGTGGTAGTACTTGCACTTATGTTTTTAATAACTCTTCTATAATAATTTTTACCTGCTTTAAATTCACTTTAAATTCCATTACTACACAAATTCAACATTTTTTCCCTAAATTAACACGAAAAAACCACCGCAAATGTAAACAAAAACGTCACCTAATCAATTAACACTCTTAAAATACACTTAACCACTAATTTTTTTTTAATTTATGGAGTCAGATCACTAAATAACTTATCACTGATAATCCGTGTGCACTAAAAAGTGATAAAATACATTATTTTACCACTTTTTATTCCAAAAACTAAGTTAAAAAATTGCTTTTCTCACAGCTAAATTGAAGTCCATTCTGACTGAAGTCCATTCTGACAGATAAATTGAAGAGCCATTTTCTTTGAATGTAAGTGTGAGATTTCGTAGTGCATGGCTTGTAAATGTAGAAGGCTTTGAAAAGAGCCCTTCATATTTACTTTCCCCGCCCGAGCTATGCATCACACCACCTTGTATGACACACCCCTTCATATTTACCTCCCCGCCCGATCTACGCATCACGAACACCATGATATTTGCCTTCCCGCCCGATCTATGCATCACACATACCACCTTGTATGGTACGCGCCCTCATATTTGCCTTCCCCCCACGCTGAACGAGCGCACAGCTTCCCGCCCAAAGCTTTCTACCCCTTATATCTACATACCCGCCCGATCTATACATAACACACACACACCACCTTGTATGGCATACCCCTTCATATTTACACCCTCACACACAGGGCATACCCCTTCATATTTACTTTCGCCCCAGGCATACCCCTTTTCTGGTTTGTTTATGTTACCGTGGCGCCACACACACATCCTCATACACACATGGCATCGCTGTTGTGCGCAAAGCTTCCCGCCCAAAGCCTTCTATATTGGAGATTTGAAATCCTATTGTTTATACGGCGCTGAACGATCCCGCCCGATCGATCTATGCATCACACATCACACCGGATGAGTAGATTATTTGTTTTATTTTCATTTCCCCACATGCGCGAAGAAACATTGCTATAGAAAATTTGGCTCTCAAAATATAAAATCGAAATTGTTGTTGTTGTTGTTTTTCTACATTAGGCCACTGGGTGAAGTCACATTTGAACGATATTCGAGATACCAACAATATATTTCGCAAAATCAGCTTTTATCGAGGCTTTCTGGATTTGTTTATACAAGCGCTGAACATGCGATCGAAGAATAGAATTTTTATCTTTCTTTCGGCCAATATGAGGGTGTGTATGGGTGAATGGAATAAGCAGAGAAGCAGATATCGACTTCTCGTATATGAATACGATTGATATGAGTTTATATGTATGGTGAATGGTTGATATGAATTATTCGTGTTCTTACTTTCAACCTATCAACAACGGATTTGTCATTTAATTAAAAGTAATGTCTGACATCGGGAAAAAAATTGTGACGCTAATAAACCAGGCTTTACCTCTAATAAAGGAAAGCAAAAATGAAGTGGAAATTACAAAGTGGATAAAATATTGTAACTATAACATCCGAATGATATATAAATATCAAAGAAATAGTGATACCATTGGTGAAAAACGAGGATTAGAAGCAAACATTGCTATGCTAAATTATTATCGTGAAGTGCTAAAAACCTTTTTGCATACTGGTTCGGGTATTAAAAACCGTGAGAAATTATTAGTGTGGAAAGATATACAATCCGCATTTAGTTCTCGAATTAGGTCATCGGTTATTCAAAATCTAGGATATAAAGATCCAAAAATATTTTTAAACAATGCTGGTAAAACGTTAATAATAAGAGTTAAAAATATTTTAAAACAATTTTCAATGATAAAAATGAATACAACATTGTGTGGTGAATTTAAGAAAATAATGACAAATGGTGATATGTGTACAGATTTAAAATATATACAAACTGCTAATATAAATATTGACTTCGGAACTGATTTAAAGGAAATAGTGAATGATATTAAGGAGAAACTTTTAAGTGAGTTGGAAGAATTTCAGGAACGGGATAGTGGATGGGCATTAGTGAAAATAATAAATTTAGGTGTTAACATAAACAGAAATTCGGTGTTTAAAGGATCCTCATATATAGAATTGCCCGCTGAGATAAAAAATAAAAAAGCATGTGTAAATGTAAAAAACTTTGATAATGCATGTTTCGCTTGGAGTGTAGTAAGTGCATTACACCCAGTACCAAATACTTCACATCAAGTATCAAATATATCACGTACAAGCTCCTATCCTCATTATGCTAGTATATTAAATTTAAATAATATTGAATTTCCCATGAAAATAAAAGATATACCCAAATTTGAAAAAAATAATAATCTAAGAATAAATGTGTATACATTAATTAAAGAAAATAAAAAAATATTAACAGTGCCAATATATATCAGTAAGAATGAATATGCTAAATGCATACACTTACTGATATTTACTGATGATGACGATGCTGAGAATGAAATGAATGTGGATGAAAATTGTGGCAATTGCCACTACTGCTGGATAAAGGATCTCTCAAGGTTAGTTGGTGTTCAAATTACAAAAAGGGCGCATAAAACATGGATTTGTGATCGATGCTTAAACCATTTCATCAGTGAATACAATTTAAACAAACATATAGAAGAATGCAAACAAATAAATACCTGCAGAGTCATATTACCTACAGAAAAATGGGTAAATTTTAATAACTATAAGTATAAAGAAAAGTGCCCTTTCATTATTTATGCTGATATTGAGTGCATATTAAAATCATTAAACGATGATACACAAAGTAATACAACACCCTACCAAAAGCATGAAGCTCATAGTATAGGATACTTCTTCCAGTGTTCCTACGATGAGAAATTGAGTTATTATCGCTCTTATAGAGGAGAAAAATGTTTGGAATGGTTCGCTCAAGAATTGGAGCTGATTAGCAAAGATGTATCGGAAATTTTTAAAAAGATAATTGCACTGGATATGAATACAAAGGACCGAGAGATGAGGCATAAAGCAGCCAAATGCTGTCATATTTGTCAGAAAACCTTTATAATATCTGATATTAGAGTTTGTGACCATGATCATCTTACTGGAAAATTTCGAGGAGTTGCTCATCAAACCTGTAATTTACTTTATCAGGATAGCCATGTTATTCCAGTAGTTTTCCATAACCTTTCTGGATATGATAGCCACTTCATAATAAAAGATATAGCACTTAATATTAATGGAAGGATTGATTTATTACCGCTAACAAAAGAGAAGTATATCTCCTTCACCAAACATGTAGAAGAGACCTCCATCAATCTACGCTTTATTGATTCAATTCGCTTCCTTCAATCATCATTGGATGCGTTAGCAAAGAATTGCACATCATTTCCGTTATTGGAAAAACAGTTTTCAAATAACCACTATAATCTTCTTCATAGGAAAGGTGTATTCCCATATGATTATGTTGATTCATGGGAGAAATTGGATGAAACAACCTTACCATCTAAGGATTCCTTTCATAGTCAACTAACTGATAGCGATATAAGCGAAGAAGATTATCAGCATGCATTAATTGTATGGTCTAGTTTTCATATTACTACTTTAGGAGAGTATTCGGATTTATATCCCAAAACAGATGTAATGCTCTTAGCAGATATTTTTGAAAACTTTAGAAACACATGTTTAAAAAGTCATAAACTGGATCCAGCGCACTATTTCACTACACCCGGTCTAACTTGGGATGCGATGTTGCTATATACAGGTGTTACATTGGAATTAATAGCAGATATTGACATGTTATTATTTGTTGAACGTGGCATCAGAGGTGGAGTAGCACAATGTAGCGGAAGACGAGGTAAAGCCAATAATAAATATATGAAGAAATATAACCCCAATGAAGAGGACAAGTACTTAATGTACTTAGATGCCAATAATTTATATGGATGGGCTATGTCTCAATATCTACCAACTGGTGGTTTTAAATGGATTGAATCCATTGATGTTAATAGTATTCCTGATGATTCACCAGTTGGGTATCTACTTGAAGTAGATCTGGAATATCCAGAATCAATACATGATATTCACAAAGATCTACCATTAGCGCCGACTTGCATGAATCCACCTAATTCTAAAAATCCTAAGCTATTACTTACATTATTTAATAAAGAAAAATATATAATACATTATCGCAATTTGAAACAATATTTAAAAAATGGCATGATTTTAAAGAAAACTCATCGCGTACTTCAATTTAATCAATCACCGTGGTTAAAACACTACATTGACTTAAATACACATTTTAGAGCCAGAGCAACAAACAATTTTGAAAAGGATTTCTTCAAATTACTGATCAATGCAATATTTGGTAAAACCATGGAAAATGTTCGGAAGAGGGTGATTGTAAAACTCCTTACAAAATGGGATGGGCGGTATGGTGCACAAGCTATGATATCAAAACCTAACTTTCATAGCGCATCAATTTTCGACGAAAATCTAGTGGCCGTGGAGTTAAACAAGATGGCAGCTAAAGTGAATAAACCTATTTATGTTGGCCAAGCGATACTTGATATCTCGAAAACCTGTATATATGACTTCCACTATGAATTCATAACAAAGGAATTCGGTGATAAAGCAAGATGCTTGTATACCGATACAGACTCATTAATATATGAGTTTACTGATATGGATCCATATGAGCAGATGATTAAAAATAATGTTAATAAATTCGATACGAGCGACTATGAGAACAATAATATTTTCAACATCCCGCTTTGTAATAAAAAAGTTTCTGGATTAATGAAAGATGAGCTGCATGGAAATATTATTACCTATTTTGTTGGACTGAGAGCGAAAATGTACTGTTTTAGGACCGATAATGATGCCGATGATGAAAGTCATAAAAAAGCTAAAGG
The DNA here is from genome assembly GCA_963855945.1 of Thereva nobilitata. Lineage (NCBI taxonomy): Eukaryota > Metazoa > Arthropoda > Insecta > Diptera > Therevidae > Thereva > Thereva nobilitata. The sequence goes on from OY979695.1 coordinate 97,767,014, forward strand.
AGTGAAGAACTATGTAGTCAAAAATAATATTAGCTTTGATGACTATGTTAAATGTCTGGATGACATGATTAGCATATCCAGAGATCAGAACTTAATAAGATCTAAAAAACATCAAGTATTCACGATCCGTCAACGTAAAGTAGCTTTGGATCCCCATGACGATAAAAGATATTTATTTGAGGATAGTACTGAAACACTTCCATGGGGACATTGCAACTTACCATCATCAGCACTATAAATGTATGTACGTATATAGATATACATAAGATTTATTTATTTATTTATTCATTTTTCTTTTTATAGATATGACAACTAAAGATATTTAGTATTACGGATATAAGCGTCATCATCTTAAGATAAACACAATTTTGACACGTAAGCTATTCTTATCTTAATGAGAACTGTTGTTGAAGAAATCTGATACTTCGTTTCCGGCGCTGTCGAAGAAATCTGATACATCGTTTCCGGCGCTGTGTTGAAGGTCTTTTATTATTATTATTATGATTCATAGAAATATGCTGAGTATGAAATTGAATCCATAATCACCTACGGTTTCCGTTTTAGATAATTAAGTTTTATAAATAGACTTATAATGTATACATATGAGGAAAAAAAATGAATTTTCTTATCTCTTACCCTAACATAAGGCCTTGCCTGCTTGGATTTACTTCGAAGTTATCAGTCTTGTTTTAGCAGTTCAAGAAATAAGCAGCTTCTTTTAGAAAAAAGTTTAAGTTGATTTTTATATATCAAAAGCAATGGATTTTTCATCAGCAAGCGAGTTGAATACTGAGGTTGAAATATTGGAGGATTTAAATTCTCACACCTATAAACCAACACTACCCCTGAAGGAAATGGCAATAAATCATCTCTATAAAATCGTAGGATGTAGGAGACTTACAACGAAGTTTGGTCCAAAGATTGTGCTCGATTTGGAGGATAACCAGCTTTTTTTGCCGAATCGCTTCAACAATATGTCTGAGAGGGGATTCGTCAGCATCAATGAAGGAGGCTACATAATAATAAATAGAGGGCCAATTGCTAAAACCTTCGATTTAGTTTTTACTAAAAGCATAAACACTAAATTTTATATGAGCAATTAAATAAAAGGATTTTTTCTCCAATTAAATATTTTTCTTTTTTAAAAAACCCTAATTTATTTCCCCCTCCCCAACCAATTCCAGCAAATTTGTGTTTCAGATTTCAGATTTCAGATATCCAGCTAAAGTTCTTTAAGCGCATCTTTTTATGGTTTTCTTGTTCTTGTTCTGGTTTTCTATTGCGATTGAATTTATAGTGATTACAGATATGTAGTTGTGTAATAATACTCAGTTCTAATTCAACCAGAAGTACACATCATACATGTATGGGCTTTTGCCCAACCGCAAGGGTCTGTGTCATATATGTGTTATAGATAGATGTAGATTTCAGCAGAGAATCATCAATACAAGTAAAATCCTGGAGCCCACATTGAAACAACATCATAGCGAGATAATATACAAAACTAGATTTGAAAATAAAACCCAAGTTTTAAAATGTTATGAAAATGTCATTTATTTATTTATTTATTTATATATATATTTCTTTAGCTTATAATACATCTTTAGCATTTATCCAAGTATTATGTTCTGATGAAAAACCGAGCCATTTAACATAAACTTTATCTCCACTCTTTTTTAATATTTTTTCAACAAGATAGAGATCAGGATGTTTAAATCTCAGCAATTCCTTTTCATAAAATCCTCCTTGTATTAGGTTACCTTGATAGTCCTCAAGTTGATATGTTGCTGGATTAGTTAGTTGAATCTTGGAGATTTTGAAAATTTCAGCTGTCCAGTTTGGTGTGTAGCCTTTTTCAAATACATGTTTATATTTGCTTATACGGACGTGATCTCCTATTTTATATGATGTTGAAGCATCAATTTTGATACGATTATAGGCTGTAGCAAGAAGGTGCTTTTCATTTGCTTTATTGACATCACAAGGGCGCATTTTGATTGTTCGATGTTTTTTCGTATTGTATTGTGAAAGCAGTTTTTTTATCATATGAAACCATTTGTAGGAGCCATTCATGCTAAATTCCTTCCACATCATGCTCTTTAAAGTTCGATTGAATCTTTCCACTATGGATGCTTTAAGCGGTGTATATGTTGAGTAGTGATTAATTTCATATTTGTTCATTAGCTTTTGAAAGTGAGAGTTGTAGAATTCCATGCCATCATCCGTTTGTAAATTTTTAGGTGTACGTCCATCTTTGAATATTGAGTGCAGTGCTTCTGTAACTTCTAATCCGGGTTTTCTTTTAATTGGTATAGCCCAAGCATATTTAGAAAATGTATCAATTACAGTCAGCAAATAGCGTAATCCTTTGTTTACGTGTTTATAAGCATCCATTTCAACCAAGTCAGCTTGCCACAAATCATCCAAGCCTTTAATGATAACTCTCCGTCTAGTAAAATTTCGACGAGCAGGTTTATGGAGCTCATTCACTATTTGTCTCTTACTCATAGACGCCATCTTGAGGCGTTTTAATTATGCTAGCGAATATAAATTTTTCGATTTTCTCAATTTCACCATTAATATACAGCGTTAGATTCTGTACTGTTTTGTTCACACTTTTTTGTATTTCATCATCAACATAGTTTTTAGTTGCAGCGTCAACGTTTTCTTTTGGATCACCTAGGTTTTTTATTCTTTTCAATGAAAGATCATAGTCACCATCTGATGTTAAATTAAAACCGTCTCCTTTTGGCCCCCGGTCACCTTTAGAACCAGTAGCACCGTCTTTTCCAGGAATTCCAGGTGGTCCGCGATCACCCACTGCTCCAAATTTTTGTCGTTTAGAAGATCGGCGAAACTTGTCAACGCTCATTTCAGAAATGTAACTATTTTTTATGTATGCTAATATTTATACTATAATGTCAGCTTCACGTAACTCCTCAATGATTGATACTATCTCATTAGTATGACTATTATTTCCAGCTTGCTGCGATGCTACCAATATGCGGAGCCGATCAACTAGCTCATTAGGGTCATCCCAATATATGTAGTCAATATTTTTCTTAGGAATTTGCATTATTCCCTTTCCAGTATGAGGAGTGCGAATCAACTTTTTTATAATTTTTCTATATTTAAACGTATTTGTTCCTTTTATTTGCTGGTTTTCCTTAAAATCGCGTCTGTAGGCGGATGTGTCATTTACAATTGCTTGATAATTGGTCATATCGTCTATTGAGTAACCTTGAGGCTTTTTCATAAAAAGTAGTTCAGCTAAACCTTCAGTTATCTTATACTGCTTCTCACCAATAAGAAAGTTTTCTTTATCAACTTTAATGCTGGAATTACCAATATTTAACATATCGTTATGATAGTACACCCCATAAATTTTGTCAATTTTATTGCTATCATTTTCAAGTAGTTGGTTGTATTTGTTTAGTATCTTGCCTGGTGACTCTAATATCTGTTCTTTTATAGGTGTAGAAAACTCTTCATCATCATCGTCATCATCATTGGAAACACCCCTAAGAGGGGTACTAGTTGGCTCCATCTTTAAATATTTACGTGGTGGTGTGTATGTTTCTTCATTGTTCTCTTCTTTAATTTCTTCTTCTTCTGGCTCAAGCTTCACTGATGTTGTGAGCTTTTCCAGCTTGCGGGTTATTGGTTTAAAGGTTTCCTCCAACTGAGCTTCTGATTCAATTTTACCGGTCTTGAGAGCTTTATACTTCCTTCGTATAGCATCACGTGTTTTTATAATATCCTTCAATAGTTTTTCATTCATGTTACTACGCTGATAGTTACAGTTACACTGATATATTGACATACTGATAACCACTTATATAGTCCAAGTAGACCAGATAGATCAGGTAGACCAGGTAGACCAGATAGACCAGGTAGACCAGGTATACCAGGTAGACCAGGTAGACCAGATAGACCAGGTAGACCAGGTAGACCAGGTCTGTTGGGTATCTGTGATCTTAACAATAAGCTCCTTTTATAAGCTTATGAAAGCATCAAAGCCTTTTCGATATCGGCCTTTATCTATAGGGCTGTCCTTATCAATTACTAAGAATCCATATTTGTCTTTCCAACAGTTTGCACACGCTTTTCTGAACTTTACAAATCCCATATCGCTATTTACATGATCATTGTATATATGCTTAAGATTCAAATCATCTTGTTTAAATATGATTAGAAAGTTGGCATTATCGCGAATTAGATGCTTTGGTATATGAGTATATGTCTGGCAGAGGTAAAAGCTATCAATACCTTTATGTCGCCCCATACAAAAGTATGCTCTAATATTATTTTGTTTATCGCAGGCCACATCATCAAAGATGAAAATTGAGTTTTACTTTGCTTCTTCTGGTGGTATAACGTCGCAGTTGTTAGAAAACGTGTAATAACCCAAGCCTGATATGTGAGTTACAACTTTTCTCAAATACTCATATTTCGGTTGACTTAGCGACTTTGAGTAAATGTAGATATTCTCGAATCGTAGGCCATTAGGGTGCTCCAGTAAACTTAGCATAACATTTGTCTTGCCGCAATTCTATGGTCCAACAATAATTCCTCGCATATTGTTTGGCAGCAGCACTCCATGTTTCTTCTTCAATGTACTTTTAATTTCAGTATCAGAATTTCTAACAGGTAGACACGCTCGTTGCTTGACAAACTTCATGTTGTCTACTAACACGTTCCCTATAAATACCAGTACTTTTATAGATTTTTATCAGTCTTGCAGTAAACCTATAAAATGAGTAACCATAGTAAGAATCGCATTATTCAACGAAAAGCCATCAAAGGGAAAGGACTATTAAACTCAATTATAAACAAGTTACCAGTTGAGCTTCATCTACCAGGATATCAGTACTGCGGCCCAGGAACAAAGTTAACTAAAAGACTAGCCCGCGGAGACCCCGGAATTAACCCACTCGACGCTGCTTGCAGACAACATGATATTGCATATCGTGATCATAAGGACTTAAGTGACCGACATATAGCTGATCGTATTTTAGAAGAGAAAGCTTGGCAGCGAGTAAAATCTAGAGACGCTAGCTTTGCAGAACGAGCCAACGCGCTATTAATAACAAACGCCATGAAAGCTAAAATCAAAGTTGGAATGGGTATCAAGGCAAAAATCAACTGCTCGAAGAAGAAGAAGAAGATTATGTCACGACCATCATTTCGTGTAGCTGTACGTAATGCACGAAAAATTTTAAAACTGAAAAAGCCAAAAGACCTGTTGGAAGCTACTAAAATTGCTCTAAGTGCAGCAAATGATGTTATCAAGGGAAAGAAAAAAGCATTCACTATGATCGGGGTAGAAGTAGCTATTCCGTAAATAAGACTCCTGCTCGATGAGCTTTAACTAGCCCGTCATTAAATAGTTAGTGATAAACTTTTATTTATATTTTTAATATTTATTCGTTCATTAATTATTATGCAATTTGAATTAAACACGATTTAATTACAATCAGTTAAAACCGTTACAAAGATTTAAAAATTATTAGAAGACGTTCGAGTTCACAATCTTTATTACGACTGTACAAAACCAACTTTCATATTGAACTCTCTCATTTACATTTTTTATTTTACAAATCAATTATTTGTGTATCTATGTTTCCTAAAATTTTATTTCCTATACAGTGTCTACATACGTGATTGTGTTTTTTTATAAAAGTATTTTCAAGGTAGTAGTGAAAATTAAAATATCAATGACATAACACTGTACTCCAAAATTGTAAGTACACTAAGAAAAATAAATCAATCAACAAAATTATCGTAACCAATACTAACAAATATTACTGCGTAGCGACTGCTACACACTACACCTAGAGTGATACCAGTGCCTAAAGTAGGAGGCGTTTTACCATTCCTCATTCCACTTTTTGCTGGTCTTTCAGCCGTTATAGCGCTATCGGGGGGTGCTGCAGGCATAGCTAAAGCTGTAAACGCTGCAAGCAGCGCACGGCAAGAACTGCAAGAAGCGAAACGCCATAATGAGTCAATGGAAGCTATAGCACTAGGAAAACGTGGACAAGGATTATTTCTAAAGCAATATAGGAAAGGACTGGGGCTTTTCCTCAACCCTCAGCCAAAAAACTACTAAAGTCGCTACCCAAAAGAGCCCTCAATGAAAATGATCTACGTAAATATTCACAGCACATAGCCCACTTTCGAGGAGTATTTATGCGCGATCAATTACCGCGAAAACCATGGAAAAATGAGAGTGGCATTATAAATCTAGATGTGTCATCTGGACCTGGAACGCATTGGGTAGCGTACAAGAAGAATGGAAATATCATAAATTACTTTGATAGTTTTGGAAACTTGCAGCCGCCGCGAGAAATTGCAAATTATTTGGGTGATGCAGTTACATACAACTATACACCTCATCAAAATTTCAATTCAGTAATTTGCGGCCACTTATGTTTAAAATTCTTACATAATGTTATTCAACATATATAAATAAAGACTTTCGCAAATAACCATAGTCATTTCATTTCAAGTAGCCATGTCGATAACACTCTCTCTTACAGGCAATACATCAGTTCTCACCGCCGAGTACTTTCCACCATTGGAATTAGTTGGAGATTACGTTTGCGGATTGATCGATTTTCAGACGTACAATTCTATACCTAATATTGATGAGAGCAACAATTTATTGCATGTGGGGGATGCGTCTATCGAAATACCTGTGGGATCATATGAGATTGATGATATAGCAACATTGGTGCAGCAAAGTTTAAATAAAAGCGATAGCAAGGCATCAGTCTTATTAAGAGCAAACAATAATACCTTGAAGAGTGAAATAAAGGCCTCCGAAGTTTTTCATTTTGAAAAAGAGCGATCTATCGCTCCACTGTTGGGATTTGGGGGACGTGTATTGGATGCAAATATGCTTCATATATCAGATTTACCTGTTAATATAATTAAAGTTAATACTATTCGGGTAGAATGTAACATCATATCAGGCTCATACATTAACAATAAACATGTGCATATGCTCCATGAATTTGCTCCAATCGTGGGACCTGGTTATAAAATAGTAGAGGTTCCCTCGAATGTGATCTATTTACCTGTGAACGTCAAACGGATAAGTTCTCTCACACTGAAGATCGTTGATCAGGACGGAGATCTAATAAATTTTCGAGGTGAAACGATAACTATCAGATTGCACTTGAAGCCGCAGAATGCTAATTTACACCAATAAGGATATATATAGAACGAACTTCACTGAAAACATTAATCAACCAGTGACCTTGAAGCGTGCAAGACGTCAGCTGACAGCCGATAATATAAAATTTCTAAAATCATTAGAACTAAATTTGAAGCAATGAGCAACATCTTGAGTATTACTGGGGATGTAAATTATGATAATAGTATATCAAAAATTGACTACCACATCTATTCACCATTCTTAACATCATTCAAAAACAGCGATGAAATCCGTATTTCTGTGCAACATCAAGACCTATATGTCTTACCAGCCGAAAGTTTTATATACATAGAAGGAAAACTAATTAAATCAGATGAATCAATATCAGACACTGCAGAGCTGGTAAATAATGCTGTATCGTTCCTCTTTGAGGAAATTCGATATGAGCTCAATGGCGTAGAAATTGATAGAACTCGAAATCTTGGAATTGCTACAACACTAAAAAATTATATAACATTGAGTGAAAATGAGAGTAAAATGTTACTCAACGCCAGCTGGTCACCTGATAAGTCGATTACACCAACCGAAGGATTTTTCAATTTCTGTGTACCGCTGAAATCATTGTTGGGGTTTGCTGAAGACTATAAGAAAATTATTGCGAATGCTAAGCATGAACTCGTATTAATACGAAGCAGGGCAGATGAAGATGCAATCATATCACCAACAGATGATGTAAAAATTGAAATATTTAAACTTCAATGGCACGTTCCACATGTTAATGTTGCCGATCATGAGAAATTGACTATATTTAAAATCATTGAGAGTGGGCGTGAAATACGAATGCCATTCAGAAGTTGGGATTTATATGAGTATCCGGCGTTACCAGCAACAACTCATCACACTTGGTCTGTTAAAACGTCATCCCAGATGGAAAAACCTCGCTTTATTATCTTTGCTCTACAAACAAATCGCAAAAATGATAGAACAAAAAATGCCAGCAAATTTGATCATTGCATGCTGACAGATGTTAAAGTACACCTGAATTCTGAATCATACCCATATAGCGATTTGAATCTGAAGTTTGATATAGATAAATATGCACGTCTATATGATATGTATATAAAATTTCAACCTTCGTACTATCAACGCCAGTTCCAGCCGCTCCTCTCATGGGATGAGTTTAAGAGCAATGCACCAATCTCAGTAATTGATTGTTCACGACAAAACGAGGCTATTAAAACCGGTCCTGTGGATATAAGGGTGGAGTTCAAGACATCTGCGAACGTTCCAGCCAACACTACAGCCTACTGTTTATTGCTGCATGATAGAATAGTGGAATACATACCACTTACCAGTGAAGTCAGGAAAATTGCATAGTATGCCTCCTATTGTTATCATCGATGGCACCTAAGGAGTCAAACTGTAAAACAATGAATAAATTCCCAGACTAAATATGAAGCTTCACTTCCTATGGGAAAAAAATTTAAAATCTCAACGAGCTGGTGAGAACCAACTCATTAACATAAAAATAAAATTTTAGAAACTAAGAAAAATAAATATCAAAGACAATCTTAAGATCATTATCATTATAAAAATCATTCTAAAAAGCTGTTTTGTAATTACTGTTAATAATTTTTAAAATAAAGATTTTCCATAAATACAATATTTCGGTGTTTTTATTTTATAAAAAAGTTATCCTGAACAGGTGGATGAAAAAACATCAACATCAAACCAACACACACACACACATATCAGCAACCAGATAAAATTTTCATGTACCCATCATGTAAGAATATAGCAAAGAGTTCTTATCAATCAATCATATCTGCACTCAACGAGAAGTCGATATCTGCTTCTCTGCTTATTCCATTCACACATACACACCCTCATATTGGCCGAAAGAAAGATAAAAATTCTATTCTTCGATCGCATGTTCAGCGCTTGTATAAACAAATCCAGAAAGCCTCGATAAAAGCTGATTTTGCGAAATATATTGTTGGTATCTCGAATATCGTTCAAATGTGACTTCACCCAGTGGCCTAATGTAGAAAAACAACAACAACAACAATTTCGATTTTATATTTTGAGAGCCAAATTTTCTATAGCAATGTTTCTTCGCGCATGTGGGGAAATGAAAATAAAACAAATAATCTACTCATCCGGTGTGATGTGTGATGCATAGATCGATCGGGCGGGATCGTTCAGCGCCGTATAAACAATAGGATTTCAAATCTCCAATATAGAAGGCTTTGGGCGGGAAGCTTTGCGCACAACAGCGATGCCATGTGTGTATGAGGATGTGTGTGTGGCGCCACGGTGACATAAAGAAACCAGAAAAGGGGTATGCCTGGGGCGAAAGTAAATATGAAGGGGTATGCCCTGTGTGTGAGGGTGTAAATATGAAGGGGTATGCCATACAAGGTGGTGTGTGTGTGTTATGTATAGATCGGGCGGGTAGGTAAATATAAGGGGTAGAAAGCTTTGGGCGGGAAGCTTTGCGCTCGTTCAGCGTGGGGGGAAGGCAAATATGAGGGCGCGTACCATACAAGGTGGTATGTGTGATGCATAGATCGGGCGGGAAGGCAAATATCATGGTGTTCGTGATGCGTAGATCGGGCGGGGAGGTAAATATGAAGGGGTGTGTCATACAAGGTGGTGTGATGCATAGCTCGGGCGGGGAAAGTAAATATGAAGGGCTGTTTTCCATAGAAAGTATGTGTGTGCGTGTGGCTCCTCCCCCAGGTTGTAGGTATGGGTGTATATGTGGGTATGGTTGTGTCATAACCTTCTATATTTACAAGCCATGAACAAGAATCTCAATTGAGAGAATCGGACCACCAAATTCAAATTCAAAGTGATGGTGAGGCGAAGTGGGGAAGGCAAATATGAGGGGGGTCCCAGAACCGGTCTTGCTTATCTACTCTTGCTCTTGCTTGTTCTTGCAGTTAGTCTTCTTTCTTGTTCTTGCGAGCATAACTAAGTCTTGCTCTTGTTCTTGGTCTTGCTAAATGTGCAAGAACACGACAAGACTAGTCCGTATCCGTGATACAGACACCCGCTTTTATGAAAATGGGTTGGTAGAGCAACTCTTCGAGAATAAATAAGGCTTTTCTTCAAACTTTTTTTTCCTGAAACGGCTTTTTTTACATTTTTGAGATTTACGCGAAAAGTTATAATTATTTTTTTATGAAATTTTTATTGTAGGTAGGCACGAACAGAAGCCACAATCTAAGCCCTGAAACAAAGTTCTACGATAATTATAGTCCCTGTAATTAAATGTCAAAAAATGGCCATATTTCACGTTTTTTTTATTTTTTTTTTGCAAAACCTGTTGACCGGTTTCAATTGTCCAAAACTCATATTTTTCGTCTTTTTAAGCGCTATTACGTACTATTTTCTGTTTTCCAAAAACATATTTAAAACGTTGAAAAATTTGTTTTTGCTACCATTATTAACTTTTTTCCACCGGTTCTCCTGGACCGATTTTATCCCTCAAAACAGATTCATTGAATTCCTACGATTTTTCTCCGATTTTTCATCCGCGTCCAAAAATCGCAGGGTAGATTTATTTCAACTTTTGAACACTTTTCCGCTATCTCTCCTGGACTATTATAAGAATTATTCTCTTTGGACACCGCTTGAATGAAAAATGGGAATTTTTTAACATTCAATTATATTAGATATTCAATTTATAGATCAGTTGGGACAGATTGTCACAATACTGTATTCACTACCAATACCAAGCAGAGGTTTAAAGGGAACATATTGCCAAGTAGCAACAGACAAAGGCAACTGCAAAAATTTATGTCTGGAAACAAAACTAAAACCGTTAATGCAATGGATAAACGTAAGTAAGTATTATACATCTGAAAATACAATTGCGATATCTAAACTCTATGTTTTCAGGTCAACAAAGATATTGAGGAAGCCGTAAGGGGAAACATTCAAAAGCAACCCTTTATTTTATGTAAAAGTTACAAAAAATTCGACATTGACGATGCGCAGATGTTCATTGTTATAGATGACTATTTCGTCGAGTGTGTGGGTGATATTCCCTCGGCGTTTGACATTTTATACAAAGTGCATCATGTATTTAATTTAAAATTTTCTCAAACTCGATCAAAGTTCTATAATTTTTTCGATTGCTATATTTATAAAATAAAAAATGTTAATTTTTCGAGATATAAATTTTCATATACAGATGAATTGTCGAAATGAACCGCTTATTTTCTGTATTTTGGATAGCTGGGACCCGGTGCGCCTCGCTGCACCCAACATTTAAACATTTAAAATCAATCCAAACCTTCAAAATTCAACTCTTCTTAAGCATTACCGAAAAACCAACTATTCCTATAAAAGTTGGAGTCATTCGATTCAAAATACATTTATTTGAACTATGACCAAAATTGCCTGGGTACCTATTCTGTTAAAACCATGAACGTTAAAAGATATGAAATTAATGCAAATAGCAGCATCCAGCACTCGAAATTCCAGGGCCATTTTCTATAGGTTCTTTTAATTTAAATTTAGGAGTCTCCAATAACAAAATTTTTCGAGAACAATAAAACTAAATTGAAAAATGAAACAAATTTTTTATAGTTGGAAAAAGCAATACCAAAAAACCAACTTTTATTTTCTCTTATATTGCGAAATCGTGTTCGTCAAAACATGTGAAATTAATGCAAATATTGAAAATCATACTATTCGCAATATCTAAGGAAAGAACCAATACTTATTTCTGTAAAATTTGGAGACATTAGATTCAATATTCTTTCATATTAAGTGTGACCAAAATTACCTATGTATGTATTCTTTTACAAAACTTGCTGGTAAACTATGTTTTTGGTTTTGTTTTTCGACGCGTAAATAATCAAAGATGATGCCTTTCAGACTCGCTGCACCCAACCTTAAGACATTTACAATTAATCCAAATCTTCAAAATTCAACTCTTCAACAAATATTTATAACCATTAACGAAAAACCAATTATTCCTATAAAAGTTCGAGAGTTTGGATATTGGTTTGTTTGTCTAATTCTGCGAAGTATGTCTTCAGTCATGCCGTTCTTGTATTTTTCCCACAAAACCGATGGCTCTGTTGGGTATCATGTCGTCAATATAATTGCGAACAGTTGACGCATGTTATTCGGCGTGGATGCGAATGCTTCAGCAGTAAGTGTCAGATCCCAATGATTGTCGTCTTCCAGCAATTGCATCTCGCGACATGCATCTTGTATTGAATATTTGACCATTGACTGTTCGTAAAAATTCGAAAGACGTTGGTCCTGGAACATTCAGCAACAACAAACGCAAAAAGAAACTTTCACGTTCTTTCGGATGTTATGTGTAAAGTCGTCCCAATGTCTTTGCTTTTAATACGCGTGCGATAGTTGGATGTGGTTCGCCTTGTCTACGTGGCTTCCATTTTTTACCTCATTTGTTCCATGTATAATAGCGAGGGACGTCGATATATAACAATGTTGTTGCGAATTGTCAAAAAGTATCAGGTTTTTGGCACAGTGTGAAAAATTCAGTAAGTGTAGCTTTTGGTGGCTGGAAAGCTCGTTGGAGAGCATTTTCTTCAGTGAAATATGCACGTTTCACGATGTACGGCAATCTGAGGCATAGTGCAAAAACTAGACATTTATATATTTTCTTATTAACAATTTATTTAATCGCACCAATTGAAAGCTTTTACTCATTTTTCGGTGGAAGTATATAAAGAATAATGGTTTCCCAATGTTCAATATCTAAACCAAAATTGAGAGAAAATTGCTGAACTCGTGAGCTTGAAACGCCTTTACTAAATAAAAACAAGTATTTCAATTTTTTACCATTTATTTATATCAATAAAAGAACGAAGAACATTAACATTAACGAATGATTCAATACAATCAACAATTATTCGAACATTACGAACCGACACTTGAATAATTGTTGAGCGACTGCAAAGTTCCGTATAGATGCTCCGCCTTTTATTACATTTCCTGTCGTCGAAAGCTCGATACTTTTGTGGCTATGATAGTAGCCGAGCTTTTGACTTACTTGTCGTCTATGAACTGCCTGAACTGATATAATTTTTTCCTTTTTTTAGAACAAATGTGACACTATTCTCTTGTCATCATCGCTGACAGTTCTATTAATTATTTAGTATTTTTTCCCTGCCAGTTTCAATAAAAGTGTCATGGTGTCGGGCTGCACCACAACACCCATTGTTCACAAATATTTTTGTTTTGAATATAAATTATATGTTTCTTAACTGGTGTGTTTTTGCGGGCTCCGGTAGTTATAGTGTACAGTCCATAGTACATAGTATATAATACACAGTACACAGTACCCTGTACACACTGTACACTCAGTACATTCAATACACTAATCCATAGGATACGTTCAGACGGTGACTATTCGATTCGAGTTTTTCACGTATACGGGTTTATCGTATACGGGGGCGGCTCTTCACACGGGACTGTTCGAATCGATTTTTCACGTAAATCCGGTTTTACCCCCGGTAGCGTTTCAAAAATTTTTATAAATGTCCAATGACTTATCCCACAAATTAGGCCTTTCATCAATGAGGGAAATAAAGAATTCGGTAGATATCGGAAAATGGCTTTCCATCTTGACAAGATTTAACTGGCAATTAAAATTAGAAGCACGAGTTCGAAGAACAGCCTAGAACAAAAAAGTTCGAGATTCGGGAAAATTTCATTCATGTGAACGACGCAATATAAAACTAAAGGCTACTTCATCACGTATTCGATAAAATACATTCGAGATTTATCGAATCTTAGTGGCAAGTTTGTACGGTACGCGGGAAAACAAATTTCACGAATACGGGATTTTCCCTCATGGGCATAGTGGGAACATGCTAATGTAATTATCATTGCCACTGTTCTATTCGGTAAAATCCTGTATACGGTATACGGGAAAGAAATCGCCGCCTGAACGTAGCCATACGTTGTCACTCGTAAAAATCGGAGTGCTTTTTTATAGCTAACGGTTTTTTAATAACTTTTACTCAACTTACAGACCTTTGACTAAATTTGAACGTGCGGGTCGTCTGTGACGTCACTGTGAAATTAGTAGGCTAGTAAA